>QRDG01001449.1:316803-908493 GCA_012064385.1 Puccinellia tenuiflora | reverse complement strand
TACTGAAACATTGCAGTTTGCATATCTCTGCAATGACCGATGTCATGTTTCCACTGATACTCTATATGAATTTAGCATCTCATTTTACTAACCTAACCGGTGGCATGAATGCAGTGTAAATTACTGTCTTTGTACACGGAAACCAACGCGAGCCTAATTATGCCCCTTCCCACTTACCGTCTCACTTAGAGAGTGAGAGTTTCTACTGGGACGGGGTGATTGTTGTTCTGCTAGTTGACTCCCTCTTCGAAGTGAAGGACATGCTTAACTTAGAACTGAATTCACATGAGCTTAAGAGTTCTGAGAATAAATGCAGTTGGGATTCTTATTTTCCTTTGAATAATTTTGTTTAGTGCCTAACAAGAAAACAGAAGGAAATCTTGGTCCCTGATGATTGCTATGTGCCGCACATCCTTGCTTAGTAGTGTGTTTGGAGTAGGAGTACATACTGTACATTGCAATGACTACCATTATTTTGCAAAAAAAAAAAGGACTACCATTATGGCGCAAGCTACCTGAGTTGACAATACATTCTCTAGAGTAGCTTATCTGAAGTTAGTTTTTATGGTTCATAGTTGACAATACATTCTCATTTCGATTCTGGTATCTTGCCTCGAATGGGAAAGGGGAATTTGGACTGATAATCAGTTAGAATAGGGAGGAAATCATTAGTAATTAGCACTTACTTTTACACATAGTGGCATGCATTGTTTGATAATTCAGTTCACATGTCTCCAGTGAAGTTTGTCTTTATAACTTGTTCGGTGACAATCATACAAATACACTTGCAAAACTGCTTTAAGTTGAGCATTGGTATCAGCAATAATGTAATATGAGAAAACAAGAGAACATAAATATGGTCGTAAACTGAAGATCATTCATGCCGAACTGCTCCTGATGCCAGCCATGTAAACTTCATGGTGACTTGTATGGGCGCATCTTTAGGTGTGTGTTATTGCGTTTGCATGGTCCCTCGACAACCGCAGCGATAGCCAACTCAAGGGATAGCCTTGGTGGCAAACTGTTTTTGGACTGTATTTCAGGATAGTGACAATTTGCTTATATTGCCAAGCTTGTACCGACGGAACCACGGGTACTGTCCCAATCACCATAAAAGAGCTCTAACAGATAAGGATGTTTGGAAACTTGCACGAACAAATAAACTTGCAGGAACAAATAAACACTACTCTAGTAAATAAACTTCCATGGAACAAGATTTCACCCACAAATCACACGAAAATGATGGGTAGAAAACCACCCCCCACGTAAACAATGGTGAAATACTTGATAAACAAATGAGACTAAGACCGACTTTAGCCCTCTTATATCCATATGATTTCCATCCATCGGCTCAAAACTGAGCTTACAATTAAAACTAAAAAAAAATCCAAAGAGTAGTATATCTTTTGTTATATATTATGAGAAAGTTTTATCTCTTTTTGATTAATGGTTTATGACTTAATAGCTTTATAAGTTTAAAATATGAAAACCAATTTAATGATAAACCACTTATCTAAATGAAGCCAAAAATTTTGTGTGGCGACATTCTGTGGTGACTCATGAAACCGAAAAACATGTGTTCTGCAAACTCATGATAGAGTTGCATTGTCATAGTTTGGTTACAAAATTATAGAAAAATTGTATAAATGTAGTATAGAATGATTCTATGCAACATCACCCAAAATACTCGGGAAATTCACTAATTTAAGAGGAATTGTCATGATGCCAATTTTGACCCTGTTTTGAGAAAAAACATATAAATCGATAAAACTCCACAAAACCGGAAATCCTGCCGGAATCTTCCTTTTTAATGTACTAGTATAAGAAAAAAGCATGAACTCGGAATACAGCAGTTTTCTAAACAAAAATCGTCTCACAGCGCACCCAGTTCGCACTATGTGCATGCTCTGAGCGTCTAGAGCGCACAATTAAACTATTCGACAAAAGCATCACAAATATAGAAGTGTGATGACCGAAAAAAATCTGACCTAAAAATAACAATGCCTAGTAAGAGTAGTCACTAAACTCTTCTTTGACCTCTTCTTTGATATCTTCATTCTCCTCTTCTTCATTGGACTCCTCGACCTCGTTGCTGACCTTATCAAACATCAGCTTGATGTACTCCTGCTTGATCTGTATCTTGATGGCGAAGAGAACACCAATGCGAATTTACACGTGTTCGTAAAATAGATCTCAATTCCCAATGAACTCTAGGTATTTGTCTGTTTAGCTATATGTTCCCATGATTTCGATATTGTCTCTCATGCATAGGCGAGAATTCCCTAGAAACTGCAGTCAATACCCATCTACTACCTGAACCTTGAGATACTGACCAAAACAATCAGAAAATTGTATCAGAAAAAGTGTAAGTGATGATAGAGTATCCGAAAGTAAAAATGTTTCGAAAAAGCATAAATGAAACCAAAAAAAATCCATATTTATATCATCCTCAATCCTGTGCACGTAGAACTGAGGGATCTCACAGAACTCGTCAACATCCACTTGCCTTATCGCCTCCTTGTATAAAGCGAAATATATCACATTCATTTATAAAAACTGAGATATTTCGGGTTGTCAAATATAGTTTTCGTAAGGGAGGGCTTGCACCTTTTTGCGATCAGTCGACACCCTGATCAAATAGATGGAAGATTAAGTTTGAAAAATATAAACTACTTTATGTGTAAGAAAAACAACACAAACTAGCATTCCAGAGTATTGAACCAGAGGTTTGGTACCATTGTTTGCCTTAGTCACTTCAAAATTAAGCACGTGATGTTCTTCATCATATGTCATAACCATATTCGGACTTTCATTTGTGGACCGTAGTGACAAATCTGTCATAGAGTAGCGGATGTGTTGTAGTGGTACCGGCCGGCCAGAAAGATTAAATCGCAGAGTGCGCCCGAGGGCTCTCACCGTTTATACTTTTAGATAACCATATGCATTGGGCAATGTGGCTATTTGTGAGCATCGTGCCATCACACCTACCTGACGTAGCACCCGGAAAGGTGTAAACTCCGAGATACATCATCATCTCCACCTTGCGGTTATTTCCATCATTCGCTTAGGTGTTGTAGCTTGATTAATTGGTTATCTTGCTTAGCTAATTGTATATTGTATACGTGTTTATATCCTTGCTGCATAATCTAGAGAATTTATATTCAAGTTATTCCTCAATTGTAAAACATAAAAAAAAATGATAGTCACTTATTCACCTCCTCTAGTCAACTGCCTTGATCCTTTCACAACCTTTTGTTAGCCGTCATCTCCTAGTTTTGCACCTATTCGCTTCCTTGTTAACCAAAGAGGACCCAAATCGTCATGTGGAGTAGTAGTACCAGAAGGGAATCACCAATTTTAGATCCGCGTCCTGATTTTCCATGTTACGGCGCCCGCAACAAAGGCAGAGAAAGCAACTTGTGCGCAAAGCACAAAAAGTTCGACAACGGGAAAGTTATGGCGAGAACTTCCGTACGTGTCGCTAAAAAAGGAACTAAAAATGACATGTGAAGTTTTAAAATAATTATGTGGATATTAAAAATGTGGCCTATGTCTTCGTAAGGTTTTTTTTTAGAAAATATATATTCTAGGTTACGCAAAAAAGACGAAATTATGGTTCCAATTGGAAAAAAAGAAGATTTTTATCCTCAAATTCGTCTTTTCTTATGTAGACACATATTATACATATGTAACTACCTGTGTATTTTATTTCAGGATATCAAAATAAGGTTTCCAAAATTTTATGAATAAATAGCTCTGGAGCTAAAGGGATTTTTTTGTTTATTTGGTTTTTTGTTTTGTTGAGTGAATCATATTCGGTGTTTATAAAATATAAAAATAAGGAGATATGTGGGCTGGAGGCCCAGTTGGTGCCCGATCCGGTCTAGTGAGTTGGGTCGAGTCCGGCTCATAGGCTAGGGTTTGGTTATATCGAGATCGAGATCGGGCCGCCGCATCCCAATCGGGGGATTTGATGATAACCCCCCCGGTCACTTAAACCCCACCTGTCATAGACAGCGAAAAGGGGCTGGGAGCAAGTTTTTGCCACGTGGGGGGGGGTTATCATCAATTATCCCATCCCAATCAATCCACCGGAGAAGAGAAGAGAAGAGAATCGCTCGCCGCCGAGTCGAGGAGGAGCGATGGCCGGTTACGACGAGACGGTGATCTTCGAGGGGGTTCAGCGGATGGCCCTGGAGGAGTTTTCCGTCGCCGTGGAGCGGCAGTGCAAGGACTTGGCGCGGGAGATCGTTAAGGTCTCCGGGGTCAAGATTCCACCGGAGATCCAGATGGAGGTGGCCGCGATGATCGACGAGTTCGTGAAGCTGATGATGGACACGGCCAAACACTTTGCGAGCATCTTAAAAGATGGGATCGACGAGATCGAGCAAGGCCCTGGTGGAGACAGGCAAGGCAGCGGACGAGATCCAGACAGAGAAGATGGACGACGAGGGGGCGCCGGTGGTCATCGACAAGAACCAGACGGAGAGGTGCGCTGATTCTGAGCCACCTGCTGGCAAGTATCGGCTTGATGCCGATGGTGACTAGGTCCATTCCATCCTGGCCATGCATCGATCTCCCCCGGAGGAGCACGCAGCGAGTGATGATCGATGTTCCCGTTGGAGACCAAGTGGCATCCACTTGAACGAGCCCCTGCCTAGATTCACCGATTAGTTAAAGGCCTGACGGTGGATCCCATATCCACTCCCCTCTTCCGCCACCTACCTACTACACCACACCCATGCTGTTCTTTGAGCAGTGACCAGCTTCCGTTGCAAAAAAAACCATGAAATGAAACTTTGCACCTCGACAAACTTGGATAGAAATCGCCCAAGGTCCAAAGCCTGAGAGCAACTCCAGCCAGCCCCCCAGGAGCCCCCCAGGAGCACTTTTTGGTCGTCGGCGGACGAAAATCGTCCCAGTCGCGCCCCCAGGACGTTGTTTTTCGCCGGATATGGACAAAAGATTCCCCCGGCGTCCCAAGCCGAACCCAGCGCGTTGGGTTCGGCCTGAGGGCGCCGGCGATGCTTTGCATGCAAAAACAGGTCCACTGTCAGCCACTACCGACACTCTCTCTCCTCGTTTTCTCCTCCTCTCTTTGCTTCCGCACCGGAGGAAATCAGCCCAGAAAAATCACCGGACCTCTGCGCGCCCGGCCGTGCCAGACCCGCCGCGCCGCTGCCCGAACGGGCCACCGCCGCGCCGCCGCCCGGCTGCGCCACCGCCGCTCGCGGACTCCAAGCTCCGACCGGGCCGAGCGGGCCTCCACTCGCGCCGGCCACTTCGCGTCGCGGCGTCGCTCGCAACAGGCCGCGCAGGCGTCGCCATGCAGCTCGCCATGGCGCGGCTCGAGGACGAGCTCCGCCACCTCATGCTCCGCCACCTCATGCTCCGCCACGCCGTCCCGCTCGACGCCAGCGGCCTCTACTGCTCGCTCCGCCGCCTCTCGCTCGAGTCCATGGACGACCTCGACGCCTCCTCCGAGTTCGACCCCGCCACCCCGCACAGCCAGGAAGGGGGGCCGGACACGGGCCGCAGCGCCAGCATCACGGGGGGAACCCCTTCGACGACCAGCTCTTCTACCTCGTCCGGCCCGACGCCGTGGACGAGCTGCGCGCCATCGCGGAGCGGATGAGCCGCGCCGGGTACGCGAGCGAGCTCGTGCAGGTCTACTGCGGCCGGCGCGCGGCGCGTGCACATCATGGGCCTCACGGCGTGCAGTGGCCGCCGCTTCTGCTCCTCCCCTGCACGGCCCAGCTCGCCGCCGACCTGGCCACGCGAGGAGGAAGGCGTCCTCTGCTCGAGGACGACGCTGGGTTGGGGAGTGGCTGGGAATATGCCTGACCCCAGGGCAAAAATTTCCGCCGGCGTCCCCCCAAGCGCGCCGGCAAATCGCTCTGGGGGGCACCAACGACTGGGGTTGCTCTGACGGAGGAGTTTGCCAATGGGTGCATGCATATGCTATGGAACGTCTCGCGCCACGCGTGAAAGGGCGCAAGAGTCAAGAGATGAGGAGCTCGGGCACATGCGAGAGCGCCGGAGCTACGCCTCTACTGCACTCTACTTTTAGCAAGTAAACTAATACTAATACTAGTTTCCGAAACTGTTAATATTCAGAGTTGTGTTGCTACACATTGCAACCTTCTCTTTTACATCTGCTGTCCGACCAGCAGTACACCCAGGTCGTGCTTCTACAGTGCACCGACCATACACACGATCAGCTACACTAGTGCTGATCTAAGCCATGCCTCTACTAGCCTGCTGCAAGAAGCAGCCCTGTAGATGACTGAATATATTGCCGGGCCCTGTGCTTATACAAACTGCAGCAAGTCCCGGACAACTAAACATCAAAATACACACTTACACGTTTGTGTCAGATACATCATTGTACAAGGTCAGGTTCTAACAAAGAACACACATGCGTTTTAGAGAGTATATGTAAGAATCATGAGCATTCGTGCATATTATTAATTGGAAGATAATAATTAATTGAAACCTCAAGAACTAAAGAAAGTTGGTGTGGATCACGTTTTTAGCTTTACTTTAAGACAACAAATCTGCTAAGCTTCCATCCCGAGCTGACTCCGTTGATTGTTCAGGGGTAAGTTGCAGTCAGTTTCAAGACTTGATTATAGCATAGCAGCAGCAGATGAAGAATTTGAACAAAAAAGAAACACAAGCTGATATATATATTGGCCTTAAATTAAGTGGAGTACGCTTGATCATTACTACAAGGTGCATAGGCAGTAACGAGCACCAACCAACGAGAAGTATGCAAGCCTGGTGGCAGCAAGTAGAGTAGCGTGCGAAGTGCCGCTTGATGAGCTTCATGTCCGGTGTTATCTCGACGGCCAGGAAGGAGACAATGCTACTGGGTGGTGGTGGCCTCCATTCTTTTTCTCTCTGGATGGAGGCGTTGAGCGAGATGCAAAACTTCCCGTCCCCAAAGTAGGCGAGTTCGACGTTTGGTAAGGAGTAGTCATACCGGGCGCGGGAGGGGCAAGTCTCCGGCCAGGACCTGATGATCGCGGGTGGCGTGGCATCCATATCGCAGGCGGAAAGCTTGAAGCTATTCGAGATGAAGCCAAAGAGCAGGTTGCGGCCACTGCCCCGAAAGTTGGGGACGAATAGCGTGCACGCCGTCGAGGGGCAGCTCCCAGGTTCCTTGGGCGTGCCACCGGCGGCGCACGTGTCAAAGGAGAATGTCTCCAGAGAGAGATCCAGACGTGGGCGCCGGCGACAAAGTAGGCGACTCTCCCTTCTGGGCGGCAGTGGCGGAGATACGGCAAGGCTAACCTGGGCCATGGCCCGCCCAAGAATTTGGAGAGGAAATAATTATACCTATGGATTGACATGCTAATCTAGTAACATTAGCACAATAGCAGCATTTAGCACAGGATTTATGTGTTCCCTTCTAACCTGGCCCGCCCAATCTTTTGGTTTAAGCTCCGCCACTGCTGGGCGGAGACCTCCCGACGGGTCCGGGAGGGCGCGCGGTTCGTACCTTGGTGGTCTTAGTGCTGACTTGCACAAAAGATTGGTGACAAGTGGCTGCCTCCATTGACAGCACCATGAAAACTTGTACAAAAGTCTTGCTTATGTGCTTCATTTCTCATGTTCTTCTCTTTTTTTGCAATTGAATCTACTTTCCTCCCTTTTTTACGGTTGAGTGTTTGAACTTTTGATGAACCTGTGTGGTTTCGTGAGAGCAATGAACTTGTGTTTCTCTCATTTTCCATGTCTCGTTTTCTTCCCCGTTTTGCAATTAAATCTGTTGTCATCATTTTTTTACAACTCAATCTGTTCTCTTCCTTTTTTAGTTAAATCTATGATTTCTGAAAAACCAGTGTGTTTCAGTCGGAGCAATGTATTTCTTATCTTCTCTCTCTCTTTTGCGATTGAACCTATTTTCTTTCTTTTTCTGCAATTAAATCTGCGGCTATCAGATGATGCAGTGTGATCTGGTTCGAATGGAAAATGGGTGGGTTACGGTTGATGATGCAAATCAAAGCTGAGATATATATTTAATTATGTTAATACTCAATCACGTTAACAACCTAGAAATTATTAAGTGCAGGTTCTAATTTGTTTCATGTGCAAGCACTGGGAAGGAACTATAGGCAGCTGACATGCGAAGGAAATCCCGGTCACTGCCCCGAGCAACCGGATGGCCCCGGTGGCTACCGGGAGCTGGAGCTGGGGAATGAGGATGCATAGTGGGCTACGCAGGGCTGGTGAAATGAGTTTTTCAGGGTTATAAGCAGGCTTTACAGGGTCTAGAAAAGCCCGCCTCACACCCAAGTGCATCAACCAACAGAAAAATGCCATGGAGCTATTTAGGTGGTGGAGCTACGGGACAGCGGATCGTTGTCGTGTGCCTATGGCACACGGGAAAGCCAGAAAAGCACACGGTAAAGACATTGCCGTGTGTCGCACACGGCGAAAGAGCACACGGCGAAAAACAGCACGGTAAAGTGGTCTTTACCGTGTGCCAAATATCGCGACGCACGGCAACGCTGATAGGTGGGCCCTACCGTCACTTGACGCCGACGACGGACTTTGACGGCGGACTCCTGACAAGTGGGCCCCATCGGTCACACTTCGCCGTGTGCAAACACACGGCAAACACCGACTTCTTTACCGTGTGGCAGCACACGGCAAAGCGGGATGATGTCACCAAAAAAAAAACACCATCCCTAGCTGGGGACGGGGAATGACGCCGACGGCAGAGCCGGCAACGCAGGCACCACGGGGCTGAGCTCCGGCGAGCTTGAGCAGCGGCAGGGGGGCGCCGTGGCATGGGCGTTGCTGCTCATGGCTAGCCACGATGGTGTAACGCCCCAAGATCGGCACTATGCAGACTTAGCGATTTCCGCCAAATCCGCATAATAACGATCCTAAAGGACGCCCACCAGGCATAACGTGCACGTCGCAACACACACGTTATGCGGGTGGAATTGTGATAACATTACAACAGTTCTCGATGGAACCCACAAAAGAACATATATATACAACAACGACTCACCGAGTCAAGAACCAAAGATGCAATACAAGGATCCAAAATAACAACGGAAGCGGGTAGCGTCCGACTACGGACAAGATACAAATTGGACTAAGAGCCCTGAAGATAAACGAAGACACCATATCCCTGCCCAGGCCAAGCCTAGCCGGAGGGATCCCCAAGCTAACGTCGTCAGACTTCAAACCTGTTGGCTGCATTGGAATAGCAGCCCCGAAGGGGTCAGTACTATAAACAGTACTGGCAAGTAATACTCACAAGATATCAAAGCTGGAATTCCGGGGAAAAGGGTTAGCGATTGAGGCGGCAAGCAGCACTAACAACTTATAGAGACACGCTACAACTTCCGTCTATTAGAGACAAGGTAAGAGAGCGCAAAAGGAACCAACTAATCTAACACCAAACAAACCCGCCCTAAAACGACTCCCTCGTATCCTCGACCCACGAGGAAGAAGTCCGGGCACTCACACGGTTGATCCAGTTTTTAATCAGATTGTTATTCATGTTATCTATCTTACTAGTCAAGTTATTATCATCATAAGGTGCAAGTTGTCTATGATCTTTTTAGCCAGCGCATTTCACCAAGTCGTCCATAACCGCGGACACGGCTTTTCGAAAAGATTTAACCCTGCAGGGATGCACCAATGAACCCACACTGCATCGAAACTCTCGCTTAGAGGTGTACCGGTGGAGGTTTCGACGCAATGCTTCCCATCTCTACAAACAAGTCCAGGTAGCCACCTAGCTAGGTCTGATCCACCTTGAGAGTCCGGCCGAAGCTTCGAGGTGGGCCCAACCGATGCGTGAACGGCTTCGGGAGGGAACACTCATACGATTGCCCCTCCTTCCACATGCGATTAACGCCCATCCCGCAAAACCTACTGAAACACCCGAACTACTTGTGGCATCCTGGACAAGTTTGAGGATCCGGTAATAGATTGCGGGGCGGCCCATAGAACTCCCACATGTGGTTAGTGCGCTCAGTCTTGGATCAGCGGAAAAGAACTCGGGTCCTAGGCGACACTAGCAGAACAAATCACCACGATTGGCCTTCTGCCGGTGCCTTATCTTTGTTAAGATTATTCCCAACGCAACAGAAAATAAAGATTACCATTTTAGTTGAGCCTAGCTATCAAGTTATCAACTAGACTAGACAAGGAGACAACAAGACTCAAGCAAAGCACCTAAGCATGCGCTACGACTCGCAAGGCTAACAAGATAAACAAACAACATGTTAATAGGATGTGGCGGTGTGGCTTATCTGGGCTGCAAGGTAAACATGCATATAGGATCGAGACACAAGCATCGTGACATAAGGCTAGCAAGGAACAAAAGATAGGAGGAGTGAGAGACAGAAAACAAGCAAAGATAGCAAGGGAGTATCACTTGCCTGCAATCCGGTAGAGGTAGCAGAACCTGTCGTTGCTCACATCAACTCAACGTCCTAATCCCGAAGAAGCAACGAACACCGGAAACACAAAAGATGCATTTTAATACTACGGCAAAAGAAGCGGCATGTTGATGACATGATGCATGACAAATTAATTGTTATCCAATTTTATTTCCCTAACACATGGCAAAGCAATTCAAATGGGATCGGTGCACAATATAGAGGCACCGGACAAACCCCATATTTAAATTGATTTAATTCGACTAAATGGATAAGGTGCGATGTTAATTAATGATGCATGATTTTATAAGATACGCATATATAGTATATAGGGGTAGGGTTGGGGTCACACATCGGATTCAGGGATCTTCGGATTCGGGGTCGTCATCTTCGGATCGTAGTCGATGTAGTCGAAGTAGTCGTTCCGTCCGGAGTCGAGGTAGTCGAAGTAGTCGACGTCGTGGAAGTAGTCGTACTTGGGTCGTAGTCGTGGCGGACCTTGGCGTTCCGGGCTTCAGGGTTCACGGCACCGTAGATCTTGTCAGGTCTTCGAGGTTCACGGCGTCGGGGAAGAACTTGGCGTATCCGTCCACGGTCGTCGGGGTCACGTTGCGGAGAACTTGGCGGGTTCCGGTGTTGGGGTAGATCTTGGCGTCGGACGGGAACGGGGAACTTGGCCTTCGGGCTTCACGACGGGGACGCACACGGGGAACCGTCGGGGCAGAAAACGGGGAACTCTTCCCGACGGGAACGGCTTCACGACGGGAACCGGATCGGGGAACTCAACGGAGACGCGACACGGAGACATCGGAAAACCGCGTCGGGAAAAGATCGGGAAAAACTTCGGGAACACAGGATCGTCGGGGACAACTTCACGGTGCATCGGGGAACCACGACGGCACGTCGGGAAACGGGAGACGGAGACACGGACACGGCATCAGAAAGGGCACCGGTTCCTTGCGGGAAATTCATCAAACACTTGGCGGGCACTGGGTAGACAAGGTAGAGGACGCACGACAGCGAGAGGAGAGGACGCACAACAGCGGCCGTGCGGGAGACTGGGACGGTTGGAGAAGGACCTTGATGTTCCCTGGCGGAGGAGGTCGACAGGGGACGAGCTGGAGGGGCGGCCGGCGGTGAGGTGGTCGGGAGGAGCAAGGAGGGGCCGGCCGGGCAGAGGAGCGGAGGACCGGGGGAGAGGGAGCAGCCATGCCGGAGGAGGGAGCAGCCGGTCCGGAGGAGCAGGCCGGCGGGAAGGGGAGCAGGTCGACTGGGGAGGCCGGCCAACGCGGAGAGGGAGAGGGAGAGCGGCAGAGGAGGGGCGCGAGGTGGCCGGCCGGGAGGAGGGAGACGGGCCGGCCGGGCCGGAGCTTGGCCGAGCGGCGGCGGGTGGAGTGGAGCACGGGGGAGAAGGGTGCGGGATCGGGGCGAGGAGCTCGGCCGGGCTGGTCCGAGGCGGTGACGGGGATGGGGAGGTGAGGCGGAGGCGCGGGCCCGAGGGAGAGCGCCGGCCGGGAGAAGAAGCAGGGGGCGAGGTGGTGGCGTGCGGGGACGGGGAAGAAGGAAGAAGGAGAAGAGGACGCGGGGAGGAAGGAGAGGCCAGGAAAAAAAAAAAGGGAAGAGAGAAAAGAAAAAAGAAAGGAAAAGAGGGAAGAGAGGGGGAAAAAGGGAAAAGGGGGAAGGTGGAAGGGCGTCTTCGCGAAAACGGAAAAGAAGGGGAGGGCGGCTGCAAAACACAGGGGGTGGGAAAGGAAAAACTCAGGGGGAAACCCTAGGGTTTGAGGTTAGGTGGGCTTTTGGGCCGGTTGGGCTACTCTCTCGCTCACTCAAAATTTAATTTTCTTTTGCAAATTAATTTTGGCAATTAATTTTTTAAACGGAGACGACTGTCTCGATAAAATATTTTCCGACAATTTTAGCAAAATAAAATAGGGTTTAATAAAAATAATTTTTGTTGCCAAAAATATGCAATGCGATGATGCCGATGTCATGATGATGCAAAAACAAAAACAAGCAAAAATCTAATTTGGGGAAAACCCCCGGGCATTACAGGTTCACTCCGCGGCGACCGAAGTGGTGCACGGCGAGGTGGAGCTCGGCGATGGCGACGAGGAAGTGCACGATCTATGGCGGCCGGAGCAGCGCAACCACGGCGCGCATCGTGTCTAGCCGCAGCCCGTCCGCCATCTCCAGCAACCGCCTCACCACATCTGCCTTGGCTTGCATCTCGTCCACCGCGCCGCCACCTCCGGCGAGCTCCACCATCTTCCCCGTGGCCAGCGACTCCTGCGTGCTCGTGGCGGCCTCCTCGATCTCCCTCTCGCTCCGAATGGTGCTGCGCTGCAGCAGGTCGGTAGCCTGGAGCTGCTCGATGGAGAGGCCGCCGAGGTCGCCGTCCGGGAGGCCTCCTCGATCTCCCGCTTGCTCAGGATGGAGCGGTGCTGCAGCAGGTCGGCGCTGCTCGACGGAGAGGCCGCCATGGTCGCCGTCCAGGAGGCCTACTCGATCTCCCGCTCGCTTCGGATGGAGCGACGCTGCAGTAGGTCAGCGGCCTGGAGCTGCTCGGCGGAGAGGCCGCCGTGGTCGCCGTCCGGGAGGCCGCCGCCGGCGAGGAAGTCCGGGAGCTAGGACTTGAGCTGCACGCCGAACTTGGAGTAGAGCACGTGGACTGCCGCGGTGGGGCGCTAGCCGCCGCACCAGAGGTACAGCGACTACACGTCGGAGGCCAGCGTCGTCTTCGTGGCCGTCCGGCGTCATCTGCCGCCGTGGACGCACTGGTGGAGGCGTTCCTGGAGGAGGAGCACGTGGGGTGAATTTGACGGAAAATA
Organism: Puccinellia tenuiflora; assembly: GCA_012064385.1. Classification (NCBI taxonomy): domain Eukaryota; kingdom Viridiplantae; phylum Streptophyta; class Magnoliopsida; order Poales; family Poaceae; genus Puccinellia; species Puccinellia tenuiflora. The sequence continues at coordinate 895,256 of QRDG01001449.1, read as the reverse complement.
ACCACAAAATGAAAGTAATTCACAAAATAAACGTCCGGCGAAACTGTTTCACAAAATAACCTTTTCGAGTAGCGCCCAACACTTAGCCGCTATGGTATGCTATGTAGCGCCTCAAGCCAAGGCGCTACTCGTGCTGCCAACGTGGCGGCTATGGGCCCCACATTTGGTTGTGTAGCGCCTTAGCGTAAGGCGCTATGCTACATAGTGTAGCGCCTTGTGCTAAGGCTTTACACTAGGACTTAGAAATTTTCGGTCAAAATTTGATAATTTTTTAATGTTTTTAGAAAAAATTGAAAAAATTCCAGTAATTCAAGTCCATATATATAAGCAATTGGAGAAAGTTTGAACCAATTTGGGTGGGTGAATTGAGAGAAACATTGATTTGAATGTTCAGTTTCAATTTTTAGCCGAAAATTTAAATCCATATATATAAGCAATCTTAAAATTTAGGCCGAACATTTAAAGTCTTTAGGATTTTTTTAATTAAGTCCACGTGGAAACTTTAATTTTTTATGGGGCTTGGCTAAGGCGTTTGCTGTTGATTTAAAAAAAATAGCACTTAAGGTGTAAACCTCTACAAATGTCTATGCCCATGGATTGATGTATTGTGCCAAATGTTTGGTCTCACTATTAAAGGAACTCGGGATGTCGAAAAAATCTCTCAATCCACCCATCTAAATTGATTGAGACTTTTTAAGATTGTTTATATATATGGATTTGAATTACAGAAATTTTCCAATTTTTATGAAAACTTTAAATTTTCGGCTAAACTTTGAAACTGGACATTAAAATTAATGTTCCTCTCAATCCACCCATCCAAGTTGATTGAAACTTTTCCAGATTGCTTATATATATGGACTTGAATTACCTAAAGTTTTTCAATTTTTTCTGAAAATTTAAATTTTCGGCTAAAAATTGAAACTGAACATTCAAATCAATGTTTCTCTCAATTCACCCATCCAAATTGGTTCAAACTTTCTCCAATTACTTATATATATGGACTTGAATTAATGGAATTTTTTCAATTTTTTCTAAAAACATTAAAAAAATTATCAAATTTTGACCGAAAATTTCTAAGTCCTAGTGTAAAGCCTTAGCACAAGGCGCTACACTATGTAGCATAGCGCCTTACGCTAAGGAGCTACACAACCAAATGTGGGGCCCATAGCCGCCACGTTGGCAGCACGAGTAGCGCCTTGGCTTGAGGCGCTACATAGCATACCATAGCGGCTAAGTGTTGGGCGCTACTCGAAAAGGTTATTTTGTGAAATAGTTTCGCCGGACGTTTATTTTGTGAATTACTTTCATTTTGTGGTTATTTTCCGTCAAATTCACGCACGTGGGAGGGGAGAGGAGAGGATAGGATTGTGTGGCCGTGGGAGGAGGAGCACGTGGGAGGGGAGAGGATAAGATTATGTGGTGGCCTGGTGGGAGGGAGAGGATAAGGTTTTGGGAAAAAGATCAGGCCGTTGGATACTGCTGGATCCGACGGTTCAGAACGGTGATCCGCGTGAGTGCAGTCTCGACCAATCAGAAGATGTGATTCTTTGCTGTGTGTTTAGATTCGACACACACGGCAAAGAGTGTTTGCTTTTTTCTTTCTTTTTTCTGTTTATTTCTTTTTTTGTTTTGCGTTATATTTTTGAAACTATCGATGGTTTTGTGATACTCTTCTCCTTCATCTTGCTTGTTTGCCGGTTAGCTACTTATGTATCTTAAAATGTTTTTGAAAACAATTATGAACTTTTTTGTTTTTTCATTTTCTTCGAGTTTTTGGAAAATTTGGTCCAAATGACCGGCATGGCTATCTGTTGAAAGCGTCAATTTTTTCAAAACTATCAATAGTTATGTGATATAATCACTACTTGTGTACCTTAAAATAATTTTTAGAAAAATTTCAGAGCAAACTATCAGGCACTTTTAGTTCAAATTTGAATTACTTACGATAAATCCCCATAAAGTAATTTAAATATATAAAATTAGATAGAAAGCGAGAAAAATAATAATATTTGTGGATGATGCATGAAATATGGACTAGTTTGTATGAAAATTGGATGGGTGCCATTTTGCACCATATTTTGTGTACTTGCTTCACAAAAAAAGTCATTTTTGCACTTAGAAAATAAAAAATGATATTTATAAAAATAATTTGAAAAAACTCAGTTCGGCACAATTGTTTACCATATCAAGATACATCTATGTCCTAAATATGGACACATTATCACAAACTATGTAATGGGAATGGTCACATCTTGATTGTTTGGCTTGAAACTTATACATGTTTATAGATGATAGACCTTTTTGTGAAGTATTTGTTTGGAAAGTTTGACGAAAATCAAGTTTATCATTTTTTATATCAACTAGTACACATAAGAGGAGTTCATGCCAAAGGATTTATTTTTTTGAGGTTTTCTTCATCTTCTCTGAGTTTTTCGAAAAGATGGTCCAAATGGCCGGCATGGCTATTCGTTGAAAAGTCTCGAATTTTATGAAACTATCGACAGTTCTCTGAAATAATAACTATTTTTGTACCTTAAAATGATTTTTGTAAAAATTTCAGAGCGAACTATCACACATTTGTAGTACAAATTCGAATTACTTTCGAAAAATCGACATAAAGGCATTTAAATGTGCGAAATTAGGTAGAAAGTGAGAAAATTTCTATTTCTAGATTATCCATCAAATATGGAATACTTTATGTGAAAATTGTATGGGATCCATTTTGCACCATATATTTTGTACTTGCTTCACCAAAAATAGTCATTTTTAACACTTAAAAAATAAAAAATAATATTTATAGAATTTATTTGAAAAAACTTTGTTCGGCAATATTGTTTATCATACCAAGATACACCTATGTGCCAAATATGGGCACACTATCACAAATTATGCCACGGGACTGGTCATATCTTGATCGTTTGGCTTGAAACCTATGCGTGTTTATAGATGATAGGTCTTTTTGTGAAGGATTCTTATTGAAAATTGGTCAAAATCTAAGTTTATGATTTTTACTAGCAACTAGTACACATAAAAGGACTCCATGCCTAAGGATTTCTTTTTTCGGTGTCTTTTCATTTTATTTGAGTTTTCTCAAAATACAGCCCAAATGGCGAGCAAGGCTATTCGTTAAAAATGTCAATTTAATTAAAACTATCGATGTTTCTGTGAAATAATCACTTATTGTGTAACTTAAAATGATTTTTAGAAAAATTTCAGAGCAAACTATCACACATTTGTAGTTCAAATTTGAATTACTTTCCGAAAATCGATATAAAGTCATTTAAATGTGCGAAATTAGGTAGAAAGCAAGAAAATTTCTAATATTCGGGGATTATTCTTAAAATATGGACTACTTTGTGTGATAATTATATGGGAGCCATTTTTTACAACATATTTTGTACTTGCTTCACAAAAAGTCATTTTTAACACTTAAAAATAAAAAAATGATATTTATACAATTCGTTTGAAAATACTTTGTTCCGTAACATTTTTTATCATACCAAGATACACCTATGTGCCAAATATGGGCAAATTATCACAAATTATGCCACGGGACTGGTCATATCTTGATCGTTTGGCTTGAAACCTATGCATGTTTATAGATGATAGGTCTTTTTGTGAAGGATTCTTATTAAAAATTGGTCAAAATCTAAGTTTATGATTTTTACTAGCAAATAGTACACCTAAAAGGACTCCATACCTAAGGATTTCTTTTTTTGGTGTTTTTTTCATTTTATTTGAGTTTTCTCAAAATACAGCCCAAATGGCGAGCAAGGCTATTCGTTGAAAATGTCAATTTAATTAAAACTATCGATGTTTCTATGAAATAATCACTTATTGTGTACCTTAAAATGATTTTTAGAAAAATTTCAGAGCAAACTATCACGCACTTGTAGTTCAAATTTGAATTACTTTCCGAAAATCGATATAAAGTCATTTAAATGTGCGAAATTAGGTAGAAAGCGAGAAAATTTCTAATATTCGGGGATTATTCATAAAATATGGACTACTTTGTGTGATAATTATATGGGAGCCATTTTTCACAATATATTTTGTACTTGCTTCACAAAAATAGTCATTTTTAACACTTAAAAATAAAAAATGATATTTATACAATTCGTTTGAAAAAACTTTGTTTCGTAACATTGTTTATCATACCAAGATACACTTATGTGCCAAATATGGGCACATTATCACAAATTATGCTACGGGAATGGTCATATCTTGGTCGTTTGGCTTGAAACCTATGCATGTTTATAGATGATAGGCCTTTCTGTGAAGCATTCTTTTTGTAAATTGGTCAACATTTAAGTTTATGATTTTTACTAGCAACTAGTACACATAAAAGGATTTCATGCCTAAAGATTTCTTTTTTCGGTGTTTTTTTCATTTTATTTGAGTTTTCTCAAAATACGGCCCAAATGGCGAGCAAGGCTATTCGTTGAAAATGTCAATTTAGTTAAAACTATCGATGTTTCTGTGAAATAATCACTTATTGTGTACCTTAAAATGATTTTTAGAAAAATTTCAGAGCAAACTATCACACACTTGTAGTTCGAATTTGAATTACTTTCCGAAAATCGACATATAAGTCATTTAAATGTGCCAAATTAGGCAGAAAGCGAGAAAATTTCTAATATTTGGGGATTATCCATCAAATATGGACTACTTTGTGTGATAATTGGATGGGTACCATTTTGCACCATATTTTTTGTATTTGCTTCACAAAAATAGTCATTTTTAACACTTAAAAAATAAAAAATGATATTTAAAAAAATAATTTAGAAAACTCAGTTCGATAATATTGTTTTCCATAACATGATACACCTATGTGCCAAATCCGGGCACATTATCACAAACTATGCAACGGGGATAGTCATATCTTTATTACAAATAGATATAGTAAAATTGAAAAAAAATGAAAATCGGTCTTTACCGTGTGTTGGCACACGGCAAAGATATCTTCCGTGCAACGTAAGACCTTCGGACGGCCGTCATCGCTTCCGTTTTGTGGACACGTGTCAATTTTCTTTACCGTGTGTCTTTCTTTACCGTGTGCTTTTTACCATCTTTACCGTGTGCCAATCTTTGCCGTGTGTTATTTTGCTTTTAAAACCGTGTGTTATTCTTTACCGTGCGTGGCACACGGCAAAGATAGACGTTGCCGTGTGCCCGATATTTGGCACACGGCAAAGACCCAAGCACACAGCAACGTCATGCTCTCCGGTAGTGAGTAGACTCAGAAAAGGAGACAGGGACAGGCAGAGAGCTGCTGTTCCGAGAATCTTGCAACCTTTAGTATAGTCGGGTATGTGCATACACACATTTCAAAGCCAGATTATATACCTCACTCGCTCCTATGCTTCTGATGCCTTTTCATCTATCTAAGTTTGTACTTGTGCTTTACATTGGGAAATGCTGAAACTGAATTTTAGCCTATTATTTTTCAGGGAGCACACCTATTATTATTGTGTAATCTGCGGAATGGTGCCGGCAGACTTTTTTTTTTTTGAAACGAGTCAAAAGGTTTGCCTTTTTTCATTCATTTCTAACCATCTAGACCATTGATGCTCACCAGATTGTTGTTTAATTACTTCTGAATGATGAGAAAGCAAAGCAGGTAAATCACACATGCTGGTTTACGCATACATGTTACTTCCAATGCTGGTACACTTTGAGCTTGTTGCTTTATACCACCATGGAACGATCTGTGCTCCTAATCTTTGCACTAGTACGCTTTCGATTTCCCTAGTAGAATGGAACATGTACTGGATAAGACTAAGAGAGGCTTGATATAGTGCTGATGAACATGTACTGGATTTCTCTAGTAGAATGGATGGATTACATGACCATCCATTTGTTAATGGAACCTCATATTCATCTACAAGTGATGAATATGAGTACCTCTCAGTATTCGCAGCAACGACAAACTGTTAATTTACTTGCTAAAGGTATAGGTAGAGTGCAGCAACAACAAATTAGTATTAGTTTACTTGCTAAAAGCTAGAACAAGATTGCAGAAACAAAAAAACTATTAATTTATACTTTACTAAAACTAATAAAACTAACACTGGAAGCAGCATTTGGTCTTGGGTGGGTCTTGTGCAGCTGAGCGGGGTGAAGCAGGCAGGCCGGCATCTGGTCTTGGAGTCAATTTCTCGAGCGGCCGGTGTTGCGCAGCTGGTAGTAGCCTGAGCGTCTTGGACAGTGGCGGAGCTAGGATTGGCACCTAGTGATGTCAAAAGGCCAAAATCAAAGACATAGTACTTGTCTAGGGAGGTCATTAGCTAGTATTTTTGGGGGTCAAAAGGTTGTACTTATAACTAGCATCTGTAGTGCCTATAATTGTTTTGTGTTGTCACTTGACCACATGAACAACACACACCTCCGCCACTGGTCTTGGAGTGTGTCAGTGGTGGGGAGCAATTTTGATTGCTGGTGGGTGCACGCCCCACGGCCACAGGTACTCAACGTCGAGCTCCTTGAGTTGACGAGGCCGTGCAAGTGATGGTAGAGGCAGTGCCCCATGCAGTTTGAATTGGGTTAAGGCCGTGCCGTGCTCCGCCCTTCTCCTATCGCGCGAATGCGTGAGAAGGGCCCTCTGTTCTCGAGCGGAAGGGTCACCGGATGGCAAGGGTGCCGTCGCCATGATAACGATCAGATGAAGGTCTCTCTAGGGCCGGTCCATAGACCGGGCAAAAAGTGCCTCCGCCAGTGCACCAAGGAGAGAAGGGCCCAACTTTTTTTTTTATAATAATGACTATGATAGTACGAGTTACACACAAGAATGTATTTAATACTCCCCCATAAAAAAATAAAGCATTAACGACTTTTTCTGATAAGCAACAAACAAATATAAATAACAATAGTTCTAATACATATAAAAAGGTATTCCACGTGAAAAATGCAACTATGTTATTAATTATACAAGTTCTTAGGTACAAATATTGGTGGTGGAAAACGTGAACTAAAGATTGTTAAAAAATCATGCATGTTTTACATTTTAGCAAAACAGGGAGTATCTCTAGATAATAAAATGATTAACTTGCGGAAGTAAATACACATCTCGAGCTTATTTGGACGTAAAAACAAAGTAATATGAACGGCGACAACAATTATGTTAGCATTTCATAATCTTTTCGGTAAGAAGTCCTCGAAATCGATGTAACTAGATTTCCATATTTAATTCCGTGCAACACATTTTATTTTATAAACTAACGGGGACTTATGTACATGAGATTATATGAAGCACATTGTATAATAATACAATCAAATAATAAATAATACATATACAAATAAACTAGAATCCACACCATTTTATTTTCATTGATGTTTACCGTGATCAATGTTTCAGTACTAATTACAAAGCAATCACACTTTATTAAATTTGACATGCTATACAATTTTCACCAAAAATAGTTACTGTCATTGATTCGGCTTATAATCTATAAGTTTTTATAAAATATGCTTACTTAATCATACACTAGAAACTAGTAGTGAGATATTCGTTAGATCAATCGTAATATCTATAAATTATATAGAATATGTATTAGAAAATATTATTCTAAACTAGACTTTTGTTAGAAATACAACTTAATTTCTTCAGTGATATTCAGTATAAACAGAAAAAATAAACCAACTAATATTTCAAGATACATGGTTAAACTATGCAAGCAACACTAGTACAAAACCTCACATAGAAGACAAGACCTAGAGCCGATTCAGTCAAAATGAAATTGAACCGTTTAGGACGAAACCCCTTAGCCGGCCGAAATTTCACGGCCGTCTCTGATAAAGCTAGAGTCTGTCATTATTTCCAACAGTTTAGGAAACTCTGGTCATCTGAGATGGTCAACTTATTCATCCGCCTCTACACCATCTCAGACGGCTGGTATTATCGTCAAACTTTCGGAAACGGCTTATACTCTGCGACGTCTCGGCAATATCGCAAACTTAGGCCAAACCTAGTGGCAAGAAGATGTTGACGCCTTTCCTGCCCACCCAAGTTCGAGTTCCCGCCCTCGCAATTTAGGTGTTGCATACAAAAATAAAAGTTGATTATGATTAAATAAATTAATGTGCGTGACAACTCACTGAGATAACTCAGTGACTTATTGCATCCATTAGATTATTTCTCCACAATCAATAAAATTTTTTTTTGCTTCAAAATAAATAATCTTTCCCAATTCCATTCTCCGAAATCATTGTTTTGCTTCTAATTAAATAGTTTTTTTTTCAAAAATCATTGTTTTTTTGGCTTCAACAAAAATGTCTTTTTCCAATTCCATTACATTATTACTGACTCAACTGTGCTGTTCATTGTAAGTGCCTCTTTTTTTTGACTGCTGATCTGTTGAGTCATTTTATCATTTGCTTGTAGACAGTCCATCTAAAAAGAGGCCCAGCCCAAGTCAAAATCAGTACAAAGGGAATCACACTTTCCATACATGCTGCTTGCGTTTTGCAGTGTAGTGTAAGGCAAGGAGAGCGGACGCTGCTTGCGTTTTGCAGTGTAGTGTAGAACATGCATACGAAACAACATGAAACTAAATTGATGCACTAGTCGCCGCGGTGCTGCTCGCACCTTTGTAGGAGGACGCACTGACGGCGGTACTCCTCCCATTCCTGCTATTTAGCTGCGAGCTCGTGGCTCAGCTTAAGCATGTTTAGTTGCTGGTGGAGCGGAGTCGAAGCCGTCGTCCATTTCGCGGTGGAGGCGGAGAAGTTACTCATCGGAGCTGGGTGGTGGTTAGCGACAGCGGGGGTGTAATCACGGTAGATGTTTCCCGATTGCGAACCCTAAATGGGCGTTGGTACCGGTCATATAGCAGCGGTGGGAGCGCATATCTGGGCCACCGGGTAAATGTTTCCGGACCTTGCCGTTATGCGGTGTTAGTTCGGACTGAATATCCGCCGGGGGAGGCGCGGGGGGGGGGGGGGGGGGGGGGGGGGGGGGGGGGGGTACGGTATCTGCTAGAGATGCTCCTATAACACAATCGATGATGTGACGTATAGTGCAACGAAGAGGAAGGTGCGGTTAACTCTGCAGTACACTATTTTTCAAAAAAGAGCGCTTTATTAGACTTTAACCAGTTTATATCAAGGAGATACAACACCATCAATCCAGAAGAAGGCCAGATGGAGTGCGATGAATATGGGTGCACTACACAACATCACCGGTAGACCGGAACTTGGCAGGTTGTGCGGACGATTTGGCGTGAAACTTGATTAATGGAGATCGCAACCTCTAGGAGTTTATTTGATTAACTTGATTGATTAGGAAGTATCTGATTGATATATTCTCGATTATAAAATATATTTTAATTGATTAGGAAGTATCTGATTGATATATTCTCGAGTAATAAATTTTTATTGATTAGAAAGTATTCTATTGATTAGGAAATATTTGATTGATTGGTTTTCTTGGCAGTGAATCTTTTACTCTCTTAATTAGTGCGGGACGTGCAAGGAGTAAAATCATGTCGGCAAGAATTCCCATGCTACCAATCTAAATCATGAGATAGATGGCGGATCTGTCCAGATTACAAGATCCAGCGCATTTAATGTCGAACGCGTGGCCATGCATGAATATATATGAGACGGTGGAGCTGGGAGGCCGGCCACCACTGTACCATACCAATGGCGCCCGCCTACGTGCTTTCACTCCTCTCCACCATCCTCCTCCTGCCAGTTACAACATCCTCCGCAGCTGCTCCTCCACCCCACCACCCCGATTACAAGACCTACATCGTGCTGCTCAAGCCTCGCGCCGATGGCGCCCACCTCACCATGGACGACGATGCGCGCCGCGACTGGCACATGTCCTTCCTTCCCAGCGCCATCACCGACGACGGCAAGCCGCGCCTCGTCACCTCCTATGACACCCTCTTCCAAGGCTTCGCCGCTCGGCTCACCCATGAGGAGCTGGAGGTCTTGTCCAGGAAGCCCGGCTTCGGCCGGTGGTTCCCCGACGGTATCATGTACCCCGCCACCACTCATTCGCCTGAGTTCCTTGACCTTACTACGGGTGCCGGCGACATCTGGGACCAATCCAACTACGGAAAGGGGGTCATCATCGGCATCTTGGACTCCGGAATCAACTCCAACCACCCCTCCTTCGACGACTACGGGATGCCGTTGTCGCCACCGGCCAAGTGGAAGGGCGCGTGCGACTCCCCCGTCCAATGCAACAACAAGATTATTGGTGCCAGGTCCTTCTTGAACTCCGACCCATACGATAAGGACGGCCATGGCACGCACGTGGCCTCGACGGCAGCCGGCAACTTCGTCGCCAACGCCTCAGACTTCCATAGCGGACAAGCCAGCGGGACGGCTGTTGGGACTTCTCCGTATGCCCACCTCTCAATCTACAAGGTCTGCAATAACCACGAGTGCCCCCACTGGGCTATACTGAAAGGGTATGTGGCGGCGGTGCGTGACGGCGTTGACATTATCTCCCTCTCACTTAGCAATATTTTACCCCGACCACCATCATACCATGAGGATGCGACGATCTTCGCCGCGTTCCGCGCCGTGGCCATGGGCGTCCTCGTCGTCTCATGTGCGGGCAACCACGGCCCGAGCCGGCGTACTGTCAACAATGACGCGCCGTGGATCCTCACGGTAGGCGCTGGCTCTGTCGATCGGAGGATTGTCGGCGACCTTGTGCTGGGGAATGGAGACCTCGTGGAAGGGGAGGCGGTGGTGCAAGGGGTCAACTCCACCACAGAATACCCCATGCACTGCCCCGGCAAGGGTTACCAGCATTGTTACAATGTCAGCACCGACATCGTGAGGGGGCACATCGTCATCTGTGATTTAACCACGCGCCGCGCCGTCCAAAATCTCTACGACAAAGGCGCGGCGCAGGTGGTGATCGTCCTCCCCAAGAAATTTGGCTATACAGTCCACCTCGTCGACTACAGGCCGTCCACGGTGCTGGTGGCCGCCCCTGTCGGCCAGAAAATTAGGAATTACTGCCAGTATCCCGATGCCGCAGCGCATGTGTTGTTCGCGGGAACGAAGATCCATGTTGAAGGGGCACCTATGGTGGCCTCCTTCTCCAGTCGAGGCCCTAGCCGTAACAACCCGTTCATCATCAAGCCAGACATCCTGGCACCGGGATTGAACATCCTCGCCGCCGGTGTGGACAAGGACAAACCTTTCATATTCGACAGCGGGACGTCGATGGCGACGCCTCATGTCAGCGGCGTGGCCGCTCTGCTGAAGTGCCTACACCCGGAGTGGTCGCCGGCGGCCATTCGGTCGGCCATCATGACCTCGGCCACTGGCTTCGACAACACGGGAAAGTACATCGTGGATGAGCAGCGCCAGAGGGCTACCGCCTACGACTTCGGCGCGGGCCACCTAAGACCCCAGGCCGCCGTTAATCCCGGTCTTGTGTACGACATGGATTCGCGTGACTATGCTGCGTTCATCTGCAATATCTTCGCCCCCCACGATGACGTCCAGGACATAATCGGAGACCTTGGTATCAACTGCACCACCTTGCCAGCCAGCGTGCGGGACTTCAACCTGAACTACCCAACCTTGGTGGTGCCGACAAACACTACGGTGCAGCGGACGCTGACCAGAGTTGGGCCGGGAGCGAGAGGGGAAACCTACAACTCCTTCGTGGACATGAGGGGAAAGGTGCAGGTGAATGTGTCGCCCAAGAATCTTAGCTTCGAAGATCCAGGCGAGACGCATAGTTTCCAGGTCTCGGCCGACTACCAAGGCAAGAACACGTCCGTGGAGGGAATCCTGTACTGGCAATCTTTCTACCACCGGGTCTCCAGCCGCATCGTCGTCTTCATATGAAGATGAGCGTCGGCCACCAAGTCGATCGAGCAGCTGTGCTACTACCTTCCTAGTACTCATCCACAATAGTACTTGTCATCGTGTCTTGTTGTATGATAATAAATTCCAGGATCATTTGCTAATGAGCAAAGTTGGTTATCCTATCCCAATTTCTATTCGTTGTTTCACTAGAATCTTGAGTAAATCTCGAGTGCGTGGCTGTTAGGGTAAGGAATTATGCAGATGCTGCAACTTTTTAGTCCAACAATATTTTACATCTTTACTATTAAATTGGAGATGCATATGCTAAATCTTTAGAACATCTTATATTTCGGAACAGAGGGAGTAAATCACAGCCTATATCAGTTCCCAGCAGATGCTTACATGATAAAAAACCACGCGTTCTGAATATTTTATACGCTTGCGGTTAATTCACAACATTTCAAACTTGACTTTGAGGATTTAAAAATTCAATCTAACAGCTCACACCACTTTTATATACCTTTTTCACCCCAATCTAACCCAAAACTATCAACACCTGATATATAATTTAAGCAATATTTATCGATGTAACACTGCTGGCATTCAAATTTTGGACAAGACAAGAAAATGAATCTCACAAGACCGTTGTCAACCTGCCTCTCGATTATTTTTCAAAAGCAACTATGAATGGCATTTCCTACATACATTTTTTTACCACAATCCAAGCCAAAAAACAACAACAGTTGAGAAGCAATGGTATTTATTGACGTGCAACACAAGTGACATTCAAAAGTAAGATAATGGAAGGAAGGGAATATCATAAGATCGTTGTCACCAAGGATGAGAACATCTTGGGCCCATGTTAAATTTATTGGATAGAGCAAAAAGTGTCAGTTTTTTACATGGGCAAACAACATCGAGTGAAGCGGAATATCATGACTAGCATATTAGTTAGATATTCGACCCTCCGCTTATTTTTCAAGAGTAACTATGAATACAAATTGCTTATTTAATAACCATGAATAAAAATGGAGAAACAACTGTTAATGGGCCGGAAATTCAAATAGAATGTGGGTATGATTATGACTATACTCTCATGTTGGCTAAAGAAAAAACAAGTTGGTGAATCATCGAAAGGCAGATAAACACAACGCTATTCTGATACCTAGGTGCATTTACCGATGAAAGTACAAACCACTTGTATGCGAGTGCAAACCCCACTAACCTATTTGATTTGGATGGATTAATTTCCATATGGCACCCTTCGACATCACACGAACAAGCAAGAAAGCCAACTAATAGAAAAAAAAGGTTAGTTCATCCAATACTTTATGCTGTTCTTGTACCGGGTCTACTTTTTGTTTTAGATAAAAGGCATAAAATGCCCATCTTTAAATTAACAAAGCCAGATAGAATCTAGCGCCAAGTACAACATGCTGATACACAACTTACAAGCAACGGGCACCAAAAGCAAACAGAAAATAAAACAACAAAGAACAGCCTGAGGTGCCAAAGCTAAAACGCGACGACGCTAACAAGCACAAGCTTGACCGCACCACCGGACCCAAGCTGCCGGACGGGACCGCCATGAAGAAGAAGCGGTGAAAGAAGGCACCCACACCACCGCGGCTGAGCAGGACCTCCGATGCTCGAACGCTCACCAGCCAGAAGTGTTGTTGTTCCCGTAGAGGGGAACCCATTCCCCTCTCGCCCAGGCTCGAGGGCGCCGACCCATTGGCAAACAAGGACACCTTGCTGGGAGGAAGAACACCTGGAACCCTCTAATCAACACGATAGGAAGTCGATGCCGAACAAGACAAGCCGCCACGACTACCGCCATTTCTGCATTGCATGACCACCACCCCTGCAATCCCCAGAAGGTGCCTCCAGGAAGGGAAGCGATGTTGCACCACCACCGCCGTCCAAAGGGGAATGCGGCTTTCGCCCGAAGAAGGGGGAGGGTTGAGAGGGGAAAGATAACTCGACGTACGCCTTCGAGAAGGAGCACGACACCCATGGGTGTCACCGTCGTCGTGGCCCATACTGCAGCCAAGGGTTTTCCCCAGTATCTAATCACCGACTCCAACCACCCTGCGCAGCACCGAAAACCGGCAAGACGCTGGGAATCGAGTTGGCGGGGAGACGAACAGGGTGGGAAAGGTGGGATCTTCTTCCACAACTGGAGCTAGGCCGGCGGAGCAGCCTACACCGCGACCTCCGACCACCTAACCCTCGCTGCCCATGCAGCCAAAGGAGAGAACATCACGCCACGGACACCACTCACCGCAGAGTCGACGCCATCCACCACGCCCGAGGCCGTCACCCCGGCTTCTGAGACTCCCCCGCCCCAGCAGAGCAAGCAGCACGCACACACATCAACCAATCACACACTCAATGGCGACTACCCACGACATCCCAAAGAGTCAACCAAAGCCGGCGGGATCCCCAGATCCGGCTGTCCATGGCATGCGAAACAGATCAGAGGCAAAATGAGACTAGGCGGTGGTGAGCGGGAGCGAGGGCCAGTGCACACCCGGGGCACCCAACTCTGGCGGCGGGATTCAGCCTCCCCAGTTCCGGCCTTGGTGGAATCATGGTCACCCTGACCAAATCCACCATGCCAAAGGGCCTCCCTTGCTCGATCTGTGCAGAGCATCGCCTCCACCAGCCGGCGGTTTGACGGAGGGCGGCGGATCCGTGCCGAGCAGCACTATGGCCGAGCCTTGCGTCCACACAAGCTTGAGAGTAGGAGACGAGCGCGCCCCCACGAAACCGCGGACATTGCTTGGAGAACACCTTGCCGCCGCCGTCCTCGAAGGGACGCGGGATTGCCCGCCGTCCAACTCGAGCAACGGCGAGGGGGATTGAGGAGGGGAAGGCCGGCGGCGGCTAGGGTTTGGGTCGCCCCCGGTGTCGCCTCAGAGAGGCGGCACAGGAGGCAGAGGAAGGAGAGACCCTTGCTTGCTTAATTCGTACCGGGTCTACTCGCTGGTTGCATTTGTCAGTGTAGTACATACTCACTCTGTAGGTGTCGTAACTGTCGGCAAATTAGTGCCCGGGGGGGGGGGGGGGGGGGGTGGACATTCGGCTATAAGCATGGTCGAGCTACCACTATGCAGCGGGCAACCAAAGAATTCCCGACGGCCCACCCGACCGTACCATCGAATATTAGTGCAATGGCCGACCAAGAACACCCGACTGGAGATATGCGACGGTGAACCGTCGGTTATAATGATATCCAACGGTGAACTAAAATAACTGACGGTAATTTGACCCTCAACTATATTGGGATATCTAGTAGTGCGTAAAAACTTAGTAAAAAGTCAACATATGATAAATTCGCTATAATGTATGTACAAATATGTCAAGATCTACAGTACTGATTCAATATCAATAGATCCATCATAAGGTATATTTTCATAATATATTTTATTTAATATCATAGTTGTTGATATTTCGTTCAGTATATGTGGTCTGTCGACTGATGACACAGATGAGTGTTGGTTGGGTTATCGACTAGAGTAGTGAACAATATTCTGGTGGAGCCATGACCTACTGGTAAAAAATCGACCGTTAACGGTACTTTGCGATTCATGCTAGGTCCTTCGTCATACTTAAGCTGTTTCATATTGATACTACATATGTTTGATAATATATAAAATTTTAAGGACTCAGATTAACCATAATTTGGTTAAAAATAACTGAAATATTTCAAATATGTGTTGTATTTTGAAGAATATTTTTGAAATAATAAAATTTCATTATGGTTTCGTTCAGATCTGATAGATTAAAAAAATATGTCTAATTAATAGTATAAATATATGCATACTTAGTTTATAGTATAAAGATGTGCAATCGCTTTAATAGTATAGATAGTAAAGATATGCTCTTGATTTAATGATATAGATAGCAGATATATGGTCTCGATTTGGTGGAAAGAAACACTAACTCCCATTTAATAGTATAGATAGATAGTGAAGATATACCCTCGTTTCTTTTCTTCTAGTATAAGGCAAAATTTTATGATATTTTCTTTTTATTGTTGTTTTCCTTTTCGGTGGGATATGGCGGGATAAGGGGGAGGTAGGATGAGGTGATGTGGAATGAACCAGTAACTCCCATTTCATTTTATAGATAGATATAGTCACAGGGTGGTGACGTTGTAAAGAACACAAACAAACAGTAGCTTGTCACAATGGAAACCATTGAGCTTCTTGCACTCATGGCCGCCGTGCTCTTCTTCCTAGCCGTCCTCAGGCGAAGCACCAGTCCCGCCGTCGAGGTGGTCAGGGACCCCGCCGTCGCCCACCACCTCCTCAACGAGGTCCCCGACACCCGGCCGAACGCCGGCCTTTTCAGGGCTCTGGCGACCTGGGCTCGTGGCCGCGAACGACGCGTGGATTCCATAACCACCGCGGCCTACGGCTCGCACTGGCGGTCGCTCCGGTCCAACCTCACTGCCGGCTTCCTCAACCCCTTGCGCATCGCCGCCCTCGCCCCGCTGCAGCGGGACGCCGTCCAGGACCTCCTCGCCGGCTTGTCCGCCGCCGCCGGAGAGGTGGTCGTCATTCGAGAGCACCTCGACCGCGCCATCTTTACGCTGGCCGCGCGGATGTGCTTCGGCGGCGACGACGTGGAGGAGAAGCGCGTGCGCGCCATGCAGCGCGTGATGGACGAGCTCAGGCGGGCCATGGACGACACTGTCTCGCTCGACGGCTCGATGTTGAGCAAGATCACGCACTGGAGGCGGCTGCGCCGGCTCCTGGGTGTGTTCGTCCCGCTGGGCGAGCTGGTGCGCCCGCTCATCACGGCAGCGCGGGAACGGGAGACCGCCGCCGACGAGTCTCGACACACGGCGTACGTGGACTTGCTCGTCAACCTCCGCGTCCCCAACGACGATGGAGCCAAGCGTGCGTTGGACGAGGATGAGATGCTGGGCCTCGTGGCTGAGTTCCTGGCCACCAACACGG
Organism: Puccinellia tenuiflora; assembly: GCA_012064385.1. Taxonomy (NCBI): domain Eukaryota; kingdom Viridiplantae; phylum Streptophyta; class Magnoliopsida; order Poales; family Poaceae; genus Puccinellia; species Puccinellia tenuiflora. Next base: position 878,505 of record QRDG01001449.1, on the reverse strand, counting down.
GGATGATCGCGGCGTGCATCGAGTGGACGCTCGCGAACCTCGTCATCAAGCTAGAGGTCCAGAAGAAGCTGCGGCGCGAGGTCGACGAGGCCGAGGCAGCGGCAGGGCTCCTCTTCTCCGAGAAGGAGAAGGGCATGCCGTATCTGCGCGCCGTCGTGCTCGAGAGCCTGCGCCTACACCCGCCCTCGCCGTTCGTGGCGCGCGGCGTCCACGACGTCGCCACCGGCGGGCTGAGGAAGAGGATCCTCTTCGTGGTGCGGGACATCGGGAGGCACGGGAGCGCGTGGACGGAGCCCGACCGGTTCAAGCCGGAGCGGTTCCTGCCGGGAGGCGAGGCGGAGGAGGTGGGGCACATGCCGGGGCGGAAGGAGGTGCGGATGATGCCGTTCGGAGGCGGGAGGAGGTTCTGCCCGGGCGCCGGCCTGGCTTTGATGCACGTCAAGCTCTTCCTGGCCGCCCTCGTGCGCCGCTTTGAGATGCAGTTGTCGCCAAGCGGTTGCGGCGCCATCATCGACCTGACGGAGGTGGGCGGGTTCAACAGTGTGATGAAGACGCCGCTCCGTGTGCGCCTTACTCCGCGCATGTTGCCCTAGCTAGCTCATGCCCATGCATGGCCTAAATTAATACTATGTGTACTATCTATAATAAGAAAATATTAACTAAAACTTTAAGCCTGTTGAATGACCCCGCCGCTTGAGGACACTCAGTGTTTTTGTTATATATGTGTGTCACCCTGTTAGAACGGGAGGTATTGAATTGATGCACTAGGCAACTAAACCCAAAGTCTCAGCTGATGGAAAAGGCTAGAGAATATATTTAACAGGAGGAACTTCAATAGAGAGTTAACGAATCCAGTGGCCCTAAGTAATTACCGTTGAAATATATGAAGTATGGTTGATGTAGACGCTACGCTAGTACGTTCTAATTGTAATCTTGTCTCTTTACTGTTGCTTCTAGTCGGTTCATCTAAATTTTTTTTGGAGACAAAGTCAGTCCATCTAACGTTTTAAGCAGTTCTGGCATCAGGCCTGCTCACACGACGACGTTGTTGAACCGGCTGACAAACCGGTATTAGGGGAAACATTAATCCGGTTCAATTAATTTAGGGTGGTAACTATACCAAAAAATAGTTTAGGGGGACAAGTGTCCCAGAGCTGGTAGTTTAGGGGGTAAAATATACTTATCTCTTTCCTCCCCTAAAAAGTTTGTATGGCCCGGCCCAGCCCAACCAAAATCACTTTGAACTGTCAGTACAAAGAGGATCACATGTTCCATACGTGTTCCTTAAAAAGAAAAAAATGTTCCACACGTGCCGATTGCATTTTGCAGTGTAGTACAAGGCAAGAATTATTTACTTTTTCTGTTTAAAAGAAGGGAGTTCTTTGTTTGACGACATCTCAAAAAGAAAGGAGTTATATTCCACTATTTGATGACATGTATATACCAGCGGATCGACACGCATTTGTTTCCATGCTTGCTATCACACGGCCAAAGTTGAGTATAATGAAAACAAAATAGATTACTCACCTGCCTAGTCATCATCTATCTTTCCTTTTGTATTGTTTCATGGAGTCGCATGGACAAAGAAGGTGACGGAGATGGAGATGGAGATAGACTAATCCAGCACTCTAAGCCAAGCCTCACACTTGGCTAGACTTCACCACCGACTGCTTTTCGTGTGTGTTCATCCGTTTTGATCATTTCTCTAGCTATATCTAACAACCTCCGGACATTATTCTTGGCACACTGAAGATTCTAGGCCAAAGATGATGACAAAGATGGAGATAGACTAATCACACACTCTAGGCCAGACCTCACACTTGGCTGGACTTCACTACCTAACTACTTTTTGCGTGTGTTCTGCTGTCTCATTATTTCTCTTATCTGACAACCTATAATAATTCATAGCACTTTGAAGATTTTGTACGCGCTTCAGATTAATTCACGACATTACAAGCTTTACACTAAGGATTTTCTTTTCTTTTTCGAAAAGGTGTCTATTCACCCCAATCCAATCCAAAACTATCAGCACCTAAGATAGCATTTTTTCAATATATTTATGGACATATTCACCTTAAATTAACTGGAGTACACTTTTTCATTACTACAAGCTGCATAGGCAGTAAGGAGGTATCGCCAACCAACGAGAAGTTGGGGTCACAAAGCATCATCTAGACCGGAAATTCATAACGGTGCCCGGGCGCACCAGCTCCCGTTTTTTCGGGAGCAAAAAAAATTATGAAAACTTTACAAAAAAATGTGAAAAAAATAATGCACGTGCCTGACCATGGTCCGCACCATCGTGAAAAATTTCGCACCAAAATGTCATCGTATGCGCCCTGGGGAAAAATGACAAAATTCTGACAAGAAATTCAAAATTCCGGATCTCACATGCTGTCAGAAATTTGGCATTTTCGCCCAGGTCGCATACGATGGCATTTCGGTGCGAAATTTTTCACGGCGATACGGACCATGGTCAGGTACGTGCATGATTTTTTCCGCATTTTTTTTCAAAGTTTTTGATTTTTTAATTTTTTTTGAAAAGCATCGGGAGCTGGTGCGCCCGGGCTCACAAACGCCGGCCTCCATCTAGACTAGATATATTACATGAGTAGTATGCGAGCATGGTCTCCAAAGTAGGCGAGCTCGGCGTTTGGTATGGAGTAGGCATACTGGGCGCGGGAGGGTCAAGTCTCCGGCCAGGACCTGATGATCGCCGGTGGCGTGGCGTCCATATCGCAGGCGGAAAGTTTGAAGCTATTCTAGACGAAGCCAAAGAGCAGGTTGCGGCCGCTGCCCCGGAAGTTGGGGACGAATAGCATGGCACCGTCGAGGGGCAGCTCCCAGGTTCCTTGGGTGTGCCACCGGCGGTGCACCGTGTCAAAGGAGAATGTCCCCTGTTTCCACAGAGAGATCCAGACGTGGACGCTGGCGACAAAGTAGGCGAAGACTCTCCCTTCTGGGCGGAGGCCTCCCGGCGGATCTGGGAGGGCCCAGCTTTGGGGAGTGCTGCTGCTCTCTGGAGGAGGAGTGAAGAGGAGCTCGCAGCTGCAGCCCTGGGGCGTCGATGAAAGGGATTCACGCATGAGGAAGAAGGCGTTGTCCCCTACGGGAACATGGAAGAATTTCTCCATGATGTGGCGCGTGTCCGGGAGGGTGGAGACGGAGCAAGTGGCGCCATCGAAGATGATGGTCTGTCCAGAGTCGGCGGCGGCGGCGATAGTCATGTCGCGGCCGAGGCCGGGGTAGTCTAGGATGGCGATGGGGTTGGCGAAGGTGAGCACCTCGTCGTCGCGGAGGGATTGGGGCCGGGGCCGGGGGAGAAGAGATGGGTGAGGTCGAGGTTGTAGACAAGAAAACGACCCTGGGTCGGGTCCGTCACCACCACCATGACGCGAGTGCCCCGGCGCACCTGTGCACGCGTGACGGCGGCCAGCTGATCTACCATTGATCGACCCTCTCTAAATTCCTTGCGCAAATTTGATCGTCTTGTGGTGAGAAGAAGAAGAAGAAGAAGAAGAAGAAGAAGAAGAAGAAGAAGAAGAAGAAGAAGAAGAAGAAGAGAAAAGCTAGTAAATTCCACGAAGTGTGTGGAATTTGATTTGAGAGGAACACATCGGATGAGGACTGGGGTAAAATCTATACTGTACGTTCCAGACCACAGAGTCCAGACGACCGGACGAGAGATCGCTCTAGAGACTACCGTTCCTCTCTCTCGGTCTCCCTCCGCCGCGACGTCTACCACTCTCCTCAGTCGAGATCCCTCTTCTCCTTTCCCGTTCCCGACCAGTACGCTAGATCCCGTCGCCGACGAGCCGCTGAAGCCCCACGGTTGCAGATCTCGCGTGCACGGCCCAGCGGCAGACCTGCATGCCTCGCTATTCTCTGGTTCTTGTTCGATTCGTCTTGAGATCAGGATGTGCAGATCTCCTGATATGACCTCCCCACGTAATGTCCTCAAGATCATCGGAGAAGAGGGGCACGACAAGCACCAACACCGACGCGCAGCCATGTTGCGGCGGACAGTAACATCGGCGCTGGCGCGGCGGCCACCTCCAAGACACTCAAGATCTGCACGCACCTGCCCCCCGCGACTCCGCTAAGACCCCGGATCATGCAGTTGTCTCTGTCTCACCTCGCTATGCCTATTCTTGGAGCTGCACACACCAGAATTTCGTTTTTTAGTGCTAGATCATATGTATGTGTACCTGACTGTGTGATCATGAAGGAAAAGCATACAGAATGCCTCCTGGATATGGATTTGTTACTTTTTTTTGTTGGCAGGGTCTTGGCAGGAGGATGAACATGGTATACATGGATAAGTGGTAAGACCTCTTTGTCCACAGATTGCTGGAGATCTTCTTCAATTGCTACTCACTTTTTAATCTATCCAGGTTGAAGTTGAAAGCATGGTCACAACAGTCGATGGTCCCGAGACAATAATAATCTTCATGGACTATTTCTGGCATTTCTAACTGAAGTTTATCTGAAAAATAAAATGTTGAGGTATTATAATATGTGTGCCGCAGAGTTTGTTGTCACTTCCTTATGATGTTCTTGCACATATATAACAGAATATTAGTTGTTAATTATTCTTTGTTTTGCTGTTCCGGTAGGTAAACTAATTAATGGTTGGTTCATGTACAAATTTGGAGCATGTCATATTTCTTCACAAAAGGAGGAGGAGGACACACACACCATACTTTCGTCTGAACTAATAATGGTGTTTTAATTGGTGAGTGGCATATATCCTGGCATCACCGTGCTCCCGTGATGATGATAGGGAAACAATAAAGTACCTCTGAAGTCTGAACCTCGTAAGTTATATCTATCATGTATGTCCTTTACTCCAAATTTATTGCATTATTGTTTGTGTAAGTTGCAGTTGAAAAGACTAGCATGTTCATAGGTTCTTTAATTCTGATGGATGAGACTATTTGTCTATCTACATGGCTGATGGCAGGTTTAGTTTCTTTTAGATCCACTGATTCGACATTCATAGTTGTTAATTGCCTCATCATACATAGTGGATGTAGTTTATGTATTTACTAGCTCTGTGCATTCCTGTTCTGAATCTGTCCAGGTAAATAATATTAGTCTTCTTTACAAATGCTGAATGATTTTTTAGTCAGCAGTAGCAGCTTGCCTTGAGGACAAAAGCCAAGACCCTTACAAGATTGTATTCTCAGTTCAGGTTTGCAGGACAGCGCTCTCCAAATAACTGAAATTTTTACATTCATGCGCACATTCAGTACTAAAGAAGCTACGTGGAGGAGGCTCTTATTTGCTTTTAATTTTTACCTGGACAGTCATTGAACATATTATCATTGACTGGTTGTGATTTGGCGGAGAAGTTGCACATGCTTATTCAAATCGTGCCTGGTGCTCCAGAGGCATTTTACTGATAAAAGTAGCTTCATTACCTTGCTCATTCTCACTATATTATTTGTATCTTAATGTTAACAATAGTTTTATAGCGAAAAGGTCATACTGTGTGAATATCTTGAGCAACTCATGGACTGAAAAATATTGATGTTGGGAGCAATTGCAATTCTTATTGGTATGGTATACTTAACCATCTTATCATGGGAACTGATGCTGAATAGACTGAAAAAGGCTAGCTCCTTGGTACTCCTGGTCTTGCTTGGCTACCAGATACAATCTAGGACGACTTTCTTCAATTAAATTATTTGGTTGGCTTTATTCTGATGGTGTGTCCTAACCCCTTAGGGAACCAAGATACATGGCGGGAAGGAGATCAATCGAGAAGTATGTGATTAACAACCATGTATGTTTTGAGCAGAGTCTGTTCACATGCTTTTGAATAGTTTCCCACCAGATTAAAGGCATGAGCTTCTTGATATTTGTGAAGATAGGCAAAAATCTGTTCGTGATCTATTAGTGACAATGAAATAATACCTGTAATTTTTTTATCAGGATAGATCCTTTGAATTACTTTCGGTGTAGAGACATATATACTGATAGCTTTAGTTTGGGATTCTTTTGCCTTCTAAATGTACTGAATTAACAAAATATCAATGTCCGGGAGATGATGCAGTGATGCAAACAACTCATTATTGGCATACTGGTTAGCGTATCATGTATCTTATTGCAACGGAACATACCATCTTTTGTATATATGATCCTTCTAAATGACTGTATCCATTCCTAATCTGGCCAATTTCATGGTAAGCAATGGATGACATCGTTACTAAATTTTGTCTTTTTTTCTTGTGTATCTGTAGCTGTGCCTAATGCATTTTTGTTTGATGACGGAGCCGCGCCGTCCTCCACGGCCTGCCATATGTAAAAATACTGAATCTCTAACTAAGGTTATATATTTACTTTATGTTGTCTATCAAAAATAATCTTCTCGTCCAGTTCTCATTTTGGTGCCCAAGGGAACTGATTGAAACTTGAGATGCAGATGGAATGCTGATACTAATATTGCTCCATATTGTTCTTTGATAAACTTGATGTTGTGCAGGTTATTTCTTTGTTGTACGTTTTATTCAGTTATCAAAAACTATCTTCACCAAGGCAACACAGAGGTTGGGTGTCCGCGAGGACACGATGCGGCTGCTCCATGTGAGTTGCATTCACCTTGCTTCCCGTACACCACATTGATAATACTGCATTTGTGCATATGGATTACTGGTTCTTTGCACATTTTCATCTAGGCGTGCAAGGAGTTAAATTTAAGTAATCTTAGACAAATGATAGAGAAGGAGAGATTGAGCGGGGTTAAATTTATATTTTATACAAGGACAGTGTTATACCATATTCATTGTTCAAGTAGTCATTTGATCCGGTACACCACATTGATAATACTGCATTTCTGCACATGGATTACTCGTTCTTTGCACATTTTTCATCTAGGCAGGCAAGGAGAACAAGGTGAGGCTTTGCTCGGCCATGGCTGCCGCGACGCTGCTAGCTGCGCGGCAATTGAAGATGTTGGATAGTGGCCAACTCGAGACGTACTCCGTTGCGACCCTGATCAATTGTCGTCAGTTTCTTGAACCAGCTTTGGATGATCACAACGTTGGTGGGTCCTTGAAGCAACCAACTAGAACTAGAACCAACGAACTAGAACTAGAACTAGAACCAGTTTCTAAATATACAGGCATCAAGACTTGATTGAGCAACTGCATGTGTATAATAGCTATCTGCCTTTGTATATTTATAGAAATTCCTTATTTTCACTCTAAATATATGGTCCTGCGGAATGATGGTGTTTAAGTAATCTTAGAGAAATGATAGAGAAGGAGAGATTGAGCGGGGTTAACTTTATATTTTATACAAGGACAGTGTTATGCCATATTCGTTGTTCAAGTAGTCATTTGATCCAAGGGATTCGATGGTGTAGGCATGCATTGGGCAAAAAATCGTTGGATATGTAGCATGCAAAATTTCAAGTCTGAAACGTGAATTCTCACATACATCATGTTTCCATTTGCGGTGATTTTTTAATACCGTAGCAACGCACGGGCATTCAGCTAGTATATAATGGGATTCCGGTCGGCGGATAGAAAAAATATGGAAACTGGGACTTCCTATACGACACGAACACATCACATCGATCCAGATTGGGGAAGTTATTATTTGGTAATCAAATACAGATTTGGGTTTCGATCTCTAGCTAGGAAAATCAATCCGGTCATGGTCTCGGTCTCGGTATCGTCTGATGTACTAGTAGCTGTTTTTGGATCCGGGGAGTAAATCAAATTGGAATTTGGGTCGTCCTAGGTTTTCATCAAAACGTTTTTTCTCTCCCTTGCCAAACTACACGGGACATGTTTGTTAGTCAAAGTATGAAAACCGCCATTGACTTACCAGATAAAATAATCTTCGGTTAACCTATTCAGGAGACGTGCCCTGCCAGCAACATCTGTCCGGCGTGTGAGAAACTAGAACTCGATCCTATAAGGAAAGCGAGACCAATTCATGCATGCATGTGAGAAATCTTTTCGCAACCGAAAATTCAAATTAAATTATCTTTTAAACCGGTAATCCAATTGACGATCTGTTTTTATCGTTGGCATCGTCTCGACGAGTATTTTAAAACAAGATCCCATCATAATATGTTTCGACGAACTTTTTTTTTTCGTCAGTTGCCAGTTTATAATGATGTAGTTACCATATTAATAGTTAACAGTTACCATCCAAATAATACATAGTTACCAAGAAATTTTTACATGGTTTTTGTCATAGCCATGATCTACACGTCCAAAGAGTGAGGATTTGATCCACTCTAAACATTTAAAATTTGGAATTATGGTCACCAAAGGGTTACGTTGGTGAATAGAGAAGTTCAAAGAGCCACACAACCATTTGATTTTAACCTGGCAACCAACTTATCAATACCTGGTGACTAAGTGAGTATAATCTGGCAACTAGGATTGAAAAAAAAAGTTGTCAAAACATATCATGATGGGATCTAGTTTTGAACATCTCGTCGCGACAAAGCTGGCCAGGAAAACGGATCTGAGTTTTGATTTACAGTTTAAAAGAAAGTATTTTAAAATTTTAAAACCAAAAGGAATCTCCGTGGCTGCATGCATGCTTGAATTACTTACCATATTCTATCCGTGCACATGGAAAGATAATCTGGGGGCACGTGCCCTTATTAGCACGGTCCAATAATCTTCTTTTCTTCAGAAAGCCAATATAGGTTCTTATACCAAATAAGTGCCTAACAATAAGATGATCAAAATAACACTCTCTCCAGTTCAAATCAAATTATATAAGATGCTCTATTTCTCATCATATCTAGCGGGTTCAGAATGTCGCCGGTGCATTGGTTGGACCGAGTTCCATCGCCACGAACTCGAATAGATTTCATATGTGGACGCGATCTTGTGAATATCCTCTGGAGGAGCAATGGGCACTTGATGGTTACCAGAGCGGAGGTCCAGCTTCGTAGAGAATGGGACGCCATTCAGCTCGTCCATAACGGGAATGGGGAACTTGTCTTGGATGGTGACGTTGTTGAGGCCCTGATAGTCGATGCAGAATCGCCAAGGTACTATGTCCCTCTCCACCAGGAACACTGGTGAGGAGAAAGTCGACGAGCTATGACAGATGAGGTCGTGTTCAATCATCTCAGCACACTGCTACTCAAGCTTGTCCTTCTAGATGGCCGGGTATCGGTATGTCCGGATGGCCATCAGTTGAGAGTCGGGAAACATGCGGCTGTGGTACCGATTAAATAGAAACACACACCAATAAACGTTCGACATGAGGATACGTTACACCACCGAGCCCCATGTTATACAACACATGTAGCCAATCCTACGCCCCTTGTCCCCACCTATAGCTGGAAACGGTGAGATATTTTATGGATCTAATGTCCCCGTGTATCGATGACAGATCTGTTACCAAATATGTATCTGATTTACAAGGAGTCGTATTGACAAGTGGCACCATGAGAAAATGAAAACGGAAGCAAAACGCCAACCGACATGCCACACAAGTGGTAGCTGCTTCCCTTGTCCTCTCCTGCCTCGATAAACCCTTGATATGATGGATTAGATATCTCCGTCTATCGACGACAAATATGTTACCGAACCAATATATGCTTTAAAAGGACCTATAGGTTGCAAAGTGCCCCCCCTTGGACAAAACCGAAGCAAAACGTGGGTGGCTATTCCACGCGAGGATACATCACACTGCGGAGCCGGGTGGTAACTGATGCATGCAGTCGATCGTGCGCTCCCTTGTCTTCTCCTGCTTAAAAGAAATCTTAGATGTGCTGATTTACATGTCCTCGTTGGTAGACGACAAGTCCGCCAAGACAGGTAAGCAGAGGCACTCAAAATCGACGATGTCGACAAAAATATGATTGCAACCAATCATGCACTCCCTTGTCTTTGCCTAGCTAGAAAAACCCTAGATGGGTTGATTTAGATGTCTCCATCCTTCCCAACATCATGGATGCAATAATTCCATACACGTGCCTCACACATCCACCATACCTAGAAACAATGCTTTGTCCACGAACACTATCACATTGATCTATATGCCAGAAGTAGACACCAAACACAATTTTTTTTGGATGACCCTAAAATCCTCGCATTCAAGCTTAGCCCCAGTATGCGCCAAACATCGTTAAATAAAAGAGAGTATTTACAGATTGAGGCGTCATGGATGCGATGATTGTACACACTGTCAGGGGCGGAGGCAGGAATAGAGCTCAAAGGGGCCAAACATGCTTAATCAGCCATGGGGAGGGGGGGGGGGGGGGCGCAATCATGTTGATTTTGTCTAAAAATCATTTCTAAACCATGTTTATGCATAATTTTTTGCTTTCGCATGGGGGGGGGGGGGGGGGGGAGGGGCAAGGCCCCTGCTGCCCCCTAGCTCCGCCACTGCACACTGGTAACACCATTTTTTATTATTATCCTATACTACCACTACAATAGTACCGTGGATACCAACGATATGAATCCTTGTCGATCCAAAAGCCCTCGCTCTCGACTCGAGCCAAGCATCGGTAGAGACGGGAAGTTACAAGTGGCAGCGGGTGTGAAACACCATTGCTGAACAAAAGAGACAACTTAATTATACCGAGATCAAATTACATGCAGTAGTATCCGGTTCAGGCAAGAAAATGGAAATGATGCATATGTTTATGGTTTGCTCATATATATTTTTGAATTGCACGAGGAATCTAGTAATTTTTGTTCAGAATGTCATGGGGAACCTAGTTTTCTTTTCTTTGTCATCGTTGTGCCGCCAGTAAGCTCTTGGTGGGATTTATTGAAATTGCAGACGAAAATCTCGCGATGTAGTGCTAGGTATGGAATTTATTACCGACTCAACTGTGGTGTTCGTCGAAAAGCATAGTTCATTAGAGAACATGATCATAGTTCATCGGAAAGCATAGTTCGTCAGCGGGTGGCGTGGCGCCAAAGGCCGTTGGACAGTGGCGGAGCCAGCATAGAAGGAATGGGTGCAATTGAACCCAATAATTTTTACCAAATCCTTCATTAAATTAGTCCTGCCATAGATTTTTAATGAAAAATTATACTATAAACATAGAGCTGAACCCAATGATATTGTGCTCTATATTCGCCACTGCCCGTTGGAGGAGCAGAGCTGAAGCCGTGGTCCATTTCACGATGGTTGAGAAATTGCTCGTCGGAGCTGGGTGGTGGTAGGTTGTTAGTGACGGTGTCTGTTTGGACCGAATCTTGGCCGAAATTTTCCGGGCCGTGGAGTTTTCCGGTAAAATGCTCATATAACACCATCGATGAGACGACGTAGAGCGCAATGAAAAGGAAAGTGCAGTTAACTCGGTGGCAAACTATAACACAATCATCAATGTAGAAGAAGGCCAGATGAAGCGATGAATGTGTGCACTACACAACATCACCGGTAGACCAAAACTTGGCAGGTTGTGCGGACATTGGGCGAGAAACTCGATTAATTTGATTAATGGAGATCGCTACCTCTAAGAGTTTATTTGATTAACTTGATTGATTAGGGAATATGATTGATATATTCTTGATTATAAAATATTTTAATTGATTAGGAAGTATCTGATTGATATATTCTCAATTAAGAATTTTTTATGAAATATTTTATTGATTAGGAAATATTTGATTGCTTAGATTTTTGGCAGTGAATCTTTTACACTGTCATATAAATCGTGCAAGGACTAAAATCATCTAAATCGTGAGATATATTGCATGGCCTAGCGGATCTGTCCAGATTACAAGATCCAGCGCCTGGATGTATTCCGCATTTAGTGTCCATGCATATATATGTCAGAGGCCGGCCACGTTCTGCCACCATCCTCCTCGATCCTACGTACCAATGGCGTCCGTCTATGTGCTTTCACTCCTCTCCACCATCCTCCTCCTGCCCACATCCTCCGCAGCTGCTCCTCCACCCCACCACCCCGATTACAAGACCTACATCGTGCTGCTCAAGCCTCGTGCCGACGGCGCCCACCTCACCATGGACGACGATGCGCGCCGCGACTGGCACATGTCCTTCCTTCCCAGCGCCATCACCGATGATGGCAAGCCGCGCCTCGTCACCTCCTATGACACCCTCTTCCAAGGGTTCGCCGCTCGGCTCACCCACGAGGAGCTGGAGGCCGTGTCTAGGAAGCCTGGCTTCGGCCGGTGGTTCCCCGACGGTATTATGTACCCTGGCACCACTCATTCGCCCGAGTTCCTCGACCTTGTTACGGAAGCCGGCGATATCTGGGACCAATCCAGCTACGGAAAGGGGGTCATCATCGGCGTCTTGGACTCCGGAATCAAGTCCGACCACCCCTCCTTTGACGACTACGACATGCCCTTGTCGCCACCGGCTAAGTGGAAGGGCGCGTGTAACGATCCCACCGGCATCGTCCGATGCAACAACAAGATTATTGGCGCCAGGTCCTTCTTGAAGTCCGGACCAAGTGATACGGATGGTCATGGCACGCACGTGGCCTCGACGGCGGCCGGCAACTTCGTCGCCAACGCCTCATACTTCCACGGCGGGCAGGCCAGCGGGACGGCTATCGGAATTTCTCCGTATGCCCACCTCTCAATCTACAAGGTCTGCAGTAACCACCAGTGCCCGTACTCGTCTATAGTCAAAGGGTTTGAGGCGGCAGTGAGGGACGGTGTTGACATTATCTCCCTCTCCATCGGCAATAAATTTCCCCCACCATTGTACTATGAGGATGCGACGACCTTCGCCGCGTTCCGCGCGGTGACCATGGGCGTCCTCGTCGTCTCATGTGCGGGCAACCAGGGCCCGAGCCGACAGAGTGTCAACAATGATGCGCCATGGCACCTCACGGTAGGCGCTGGCTCCATCGATCGGAGGATCGTCGCCAACCTTGTGCTGGGGAATGGAGACCTCGTGGAAGGGGAGGCGCTGGTGCAAGGAGTCAACTCCACCACAGAATACCCCCTGCACTGCCCTCGCAAGGGTTACCGGCGTTGTTATAGCGTCAGCACTGACAACGCGAGGGGGCACATCGTCATTTGTGATTTAACCACCCGCGACGTCATCCAAAATCTCTACGACAAAGGCGCGACACAGGTGGTGGTCGTCCTCCCCGAGAAATATGGCTACACATTCCCCCTGGTCGACTATGGGCCGTCCACGGTGCTGGTAGCCGCCACTGTCGGCCAGAAAATCAGGAATTACTGCCAGTATCCCGATGCTGGAGCGCATGTGTTCTTCGCGGGCACGAAGGTCCGCGTTGATGGGGCACCCATGGTGGCCTCCTTCTCCGGTCGAGGCCCCAGCCGCAACAACCCGTTCATCATAAAGCCAGACATCCTGGCACCGGGATTGAACATCCTTGCCGCCGGTGTGGAGAAGGACCAACCGTTCAGATTCGACAGCGGGACGTCGATGGCGACGCCTCATGTCAGCGGCGTGGCCGCTCTGCTCAAGTGCCTGCACCCGGAGTGGTCGCCGGCGGCCATTCGGTCAGCCATCATGACCTCGGCCATCGACGTCGACAACACAGGATGGTCCATCATGGATGAGCAGCTTCAGAGGGCCACCGTCTACGACTTCGGCGCTGGTCACGTAAGACCCCAGGCTGCCGCTAATCCCGGCCTTGTCTACGACATGGATGTGCGTGACTACGCCGCGTTCATCTGCAACATCTTCGCCCCCCGCGACGACGACGTCCAGGACATAATCGGAGATCTTGGTCTCAACTGCACCACCTTGCCAGCCGGCGTGCGGGACATCAACCTGAACTACCCCAGCTTGGTGGTGCCGACCAACACTACGGTGCAGCGGACACTGACCAGAGTTGGGCCGGGAGTGAGAGGGGAAACGTACAACTCCTTGGTGTACATGAGGGACGACAAGGTGCAGGTGAATGTGTCACCCAAGAGTCTTAGCTTCGATGATCCAGGCACGACGCACAGCTTCCAGGTCTCGGCCGACTACCAAGGCAAGAACACATCGGTGGAAGGAGTCCTGTACTGGCAATCTTTCTACCACCGGGTCTCCAGCCGCATCCTCGTCTTCATATGAAGATGCATGACCGTCGGCCTCCATGCAAGTCCATCGAGCATAAGCATTTGTGCTACTACCTACCTAGTACTCATCCACAATAGTACCTGTCATCGTGATCATTTGCTAATGACCAAAGTTGGTTATCCCATCCCAATTTTTATTCGTTGTTTCACTAGAATCTTGAGTAAATCTCGAGTGTGTGGTTATTGCGGTAAGGAATTATGCAGATGCTGCAAATTTTTAGTCCAGCAGTGTTTTATATTGTCATTAAACTAGATGTCCGTGAATGTAGCAGCTGTCGTGTATGGAATCTGTGGTCGTAAAGCTCTTGTTCGGCCTAAACCATGTCTGGCACCGCGAACCGGGTCTCCAAATTTGGGGGCTGCCTTCACGGTGGAGGACACTGTCTGACACCCGCCTCCGACAGGCTTGGCCCGCCTATCATCCTCACACGAAACAAACTGATAGTCATTTGTGCTTTCACCCCGTCATCCTCTATTCTATGCCCGACAATTTGCGCTGCCGCCGCCACCCTCGTCCTAGCCATCTCCGCCGCTCCCATCTCCACCGCCGCCTGTCGTCCCCAACACTCACTGCCGCTGTTCCCTGGCAAGGCCTTCCTTCTTTCTTCTCTGGTGCAAACTATTCGCTACCGGTGCAACAAGTTAGTCCTTCCCTCCCACCCATAAGGTGTTCGGATGTTTGCCAACACTCCATTCTTTCATGATTTCTGACGTTTCGGTGCTTGATGAAGCTATATGGACAACGACGACGAAATGCTATTTCACCAAATGATGAAAGAGATGAGCGCACTTGAACTGGATGATCAGGAGAATGAAGAGGTATCCGCATTCTTGTGGCGGCAGTGGAGGAGGACGAAGACGAACCCAAACACAGAGGTTCTAGGCCTGGAAAGAAGCGCAATACAGATCAACAGCGGGCAACGGGACATATATTGTTGTTCAATGATTATTTTGCGCATGAGCCGGTGAACGATGAGGTTCCTTTTTGCCCGTGCTTCACGATGCAAAGATGTTTGTTCATGAACCTTTGCATGGTGTAGGGAAATATGATGAGCACTTCGAGCTAAAGACAGACTGCACCGAACTTCTTGGATTCTCATCTATTCAGAAATACTCAGTTGCTTTATGGTGTCTTGCATATGGCGCTCCCACAGATTCGATGGTCGAGTACTTCCGTATGTCTGAGTCGATAGCCACTGAAGCCACTTACATGTTTTGCAAGGCGGTGAATACGGCGGTGCTCGGCCTACCGCAAGACTTCTCGGAATTTCTCGCGATGCATCAGGAAATTCATGATGAAATTGCGCATCAACAACCGCAGAATGATTTAGTGGCTTACCTCTGGGAGCACCATGGCGGGGAGGGTGATGGCCGTGTTTGAACATAATTTATATTTGAGGATTTAAAAATTTATTATTGTAATAATTAGATTTTTACCCGTAACAACTATGCATTTCGTACGTTTGGATCAATATTTGATTTTCTGTTAAAAATTGTGTTTGGGGATTGTGTTTGGGTGGTGCCGGTGTGAGAGGCACAAAAACAGCGCCGGACAGGCGTCCGACACCCCCCGAAGGGACCTCCAATTGGGGGTTGCCTGACATAATTTAGACATCCCGGTGGAGATGCTCTTAGCAAGCTAGTTTGACTTGCTAAAAATGATTATATTATGTAAGAAAGGTAGTAATTAATAGTAAAGATATTCTATAGATTTAATATTATAGATAGTAAAGATAGTGAAGATATATACTCTCGATTCTTTTCTTCTATTATACGGCAAAAGATATGATATTTTCTTTTTTGTTGTCATCCTTTTCTATTATAAGGAAAAAGATATTCTATACGCCCATTTATAAGTATAGATAGTCATGGCCTCACGGGGTGGTGACGTTGGAAAGAACACAAATAGTAGCTTGTCACCATAATGGAAACTATTGATCTTCTTGCACTTATGGCCGTCGTGCTCTTCTTCCTAGCCCTCCTCCGGCGAAGCACCAGTCCCGCCGTTGTCGTGGTCAGGGACCCCGTCGTCGCCCACCACCTCCTCAACGAGGCACCCGACAACCGGCCGAATACCGGCCTTTTCAGGGCTCTGGCTACCTGGAACCGTGGCTCCGAACGACGAGTGGAGTCCATCACCACCGTGGCCTACAGCTCGCACTGGCGGATGCTCCGGTCCAACCTCACGGCCCTCGCGCATCGCCGCCCTCGCCCCGCTGTAGCGGGACGCCATCCAGGACCTCATCGCCGGCTTGTCCGCTGCCGCTGGAGATGTGGTCTTCATTCAGGAGCACCTCGACCGCGGAATCTTTGCGTTGGCTGCGCGGTTGTGCTTCGGTGACGGCTACGGCGTGGAGGAGAAGCGCATGTGCGCCATGCAGCGCATGATGGACGAGCTCATGAAGGCCATGGACGAGATGGTCTCTCTGGACGGCTCGACGCTAAGCAAGATCACGCATTGGAGGCGGCTGTGCCGGCTGCTGGGCGTGTTCGTCCCGCCGGGCGACCTGGTGCGCCTACTCATCAGGGCAGCACGGGCACAGGTGTCCGTTGCCGCCGCCCAGTCTCTACACGCGGCGTCGTCTGTGGAGTCGCTCGTCAACCTCCGCATCCCCAACGATGATGGATCCAAGCGCACGCTGGACAACGACGAGATCCTGGGCCTCGTGGCCGAGTTCCTGGTCACCAATACGGGGATGATCGCGGCGTGCGTCAAGTGGACGCTCGTGAACCTCGTTATCCAGCCGGAGGTCCAGAAGAAGCTGCGCCACGAGGTCGACGAGGCTGAAGGTCTCCTTTCTGCCGAGAAGGAGAAGGGCATGCCGTACCTGCGCGCCATTTGTTAGAGTATACGTGTACGGTCCGTTATGGTAGTATAGGATAGAGTTAGGATCCGTGTCCATCTATTTTCTAACTTGTCTTGTAGTCCAAGTCGGTCTCCTGTACGCCTATATATACTCGCCCCTGAGGCTCAATAACATATCCAACGATTCCACCAAACCCTTTCTATCCTTCTACATGGTATGAGCCTAACCGATCCAACCCTACCCGCCGCCGCCGCCGCTTTCGCACCGCGCTGCCCCCGGGGAGGTCGATCTCCATGATCTCCGCCGGGGGCCGTGCTTCCTGTACCTAGGGTTCGTCCGCCGGTCCTGTGGATTGGCTGCTCTAGCGTCTTTTCTCCCGATCGCTTGATCGGGGTTTTTCTCTCGCGCCGGTCGCTTTTGATCGGCGTTCTTCTTTTTTTTGTTTTCCGATCTAAGATCGGTTTGCGTCTCCCACCGCCGCCGTCGTTCTCACGCGCCTCTACTCCGTCACCGGCGCGACTACCGGCTTCTTCCCCGACAAGGCAGCTTCGCGCACCGCCTAGGAAGCTCCGCGCGACGTGGCGGCCCGCAATTGCCGCCTTCCGCGCGTAAGCCCGCCCGTTGCCCTCGCCGGCCGTCGCCGCCCTGCTCCGATCGGGACTCCTCCGCCACCATGGTCACCTCATGCACGGCGCTGCATCGGCCGCTCGGGCCGTCCGCCGCGGTCGTCCAGGTGCCCTCTTGGGCGCCGGCATCGCGTGTCGGCCGCGTCGGTCATCGACGCCGTGTTCTACTCGGATGTCTCCGCCACTCCGCCTGCCGTCTGTCGTCTCCGCGCGCCTCTACTTCAACATCGACGTCGACCTACACCGGCTCACTCCTCGACAGCCAGCTATCGCAACCGACTCGCCGGCGCCAACTCCGCACCGGCCGGCTTCTTCAAGCCGGCTATCGCGGCCGACTCGCCAGCACCGACTCTGCACCGACCAGCTCGTCTTCACCGACCATGCAGCAAGGCCGGACGCGCCGTCCAAGGGATGCCTCGACGCGTCGCAGCCGGCCTCCCTTGCCTGCATGGTCTCCATCGCCGATTCATCTTCACCGTCATCAACCGGGACTTCAGCGACAACTTCACCTTCATCACCGAGCAGCATACCCACCTCGTGGGTGATCGGATTGGCCATCCGCCCGCCCGCGATCGGCCCCATCCATGCCGCGTAGCCGACCTGATCAGTCGCCCGTGTGCGCCCCCGCAGGATCCCGTGAAGATCGCCCGAGTATGAGCGCCTCTCCACCGATCGAGCAATGGGCTGCCGCTACGTCGACCCTTCAGGCCGCAGCGCCGCCTCCCCGTGGTTCTCCGGGCGGCTACCTCACCTACACGTTGCCGCTACATCGTCCCTTCGGGTCGTAGCGTCGCGGCACGCGGTCCACACCACCGCTTCGAGGCCGTACCATGGCTGCCCGACACGGGCGCCGCTGCTGCATCGCCCCTTTGGGCCGTAGCATCGTGGCACGCGGTCCACGCCACCTCCCCGAGGTCTTCCCAGCCGTCATTCCTGACTCGCGTGCCGCCGCTGCGTCGCCTCTTCGGGCCGTAGCGTCGTGGCACACGGTCCACTCCACCGTCCCCACGCGTCGACTTCTACGTGGTATGCGCCACGCCACCCCCTAGGTGCGGGAATGCCACCGTCCGTGTTTGGTCTTCGTCATGTTGTCGGGTTCTTCTTCGCCTACTTTGAGCATCGTCGCCGCGCTCCTACCAGTGAGAGATGTTGCCCCGTCCCACCACGGGCTGCCTCTGTCGCCGACCACCTCTTCGTCTTCATCCAGCACCAACTACTTTCCAGCATCGCTGTCATCTTCCCCAACCACTTCATCTACTCCGACAACCGCGGGCGACATCAACACCTTCTACCCCATGCTAATTGGCGCCGCAACCGTCGTCGAGTCCTCCTCTTCTGGCCCCTCCGACATGGCGCGTCCAGCTTGTACTGGTTCCCCGTCTCCGCATGCCCGGTGCTGGCAACACTGACATGTGCCTTCGTCTACGATGTGTCCCCGGGTCTGGCAAGCCTGGTGCGGCGCCTCGTCAACATCGACTAACTTACCATCATCACGTCGCTGCAGCTTGCCGAGTCACGCCGCTTCTTCGGACGCGCCGCTGTGACTAGCTAAGCCGCGCCGCATCCTCTCACCGCCCCTACGCATGCCCAGTGCCGGCAACACCGATGCGTGTCTTCGTCCATGACGTGTCCTTGGGCTTGGCACGATGCTTCGTCCACGACACATGACTACATGGCGCCTTGCGTCCGCGGATCCCCGACAACTCCCTCGACGCAGGCAACCCCGACTCGACTTCGACCACGGCTACCTCGCACGGCTACCTCGACTACGGCTTCACCACCCTATGCTCTCGGCTCCCTCGACATCGGCACAAAGGGGTATTACCTTGCTTGAGCTCCTCATCAGCTTCCTCTACAGTCCAATACCACGACGTTCCCGCTCCTTCTGCGGGGGGATGTCAGCTTACTGGTTCTTCCTCGGCTTATCTCCAGTCTGACCGTCCGCGACATTCCAGTTGTTCACGACGCTACCGCTACGACTGCGGGGGATGTTTGAGTATACGTGTACGGTCGGTTATGGTAGTATAGGATAGAGTTATCCATCTATTCCCTAACTTGTCTTGTACTCCAAGTCGGTCTCCTGTACGCCTATATATACTCGCCCCTGAGGCTCAATAATATATCCAACGATTCCACCAAACCCTTTCTATCCTTCTACACCATTGTGCTCGAGAGCCTGCGCCTACACCCGCCTTCGCCTTTCGTGACGCGCAGCATCCATGACGTCGCCACCAGCGGGCTGAGAAAGAGGCTCCTCTTCGTGGTGCGGGGCATCGGGAGGCACGGGAGCGTGTGGACAGAGCCCGACCGGTTCATGCCGAAGCAGTTCCTGCCGGGAGGCGAGGCGGAGGAGGTGGGGTACATGCCGGGGTCGAAGGAGGTGCGGATGATGCCGTTCAGAGGCAGTGGCGGAGCTGGTATAGAACCATTGGGTTCACATGAACCCAATAAAATCCATCAAACCTTCACTAAACTATAGTGTGATATTGCTAATTATTGGAATACTACACTATAATAACAAGAGATGAACCCAATGGTTTTTTGCACTAGCTTCGCCACTGTTCAGAGGCGGGAGGAGGTTCTGCCCGGGCGCCGGCCTGGCTTTGATGCACGTCAAGCTCTTCCTGGCCGCCCTCGTGCGCCGCTTTGAGATGTAGTTGCCGCCAAGCGGCTACGGCGCCGTCGTTGACCTGACGGAGGTGGGCGGGTTCAACAACGTGATGAACACGCCACTACGTGTGCGCCTTACTCCGCGCATGTTGCCCTAGCCAGCTCATGCCCATGCATGGCCTAAATTAATACTATGTCTACTATCTACAATAAGAAAATATTAACTAAAACTTTAAGCTCGTTGAATGACCCCGCCGCTTGAGGCCACTCAGTGTTTTTGTTATATGTACGACGCCGTCCATCTCATCTCCATCCAATGGTCTAGTTTGCATTAACTAGAATCCCATTAATAACGCGAGGCCATGCTATCACTGGTAGAAAAAGGGGCATTGGTTTTCACCTTTTGTCCCGGCACATTAAACAACCGCGACCAATGCCCCCATTGGTCCCGGTTCCATCGGCCGGGGCGTCGGGGACCTTTGGTCCCGGTTCAATTGGGACCTTTGGTCCCGGTTCGTAGCTGGAACCGGGACCAAAGGGTCTGCACGTGCCGCGGCAGCCGTGGGTCCCCTGGCAGGCACCCTTTGGTCCCGGTTCCAGCCACGAACCGGGACCAAAGGTCTTCCCTGCACATATATCTTCTTCCACCCGAGGCCACCACCATTTTTTGAGCTCGAGTTCATCACTCATTTCTCCTCCATTTCCTCTCACTCACTCAAGTAAATGCCCATTTTTCTACTCCATTTGTGAGCATTGAAGGCACCCCATCTATTCAAGGGTTAGCAACATCATCCTTTCCTCCGAAGTTGCAACTTTAGCTCATTTCATTGCTAGTTTAGCTCATTTTATTTTTTGTATTGCTAGCAAGGTGTTTGATGAAATGCCTAAGCTAGAGAGTTTAATTTTTTTATATGCATTTTGAGCTCAAATTAATTTATTATTTGTGGATTTTAGTGTCGTCCCGTCCTCACCGTCGTCGATAGCCCGCATCGTCCCGTCACCGGCACCACCTCGGTGAGCCTTTTTTCTTTATCTTCTATTTTAAGAAAAATGATTTGTATGATTTAAAAGCATATTTATTTCTTGTATAATTTTCTTATGTTTTTTTTATATGTATAGTGTCATGGTTTTGATATCCGCCCCCGTCGTCCCTCGTCCGGTCTATGATTCGGATGTGGTATATTTTCATAACTATTTGTTTCATTTCGTGTTTATAACAACTATACCTACCAACTTGACATAGACACTTTTATCTAGGAGGTAGTTGAACCGGAAATTCCAACCGACCCTATTGTCGAGTTTTTTGTAAAAGAAAACAATGATTTGAAAACAAAATTGGAAAGAAGTGAAGATCTTCGTCTGCAATGCCTAGAAGAGAAGATGAAATTGGAGTTGAAGCTTGCCGACATCATCGATGAACACGAGTTCAAGCTTGCCGACGTCGCACATGCTCATGAGATCAAGATGGATGCAATGCGCTTGAAGATTAAAAAGATTAGAAAATATGCCATTAGTCAGGAGGCTTGGTACCATTATGTTGTTGGTTCAGTAGTTACCTTAGTTGCGATTTTGATCGCATTTGGTGTTGGATTTAAATTATTTAGATAGTTGTATGTTAGTTTCAATTAATGTATGTTTTATGAGGACTATGCATTACAATTACTTTACTTTGGTTTTAATGTGATGAACTTGTATTAATTAATTTGGTCACTATTATATACTCTTGATGTACGTAGTGCAATAGTTTTTGATATATTTATATAATGCAGATGAGCCGGCAATGGATGTACAGTGACCGACGATGTCCCGACTATATTAATGGCATGCATAGTTTTCTCCGTGTGGCGGAGAAAAACAAGCCGTCGAATGGTTTTATTTCTTGTCCATGTAGCGTCTGCAAGAATACGCAGGATTACTCTACCTCAAAAACCATTCACGTCCACCTGTTGCAGCATGGTTTCATGTCCGGTTATAATTGCTGGACCAAGCACGGAGAAAGAGGGGTTATAATGGAAGAAGATGAAGAAGAAGAGGATAATGACAACTATCCTACGTTCACCGGAGACGGTGATACTGCAATGGGGGAAGACGAAGCTGAAGAAGAGCCCATTGTTGATGAGCCCATTGTTGATGAGCACGATGATTATTTTGGTCGGGCCATTCTTGATGCACAGATAAACAGCGGAAGTGAAAACGAGAGGTTGAAGTTGGAGAGCATGTTAGAGGATCACAAGAAATTGTTGTACCCAACTTGCGAAGATGGCCAGAAAAAGCTTGGTACCACGCTGGAATTGCTGCAATGGAAGGCAGAGAATGGTACATCTGACAAGGGATTTGAAAAATTGTTGAAAATAATAAAGAAGATGCTTCCAAGGGATAACGTATTACCCCCCAGTACGTACGAAGCAAAGAAGGTTGTCTGCCCTCTAGGATTAGAGGTGCAGAAGATACATGCATGCATCAATGACTGCATCCTCTACCGTGGTGAGGAGTACGAGAATTTGAATGCATGCCCGGTATGCGGTGCATTGCGGTATAAGATAAGGCGAGATGACCCTGGTGATGTTGAGGGTGAGCCGTGCCCCAGGAAGAGGGTTCCTGCCAAGGTGATGTGGTATGCTCCTATAATACCACGGTTGAAACGTTTGTTCCAAAACAAAGAGCATGCAAAGTTGTTACGATGGCACAAAGAAGACCGTTTGAAAGACCTGATGTTAAGACACCCCGCCGATGGGTCGCAGTGGAGAAAAATCGACAGGGAGTTCCCGGAATTTGCAGCTGACGCAAGGAACTTAAGATTTGGGCTAAGTACAGATGGCTTTAATCCTTTCGGGGAGCAGAGCTCCAGTCATAGCACCTGGCCCGTGACTCTGTGTATTTATAACCTTCCTCCTTGGTTGTGCATGAAGCGGAAGTTCATTATGATGCCAGTGCTCATCCAAGGCCCGAAGCAACCGGGCAACGACATTGATGTGTACCTGAGGCCATTGGTTGAAGAACTTTTACAGTTGTGGCGTGACGAAGGTGTACCTATGTGGGATGAGCACGAACAAAAGGAATTTGACCTACGAGCGTTGCTGTTTGTAACCATCAATGATTGGCCTGCTCTTAGTAACATTTCAGGACAGTCAAACAAGGGATACAATGCATGCACACACTGTTTAGGTGAGACTGAAAGTATACATTTGGGAAACAAGAATGTGTACCTGGGGCATCGGCGATTTCTTACAAAAGGGCATGCCGTAAGAAAGAAAGGCAAGCATTTCAAAGGTGAGCCAGATCCTCGGACGAATCCTAAATTACCTAATGGTGATGTTATATACGACATGGTCAAGGACTTAAAAGTAATCTTTGGAAAGGGTCCTGGCAGTCTATCTGTTTCGAATGATGCTGATGGACACGTACCCATGTGGAAGAAGTGCTCTATATTTTGGGAGCTACCCTATTGGAAAATACTGGAGGTTCGCTCTGCAATCGACGTGATGCACGTGACGAAAAATCTGTGCGTGAACCTACTAAGCTTCTTGGGCGTGTATGGGAAAACAAAAGATACACCGGAATCACGGCAGGACCACCAACGTATGCACGAACGAGACGACCACCTGAATCCAGATAAGTATCAAGGTCTTGCCAGCTACGCTCTTACCAAAGAAGAGAAGGAGATCTTTTTTGAAGTCCTGAGCAGTATCAAGGTCCCGTCTGGTTTCTCGTCGAATATAAAGGGAATAATAAACATGGCAGAGAAAAAGTTCCAGAATCTAAAGTCTCATGACTGCCACGTGATTATGACACAATTACTTCCGATTGCATTGAGGGGGCTTCTACCGGAAAATGTTCGAGTACCCATTGTGAAGCTATGTGCATTTCTCAATGCAATTTCTCAGAAGGTGATCAATCCATTAACTCTACCAGGTTTACAGAGGGAGGTGGTCCAATGTCTTGTCAGCTTCGAGTTGGTGTTCCCACCATCCTTCTTCAATATTATGACGCACCTCATAGTTCACCTAGTCGAAGAGATTAACGTTCTCGGTCCTGTATTTCTACACAACATGTTCCCCTTTGAGAGGTTCATGGGAGTCTTAAAGAAATACGTTCATAACCGTGCTAGGCCAGAAGGAAGCATCTCCAAGGGCTATGGAACAGAGGAGGTAATTGAGTTTTGTGTTGACTTTATTCCTGACCTTAAGCCGATCGGTGTTCCTCAATCGCGCCATGAGGGGAGACTGCGTGGAATAGGCACGCTAGGAAAGAAAGCAATAATGTGTAAGGACTGGGATTCTTTCAATCAAGCACACTACACAGTTCTACATAATTCCATCTTTGTGGCTCCGTATATCCAGGAACACATGAATAGTTTACGCTCTAAATGCCCGGAGCAGCCTGAAGAATCGATTGAAAAAGAACACATGAATACTTTCAGCGGGTGGTTGCAAACACGTCTCATTCATGACAACACTGTTGAAGAACAGTTATACTTGTTGGCCAAAGCACCATCGTCGACTATATTGACTTTTCAAGGGTACGAGATAAATGGGAATACATTTTACACGACCGACCAAGATAAAAAGAGCACCAACCAAAACAGTGGTGTCCGCTTTGATGCAACAAACAACAATGGGAAAAAGGACACATATTATGGTTACATAGAGCAGATATGGGAACTTGACTATGGACCTTCTTTCAAGGTACCTTTGTTCAGGTGCAAATGGTTCAACCTGGAAGGCGGGGTAAATGTAGACCCGAAGTACGGAATGACTACGGTGGATCTCAAAAATCTTGGGTACGACACCGAACCATTCGTCCTAGCCAATGACGTGGCTCAGGTTTTCTATGTGAAGGACATGTCTTCCAGACCGAAAAAAAGAAAAGATAAGCAAGCGAATACATCATACGATGAGCCAAAGCGCCACATAGTTCTTTCAGGAAAAAGAAACATCGTAGGAGTGGAGGACAAGACGGACATGTCGGAAGATTACAATAATTTTCATGAAATTCCCCCCTTCACGGTGAAAACTGACCCAACCATCGCGTTGAATGATGAAGATTGTCCATGGTTGCGGCGCAATCAGAAGAAAGGGACACACACGAAGAAGAAAGGGACACACACTAGATAGGGATGTTGGTGGTGATGTGTAATAATTAATGTATTAAACCTTTTATCAAATGCACACGGTTTCCCCGTCATACAGCCCAACGGTGGCTCGTGAGTGCCTGCATATCAAATGCACCGTTGGGCTGTATGACGGGAATCCGAATGATTTGTATTCGGTCGATGAACTGAAGTATTTTGTAGATAGAACAGCCGCAAGTATTTTGTTGAGGGCTGTGAAGTGAGCAGCAAATCGACCATCGATCCAAGCAGCCGCAAGACTTCTCTGATGATCTAACGACCGTCCCAAAAAGTGTTGGGAATGTTGTAGATCATCAGAGCGCCTTGCAGCTGCTTGGATCCGACCGAGGGGCATGGCTACCACTTCCACCACCACCACTCCCACCTCCTCGGCAATTCATCATTGTGTCACCCTAATCCAGTGGTTGGATTCAACCTACCCGAGGGCTTGTGTTAGGGAACATGCCAGCGGGTAGGCTAAATCCAACCATTGGGTTCGGTGGCAAAGGTAGACGCTCGTTGTGTGCCGTTTCGCTGCAGGGACGTCGCTATTTATAGGCGATTAGAAGGTGTACCTGTGGATGAGGTGCATGGGAGTGCAGATCCAACAGCTCACAAGCCCTCAAAAGAAACACACCCCTGATCCAACGGCTCACAAGCGCTTGAAAGAAACACACGATCCGTGTGCTTCTTTAGTCCCGGTTGGTAACACGAACCGGTACTAAAGGCCCTGATCCAACAGCTCACAAGCGCTCGAAGGAAACACACGATCCGTGTGCTTCTGATCCAACGGCTCTCAAGCGCTCTAAAGAAACACACCCCTGATCCAACGGCTCACAAGCGCTTGAAAGAAACACATGATCCGTGTGCTTCTTTAGTCCCGGTTGGTAACACGAACCGGTACTAAAGGCCCTGATCCAACGGCTCACAAGCGCTCGAAGGAAACACACGATCCGTGTGCTTCCGATCCAACGGCCCACAAGTGCTCGAAGGAAACACACGATCCGTGTGCTTCTTCCACCGCTTCCCGCCTTCGTCTTCCCGTAATTTCTCACTATATATATGTAGGCTTGGCCGCCATTGCCATATCACATCTAAACTCATATCTGCAACCTCATCACTCTTCCATTGTAACAAAATTTTGACTTAGGCGTTTTTGACTTAGGTGTCGGCGACGATGTCCATGTTGGACCAGAGGGGCAATGTGCGGGACTGGGCTCCACCGGGCTGGCACTGGGAGGTGCTACCTTCCGGGACGCGCAGCTTGGTGAGGAATCCGGGTGACGTCGTCGACCCGGATCTTCTGTGGTGGCAGTCGCGTGGGCCACGCTCGGTGCAGAGGGAGCCGGCCTCCGAGGAGGTGGTACGTCGCCGTATCAAGGAGGAGGATGAGCATGTCCGTCGCTACATGTATCTATTGGATAGGCAGTATGACAGTAGGTGGTCGTTTCTTCAGAGGGTTCCTTCTCACGTGAGCTATGACCCTGTGAGGGTTCCTTCTCTTTGGATGCGCAGCGCCGGCGGCTCAGCATCCCGCGGCTCAGGAACCGGTCGAAGTTAGTTTCAGAGTCTGTGATCGCCATTGCAGTTCTCTTGTCTGTGATCGTAGTTTAGGTTACTACTTGCTTTTGAAAACTTGCGACCTAAACTATCAACTTCGGGAGATGTGTGTGATATAATTTTAGTTATAGTTTTAGTTAATTTTAGTTAAAATAGCATTTTTGGATAGCAAAATTTAGGTAATTTATAGATAGCAGAATTTAGATCATTTAGATAGCACAATTTAGGTAGTGTTAATATTTAGTAAAAAAATTGTTAGTACAAAAAATTGTTAGCAGAAAATAGTTAGTAGAAAAAATTGGAACATTTTAAAATAAACTAGAAAAAACAATTCCAAAAGCATGTAAATCAAAGTATATAAAAGAAACAAAAAAGAAAACAGAAAAAGAAACAAAAAAGAAAACAGAAAACAGAAAAAGAAACTAGAAATAAGAAACAAGAAAAAAAAAGACCATTGGTCCCGGTTCTTAACACCAACCGGGACCAAAGGCCCGCTGGGCTTCGCGCGCAATATTTCGCGGCCCGGACAGACCTTTGGTCCCGGTTGGTGTTACCAACCGGGACCAAAGGGTCTTTGGTCCCGGTTCGTGGCTGGAACCGGGACCAAAGGTCCCTTCCTCGTCGATTTGGTTCCTTTCCGCCCCAAAATTTCACAAGTTTCGCCGTTTCTTTCGAAGCCCTCTGTCGCCGCCGTCGCCCCGCCCGCCCGCGCCGCGCCCACGCCCGCCCGCGCCGCCCAACGCCCGCCCACGCCGCGCCCACCGCCCGCCCGCGCTGCCCAACGCCCGCCCGCGCCGCGCCCAGGCCGCCCAACGCCCGCGCCGCGCCCAACGCCCGCCACTCGCCGTCCGCACCGCTAGCCGCCGCGTCGTCGTCGCCCCGTCCTCCACAGTCGCGCGTCGCCGCCGCCCACTGTCCGAGAGCCGCCGCGCTCGCCGCCGTCGCCCCGTCCTCCATAGCCGCGCGTCTCCGCCGCCCGAGCGCCGCCGCCCACCGTCCGAGATCCGCCGCGGTCGCCCCGTCCGCGCCCATCGCCGCCCAAGCCGCCGTCGCTCGAGCCACCATCGCCCGACCCTGCTAGGTTAGTGTATTGTTAGCATTATATCATTTTTATCATTTTTAGCATTTTTAGTAGTTTAGGTTAGAAAATTTAGTTAGAAAATTTGGTTAGAAAATTTAGTTAGAAATTTTAGTTAGAAAATTTTGTTAGAAATTTTGGTTAGAAAATTATGTTAGAAATTTTGGTTAGAAAATTATAGTGTTATTTTTTTCGTATTAGAATTTTTTAGCAACTGTTAGTGTTAGAAAATGTGTTAGCAAATTTAGGTATTTTAGCATTAGAAAATTGAGTATTAGCAAATTTTAGTATTAGAAAAATTTAGTATGCAAATTTCAATATTGTGTGCATCTTCAAATAATATTTTGTGCATCTCACATTTTGCAGAAACTATGGATCGCAATCCACTCGGTAGAGACCTAGCACATTGTAGAAACTATGAATATTTTGTGCAATATTTTCAGTACCATTTTGATATTTGCATAGTTTGAATTAATTAGATGCAATTTTTAGATGATTTTTTTAGTTTTGTGTTAAATATGCAAATAGACGGTGGATAATTGTATGCAAATTGTAGATATGCAAAATAGACGGTGTTAGGTAAATTTAAAGTAGTGTTAGGTAAAGTAGTGTTAAGTAAATTTAAATGCATGTGTAGTGTTAGGTAAATTTGTTAGAGCAAAAAGACGTAAAATCAAATTGTAATTGCTATGAATTTTAAATTGTAGTTCCTGAATTTAAATTTGCTAAGTACTCCCTCCGTTCAAAATTAATTGACGCATTTTTAGTACAAAGTTGTACTATAAATTTGTATTCACATTTTGCTAAGATGCAAATTTTGATATTCATATTCTCTCTATATTTGTTGTATCTAGATGGATCCAAATTTTTCGGACGTCGTCGACAGAGACGAGGAGTGCGAAATGCAAATGCTCCAAATTATAGCAGGACGTGCGGCCGCGCCTGTCGGTGAAGAAGATGCCGTAACCGCAGAAGATTACGGCTCCCAATTTCTGAACGATTCCGGTGAGGGGGTTCCGGAAGAAGAAAATGGTGGAGAGGGGGAAGTGCCCTTAACAAACTCTGGCGAGGTATATTAAGCCTCTGTACATCTATCACACTAGATGTATTATTTGAGTTGTATTGCTGTTATTAACGAACCATTTTTTTTCTTTTAGCCCTCCGGATCATCCGCATCTAGTGCATTGCCGAAACGAGGCCCGACGAAGCCATTGAAGGAGGGTCGTAGGATAGTGATCGACCAAGTTAGTGCTAGTGGCGAACCTTTGGAACCCATAGATTGCCGCCGCAAATACATTAATCAATGCGGGGTTATTGTTAGGGACATTGTCCCGATCAACCTTGAAGAATGGATTCAGCCGAAGGATGAAAACAACCCAACTACTTATGTCGATGAGAGACTAAAAAAATTGTGTTGGGACACGCTCTTGACAAAGTTCAGCCTACCGCTAGATCTACCCGAGCACTTGAAGACAAAAGTGAAGGAGTGGTCGGGGTGGATGAAGTTGTGCCGTTATATGCTAATCTGGAACTTGACATTCCTGGAGGTGACGGCGAGAAGACACTGGGAGAAGTCGAGAAGGGTATCGCTCTCTGGAACAAGAAAAACATCGTGTTTCCAAACTTGACTCCTCCGAGTAGCAGACCCCCACCTCAAGATCCATCTCCCCCACCTCAAGATCCATCCCCCCACCTCAAGATCCATCCCCCCACCTAAAGATCCATCCCCCCACCTCATGAAGATCCACCCCCACAAGATCCATCCTCCCCACATCAAGATCCATCCCTCGATGCCCCATCCGTCGCGAGTCCATCGCCCGCGACGTCCCGTCCGTCGATTCCGCCCCTTGTTAAGACCTTCTCATCAAAGCGGAAACTATCCTTCACATCGACGCGTGAAGATAAGTTAACTCGAGCGGAACGCGAGTTGCTAAAGCCTCTTCCAAAGAGATCGTACGACTTAACTCCAGAGGAACTCGAGGAGTCGGTGCATGCCGATGTGGCCCGACAATTAGCTCCGAAACGGCCCCCGCCTAAAGAGATAATACTAGCAGAAAAAGTTGAGAAATTTATAAAAAATCTAACGGGTCCCCTGCCAGAGCCGCCTAAATTGCGAGATGACTATGATCGTGTTTTGGAGAAGACAATTAGTCAAGAGGAGGAGGAGAAGAAGGCTGCCTATCGCCTAAAGAGGCAGCGGATGCAGGAGGAGAAGGAGGCGGCAGATCGCCTAAAGAAGGAGCGGTTCAAGGCGGCAAAATGCGGGAAAAACGTGGCCCAGCTCGGAGAACAGGCAAAACAGTCGATCTCCCCGCTGAAGGTGATATCCGATAAGAAAGTTCACCACGACACTGGCACCATAGGCGGCCCCCAGGAGTATCAGTATGCATGGACATATGTCTACGGGAAGTCCCTGGTCAGACCTGAGCAGGTCAATTCTCTAACAACACAATTGCGTCGATTGCATCTGTGGTACGAGAAAGCCGTAGCGGCCGGGCATGAGTTCTTCTGGGTGTCATATAAGAAAGAGCATTACTTCACGGATGACGTGATGTATATTCCGTTTTCTGAAATTTTTCAGTTATTCAATCAAGACTCCCTCGACAAATCCCTCGTCAGTTGCTATTGTTTGTAAGTGATTTATTTCTGCAATTTAATTAAGTCTCTAGCTCTGCTCGTTCTATGCCTGTAATTACCTCACTACATTCTTTTTTACTGTAGAATGAAGATTGTCGAATGCAGGGAACGCCGCATCTTTGACATCGGGTTCATTGACCCATATTATATTAATGAAGTGACCGTAAATAACCATCCCGAGGACACAGAGAATAACTTGTTCCGGTGGTTAGTGAAACTAAATACTTGCGCAGAAAATGCTTTTTCCTTACGTCTTCTAGTGAGTGTTACTGTACCTTCTACACATTCTATTTTGCTTACTCCATGTTTAATGTAACCGATGAGTCATGGATATATAAACGTGCGCAGTTCTCACTGGATTCTGCTAATCATTAGAGTTGACCAAGGAGTCGTTCAAGTCATGGACTCGTTAAGGAAAAACATGGAAGAGTACCAAAGCTTGCAAGATATGCTCCAGGGGTAATTTTAATCATTATCGCTCTATATCGTCCTCTTTCATTCATTTTCTAATATCAAGTAATTAATAACTCCTTTAATCATTTTCTTTTGGCGGCCAGGGTTTGGAAACGGTTCATCGTGAAGGTTCCAGGGGAATGGAAACCGAAGTTGTATTTTTATACCACCAAGGTAAGTAGTACTATATATATAGATCCGCACAACTCTTTAATTGTAATTTCAATACCATTATCATGCTTGATTATTATTTGATTAAATTCTATTTTCTGTAAAGTGGTGTGAGAGGCAGCAACAGGGGACAAATTTATGTGCATACTATGTTTTTGAGTACTTGCGCTCTTTTGTCAGTGAGCGGAATAGAGAACAAAGAACAGCTTATGTATGTATACACTCTTCGCAATTTTTTATTACCATATTGTGTTGAGTTCCATTCATAAATTATTTTATTATGATTTCATATATACAGTTATAAACAACTCACATATTCATATTGATCTAGATGGAGCGAATGCGGGACCAGCTCATACCAGCGAAGCGCCTAAAAGCAATTCAAGAGGAATTGGCGGGATTTTTGAACTCGGAGGTCCTGAAGAAAACTGGAGAATTTTATCACAAAAGCAATTATTTTTTGCCTCCAATGTAATTGACGTGATCTGGACGTGTGAGAAACGTGATGTCGGTCTAGTAACTTGAACGTGATCTCGACGTGTGGGCTTATGTTTGTATGTATGAATCAAACGTGAACTCGGTGTATTGTATAATTTATGTGTATGATTGTCTGCGCAACGTGATCTTCGTAAAAAATAATTAATCGAAAAACAAAAATCGAACCCCCCCAAAAAATAAAAAAGAACAAAACCTCTTTGGTCCCGGTTGGTAATACCAACCGGGACCAAAGGGTTCCGGCCCGGAGCCCCCCGCCCCGCCCACGTGGAGGCCCATTGGTCCCGGTTCTTAAGGTACCGGGACGAAAGCCCCCCCCCCCCCCCCCCTTTTGTCCCGACCCTTTAGTCCCGGTTAGAAAACCGGGACCAAAGGCCCTTTGGAACCGGGACCAATGCCCCTTTTTCTACTAGTGTATAAAGCAAGAAGGAATTAGAAAGAAATAGCCCGATCCGTTTTTCATGCCCTACTTTCCCACGGCCTACTCTTCCTCGGCGGCCATGGCAGTGGTGCCGGTGCTTTCCTCTCCTCTCGACGCCGGCATCCCTCCGTCGTTCCGGCACACCTCACGACGCCGGCGAACTCCGTGATTTTTTGGAGCGCCTGGCCACCGTGTTGTCCCCAGTGCCAGGAGGCCGCGTCGGCGCAGCTTGTCCACGCCATGAAGCTCCGCCCTGACCAACGACACCGCGGCGTCCGCGACGACCTCATCGTACTCTACCTCGCGCGCATCTTGTTTCGCGAGGCGGGTGGCGCAGTTTCTGGCTATGGCGGATGACGGTGCGGTCTTCGTGGGCATTGTGGCCTCCGCCGAGGCATTGGCAGCTGCCAGCACCAGCGACTTCGCGCTGACTAGGGAGGTGCACCAGTGCATCCTTGCCGCTGGGGTGACCCTCGATGTCATCGCGTGCAGCCGGCTGGTGTACATGGACGCCAAGTGCGGCGATGTGGCGGCCACGCTCCGGTGCTTCCGGACCATGGCGCCGGCCAACAACGTGCTGTCCAGAAACACGTGATGGTTGCATGTGGGTCGACAATATGGGAAGGAGCTCCCTACACTCCGGTGGCTCCCTCAACACATCCACAGATCCACTGTCTCACCCTCCCTCCCACAACGCTGCTGGACTTATGAAGCAATATTCAAAAAAACAGAACCAGGAATCAAACAAAAAGAATATGTGCATGTCTTCATGTACTGTTGAAGCATGGAATGAAACTAATGGAAGGCTGGTTTATACATATTATTTTTTTGTGCTGAAGCACTGGATGATAGATTACTAAGCTTTATTGACTTCAGTCTGAAGCAATTAACAAAACTAAATTGCAAACATAACAGATAGAAGCATGTAGGAAACATGTGATAGAAAAGTACTACGAAGCTCCAAAATTAGTGCATTCACCATGGAAGCAAGTTAGACACGTTTCAAATAAATACTTTTACATTGAAGCAATATTTAGCTTTAATGGAAGCAAAACTTTGTTTCAGCGGAAGCAAAACTAAATATCATCGGAATGCTTCCCACTGGTCCAATGCTTTCTTGCAGTGCCCTATAAAAGTATGAAGCTGTGTATTTTTACCACTCAAGGGAAGCAAATATGTATGTTTGTCCGAAATATGTCAAGTGAATGTATGAATGATGAACCACAAGTGTAGGGAATCGCAACAGTCTTCGCGGATAGTTTGACCCTAATTTATCGATTCGACACAAGGGGAGCCAAAGAATATTTATAAGCCTTAGCAGTTGAGTTGTCAATTCAACCACATCTGAAAAGGATTTCTCTCGGAGCAAACAACAATGATGACAGTAAAAGTATTGATCGTAAGCAGCGGGATTAAAACACCGTAGGCATAGGGACATATAGACGGGCGTTGCATCAATAAGATAGCTCATGAAATAAACATAACTAGGCACAAAGCAAATAAATATGTAAATAGCATCCAAGTATCAAACAGTCATAGGCATGTATTCCTAATTTAGCCGAACGTGCTTGCAATAAGAACTTGTACGACATCTTTTGTCCTGCCATCCGGTTTCAGCCGGGCCAATTAAGGAACAAATGGCAATTAAGGTGTTCCTTTTAATAGAACAGTGGATCAAAGCATTAACACATAATGAATACAGGTAACCCTCGAGTTGCCAACCATTCCCGTCGATGTCCCCGTTTCTGTCACTCAGGGTCTCTGGTTCCGGTTGACAACAAGTGCATACAACTAGTAGATAGGATCCAAACATCAATTATACTCATGCAAACATAAAGTGTTCAGATCTGAAATCATGGCACCCGGGCCCAAAGTGACAAGCATTAAGCATAACTAGTTGCACCAACAATGATTAACATAAATAGAGGATACTAGGCACCGTGCCCTAACAATTTGGCATCGAATTACATGAGCAATCTTATTCAATCCCTTCCATCCCCTTGCCTATAGCAGGGACTACTCACACATGGAGGGGGACGACATGGATGGTTGATGGAGAGGCGTTGGCGGTGATGGCGGCGATCTCCACTCCAGCAGGGTGCCGAAACAGCGATCCTGGACCCCGAATTTAGGGTTCGTGATGGCGGCGGAGCTCTGTAAGGTTCTGGAAAAAGTGTTCGGGGGCCGTCGTTTTTAGGTCATGAGGGGCTTATATCCGAAGGGGGGTCGCCAGAGGAGGTCCCAGGGGCAGGGGCGCCCCCCTGCCACGGCCTAGGGCCCACCCACGGGTGGGACCCGCCCCTGCTCCTGGGGTGGCCCCCCTTCGGGGTCTTCTGCCTCCGAGGCTTATTATTCTTCAAAAATCCTTTTTATAATTTTTCTGTAATTTTCCGCGAACTTCTGAACCCTGCACAAAAGAAAGACACCAAATGCAATTCTGCTGAAAACAACGTCAGTTCGGGTTTGTTCCAAACAATTCATTAAAAATCAGAGGCAAAACAATAGCAAAGTGTTTGGAAAAGTAGATACGTTTGCGACGTATCAACTCCCCCAAGCTTAGCTTATTGCTTGTCCTCAAGCAATTCAGTTGACAGACTGGATGTGATAAAAGAAACTTTGACAAACACCTTTGCTTCATTTAGAGCATAGAAGTTTAAACCATGATCAGTAATTTAATAAGCACATGAGAGAAGTTACAAAAACAATAGAACTAAAGCAATCATAGAGACTTATGCAAAACTCACAATATGCTAACAAGTAATAATTTAAACATGCAAACAAGTAACACCGATGCAATGCGTATAACTAGGCATGGTAAAGTGATCTCTCGCTTGCCCCTTTTGTGGGGCAAAACATAAATGCCGGGCACCTCTTGAGACATTAAACGGTGACTAGATGTAAAGTTTTCAGAATTGAGAAGTATCTCAAACATGCTCCAATCATTAAAACTTTGGGACAAAGCACATTATACTCATAATGCCAGCAATGCTCTATAAGATGGTGCTCAAAGAAGGGTGACGACTCAACATAAATATAAAAGAAAGGCCCTTCACAGAGGGAAGCAGGGATTAATCATGTGCTAGAGCTTTTTATTTTTATAAGCAGAAGTAAAACTGTTTTGTGAGATGCATGCTTTCGTCAATGATTTCACAACATAGAGGCTATCTAGTCCCCCATAACAAGCAAGGCTTTTAGACTTGTGAGAGCAGCTGGTTTGTTTAGAGGAGCGAGTACGCTCCTCTTTCTCCTTGGTTTCACCACTGTCCAATGTTCGTGGAAATTGTTCATTTGGAAATTTCCTGAAAAGCTAACTATAGGTCATGTTCTTTGGGAATGGTAAGGTCCCAACAGCTTAGTGGCTCGCTTCCCTAACCGCCGCACCAATCATTTGGGGGGGAGGACACTACGAGGTGGGTAGTTTATCTAGGGCGGATGCCTCCTAAAGAGTAACGGAGGTGTGCCCAATCTAGCTAAAGAGGGGCTTCTCCGCCACCATAACCAACTAGCTTCAGAGCTGGTTGCTAAGCCCTTGAGATGACTTCGTTAGGGGGACAGGAGATCGCAATAAAAGCTTGTGAATTCTAACATAGATGAAATTTCCATCCAAGTTTTAATAACTGATCCATTCTCAACAAATGATTTGTCATTGTCTCTAAATCACTGAATGAATTCATTTGCATAAAAGGGTTCAGTGGTCATATCATAGTGAAATCGAGTTTGGCAGAATGTGAAAGATTACCGTTTGATTTACCAAGTAATAAGATAAACGCACAGACCAATCAATCGTATCGGTCTTATTGAAGAATTTGGAATGAAAAGAGGAATAATGCTTCCTAGCACGGGACAGGACCGATTCCCCATAATAATGGGTTAGATCGCACCACTATAAATTCCAAACGGTTTATCACGATAGACATTCCAATCAATGGTTGGACGATCAATACCATCGAACTATTCCATTCCACTGCTGAATGACGGAAACGGAAGCTTTTTCTTAGAGGGAAGTTTTGTAAAAGCAACAGGAAGAATTGCTCAGATACCCATGAGCGAGGCTTACTTGGGTCGTGTTATAAATGCTCGCCTATGTGCCGCTATAACTATCCAAGAAGACACTCGAAAAAGGAAGCTTGACTTTGACTTCGTGAATCAGATTGATAGTTTTTTTAATGGGGCGAGGTTAGAGCTGATTTCTTAGATTTTCATTGCACGGAGGAGAATGGTGAGTTATTTTTATATTTTGCTTAAGCTTCTCTCAGTTGATTCAGGTGAGGACGCAATCCATCAACACCAGGTCAAAGGGAGGAAATGACCTTGCTTGTCACAAGTTATATCTAGCCCTCTACTGCTTCCTCATGAGCTAAAAACAGAGACATAAAAAGAAGCATTTTTGAATAATTTAAAGGTAGCACATGACAAATTTACTTGGAATGGCGGTGAAATACCATATGTAGGAAGATATAGTGGACTCAAATGGAGTACTTTGGCTTAAGGAATATGGATGCACGGATGGACCATTACACCCAGTGCAAATGGAGGCTAGCAAAAGACTTGGGAGCGACCGATCGAGAGCACTACTGTCATAATAATGCTTTGCGACAAAATCAATCAATGAATAAAGCATATGAGTGATATTACAATTCTAAGCACAATAAACCGTAAGGCTTAACAGACTTTATTTTTAGTCTTTTACATGTGTGAACATGGGCTAAGTCAATCCAAATAAATCTTTTGGAGGAGGATCTCACTTCACCATACCATGCTATAAACAATGCAAAGCATGCTCATGTCTACATGACAAATTATTCACTCTTAACAAGTTGAGACTAAGCATAAGAATACATAAAAGCTAAGTAATATCATCTACGCAAAATTCTATCATAGCAAACTAAAACATGAGCACGAGGATAAACATTTGTACAAAAATGAAACAAATAGAGTTCATACCACATTTCCTCATCACATCCGCGCCGCCAAATATCATCATTACTGCATAGACACTTGCACAACCGAAAGATATAGAAATAATAAAAGTGTGCAAGTATCTTTACAAACACGGGTTGAACTCTGGAACAACTATACAAAATAAAGAAGAAGAGAAAATATTTTTGTGTTTTACCAATAGTGAAAAGGGAAAAATGCAAAAGCTAAAAAGAAATCTTTTTGTTGTTTTCGGTTTAAGAAGGAAGCAAGTTAAAGTGAAAAGAAGACAACCAAACACGAAACAAAAGAAAATGTTTTTGGTCTTTTTGATTATAAGAAAGAAAAGGCAAACAAAAAGAAAATATTTTTGGGTTTTCAAATGGTAAAAGAAAAGAGCAACAGAAATAAAAGAACAAACCGAAAAGAACACAAAGAAACAACAAGCAAACAAATGGATATACAAAGAAATGACTAAAGCACAAACATAAGGTAATTTGAGTGAACGAAATACAGAGATGTCGGTGAGAGGTACGTACTCCCCCAAGCTTAGGCTTTTGGCCTAAGTGGGACTCATCTACCACGGCGGCGGCACGTCCCAATTGGCGCCCGTCTGTGGCTGCCACTGCAAGTCCTGTGGCTCCTCCTCAGGTACTAGCGATGCGAGGTACTCATCCAGTACCTCCTCAGGGAACGAGTATCCGTCCCTAGCAATAATGTTAAACAAATCAGGAGCAGGTAATCTCACAAAGCGAGGGTTATCCAGATCAAAACTAAATAATAACCTATACTGCAAGTTCTCCAAAGTGGAATCATAAGTGATATAGTGATGAGTTTTCATTGCAGCAAGATTAAGCCTAATAAAATCCAACTCTAGATCATCCTCTCTAGGAGGAAACATGGCAGTAGCAAGCATGCATGATCGAAGCAATGATGCCTCCATAAATAGGTCCTCTAACCTTGTTAGTGCTAAGATGGCGAGCAATAAGAGCGCCAATGTTATAAGTTTCATCACAATTAATTGCGGCAGCAAGAATTGCAAGATCAGGACTAGTCATATTACTCGTGTTGTCCCAAGGAAGAACACAACGAGCTATGACATAACCCAAATACCTCACAGCTGGAAATTGAATGCTCCCAAATTTTGCTCGTGTAGAATTCCTCCAATCATCATGACAAATGCCGGCATAGAGCTCCTTGAGGTATTGGGGCTGCGTGTTCATCTTTCCTGTGAGCCCCGTGTTCTTCACTCCCAAAGCACTGCAAAACTCAGACAAAGACATTCTCCAAGGTTGTTCATATAACATGAATTCCACACTTGGGTGATATGGATCATCAATGAATTAAAGCTTTGCACAAAGATGTTAGTGAGCTTAAGATATTGGGGCCTCTCCACTAATACAAGTATTTGTCAAAGATGCATTAGTGACAAGACTAGTAAATTCATCGCGTATACCTGCAGCTTGTAGAAATTCATAACATGGGTATACCGATGAACGCACGTCCGTCTCTCGAGCAAGCACAATAACACCAAGTGGCTCCAAATCTTTATTATATGAAGGCCTCATTGGTGCATTAGAACTTGACCCTCTCGTTTCTCGACGAGAAGAGGGCTCCTTCTTCTTAAAGATCCCACCTAAATTGAACTTAGGCATTTTCTTCCTTTTCTGAATTTTTTTAACAAACCTCATAAAACTTGAAAATAAAATATGGGAAGTGCATTAAACTACTCTCAAAACTTAATACCAACTAACACATGCATCAAAAACCATCT
Source organism: Puccinellia tenuiflora (assembly GCA_012064385.1). Classification (NCBI taxonomy): domain Eukaryota; kingdom Viridiplantae; phylum Streptophyta; class Magnoliopsida; order Poales; family Poaceae; genus Puccinellia; species Puccinellia tenuiflora. Next base: position 839,834 of record QRDG01001449.1, on the reverse strand, counting down.
AATAAATTTTAAATCAAGCATGCAAGCTCATATCAAGGGTCATATACAGTAGCAAAATACTCAACTTATACAAAACCATTCAAGATTCTAATTGGAGGGGTGAAGGAGTCACTTACCGGAGAAGATTAATGGGCTGAACAAAGAGATCGAAAATCCCAGCACTCAAGAGCAAAAACTCGGGTTTGAGCAATGGGGGAGTGATTTTGAGAGAGAGAGAGAGAGAGAGAGAGAGAAAGTGTGGGAGGCAGCTCACCTGGTGGGGCCCTCCAGGGGGCACAGGCGGCCCTTGGCCGCGACCAAGGTCTCACCCATGGGTGGGACCCACCTGTGCCTCTGGGGGTTCCCCCAGGTCAGCCCCAAGCACTCTTGTGTCTCTTTTAAAATAATAAAATTCATGTAATTTTTCGACAACTTTTCCCGAAGAACTTATATGAGATTAAAATTAAGCTAATAAAACAAGATTTGACATTTAAAAGGGACAAACTAATCAAGAAATAGAAATTACAGAAAAAAGATGAGCAATAGAAGAAAATTTAATGAATCTTGATATCTTTATGTTGCTAAAGTTGGTTTGTTAGCAAGGTTGATCAAGTCTTGCTACCACACCAAATTTATTTGACATAAAGAATTCAATATTCGACAGATAATCATGTTACCTCATATTGTATAGGAATTGTCCCAATCATAAAGAGTTTCATATTTTCTTGAATGTGTATGAATAGGACAATCAATAGTTCCAATCTTGATGGATTCAATGTTATCAATGGAGTTCAAACCAATTTTGGTATTGATCTTCTTTGGGAAATACACCGTGTGTTCTTTATCATCAACATTAAAAGTAACTTTTCCTTTATTGCACTCAATAACAACCCCGGTAGTATTAAGAAAGGTCTCCCAAGAATAATAGACATATTATCATCTTCAGGCATTTCTAACACCACAAGTCAGTTAGNGATCGAAAATTCCAGCACCCAAGAGCAGGAACTCGGGTTTGAACAATGGGGGATGATTTTTTCGAGTGAAAGAGAGAGAGTGCGAGGAGGCTCACCTGGTGGGGCCCTCCAGGGGGCACAGGCGGCCTTAGGCCGCGGCCAGGCCCTCACCCGCGGGTGGGACCCGCCTGTGCCCCTGGGGGGTCCCCCAGGTCAGCCCCAAGCACTCCAGTGCCTCTTTTAAAATAATAAAATTCATGTAATTTTTCTAAAAAAATTCGACAATTTTTACAGAGGAACTTAAATGAGCTAATAAAACAGGATATTGATATTTAAAGGAGATAAACTCACTAAGAAATAAAAATTATAGAAAAGTAAAAGATAAATAATGGAGGAAAACTAATGGTTATTAAAGTCTTTATGTTGTTTAAAATTGATTTGTTAGCAAGGTTGATCAAGTCTTGCTACCATACCAAATTTATTTAACACAAAGAATTCAATTTCCAAATGGCAATTATGTTACCTCATATTGTATAGCAATTGTCCCAATCATAAGAGTTTCATATTTTCTATGATGTATACGAATAGGACAGTCAATAGCTCCAACCTTGATGGTTTCAATATTTTCAATGGATTTCACACCAATTTTGGCATTAATCTTCTTTGGGAAATATACCGTGTGCTCCTTATTATCAACATTAAAAGTAACTTTTCCTTTATTGCAATCAATAACAGCCCCTGCAGTATTAAGAAAAGGTCTTCCAAGAGTAATAGACATATTATCATCTTCAGGCATTTCCAACACCACAAAATCAGTTAGGATTAAACAATTACCAACTTTAACAGGAACATCCTCACAGATACCAATAGGCACAGCAGTAGATTTATCAGCCATTTGTAAGGAAATATCAGTAGGAATAAGTTTGTCTAATAAAAGTCTCTTATACAGGGAGAAAGGCATAACACCAACTCCTGCACCTAGATCACATAAAGCAGTTCTAACATAATTATTTTTAATGGAGCAAGGAATAGTGGGTATACCTAGATCGCCAAGCTTTTCAGGAATCTTGCCATTAAAAGAGTAATTAGCAAGCATAGTAGAAATCTCTTTCTTAGGAATTTTTCTCTTATTAGAAACAATGTCTTTCATGTATTTTGAATAGGGAGGTAATTTAATAGCATCAGTCAAAGGAATTTGCAAAAAGAGAGTCTTCATCCATTCACATAATTTATTATAGTGCTCCTCCTCTTTAGTTTTATGAGATTTAGATGGAAAAGGCATAGGCTTTTGCACCCATGGATCTCTTTCCCTACCATGTTTTTTAGCAACAGGAGGCACAGTCTCCTCCTCCTGTTCTTCAGGTTTATTATTATCATCCTCATGCTCATTACCACTTTCAGTTTCAGCATCAGAAATAGAACCATCATTAGGATTATTGACCACTGGTTCTTTATCAAGTTCCATATTACTAATATCTCCCGATTCTTTATGTTTCTTGTTTTTCTTTTTTCCTTTTAGGGGAGCTAGTAATATTATTTTTAGCCAATTGAGATTCTTGTTCAATCCTTTTAGGATGTCCTTCAGGACATAAAGGATCTTGAGTAGTGATACCACCTCTAGTTGAAATACCATAAGCTTGTTTACTACTTTGTATAGGAATTCCAGCAAGCAAGTCTTTTTGTACTTTAGTAATTTGTTCAAGTTGAGTTTGAACCATATGAAAATGCTTAACAAGACCTTTGACATCATTAGCAGTTTTCTTCAAGACAGAATACAAATTTTTAATAACCAGAGTGTTAGCATTTAATTGTTCTTGAATTTGCATATTAAAATGAGTTTGTTTAACAATAAAGTTATCATTTTTAATTATGTTTTTAGCCGAAGCTTGATAATTAATTATTCCGACGAGACATTTTTTTTTAGCAAACATAGGAATGTGCATACGTGTTCAAAGTTCATTATATATGTATATATATATATATATATCTATATATATATATAAAGCAGGACTATTCTAGAACCACTCTAATCAGCTTTTTAATCTGACACGAACCCCTCCTAATCACCAACTTAACCCGAACCACACCCCACCCACCCGTCTCCCTCACTCCCTCGATTCCCCGACGGAGGCCACCAAGCAGCTCCTTCACGTCCCATCTCCAGCAGCAATCCACCACGGAGTCAACCGCGGGCATCCCCACGATGCTGGTACTACCCCGCAATCCTTTCGCGTTGGCCCAGCCCGGCAGTTGCGTGTTGGTTCCCCTGCGCCAGGAACTCCAAAATCAAACGAGCAAAGCGTGGCGTCCACGAGAACGAATGAGCTCACTGTCAGAGCTAGTTCATTTTTTTGTAAGGTGCAGTTCGGTTCGTGTGAGGACTATCGGATGTGTAAAATTGCAGTTCTTACACTCCGTGCTGGTGTTCTGAATTCCCTCTTCATGACTGCAAAAGCGCTTGCTTATACGGAACCGGAATCAACATCGGTGTGGAGAAGTTCATTTTATGTGGTCGCGAAGTTCACTTATTTGTAATGACGTGGTCACGTGGTGGCCTTTTTCTCTATTATTTTGCGTAGTTCAACTGTTTCGTGGTCGAAGTTCAGATGGTCACACCGTAGAAGTTCGTTTAAGTTTACCCCAAAAGAATTATTCCATAAAAAAATTACATTCAACATGCGTCTAGTGCTTAGTCCTCCGTGTGGTAGTTCACTTACGTATCCGAAGAAATTCACTTTCGCGACGAGCAAAGTTCAGAAATGGTTCGAGTACGAAAATCAAACAGGTCAAAAAAATCAAAGAAGTAAAAAACATGACGGAGAACGTGCTTCTGGTGCTCCGTGAAGAAGTTTATGTGTTCGGAAGAAGTTCAGTGTTGTGAAGTGAGAAGTTCAGAAAAAACGAGAATTCTAAAACAACATAATTATGTATATTTAAAACTGCTATTAAACCGTAAGGAATTTTGAAAAAATGCGTGAGATAACAAAGTTGCGTCTTTTTTCATAGCTTTCCAACGGCGTATCATTTTCATCAATCCGATAAATGGTTTGAAAATGGCGATCAAAATACAGTATGGTCACGAAAATTGTGTTAGTATATTTGAAATTCTTTAAACACCGTAACTAATTTCAAAAACCTGTTAAAATGAAAAAGTTTCGTAATTTCCATAGCTATCCAACGGTATATCACATGCATCATTCCGATAAGCGGATCAAAAATCGCACTAGAAAATTTTCCCGTGAAGGTGGAGAATCACTGTGTTCCGTCAGGAAGTTTACATTACCATTGAATGAAGTTCATGAACTTTGCGAGTGAATTTCAGCAGTGGTTCCAGAATAGCTATTCTAGAACTGGTTCCAGAATAGCTATTCTAGAACTGGTTCCAGAATAGCATATATATATATATATATATATATATATATATATATATATATATATATAACTCAGCTAAAAAGGAACATATTCCTGTTTAAGCTAAACAGGAACTTTCTGAACCTTCTCGGATATGCTAAGTGAACCTTAACGCTACTTCATGTGAACCTTCAGACGGAACATGAATTGAACTTTTTTCCTGAAATTTTTTTGGGACGAGGTGAACTTTTTTCGCAATTGCACATAAACTTTTTTCTGTACCAAGTGAACCTTCTCGCGCATGACATGTGAACCTTCAGACGGAACATGAAGTGAACTTTTTTGAGGTGAACTTTTTTTCGCAATTGCACATGAACTTTTTTTCTGTACCAAGTGAACCTTCTCGCGCATGACATGTGAACCTTCAGACGGAACATGAAGTGAACTTTTTTGAGGTGAACTTTTTTTCGCAATTGCACATGAACTTTTTTTCTGTACCAAGTGAACCTTCTCGCGCATGACATCTGAACCTTCAGACGGAACATGAAGTGAACTTTTTTGAGATGAACTTTTACTCCGTAGTTCAGATGTTAAAAAAGCAGTTCAAATCGGGGATGTTATCAGTGTACACGGAACTGAACTGCAAAATGTAGGTTCCTTGCGCTCGTCGTGGGGGGCGTGGAGGACGCGGTAGATGATCTCGAGGAGGTCCTTGAAGCAGCCAAACCTGGCGAACCACTGAAGAGCAGGGGGCCCTGCCGGGCAGGAGGTGGAGGTTGCCACGCCGGCAGGAAGTGGAGGGGGCCGCGACACGTAGGAGGTCGAGGCGGCCGCGACGGGCAGGACCTGGACGGGAGGCACGCCGGTAGGAGGTTGATTGGGGACCGTCGGCGGGACGTGAAGGGGCGGGGAAGGGTCACCAGGGAACCGCTTGCGCGGTTGTCCTGGGGTGGGGGCGCGGCGGCGGTGAGAGCACGGGGCGGGGAGGGTCTCCGGGGAGCCACTCGCGCGGCCGACCTGGGTGGTGCCCGGCGATGGCGAGGGACGCGGGGCAGGGGAGGGTCGCTGGGGCGCCGCTCGGACGGTCGTGGGGAGCCTCGCTCGGGCGGCGCAGGGAAAAACTCCCGTCGGCGTGCAGGGCTCGGGTCGCACGGAGGGGAGTCCCCATCGGGAAGCAGGGAGGGAGGAGAAGGAAGTGAGGCACGCGTGGTGGTCGCCGGAGGGGGCGGAGGTGGACGGCCGATGGAGGGCCGCGGCGCGCGAGGTTGAGGACGGCGGCGGTGCGCGAGGTGGGTCGTGGTGCGCTGGGGAAGAAGGTGTGGAGGAGGTGGGGTACTGGGGTCGGTTCGATCGGTGGGTGTTTTTTTATCAGGCCGGGGCTAGGTGCGGTTCGATAGATTTGATTAGGGAATAGTTCATGTTTAAGCTAAATAGGAATCTAGAGATTCCTATTTAGTCCTGCCCTATATATATATATATATATATATATATATATATATATATATATATATATATATATATATATATATATATATAGCTATTCTACAACCACTTGTAGAATAGCTATTCTACAATCCCTTCTGAACTTCACCCGTCGCTTTTTCTGAACTTCGTCCATGACATAAGTGAACTTCAACTTAATTTTCGAAAATGAACTTTCTATCGGACTAGCAGCCTAACTTAACTTCGTTTTAATACAAAAGTGAACATACTACATAAGTTGTAACGGAACTTCATTATGAAAGATGATAATATGAGGGGGGGCGTGTGGTTTTGCATCTCCAACAATTTCCCCCTCAAACAATAAATACATTTTCTCCACGGCTAGATTAAAAAAAGAAACTACTCCATCGTGAGTTGGTCATGAACTTGTGATATGTCACTTGACCACGATGGACTCCCACTATTTTCGCCACTGAACTTTGAATACAGAAGCAACTGAATCGCACACCAAGAAAAACTCAACTGCTAGTCTGCTACGAAGCAACCTCGATCTCGCAGCTGCTCCAGAGCAGAGAAAGTGCAAGCTCGTAGGAGTCTGTGTCAGCCAGAGTTGGAGTCCACATTTGCAGCTCTTCCTCCGAACTTCACGAATCTCACTCTCTTGACTTAACACTAATAACTAGTGAACTTCAGGCAGAATTTAACTTCAGGGAAGGAGGAACTGAACCGTGTCAAAAAAATACAACTACAGAACAAACGACAGAACTGGACACATCACAGGCAGTAGCAATTAAGAGTAGCGGCAGCAGTTTCTGGTGAGAGCAGACGTCGGCAGCAGTTTCACGTTAACTCATTTTTTATGTCGGTTTTTTCTATTATAGGTCAAAATAACGTAAATATTTACATATGTAACATAATTTATTGATGTAACAACGTTAAAAATGGTGGGTGCAAAATAAGTTATTCTGCACACTGGGTGTCGAATAGGGTTTCCATATATATATATATATATATATATGTGTCTGCTATTCTGGAACTAGTTTTAGAATAGCTATTCTGGAACCACTTCTGAACTTCCCTCGTAATGTTGATGAACTTCAATTAATGTCAATGTGAACTTCCTGACGGAACAGACTGATTCGCCACCTTCACGGGAAAATTTTCTAGTGCGATTTTTGATCCGCTTATCGGAATGACGCAAGTGATATACCGTTGGATAGCTATAGAAATTACAAAACTTTTTCATTTTCACGGGTTTTCGAAATTAGTTATGGTTTTTAAACAATTTCAAATATACTAACACTATTTTCACGTCCGTACCGTATTTTGGTCGTCATTTTCAAACCGTTTATCGGATTGATGCAAATGATACGCCGTTGGAAAGCTATGAAAAAGCCGCAACTTTGTTATCTCACGCACTTTTTCAAAATTCCTTACGGTTTAAGAGAAGTTTTAAATATACATAATTCTGTTATTTTAGAATTCTCGTTTTTTCTGAACTTCCCACTTCACAACACTGAACTTCTTTTTAATGGTAATGTGAACTTCCTGACGGAACAGACTGATTCTTCACCTTCACGGGAAACTTTTCTAGTGCGATTTTTGATCCGCTTATCGGAATGACGCATGTGATATACCGTTGGATAGCTATGGAAATTACGAAACTTTTTCATTTTCACGGGTTTTCGAAATTAGTTATGGTTTTTAAACAATTTCAAATATACTAACACTATTTTCTCGTCCGTACCGTATTTTGGTCGCCATTTTCAAACCGTTTATCGGATTGATGCAAATGATACGCCGTTGGAAAGCTATGAAAAAGCCGCAACTTTGTTATCTCACGCACTTTTTCGAAATTCCTTACGGTTTAAGAGCAGTTTTAAATATACATAATTCTGTTGTTTTAGAATTCTCGTTTTTTCTGAACTTCCCACTTCGTATCTGTGAACTTCTTCCGGGCATGCAAGTGAACTTCCTATCGTGTTTTTGATCTGTATGATTTTAATATCCGAAACACTTCTGAATTTTACTCGTCATAGCGGTGATCTTTCTTTTTTTTGTGTTGTTATTCGGAGTGGACTTTATAGATTATATAGAGTGAACTTCAAAAAAACAAACAGAGCGAGCTTCTATTAATTGTGAACTTAGGAGCAAAAATTGTGAACCTTTTTGTTCACTTTCATTATTTGTAAAGAAAATATGGCATAAAATGAACTCCGCACGTCACACAAACTGAACTTCGCCGAATAGAAATGTGAACTTTAAGGCGGTACCACACTTTATATATTTATTATTTCGAAACGATTTTTTCGAACTTCCTTGCGTAAGTGAACCGGCTTTATAGAGAGTGAACCGGTATAACAATTTTGTTGTGTGTTTTGACTAGAACAGACCCGCCAAACTTTAGAACATCGATGTGAACTTCGGATTTGGCAAAGAAACACGTTTTTTTTACGGAAGATACGAGTAAACTTCCTATGAATAACCAAGTGAACTTTTTGCAACAGACAAGTAAACTTCCAAACCAATACCACAGGCAGTTCAGATCGGGGAGTTTGCAGGCACAGGAGCAGGGACGGCCCGCCTGCTCGATGGGAGACGACCGACGGCGTAGGCCGCGTAGTAGTACCAGCGCTGTGGAGGCAGGGTCGATGTGCAGAGAGATCGATGGGGCGGCGCCGGGGGTAGCTACCGACAGCAAGCAGGGGCCTCAGGGGACGGCGGCGAGGACGACAACGCCGTGGGAAGGACGCCTGGGCGCGGTGGTGCAGGGCCTGGTCCAGGGCGGCGCCGGAAACAGGACGCATCGCGCGGTCTAGGTCGAGTCAACGCTGGCTTCATTCCCCGCACTCCCGTCGGCGAGCAGGGGCGGCTACAATCCCGTCGGTGAGCAGGGGAGCCTCAGAGGCGGCGTGATGTGGTCCCTCCCTGCCGGCGTGCGGCGGATTTGGGGCTCCTCCCGGGGGGGGGCGCCGTGCGGGGAGAAGGTTAGGGACCCTCCTAGAGAGGAGAGCGGCGGAGGTCGAGGGTCCTCCCGGCCGGCGGCGCGGGGAGCGGAGGTTCGAGGGAGGTGGGATAGGGCGACGCGGCGGCCAGAGGTGAGGGGAGGTGGGGGAGGGGGACGTGGCGGGCGCGGGAGGGCGTCGCGGCGGCCGGAGGTGGGGGAGGCGTCGCGGCGGCGGGTGGTGGGGAAGGGCGACATGGTCGTGGTGCGCCGGTGGTAGGTGGCCGGTGGGTAGTCCGACGCGCAGGAGGTGGGAGGAGGAGCTCCAATTTTTTTTCTATGAGTGGGACGGGATAAGAAGCTGATTTGGATAGGGTTGGGTCGGGATTAGAAGGTGATCAGGGTGGGTTCTAGAATAGCTATTCTAGAATCTCTTAAGGGGGTTGCAGAATAGTCCTGCTCTCTCTCTCTATATATATATATATATATATACACACGATATTCTTGAATATCACTATTTAACAATAAGCTAACATATTACCAATAGTCCACAACATGAAAAATAAAACTTGTTACATCAACATACATCAACATACATCAAAAATTATATTCAAACAAAGTGTATAGCATTCGTCCATACATGACAGGCATAGACAACATTTTATTTCCATATTATGGATGGTACTTTCCAAATATGGAAACCTACATGCCTATTACATCCTATGGTAATAGGTCACCATGTTCAATCTAGACCTTCGGATCAAAAGGAGTGAACGGTCCTAAGAAATTGAAAGTATCTCGGTCTCCTCGGCTCTTGCCGACCCTCTCACTGCTTCCCGCATCCCTTCCCTATCTAGCAAGGCCTCGGCTGAACTAGGCGCCCTAACAAATGAGCTTCTCATTGTTACCCTGGTTCCCACGGTCTCAGATTCTTGTCTTTGCCGATACACTAACAAAAAACTCTCAAACAAAAGTTTCTATACCAATTCTCTAGGCATCTGCAGGTGACGATCAGGTTCCAAGATTTTTAGGCAATGCAGCCCCCTAAGTGCAAGATTTTCTGCTGGCTCGCTCATCGACGACGCCTTTCCACCAATGAACACCGTTTTCAGACATGAGCTCATTGAAGCCGCTACTCGCCCCTCCTACTCTCTCGCTGAAGACACCGATCACCTGTTGGTGCGATGCCACCGTGCCCACGAGCTGTGGGATTTCGTCTACCCTGAAGATGGTGCCTCGTGCGTCGACCACATGTCCGCGCTATGGGATACCCGTTGCAACTCCTTCGGAAATGCCAGTATCTGTGTTGCCGTCGCGCGGAATGTTTGGAAAAGACAAAACTCCTTGGTCTTCAACGCCATGTATGAAGACTTGGCTGTTCTCATGCGTCGTTGTATGGAAGACATTCCCTTGTGGGCTCACCAATGTACCTCCTCCGCCCTCCTTACCTTGTGGTGTACTCGCTCCGTCCCAGTTTATAGGGGCAGCGCAAGTCCCTAGATCGTTAATTTGACCAACCTAATATGAGTTATATATTACAAAAAATACACCATTTGAAAAATACACCAAGTTTCAAATGGTGTATTTTTTGTAATATATAACTCATATTAGGTTGGTCAAATTAACGATCTAGGGACTCGCGCTGCCCCTATAAACCGGGACGGAGGGAGTAACACCTTTGATCCTTCGTGATCTATTGCATGTTTTTCTCCCTCTATCCTCTTCAGTCTGATGTAATGAACCCTGTAACCGGCTAACCGCGGTTTCAATATTTCATTGACAAGTTCATCATTGGCGTAAGCCCGCCGTAGTTCCAGTCAAAAAAAATTTTTGAAAGCATGTTAAAATTTCTCATGGATTTATGGAAAATATTTTTAAGAAATCAAATAATTGTGGAACTTTTCAATTATTAATTACTGTAGCATTTATCCTAGTACAAGGTTACGTGCACGATTACTAGTCCTTAAGACTAGGAGGAGGCAGAGGCGTCTGGCCTTGTTTGTTCCCTTTTCTCATCTCGATCTCGTCCACTTATTAAATCCACCCGCCGTGAGCCCGTAGGATCGATCGACATTTTTGTTTTCGAAAAAAAAAACGATCTGGTAACGATGGACGGCGCGGACCTAGGTTATCCTGCTAATGGCGGCCGTCTCGACGACGACGTCCTCATGGCAGAAGCGGATGACTCTGCAAGCGACGAATCGGTGGACTTGGACTACGCGTACCTGAATCGTCGACCTGCTTACGGCCGCCCGATCCTCAACAACAACGATTTCCTCATGGTAGAAGAGGCTGGATCCGAAAGCGAATCGGTGGAAGAATTAAACGAGGACTACTACGCGTCATGCCTGGATCCTCCTGCTTACGGCTACCACCACGACTGCAGCCACTGCGACTACGTGCTTGCCGCTCAATCTCGTGGATTTGGGCACACAGAATCTTCTCAACTCATCCTGTATCACTCCGATAGAAAAACCTGGAGCAAGGTGCCGGTCATGGCACTCAACTCGTCATATCCATCCCACAGCACATGCAAGACACTGACCATCGGAGGATATAAAGGCACGGTGGCCTGGGTTGATCTCCGGCATAACATCCACCTCTGCGACGTGCTCGACAAACGCCCCGTGCTTCGTACCTTACACCTGCCGACGACCGATACAATGGTGGACTCCTCTGGCAATCCACGGGCTGTTCGGGACATTGCTGTCCTCAGTGGCGGCTTCATCAAGTATGTCGAGCTGCAGTATCTTCCGGTTGAGCAGGGTGACAGCTACACTTGGAAGGTCGCAGTGTGGAGCATCGACACCGCAGGGAGCTCCTCCTCTGAAGATTGGCACATGGATTACCTGCTCGATTCCTCTGAAATACCTGAATCATCATCGCTGCCTAAGCTACGGGTCGATGAGGGTACAGCGCAGCCAACATTGTCGACTCTCCACATTGGCCTGCCTAACCTTAGCCTGCAAGACGATGGTATCGTTTATTTCCTCGCCAAGATCGACTTCCGTGACAACAACCACATAGCATGGGTGCTTGCTGTTGATATGAGAAACAAGACTGTCCAGAGAGTGGGTGAGTTTAACGCCAGGAGAACTGCCGGTTTACAGAATGGCTACATTGCAAGTAGGATCTCCAAATATCTGAAAGGTGCTTCAGGCGACTGATTGTATTTTATTTATTCTTACCGCTTCCTATCTTCCCAATCATTATTTACACTTATATCAGTGCTAGTTGCTTATGAATCAGTTTTTATCTTCTTCCCAATCATTACTGAAGATATGCTTAATCTGATTTCCCAGGTGCAAAACAAAACACGAAACGACCAGGGATGCCGTTATTTAAATCCTCTAGCAAGAAGCATCTTGGAAACTCCATGGTGATTAATTTGGGTGGTGCATAAGTGGAAAGAGGTTGCATGGGAGCTGAAGAAGATTATATGACCTGAGAATAATTTTGGGTATCATAGAGGCTAGTGGATTATCTCTTTCACTGTTATGTCTAGATTATCCTTTATTTTTGTATTTTTTTTTGTTTGTTCTAATGTTACGAAATTCGAAGTTGCACCCAAGTGCATTTACTCCCGTTTTGAAAATTCTGTGATATTCTTGCCAAAAATACTCGAAGCCAATTACACATGTTCATGTGCATATGTAAATTTTCGTCGAAAGAAGACAAGTTTGGTGGCAGGTAAAGATAAATAAATACGATACTTTTAAATTTCTATTTAAGACATGATTTTTGTTTATTTTTCCTGGGGCATACCATATGTCTTTTCTTCCTCAAATTTTAAATACGCATAAATGACACGAAAATGTATGTTATACAAATATCAGATTTTTGTAGTTTGTAAAGCATTTCATATCCATCCAGGCATCCGGCACTAGTGGAAAACGCCTGACTAGTCCCGGGTCGTTAGGGCCTCTAGTCCCGGATCGGCACCCGGGACTGTGGAAGCGGGACTAGAGGCCCTCACCTCTAGTCCCGGGTCAGATACGACCCGGGACAAAAGGCTTCCCCACGTGGCCCGTAACCCCGCGCGTGGTCGAGGACCTCTAGTCCCGGTTCGTAATACGACCCGGGACTAGAGTTCTTCCCTCTCTTTTTTTAATTATCCTGCTATATCTCAAAAGTATGATCAATATTGCAAAATACATAGTTAATTAATTACAAAACAGAAAAATACATATAGCATATCAAAATGTTCATAAAAGAAATATGCAAAATATCACTAATACATATAGAATAATGTAGTTACATAGCTCGGGTCCATTTTTATTTAACTCTAGTACATCACGAATAATATCACTAATACATGAGCTCTCAAACTAGCTTCGACCGGTTCCTGAGCCGCGGGGTGCTGAGCCGCCAGCGCTGCGCATCCAAAGAGAAGGAACCCTCACAGGGTCATAGCTCACGTGAGGAGGAACCCTCTAAAGAAACGACCACCTACTGTCATACTGCCTATCCAATAGATACACGTAGCGACGGACATGCTCATCCTCCTCCCTGATACGGCGACATACCACCTCTTCGGGGGCCGGCTCCCTCTGCACCGAGCGTGGCCCACGTGACTGCCACCACAGAAGATCCGGGTCGACGACGTCACTCGGATTCCTCACCAAGCTGCGCGTCCCGAAAGGTAGCACCTCCCAGTGCCAGCCCGGTGGAGCCCAGTCCCGCACATCGCCCCTCTGGTCCAACATGGACATCATCGCCAAGAACACCTAAGCCAAAAACGCCTAAGTCAAAATTTTGTTACAAAAGTAATATTAAAATTTACGAAATGCGAGAAGTTAACAATGGAAAGCCTCATATATCATTGTCGTGCAAAACAAGGCAAAAAGAGTGTCTACAAGACCATGTATTAATAAAAACACTCCAATTATATATACTACAAGGCATTGTAGACACTCTCCTTGCCTTTACCGTGGCATAGTTTAAATCATCGGCTTTGTCAATTCATAGAGAAGAAACAAAATGATTCGAGTTTATGCCTCATACATAGATTGGACACACATTGATCAGGAACGGGGCAAGCGGACCAAGTAAGAGTATGCACAAGATGTTTATTTGTGCATATCACAAGGTCCGCTAGCACCTCCCTAAATCACATAGTGTGACACAACATTTTAATCATCGACATTCGGAAAGAGAGAGAAAATAAAATAAAAAAGACTTAGATTTTGCGCCTCATACTTAGGTCGGACACACAATTAGTAGCCCTGAAGGATCTGCGGAGCCAAGTAGGATGCACAGTACTTGTACTTGTGCATATCACAAGGCTCCGCAGACCTTCAGGGTTACCACCTAGTGTCACAACATTTTTAATCATCGGCTTTCGAAGAAATAGACAAAACAAAATAAAAATGACTTAGATTTTGCGCCTCATACTTAGGTCGGACACACAATTAATTAGTAGCCCTGAAGGATCGGCGGAGCCAAGTAGGATGCACAGGACTTGTACTTGTGCATATCACAAGGCTCCGCAGACCTTCAGGGTTACCACATAGTGCAACAACATTTTTAATCATCGGCACACACACAAGCAACCCTAAATAGCTCATCGATCATAATAAAGCAATGTAATAAAACATTATTTACAATTATTTGAAGTTAGACAAAATGCTAACATAATACAACAATTTGTAAACAATTTCTAGTATCACTTAGCAATTTGTAAACAATTTCTAGTATCACTTAAAATACAACAATGCAGAAAGAGTGTCTAGCACATCAACAACAGAAAGCCTCATATATCATTGCCATGCAGAACAAGGCAAAAAGAGTGTCTACAAGACCATAATTGTATACACAACAAGGCATTGTAGACACTCTCATTGCATTTACCGTGCCATAGTTTAAATCATCGACTTTATCAATTCGTAGACACAATAAACTAAATACACAATATTTAGACTTAGCAATTTCTAAAAGAAATTTCTAAAGTACTATCTAATATAACTAGACTTAGCAAATTCTAAACAATATCTAGTCCAACTTAGCAATTTCGTCTAAACAATTTCTAGTATCACTTAGCAATTTGTAAACAATTTCTAGTATCACTTAAAATACAACAATGCAAAAAGAGTGTTGGGCACATCAACAACACAATATTTAGACTTAGCAATTTCTAAACAATATTAATAAAGTACTATCTAATCTAACTAGACTTAGCAATTTCTAAAGTACACAATAAACTAAAAACACAATATTTAGACGCAATAAACTAAAAACACAATACCTAGTCTAACTTAGCAATTACTAAACAACATCTAGTCCAACTTAGCAATTTCTAAACAATTTCTAGTAGCAATTTGTAAACAATTTCTAGTCTAACTTAGCAATTTCTAAACAACTTCTAACTAGACTTTAAAAAGGAGGAGAAAGGGGAGCGGCTCGGTATACCTCTGCGACGGCGGTAGCGCGGCGGGCTCGGGCGGGGGAGAGCGGCAGCGGCGTGGGCCGGGGCTCGGGTGCGGACGCGCGGGGGGCTCGGGCTGGGGAGAGCGACAGCGGCGTGGGCCGGGGCTCGGGCGCGGACGCGCGGGGGGCTCGCGGGCTGGGGAGAGCGGCGGCGGGGGCGCGCGGTAGGGGGCTCGGATGCAGACTGCGGCACGCGGCGGTCGTCTCGTGCGGCGGCGCCGCGGAGGAGGAGGCGAGCACGGCGCGCGGGCAGCCTGACGGCGTCGTCTGTCGTGCGGCGGCGTCTCCTCCCTGTGTGTCTCGGTTTGTGGCTCGAACCGGGGAGGAGGTGTGGCTTTTTATCTGAAAAAACCTCTAGTCCCGGTTGGTGCCACGAGCCGGGACTAGAGGGTACCCTCTAGTCCCGGTTCGTTCCACCAACCGGGACTAGAGGTTTTTTCGGTGGACCGAAAGAGCGCGTCAAAAAAACCTCTAGCCTCGGTTGGTTTTACCGGCCGGGACTAGAGGTGATTTTTTTTGCGCGCCAAGGACCAAATTTTTGAATAACTGCTGCATATTTTAATATTTTTAGGGTTTTTGTATAACTTCACTATTTCTGCATATTTTTGCATATTTTCGAATCTGACAGAAATTTCAAAATGAAACGTGTTCGAATTTAAATAAGTAATCCGAAACATTTTCTGTTTTTCAAAATAATTATTCTAACTATTCAAACTATTACAATTTTGCCACTTTCAATTAAAAATGTATTAACTAATATTTTTTGAATCTGAAAGAAATTTCAAAATGAAAAGTGTTCGAATTTAAATAAACCTAGCCCGAAATACAATCAAGATACACAAGTGTGCCATGTGAAGGTTTTCCATTTTTTTGATTTTTTTTGAATTAGTTATGTTTAACCCTAGCCCGAAACCGAGACCATAAACCTTACGACAAACGTAAACCTAACCGTAACTTCGATCCAACAAAAACCGTCAAAGATCTCTAAAGAAAGTATACATTGTGGATCTAAAAGTGATTTTTGCAAAAAATCATGATCAAACTATGCGGCACTCGTAGTTCAAATCAGACCCACTTCCACCGAAATCGGCAGGAACTTATCTGAAATGTTAAAAATGCCTAAGTATGTTTTTATATCCAAACCCAGGGTTAAATGCACTTATAAGGTGATCTATTATTTTCTATCTATATGGATGTTTCTCTTTCGGTGAACCATTTTGGTAGCTGCTTCACAAAAAAAACCTGTTTTGACATGAAAAAAAGAAAAATGTTTTTTTATTCAACGAAAACCCTAAACCCCTTATTCAATACTATTCTACAACCAAGATACACAACTGTGTCAAAAATTGCTTCGTTCCGACATTTTTTGCTATGTTAAATGTCATACCCTAGCTAATTTCAGTCGAAAACCATACATCCTTGTACCTCGTAGCTCATTTCTGTGAAGGTTTTTTTTATGAAAACCTCCATAACTCATGTTTATAATTTTTTCCAGGTGGTAGGTCACATAAAAGGATGCCATGTGAAGGTTTTCCATTTTTTTGATTTTTTCTGAATTAGTTATGTCTAACCCTAGCCCGAAACCGAGATCGTAAACCTTACGACAAACCTAAACCTAACCGTAAATTCGATCCAACAAAAACCGTCAAAGATCTTTAAAGAAAGTATACATTGTGGATCTAAAAGTGATTTTTGCAAAAAATCATGATCAAACTATGCGGCACTCGTAGTTCAAATCAGACCCACTTCCACCGAAATCGGTAGGAACTTATCTGAAATGTTTGAAATGCCCAAGTATGTTTTTATATCCAAACCCAGGGTTAAATGCACTTATAAGGTGATCTATTATTTTATATCTATTTGGATGTTTCTCTTTCGGTGAACCTAAACCTAACCCGATCGGCGGTGAGGTGGTACACCCGATCTTCAGGAACGCGCGCGATCACGAGCGGCATCTTCGAAGGGTAGGCTTTTTGGGAGGATATTAGAGAGGGATTTGGATGTTCTTAAGGCCATGGATTAGAGTTGCTTTATATAGAGGAGAGGAGAGGGAGGCCGGCGGCGTGCGTGCGGGCTGGCTGATCAGCTTCCAAGGCGGCGGCGGTGCAATAATTTCACGTATGAATCAACGCCACCGGCTGATCAACTTCCAAGGCGGCTTGATCAGCTTTCAAACGCGCGGACCTCTAGTCCCGGTTCTAAAGGGGGTTGTTTAGTCGCGGGTTGAGCCACTCCCCGCGACTAAAGGGGGGGCGGTTTTAGATCCCGCACGCATCACAGGCTTTAGTCGCGGCTGGTGGTACGGGCCGCGCCACACCTTGAGGGACAGGAGGGACCGGCACGCCTCCGGCGCTCAGCATCCACCCGGCGGAGACGCGGTAGCCGGGCGGGCAGGGGTAGTTCGAGGTGGAAAGCTCCTCCGCCTGACGGTAGGCTAGTACGGTGGAAGCCATGGAAGAGTAATGAGGTTGCAGATATAAGTTTAGATGTGATATGGAAATGGCGGCCAAGCCTACATATATATAGTGATATGGCAAGAAGCTAGCACACGGATCGTGTGTTTCCTTCGAGCGCTTGTGAGCCGTTGGATCAGAGTTGTGTTTCTTTGGAGTGCTTGTGAGCCGTTGGATCGGAAGCACACAGATCGTGTGTTTCCTTCGAGCGCTTATGAGCCGTTTGATCGGAAGCACATGGATCGTGTGTTTCTTTAGAGCGCTTGTGAGCCGTTGGATCAGAGTTGTGTTTATTTCGAGTGCTTGTGAGTCGTTTGATCGGAAGCACACGGATCGTGTGTTTCTTTAGAGCGCTTGTGAGCCGTTGGATCAGAAGCACACGGATCATGTGTTTCCTTCGAGCGCTTGTGATCGAATGCCCGTTTAAAATGAGTCACTCGGAGAGGCATGTCTATAAGAGAGGCAGGAGTACACTTCACTCGAAGACGGCAACTTATATACACCCCCCCCCCCTTTAGTTGCGGGGCGTGGATCCGGCCGGGACAAAAGGGGGTTGTTTAGTCGCGGGTTGAGCCACTCCCCGCGACTAAAGGGGGGGGGGCGGTTTCAGATCTTGCGCGCATCACAGGCTTTAGTCGTGGCTGGTGGTACGGGCCGCGACTAATGGCCCAAAATTTGCGCGCGCTGGGCCAAAAAATGTGCTCGCGCGCTGTTTTCTTCGTTTTTTCAAATACTTATTCAGAAATGGATTAACTCTACAAACATTTGAATATTTGGATTAACTCGAGGGCCATTTTCTGTTTTATAAGATAATTATTGTAACTCTACAAACTATTAACAATTTTGCCATTTTCAATTAAGAAATGGATTAACTAATATTTTTTTGCATATTTTTGAATCTTGGAGCCAATGACAACAGTGGATCATTTGATAATAACTAGTTAATCGACCGAATACAAATCATTTGTACGGAATGACAAAAGTGGATCATTTGTCCTAACAATCTTAGTCATACTCCTTCCTAGGCCTATAATACTCGTCCTCGTAATCGTCGTCATCGTCGCTGTCATCGGACGGCGCTCGTGGCTCCAACCTCGACGGGTGAGCACGCCTGGACTGGATGTGAGGGTAGCACAGGCGGGTGTTATCGCCGGCCGTGATGTAGTCCATGACGCTCTGGAGAGTCCCTCTAGTCCCGGTTCTAAACACGAGCCGGGACTAAAGGTTTCAGAATCGAACCGCCGCGGGAGATTAACAGGCGCTAAACTCTAGTCCCGGCTCGTTATATGAACCGGGACTAGAGCTCTCCCATGACCCGGGACTAGAGGCTGCCAGCCTCATAGCCGATGAACTGGGACTAGAGCCCCCCTCTAGTCCCGGTTCCAAATTCATCCGGGACTAGAGCAAAATCTTGCTCTGGACGAAAGGTCTGTTTTCTACTAGTGCGGCTGCAAATCCACAGAGCCAAATCGCCATCCCCACGCATGTGGACATAGAATTATATTAGACCACCCTCCACATTTTTCATCATGAACTCTGAGCCCACTCTCTTAGTGTATGGTTTTGAAATCAACTTGACTACAATATTTGTGCACATGTGTCCCAATCCAAGCCAAGCCCCAGTCAAAAACAAGAAAAAATATCCGCGCCACAAATTATCGGGAGCTAAGGTAGACAGATTCAGTAACCCAAACTGGTAATATCGTGCATAACATTACACTAGCTACAATGTACAACATTTTAGATGTCTTATCTGGACCGCGGCACACAAAGAAAACCAGTCAAGGAAAGTCCATGGTACACTAGCCAAGCCCCAGTACACTAGCCTGGCAAAGGAGGATAGGACGGACATTGGCTGGGAGAGCCCAGACCAGTGGGAGATCGAGAACGTCACGCTCGCGGAGAAGGTCTCCAGGCTGAAGGCAAACCACACTGGCTCGGCGGGTGCGGTGCACCAGCTCCTGTGCCAAACCTGCTGGGAGAGGCAAGAAGTGGTGCTCCCATTCCGAAGGCATCCAGGTCCAAGCCGGTGTCTGTCTCGCCCTCTCCGACAACACCGTTGTCCTCCAAAAGCTCCAAGACCACTGTTTCTGCTGCCAAGCAGGCCAACACTCCCACCTCGGCGACAAGGCGCAGTGCGCGGGGCAAGGATCAGGCTGCTGAATCGATCATCCAGAAGTCGATGAGGAGGACCGCGGAGAAAAAAGGTACGCCCCCCAACCCAGCTTTTGTGGTTTTTCCTGCTCTCCCTGATGAACAATTTTTGGAGGTTGCCTCTTCTTGCAATTTGGTTTTGGATCTCTCCTCCTCCTCTTTCCCGACTGAGCTTCTTGACCTGATTTGGGCAAAAGAACTAGCCCAAGCGTCTATTGCAGAAGCCACGGCGAATGCGGCTAAAGTGCTAGGCGCAAAAAAAAACCTCATCAGAAGCCAGTGCGGCTGAGGTGAGCGATCCTCAATCGTCCTCTAGGCAATAGCTACCAGTTTCGACACCCGCAGTGGCGGCCAGACCGACAAAGAGGACAGGGAAGAAGAGCAAGATTGTTTCCCCAGCTAAATCCACTGTGTTCAAGCGTTCCCTTCGCAGTACCCCAGCCCGACAAGCACGGGCTTCCCCTCGGCGATCATGAGTGCATTTATTTGGAATATGCGGGGCTTTGGGAGGAAAGGCCGCCACTCCCAGTTCCGATCCTACTTTAGGCAAGTCAAAATCGACCTCATCTGCCTTCTGGAGACAATTCGACATGATTTCTCCTTACAAGAATTACAAAGCCTTGTCCTAGGTGTTAACTTCTTCTGGTCTTGGCTCCTAGCGGTGGGTCATTCCGGGGGAATCCTGATAGGCATACGTGACAGCGAGTTTGAAGTGGGGTGCATTGACAAAGGAGAGTTCTTTGTTAGTGCTAAACTTCTTCATAGATCTTCTAAATTCCTCTCCGAGTTCGTAGGAGTGTACGGACCAGCGGAACACGCGCGTTCACCTGCCTTCCTCGCTGAGCTCTCGGCCAAGGTGGCCTCTTGCTCTCTGCCAGTGATGATTGCTGGTGATTTCAACCTCATTAGAAATGCGACAGAGAAGAATAACAGGAATATCCACTGGCCTCGGGTGAACATTGATACGTCTCCCACGTATCTATAATTTTTTATGTTCCATGCTTGATTATATATCAGTGCCACATGTTTTTATATCATTTTGGCATGATTTACGGAACTAACCTATTAACAAGATGCCAAGTGTCAGTTCCTGTTTTCCGTTGTCTTTTTGTTTCAGAAAAGTTGTTCGGTGAAGTTTTTCGGAATCAGCTGGAAATTTATGTTAATTATTTTCACAAAGAAACAAGTCCAGAGCCAGGAGGACGCCTGAGGGGGGGGGGCTCCCAGCCCCCAGACGCCCCCCAGGCGCGGGCCACACCTTGGCCGCGCCTAGGCCCCACCTGGTGCCCTCCGGTGTCGTCTCGAGTTGCCCCTTCGCCTATAAATTTGTCTTCGACCCGAAAACCCTAAGGAGACTGACCATATTTTTCAAAAGATGTCCGAGGCCACCGCCATCGCCAATCCTAGTTCATGAGAGTTCTGCAGCTCTTCCCGGCACCCTGCCGGAGAGGGGAATCGTCACCGGAGGCATCTACACCACCATGTCTGCCTCCAGAGTGATGCGTGAGTAGTCCACCACAGGACTACGGGTCCATAGCAGCAGCTAGATGGTTGTCTCTCCTCCTTGTACTCCATTGCTTAGATCTTGTGAGCTGCCTATCATGATCAAGATCATATCATCTGTAACTGCTACATGATTGTGTTTGCATGGATCCGATGAATTGTGGAAATTATTACTTTTGTTCATCTATGTGTTATGTTTTATCTATGATCTTGCATGCTATCTGATGCTTGTGGATGCTTTGGCCAAGTAATTGTTAGTGTCTTCAGAGAGGGTATTTATGCTAGATAGTGGGTTCATGCCTCTTTTTGTCTGAGCTCGGGTTGACAGAAACGATCAAGACTAAATATGTGTTGTTGCCACTAGGGAAAAAATAGCGATGTGATTTCCTTGTGTTATTTACATTGCTTACATTATGCACTTTGCTTATTGCCATGATTTGTTGCTTGCAACTTAATACTTATGGGTGACATGCTGGATAGCGATCCCGGGGTGGATTATTAGTCATAGACACAGTTGGATAACGGTCTATGTATTTTTACGTAATGCCCATATTAGATGAAGCGGTGAACTATATTGTTTTATGATAACATTGTTATGCGCCCACAATTCTGTCAATTGCCATGCTGTAATTTGTTTATCCATCAGGTATATCTTTTGAAGAGACACCACTAGTGAACTGTGGACCCTGGTCCTATTTTCCTACATTGTTTACAACCATTCTAATAGCTTTTCATCATCATTTGCTCGCTAGTCATATTTCACTCTAGTCATATTTTACATCTGCACAATTAATCCTTTGTGTTCGGCAAGCCGGAGAGATTGACAACCTCTCTGTTTCATTGGGGCAAAGTACTTGTTTGTGATTGTGTGCGAGACCACCTTAATCTACAAGCGACAGAGTAGATTGACACCTCGCTAAGCCTTCTCCAAGTCCTACTGGATCTGACAACCTTGGTTTTGTAATCAAGGGAAATTGCTGCTTTGCTGCATCATACCTTCCTCTTGGGGTTCCCCAGCGAACATGTGATCCACGTCATCAAACATGTTCAATGGTTGTATCGCCAACTTGGGACTTAGGGAAATCCCTCGCTCTGGTGCTCGCTTCACCTGGACTAACAAGCAACTTAATCCTGTCAAGAGCGTCCTTGACACAGTTCTAGTCGCCCCAAGCTGGGAAGCTCACTTTCCTCGGGCCCAGCGGAAACCAGGATCGGTTCTGATCACACTCCCCTCCTCCTCAACTTTGGCTTAGTAACTCCCCCAAAATCCAACCGTTTCTTCTTTGAAGCGGCCTGGTTACGATCACCTGGATTTAAAGACAAGGTAGAATCGGTGTGGTTCTCCCTGCTTGCGAATCCGGGTTTTTGCAGAGACCCCATTGATATGTGGACTCATCTAGGCAGTGGCCTATGACGTGCGCTTAGAGGTTGGGGAGCTAATATTAATCGTGATATCAAGGCCCAAAAACAGGAGCTCTCGGACCGCATCCAAGGGTTGGATGATCTTGCAGATTCCTCACACCTTGATGAAGATAACTGGGCTCTCCGATATCACCTAGAGGACCAACTAATGCAAATCTTTGAGGCCGAGGAGGAATATTGGAAACAGAGAAGCCGTGTAACCTGGCTTCTCAAAGGCGATGCTAATACAACGTATTTCCATGCCATTGCAAACGGTAGACGCAGGAAGTGCTGCATCTCCTCTCTTCGGACTGCGTCTGGTGTCATCAGGGAAGAGCAAGATCTCCAGGATGACATCTACAGCTTCTACAGATAGCTTATGGGATCAGAGGAACCCAAGCTACTCGCCCTTGCCCACGACTTCTGGCCCTCACCAGAGAGGGTCTCTGAACAGGAGAACGAGGTGTTGGCCCTTACCTTACTTCAGGAAGAGCTGGACCAGGTGCTGAAGCAAACTAAGACTGATACGGCGCCAGGACCAGATAGGTTCCCGGTCCTCTTTTTTAAGGCTTTCTGGCCTATGCTTAAGCACCTGGTTCTCACTATTCTCAATGGTTTTGCTCTGGGTATGTTGGATATCTCATGGCTTACCTTTGATGTCCTATCCTTGATCCCGAAAGTTACTGGTGCTGATCAAATAACCCAGTTTCGCCCAATCGCTCTCATAAATGTGATCTTCAAACTCATCTCAAAAGCTTATGCTACTCGCCTATCACCGGTAGCGCACCGGATGATCTCGCAATCTTAGACTGCTTTTATCAAGGAAGATTAATACAAGATGGAGCCCTTGCCTTACACGAAATTATCCATGAACTCAAGTCTAAACAGATGCAAGCAATCATCTTCAAGTTAGATTTTGAAAAAGCCTATGACCGGGTGAGCTGGTCCTTTCTTTGTGAAGTGCTCACAAGAAAAGGCTTTAACTCTGGCTTTGTTCACTGCATTCTTCAGCTAGTCTCGGGTGGTCAAACAGCAATCTCAATTAACGGTGAGACGGGGTCGTACTTTAGGAATAAATGAGGTGTCAGACAAGGCGACCCAATCTCCCAACCGCTCTTTGACTTTATTGCGGACGCCTTGGCAGCCCTCCTCGACAAGGCCAACAGAGGGGGTCATATTAAGGGTGTTGTGCCACACCTTATCCCGGGTGGAATCACACATTTACAGTATGCTGATGACACTATCCTTCTAGTGCAGAAGGATG
Organism: Puccinellia tenuiflora; assembly: GCA_012064385.1. Classification (NCBI taxonomy): domain Eukaryota; kingdom Viridiplantae; phylum Streptophyta; class Magnoliopsida; order Poales; family Poaceae; genus Puccinellia; species Puccinellia tenuiflora. The sequence continues at coordinate 815,963 of QRDG01001449.1, read as the reverse complement.
AGATGTCGATCATCAACCTAAATTTTTTGCTCATCTTCTTTGAGCTGATGTCTGGCCTGAAAGTCAATTTTGCAAAGAGCGAGGTCATAGTGATGGGTGTATCACTGGAGGAGCAGGCCAGAGTGGCTAATGCTCTCAACTGCAAAGTGGGTGCTTTCCCGTTGACCTATCTTGGACTGCCCATAGCAGACAGAAAACACACCATCAGTGACATGGAACGTATAGTGGGACAAGTTGGACATAGGCTAGATCCGTGGCAAGGTCGCCTCATGTCGTCCGCGGCCAGACTCACACTCACCAATTCCTCCATTTCAAGCCTCCCGATATACACTATGAGCCTCTTCCTGTTGGCAGAAGGCACCCACGCGGGCTTTGACAAGCACATGGCCCGTTTTTTCTAGGAGGGCGTCGGGGAGAAGAGGAAGTACCACTGGGTAAACTGGCCAATGGTGTGCCGCTCAAAGGACCAGGGTGGTCTAGGGATCATTAACTCGATACTTCTTAACATTACGCTCCTCACTAAGTGGATATGGAGACTATTCACGGAGGAATCCAACTCTACCCTATGGATGAGAATAATCAAAGCTAAATATCCAAGTGCGGATAATATTTTCAATGCTTCCCCCCTTGGGGGTTCCCCGTTTTGGCATAGCCTGCATAAAATCAAGAACTCCTTCAAGTTGGGAGCTAAATTCTCTTTAGGAAATGGTCGCCATATCCTGTTTTGGGAGGATTGGTGGACTGGATCGGCCCCTCTAAAGGAGAGATTTCATCTCCTTTTTGCAGTATGCTCCAACCCTAACCTCGCCGTATCCAATGCACATAACGGAGAAGGCTGGCATATTAGATTCAGACGCATGTTTGGAGACACCGAATTGGCCCAGTGGGGCCAGCTTTGGCAGGAGATCGAGCTCATCAGACCTAGTGAGGACCTTAATACTATCTCCTGGGCTCTAGAACCATCTGGTATCTTCTCGACCAGATCCCTATATAGAAAACTATGCACAGGTCCACCCTCCCTAGTTGCAAAAGACATTTGGAAGGCTAGGGTTTCTTTAAAAATTAAGATTTTCACCTGGCAATTAGTTTGGAACCGGCTTCCGTCAAGAGCACAACTACATAAACGACATGGCCCCTCCGATGGCAAGTGTGCCTTATGTGGGGAAGAAGAAGATGTAGAGCACACCTTCTTTAATTGCGTATTGGCAAAGTTTGTCAAGAGCGGAGTGCGCAAGATGCTTGGAGTCCAGTGGAACCCATCCTCCTTTGCTCAGTTCTTTGACATTTTAGTTTCTTTGTCAAGCAAATCGTGTAGACTTATTTGGCTTCTCTTTGCTTCTCAGAGCTGGGCGCTCTGGCAAATTCGTAACAAGTATTCAATAGAGGCTAAATTTCCAAAATAGCCGGCTGACTACACTTTCAAAACTGTGCTCTTTTTACAGCATTGACGCATTCTGCAAAAGCCTAAGGACCGGTCGGCGCTGGAAGTGTTGCTGCACCTGCTTAGAGAGATCCTGGCTTCGACTTACACTCGCCTGCAAACTCAAGCTCCCTCCTAGTGTAGCAGTTTATGTATCTCGTTATTGTGGTCCTGTGTGGCATGCCCCTAAACTTTTGCTTGTTGTGTGTAACTGGATTCCCCAGTGTTAAAACCTATGATGTAAACATTATGTGAGCTTTATTAATTTAAACTGGACCAAAAAGGCCTTTTATCTAAAAAAAGAAAGTTCGTGGTGTCAAATGTCATGCTGCACAGGGCACAGGGACAGCACTTCCTCGCCCCATTTCTCCCTGGGTACCTCCAGAGTCGGTGATCAGGGATTTCCTCCTCGTTTTGCCATTGTAAGTGCCCGCGCCACCTTCAATGGCATACACATAATACATTCCCTGATCAATTACCCTGCCAAAGACGATGTGCTCCCCATCCAACATGTGCCATTTAACATTTCACAAGCCATGCCTTATAGATTGATCACTAGAGAGTGCTGACATACGGTAATATCGATCTTACCCTTGATTGTGGTTATGTAGAACTGGGACCCGTTGGAATCAGTTCTAGAATTTGCCATAGCAACCACACCTGCAAGATCGCAAGGTAGACAAGAGTGACAAATCTGTTAAGATATGCAGGTTGTTAGCTAGTTTACTTTCCTTGTACTTCACGTTGTAAAGCCCAAACCGTATGATAAGGTTTGGTACAGATCTTATTTTCTGTTTGTAACAACTCTGATGTACATCCTTTGAGGTGCGGTGGTTAAACCTCTATATAAACACGCACGGAGTGCCTGAATCGGGTAAGACTCCTTCCACCAAAATATCACATGGTATCAGAGCCTATTCCTCCAAAACACATCTAGCAATCTATCCCCTTTCGAATTCATGGCCTCCTCTTTGAACTCATCCACGCTGCCCTCTCCTTTCTCCGGAAGCACTATCACCGAAAGGCTTGGCAAAAACAACTTCGTCATGTGGCAAGCCCAAGTCCTCCCAGCCATTCGCGGTGCTCAGCTCGAGGGCTACCTCGATGGATCACGCAAGGAGCCGAGCAAGGAGATCATCGTCAAAGACAGCGACAACACCACTAAGGAGGCCAACCCGGACCATGGCGTCTGGGTGGCCAAGGACCAACAGGTCCTGAGCTTCCTCATCTCCTCCCTCACACGAGAGGTTCTACCGCGCGCTGTTGGTGCCACCATGGCGGCTGAGCTCTGGAGCACGCTCCAGGCCATGTATGCGGCCAGATCGCGGGCGCACACCACCAACACCCGCATCACCCTCGCCAGTGCAGAGAAAGGCGCAAAAACCATGGCAGAATATGTTGCCGTGATGAAGACCCTGGAGAACGAGATGATCTCCGCCGGCAAGTACCTCGATGACAGGGACATGGTCTCCTACACCCTCGCCGGCCTCAAGGATCCCGAATACAACTCCCTGGTGTCCGCCATACTCGCAAGGGAGACCCCAATCACGGTGAGCGAATTATATTCGCAGCTTTTGTCTTATGAAAGTCGTCAACAGATGCTCAGAGGTGCCGGATTATCCCAATCCTCTGCTAATGCCGCCATGCGCGGCAGCCGCGGACGCTTTGGTGGCCGTGGACCAGGCGGCCGTGGTGGAGGCTGCAGCAACTACAATGGTGGTTCCCAAGGAGGCCAGAACGTCTACAACAACAATGGCGGCAACGGTCGTGGCCGCGGCAACTACAACAACAATGGCCGCAGCCGCGGCAACAACGCTTGTGATCGCCCTCGATGCCAGCTCTGCAACATCTCCGGTCACATCGTCAAGGACTGCTGGAACCGCTATGACCCCAACTTCGTTCCCAAGGAGAGGACCGCTGCTGCTGCCACCTACAACACCAACTATGGCGGCGACAATGCTTGGCATGTGGACACTGGAGCCACTGACCACATAACCAGCGAACTTGAGAAGCTCCACACCTACGAGAAATACCACGGCAACGACCAGGTTCACACCGCAAGCGGTGCAGGTATGGATATCAACCACTTAGGTGATTCTATTATTCAAACTCATGATCGCAATCTTCATCTAAAGAATATTCTTCACGTTCCTGAGGCTAGCAAAAATCTTCTTTCTGCCCATCGTCTTACTAAAGACAATCATGCTTTTATTGAAATTCACCCAAAATTCTTTTGTATTAAGGATCAGGTCACGAGGAGCACTCTGCTTGAGGGTCCATGCTGAGATGGCCTATATCCTCTCCATGATGCATCACCACCTTCATCTTCGACCAAGCAAGTTTTTGGTGTCACCACTCCATCTCATGATCGGTCGCACAGTCGATTAGGCCATCCAGCGTCCTCCATAGTTCGTCAAGTCATTACCAAAAATAAACTCCCATGTTCGGGTCAGAATAAAACAGCCATTTGTGAGGCTTGTCAGAAGGCAAAGAGTCATCAATTGCCATATTCTAGATCCTCTAGTGTGTCCCATTATCCTCTAGAGTTAATTTTTTTTATGTATGGGGCCCTGCCCTAGATTCCTTTGGTCGCAAGAATTATTATATTAGTTTCATTGATGATTTTAGCAAATACACTTGGATCTATCTTCTCAGACATCGCTCTGAAGTTTTCAATATTTTTCATGAGTTTCAAGCCCTTGTTGAATGTCGTTTTGGACGTAAAATTATCACTTTACAATCTGATTGGGGAGGAGAGTATGAACGTCTGAATTCCTTCTTTAAAACTATTGGCATTACTCATCATGTTTCATGTCCCCATGCCCATCAACAGAACGGGTCTGCTGAAAGGAAACATAGACATATTGTTGAAGTCGGCCTATCTCTTTTAGCTCAAGCCTCCATGACACTCAAATATTGGGATGAAGCCTTCATTGCAGCTGTCTACCTAATAAATCGTCTCCCCACAAAACTTCTTGATTTTTCCACTCCTTTAGAAGTGCTAGAAAAAATAAAACCAGATTATGCATCTTTATGCATCTTTGGATGTGCTTGCTATCCAAACCTTCGTCCGTTCAATGCTAGAAAGCTTGAGTATAGATCTAAGCAATGCGCTTTTCTTGGCTATAGCAATATTCACAAGGGCTTCAAATGTCTCGATATAAATTCTGGACGCATATATATATCTCATGACGTCATTTTCGATGAAACTCTATTTCCCTTTGCTAAACTTCATGATAATGCTGGCATGCGACTTCGGTCCGAAATTCTTTTACTTCCATCACATCTCCTAAATCCGGACACTTTTGATCATGGGGGAGAAAATAACAGTGATCAAAGTTTGGTTGATACTCCTATAAACCCTGCTACTAATGTTGCTTATGAGTTCACAGAAAACAGGGAAAGAAATCGGTACAGAAAATGGTGCTGAAGCAAGAAATTACGTGCTGCATGGTGCCGGCACGGAGACTGAGGGTCGCGACGTGGAGACTCGTTGCCGGCAGCAAACGACAGAGCCGACAGGATCTACTCGAGCGGCGCGCGACGAACCAGAAGCTGCCACGCCGTCGTGGACACGCGCTGGCGGGTGCCCGCTGCATGCACCAGACACACCAGGCAGATCCTTTATGACGCCCGCTTCGCCAGATCATGGCCACATGATCCCGACCGGATCATCTGCGTCCAACAGCAATCCCGGAGCTGATTCGGGTGCAGCAGGCTCGCCAGCAGAGTCTGGATCTCTTGCGCCAGTTTTCCCTGCAGCACAACCTGTGCAACCTGTATAGGGGTAACTACAAGGTCTCAAAGAGGTATAATTCGACCACGACAATATACTGATGGTACAGTACGATATGCATGTTTGACTGCTACCGGTGAACCAAATAATTTAGATGAAGCTCTTAAAAATAAAAATTGGAAAATGCTATGGATGAAGAGTATTTAGCGCTTATGGAAAATAAAACTTGGCATTTAGTACCTCCACAACATGCTGGTAGAAATATTATAGATTGTAAGTGGGTGAATAAAATTAAGCATAAAGCTGATGGTAGTATAGATAGATATAAAGCTCGCCTAGTTGCTAAGGGGTTTAAGCAAAGATATGGTATAGACTACGAGGATACCTTCAGTCCCGTAGTCAAGGCAGGCACTATTCATCTTGTTCTATCTATTGCAATATCCAGGGGTGGAGTCTTCGACAACTAGATGTGAAGAACGCGTTTCTTCATGGTGTTCTTGAGGAAGATGTCTACATGAAGCAGCCGCCAGGATATGAAGTCAAGGGAAGATATAATCATGTGTGCAAACTTGATAAAGCCCTGTATGGACTAAAGCAAGCCCCAAGAGCATGGTTCTCAAAGTTGAGCACTAAGCTACAAGATCTTGGTTTTCAGTCTTCAAAGGCTGATATGTCGTTATTCTTTTACTCCAAGGGAAATGTTACTATTTTTGTGCTTATTTATGTTGATGATATAATTGTTGCAAGTTCATGTCAAAGTGCAACAACAGCTCTTCTTCAGGATCTTCAAGGAGAGTTCGCCCTAAAAGACCTTGGAGATCTTCACTATTTTCTAGGTCTTGAGGCGAAAAGACTACAAGATGGACTACTGTTGACACAAGCGAAGTACACTTCAGATGTGCTCAAAAGAGTAGGTATGTTGAATTGCAAACCTACCCGTACACCCATGTCCACCAGTGAGAAGCTATCCGCACATGAAGGTAACGCGCTTGGTCCAGAGGACTCTACCAAGTACAGGAGCATTAATTGTTGGAGCATTACAATATTTAACTCTCACCAGACCAGACATATCTTTTCCTGTTAATAAGGTCTGTCAGTTTTTGCATTCTCCAACTACTGTGCATTGGATTGCTGTTAAAAGGATATTAAGATACCTTAAGACTACACCTAATCTTGGCTTGAGATTCAGAAAGTCTTCCTCTATGCTTGTCAGTACATTCTCTAATGCAGATTGGGCAGGATGTCCAGATGATAGAAGATCCACGGGTGGCTTTGCTGTATTTCTTGGACCGAACTTGATATCATGGAGTGCAAGAAAACAAGCCACAGTGTCGAGGTTGAGTACAGAAGCTAAGTACAAGTCTCTTGCAAATGCTACAGCAGAAGTTATGTGGGTACAAACTCTTCTTAGTGAGTTAAATATTCCACATCCAGCAGCAGCACTAGTTATGGTGTGACAATATGGGTGCAACTTACCTTTCAGCAAATCCAGTGTTTCATGCCAGAACTAAGCACATTGAAGTGGATTATCATTTTGTTAGAGAGCGAGTAGCTCGGAAATTGTTAGACATCAGATTTATTCCAACAGGTGATCAAGTTGCAGACGGGTTTACAAAACCACTTACGGTTCGACAACTTGAAGCATTCAAGCACAATCTTAACTTAGATAAGTTATGATTGAGGGGGTGTGTTAAGATATGCAGGTTGTTAGCTAGTTTACTTTCCTTGTACTTCACGTTGTAAAGCCCAAACCATATGATAAGGTTTGGTACAGATCTTATTTTATGTTTGTAACAACTCTGATGTACATCCTTTGAGGTGCGGTGGTTAAACCTCTATATAAACACGCACGGAGTGCCCTGAATCGGGTAAGACTCCTTCCACCAAAATATCACAAAATCCAACTTCAGAAACAAGGTGTTCACCTTATGGTTTATTTACAGATGTCATAACATAAGAAAAGAATATTTAACAACATCATGTAACAGAGACCAGTGATGCACATAACCATCTCCCTACATGCTTCATGGCAGGCCATGCCCAGTTGCCCACATCCATTTCCGGTACTCAACTAGATGAGATGGAACTTTTCGTGCCATGTTAACACCTAGAAACGTTAATTGGTGTATTTTGCATACTTGCAATTGTGAAATATACCATGCGAATTATGATCAATCTTGCCACATGAGAGACGAGACATTAGGAGCAAAAAAAAAAGATTATGTAGGTGTCTATCAAGAAACAAGGTTCTACAACTGCCTGTCACATTTGTAACTTGCTTCAGTACCAGATGTAGTACTTACCAGCCACATGGCATCAATTATGCACCAAGGTCTATATAGTTTACTGTGCTTGGTTAGGCTGAGGCTGAGAATACAGTCGCTGCAGCTTAGAGATGGTATGTTTTTTTTCTTTCTAACATTTACTTTTAGAACTGTCAAATGAGCTCTGGAAATTATGGTTATCTGAGATGATATGTATCAAATTATGGTTGTCTGAGATGATCTGATACAGACGGGACAGGACTACACACGGATTATAGAGAGAGTTATATTGTCGAAAACTCACACGGCTTATCATGTCATATGGGCTATGTAGGTAGAATTACAGAGTCTAGGGTCTCGATTTGAGGGGGAGGGGGGGGGGGGGTGTGTTAAATGAAGACTTCTCTTTTATAGAGGCAAAGGCCAAACTGACGGAAAAATGAATCACTGGTTGAATATCTGACCTAGATGTGTATGTTTCACATTAAAATTCTCATCTCAAAAGGTGCCTCCGTATATAGACACCAAACCAGAACACTGGCACCAAGAAATGGCATGTCAAATGCATTCCTTTAGTAGCCTTTACTACAACGATTGATGGGGGGAAAGTGTTGCATAATTCTTCTGTTAGTAACGAGGACATCACATAGCCTGATAGCTAGTGCAGTGTTCAGACTCTCACTAACTAGTAATCCGCATTGACATAGAGCCCAATGGTGCTCTTGATGACATGGGAAAAGACGAGAAAAATGATCAGAGATGAAGAGGAATGAATTGTTTTACGAAAACGCTAGAAAAGTGCGCCATTCCTAGAAGCCTCCTGCGTTCTCTCTCCCAACGAGCCCTGATCTGTTCGACGTGTGCCAGGCATGAGTGCACACTAGTACAAAACCTCACATTAGAGACGCGATCTAGAGGCGGTCAATCCAAATATATATATATAGCCGTCTCAGATAACAGACCTCAGACGGGTGATATTTTGGACTGTCTCTGATACCCACTGCACCGGTTGATATTGCCGACCGTCGCTAAAAGTACTTCACATGGAGACGGCTAGGATATGTGACCGGCGTAGTGCCTCACTTAGCCGGTCGGTATTTCCGGCTGTCGCTAGTAAGAAGCATTACAGACGGCTTGGAGATCTGACCGGCGCAGCGCCCCCTTGCTGTTAAGTTTGCACTGTGATTTAACATAATTAGTCATAAATTTGTATCAAAAAATACATAAACGGATTTCATTTTGAAAATATGAAATTGTATGCAAATAGGGAAAAACTTATTTGGCATGAGTTTGTATTAATGAGTGAAACAAGCCACTGATCTAATTTAGATCAATGACTTGTCACATTCATTATTACCTAAACATGCCAAATAAGCCAATAATTGGTGCAATATATCACCACAAATGCGAGTCCAAGGACTCGAACTTGGGTGTGCCCTCTCCACCACTAGGCCATGCCTATGTTTGCGTTAGTTCACTCATCTTTTTTCTCTAGTTAGTATATATGCACACATACATACTCTTAAAATAGCCATAGCTAGCTAGCCGCGCCAAGGCATGAATCTACCAAACTTGCAAATAATAAACTTTGGCTTCTGATTTAACACAACTCTTAAAATTCATAATTTGTATGAACAATCCAAAAAACGTGCACCTCGATAGATCCTTTGGTCTGCACGCGCATGTCGATAGATCCATTGGTCACGCCAGTCCACCGCCCTCGACATCCGCACGCGTCGTGGCCGGCATACGTACGCTGCAGGCCGGCATGCGAACAGGCTGCGCGGCCGCACACCGCGTGCACACACAGCGCACCACGGCGCGCATTCATGCACACCCGCCAACACGCCAACACGCGCACCTCAATAGATCCTTTGGTCACGCCATATATATTCCACCGCCCTCAATCGACACACCTGCGCGCGCCGTGGCCGTCATACGTACGCTGCAGGCTAGCGGCCGGCATACAGAACTAGCCCACTGTGTGTGCCGTGTGCATGCATGCACGATGCATACGTGCAGGCCGGCATGCTGCAGGCTAGCTCGCGTAGGCGCGCGGCCGGCCGGCATACGATACAGAGTTGTAGGCTGATACGCGCAGGCCGGCACGCTGCAAGCCTGGATCCATACACAGGCCTCGATAAAAAAGTTGCTAAAGTAACGCTCAAATTTTTTATTGATGCATAATTCTGTGGTAAGGATATATTTGATCGATCAAATAACTAACTATCCGGAGGGTCCGGTCACGCTCGGAGTTTCACTAACACAGTTTATTCATATATTTTTTGAATTGTTATAATAAACTTATCACAAATAATTTTATGTGTTCATTAATTATATGGTACCAACAAGTTATGACAAGTATATTACTCAATTGAATAAAATGCACTGAAATTGTATTGTAACTAGCACAACTTCAGTGCCAGATCATTACACCTTTCAGTGAAACTCCAAAGTTTGTACTATACCTTATATAATCTCTTCACTCCACGTGCATTTTTTCTATAGATGAGCTTAATTTCACATTAGTAAAGTTAAATACACCTTATCTTAATTTTAGAACCAATTTTCTTTATTTTTTTATGTTTTTATGATTATATAAAATTCCGGAGTGCCCGAACAAATACGTTCGGTCCGGAGGTTGAATATTGGCGGCAAAGCCAAAAAAATTGGCTCAAAATTGGAACCGAGTGGGGGATTTTCCTCATTGCCTCCACTCAAACCCTATCTCGACCCTGACACTCGCCGTGCGCGCCCCTTGCCCTCGTCCCCAACCGCCCCTCCTCCAAACCCCTCATCGTTGCTCGTTGCTGCCCTCTGCTCCGCCGGCCGCCGTTCCACGTCGCTCGCGCTCTCCCTCCCGAGCTCAGGTGTGTTTGTCTCTCTCGCCGTTAATTAGATACAGCGTTTCGGCTAGTTTAGATCTTCTCCGATAGCTCCGCCCCTAACTTAGATCCACTCCAGATCGATGGCCGGTTCTATGCGCGGCACTGGTGGGCTGGTCGGCCGCCTGCAGCAAGCGCTCGGTGCCTTCGAGAACCGCACCGTGGCGTCGGCCAGGGGTCGGCCCCTACAGACTCGTGGTACTTCAGTAATTTTTTCTATTAGCTAGTTTACCTAATTATCTCGCGCGAATTTGTTGTGTCAATATGTAGTATGTTGTGATTCATGCTTCTTTTAACTAATTAATTAACAGGATAGATCTATGACATGCGTAGTATGCAAACATGATTGCGCTGGCAGGAAACTACACTGGATCCTTCAGTGTTTATCTGCAGGAGTTCCACCGCAAATCCTTGGTATGAAAATAAGTGTTCAAATACGTACTTGTACTGTGTTTGTGTTTATATCTTATATATACTATAATTTGCCTGTTCCTTCTTCTTGCTGTTGCACAGATTGTACCATGCTATGCTCGGCTAGAGTTCAACGAGTTAGCACGCAAAAGTTTGGTGTTTCGTGCTCTTGGGGCCAGATACAAAATTCATATGAAAAATAGACATATATAGTAAGACTCGCTTGTACGGCAAATGATGGGAACAATTGATCAAGCTGAACAATCTGAGAGTAGGAGACATGTTAGTTTTTACCATGACAGGACGAAATCCCAAGATCTCTGTTATCATTATGGACTTTGGCAACAACGCAGAAGACAGTGACGCGGATTCTACTGACAGTCATTCTGATGATGATTTAGAGAGTGAAGAAGATGATAGCTATATAGTTGCCCAAAGAGTTGATGTGAAGAACCATGAGAAGTACCGCCTCGTTCAGCTTCTACCCGAAAGAGCTACCCATGTTTGGGTTCCTTTTGTCACTCGTTTGACGAGCACAAATTTGAACCGACATGATATGGTACGATCCTTGCCTCTTTACCTCTTGAACAAAAATATATACGAGGGAGGGACATATATATATATATATATGTTTGTCTCTTTACATATGCGCAGAAACTACCTAGGATGATAGCACAAAAAAGTAGTAGCCGCACACTGACAAAGCACCCTAGACTATTGACCAGAGAGGTCTCCAAGCCTCGAAGAGAAACCACAACCACCGGATAAAGTCACACGACTTCCACCAAGTTGTTGTCGGAGAGGGCCGCCTGCCCTCTCGTTCCGGTAAGTGGAGCGCCGATCCTGCCGGTGGACACCAAGGACGGAGAGAGGTGAAGACAGACACTCTCGCTGCGGAAGAAAAGAGAGATGCGGAAGAAAGAGAAATAAAGGAAGAGAGCGAGATGCCACTAGTACATAACCTCACATCACAGACGGCTCTAGGGCCTCATCTCAGCCGGTTATTCCAACCGTATCCAGCTCGGAGTCGCTAATGTGTGGTTCAATTAGAGCCGGTTCTAGGAAACCGGCTGTGATGAGAAGAACGCTCAGACGGCTGTGAATCTTGACCGTCTCCAATAAGGAAAACATCAAAAGCAGCCAGCAATAGCAGTCGTCTGTGATGATAATCCTTTGCAAACGACTGCAATTGCTGGTCGTCGTTAGACTGTGGAGTGTCCGGGTTTTCTCTCCGGCCTATGCGTAAGAATATTCATGCCCTCCGGGCCATTTCCGGGTGGTTTGAGTATTTGGTAATGTTATATTACCAGGATTGCATCAACAGAACATGAAACAATTGGTAATACATATAAAGCATAACCAACAGGTAGCATACATATGTAAACATGTCTCTCTCCAACCACAAACTACATAGATTTAAGTTCTATATGAGAATCGATGTAACTCAAATCAATGATCAAGCTCCAAGCTAAGGTCATAGGTCTTCCTAAAATAATCAAAACATCTAGCTAGGTTTGGTCGAGCTCATGTTCTAGATGATCTGCATCTCAATCATGACCTCCAAGGTGAGGTCATTGGTGTTTCTTAGAATGATCAACACAAGTTGGTCAAGCTTGATCTGATTTGTAAAAAGGTCTCCTCGTTACTTTGTATCGGTTCGGCCGTGTGGCTATATTTATAAATTTAGATTTATGAGAATTTTTTTTAGAAATATAATCTAATAACTATGGAATTTTACACAATTACACTAAGTACATCCGACAAGGTTTAGGTGCACGATTACTAGTCAAAGGAGGAGGCAGAGGCGGCTGGCCGATTGCAATCTCATCTCGATTCCGTCTCGACCTCGTCCACTTAAATCCATCCACCCGCCATAAGATCGATCGACGGTTTTCTTTCCGGAAACAGAAAACGATCTGGGATCCATGGACGGCGCGGACCTAGGCCGCCGTCTCGACGACGACGACAACAATTATTAAGGTGTTGCTGGGCTCTACTACTCTAAAATCTATTTCTATATATAGCTTCAAATTTTTATCAAGTTTTGTCTCTTTTTTTGAGCTTAAGGTGGTCGATATCCACCGCTCGAATAGATAGAATAGAGTTGACCCAGTTTATAAGGGAAACCAGGTCCAAAAACCATACACACTGTATAATACCTGTTTATGAGGAAAACAGGGCCAAAAAACCGCACAGACGAGACGACCCGCCACCCACACGACGCAAGTCAATCAAACGTCACAACACACACCACCTGCTCCGGGGCCGCCGCCCCGGCGTAGCAACCAGGACGAAGCTCCGCATTGCCCGAAGCCGAACCAGTCATGGTCGACGGGCCTGCTGTCCGCACAACACCAAGACGCCACCAAATCCAACCTGCTCCGAGGCCGCCGCCTTGGCGTGACAACCCGATCAACCTTCGCATTGCCTGAAGTCAAGTCGGGTTGACGAACCCTCTGCCCACACAGTCTTCATCCAGGTCGCCACCCAGACCCGGTATCGGAGCTCGAGGCCACCGCCTCGACGTCCACCACCGTCCGGGGCCGCCGCCCCGGGATCCACCTCCCTCGGCTGCTGAAACTCGTCCACCAGCTGCCGCGAACCAATCACACCGTGATGGCCTGGGTCTCCAAGACGGTGCCTCCAAGAAGGTCGCAACGTGTTCGTCGCCGCCGCCCGCCCCCAATGGAGCTTACGTTTTCACCCGGATACCAAGGACCACTCACGTCGGTCAGGATGGAACCACCACAACGACGCAAACTAGAGAGGAACGACGCCAAAGGCGCCGCCATCGTCGGCACGGACCGAAGCCCGTGCAGGGCTTTCGCCCAGGGGTTCCATCCGACCGCAAGGCGAGAGGAGCAACAAACATGGCCACGAGAAGCAACACCGGCCACCAAGCTCCACCGCTAGCAATGGTGGTCGCGACACCTCTAGCCGTGACCACCATGCCGTTCCGCTGGAACGGCCACTGGTCCGGGGCCGCTGCCCCAGCTTCCTCGTTGCCCTGGTGTCGGAGACGACATCATGAGAAGCCACCTCCTGCTGTCACGCTCTGGAACCTCCGCCACCTCCAAATCCGGCCGGAACCACCTCAGTCCCGCAGCACAGGAACCCCGGCGACGCCACCATAGCAACAGACCGACCAGCCCAGATGGGGCCCTGCACTGTAGCGCCGCGGCCCACCACCAGCTTATCCTCCCGTTGACCACCTCCTCGCATCGGCCAGAATCCGGCCAGATCCGGAGCTCCCAAGGCCGCGCCGCAACCCCGCGAGCAGCTGCTCCACCGTCCTGCCGCAAGGATCTCTCCATGCCGCCGCTGCCAGGCGGTTCCCGTCGTGAGCCGCCACCACCACGGGCTCCCCAGCCCGTGCGTGGTTTCCGCCGCAGCGGAGAGGATCTGGCCCCGCCGCCGCCGACTCCAGCACGGGCTTCGCCCGGTGGAGCTGACCGGCAACGGCGAGGAGGAGGGTCGAGGTAGGTGGGGGTGTGGCGGCCGGAGGGAGTGGGCGCCGCCCGTGTCGCCCTGGGGAGGAGGCGACGCGGGGGCTCGCACGGAGGGTTGGGGTAGAATGATTAGGCTTCTGGAGCTGTGTGTGAAAGCTCCCAAGTTTTGTCTTTTTAGTAGTCGTTTCACATGGAGTGCAAAGTAAAACTTATATTAGTGCTAGTTGTTTATGAATCAGTTTTTATCTTCTTCCCAATCATTACTGAAGATATGCTTAATCTGATTTTCCAGGTGTAAAACAAAACACGAAACGACCGGGGATGCCGTTTTTAGATCCTCTAGCAAGAAGCATCTTGGAAACTCCATGGTGATTAATTTGGGTGGTGCATAAGTGGAAAGAGGTTGCATGGGAGCTGAAGAAGATTATATATGACCTGAGAATAATTTTGGGTATCATAGAGGCTACTGGATTATCTGTTTCACTGTTATGGCTAGATTATCCTTTTTATTTGTTTTTTCTGCTTGTTGAAATGTGAGTAAATTTGAAGTTGCACCCAAGTGCATTTCCTCCCGTTGTGTAGATTTGGTGATACTCATGCCAAAAATTACTCGAAAAAAGTTACACATGTTCATGTGCATATGTAAATTTTCGTTAAAAGAAGACTAGTTTGGTGGCCTCTAAAAATAAATAAATAAGATACTTTGAGACATGATTTTTATTTATTTTTCCTGGGGCATGCCATATGTATTCTCTTCCTCAATATTTGGATACACATAAATGACACAAAATGTACTGTTACACAAATATCATTTTTTTAGTTTTTAAAGTATTTTACTGTCCATCCAGGCATCCGCCAGCAACGCCATCCCCATGCATGTGAACATAGGTTTATACTAGACAACACTACCCTCACAAAATATCGGGAGCTAAGGTAAACAGATTCAGTAACGAAAACTGATAATGTCGTGCATTACAGTACACTGGCTACAATGTACAACGTTTTAGATGTCTTATCTGAAGCGCAGCACATGAAGAAAACCGGTCAACGAAAGTCCGTGGTGTCAAATGTCATGCTGCACAGCGCAGTAGTTACCGAGCAGAACAAGCAGCCTACACTTCCTCGCCCCATTTCTCCTTGGATACCTCACCAGAGTCAGTGATAAGGGCCTTCTTCCTCGGCTTGCCATTGTATGTGCCTGCGCCACCTTCAATGGCGTACACATAATCCATTCCCTGAATCACCCTGCCAAAGACGACGTGCTCCCCATCCAACCTGTGACATTTACCGTTTCACAAGTCATGCCTTATAGATTGATCACTAGGGAGTACAGACGTACGGTACTGTCGAGCTTACCAGCTTGTCTTGATTGTGGTTATGTAGAACTGGGACCCGTTGGAATCAGTTCCAGAATTTGCCATAGCAACCACACCTGCAAGATCGCAAGGTAGACACAGAGTGACAAATCCAACTTCAGAAACAGGATGTTCACCTTATGGACTATTTACAGATGTCATAACATGAGAAAAGAATATTTAACAACACCATGCAACAGAGAATAGTGATGCACATAGCCATCTCCCTACATGCTTCATGGCAGGCCACGCCCAGTACATGCTTCATGGCAGACCATGGAACTTTTCATGCCATGTTAACACCTAGAAACGTTACTTGGTGTATTTTGCATATTTGCAATTGTGAAGTACACCATGCAAATTATGGTCAATCTTGCCACATGAGAGACGGAACATTAGGAGCAAAAAGATTCCGTAGGTGCCTATCAAGAAACAAGGTTATACACTGCCTGTCACATTTGGAACTTGCTTCAGCACCAGATGTAGTGCTTACCAGCTACATGGCTTCAATCATGCACCAAGGCCTGTTTAATTTACTGTGTAGGTTGAGCCTGAGAATACTGCATCTTAGGAGATGGTATTTCTTTTTTCTTTCTAACATTTACTTTTAGAAATGTCAAATGAGCTCTGGAAATTATGTTTATCTGAGATGATCTCTAACAAATATTTCAGTTCGACTTAATTCATGAAAACCTCATGCAGTACCTATATGGAGATAACATCAGAAAAAATATAGACTACTTAGGAATGATCACCCAAGTAGCCCGCTAGCCGCTGCCCGCTGGTGCTCACAGATTACATGGTGGTTGTTTTCATAGAAGATATGTGTGTAAGTGTGTTACTAAATTGGTATGTAACTAAAAAATAGAGGCAAAGGGCAAACTGAAGAGAAAATAAATCACCGGTTGAACATCTGACCTGGATGTGTATGTTTCACATTAAAATTCTCGTCTGGGAAGGTGCCTCCGTATATAGACTCGCTTGATTTCTCATCACCTCTAACTATGTCACCACCCTGAATCATGAAACCTGGGATGATTCGGTGAAATGGTGTTCCTTTATAGTGAAGAGATTTACCCTTGGGCCCAACACCCTTTTCCCCTGCAACAATGAACGGAGGTACAGCATGAAAAATAACTTCAAGAAAGACAATATGAAAACAATTCATGGAAGAAGAATACCTGTACAAAGGGCTCTAAAATTTTCTGCAAAATGCAGGAATAGAAAACATCAGTGCCTAGAATAAACTCATAAAGGAAAAAAAAATCTTCCTATGTATTACTAAGTAAAATAGTTCCTTCTGGCAAAGATATTTGCAAGCTGGAAGGCAGTTGGGATAGTTGATGTCGTTTTTCCCCTTAAATACATCAATATATCACTTAATAAAATGATGAAAAAGGAAAGATGTGCTAACTAGCAGAACTTCATTGGAATTTCGGGATTTCCATAGCAGTATTGCAAATAGGCATACAAGGTTGAGGCATAGGCGTGCATGTATCTAAACTATAATATTGGGATAGGTGGTGATGGTATGGTACGTCATTTATGATTTCCGGTTCTGTCCCTAGCCAGGTTGAGAAAAACAACCTCTGCCACCGCCAAGTAATATACGTAACGGTTCGGTGTTCCCGAATAGGCACTATGCGCCGCCGCTGCCCTCGCCGTGTCTTCCCCTGGGCGCTAACACCGCCGTATCCCGTGAGCCGTCTACATCCCTCCGGAGGACCTCCTCCAGATCGATCTGAGCTCCCGCCGGTCGACCTCCTCCCGAGCACCGAGCTCGCCACCGTCCTCCAACCCGTGCCCCTCCTCCCGCCGGACGACCTCCTCCATCCTGAGCTCTAGCAAGAGATCCTACTCCACCCCGAGCTCCTCCACCAGCCAAAGGGCCTCCTCGCTAGGTAGAGCTCCTCCACGCTGTCGGCGTCCTCCCAGCTGGACGAAGTCCTTCCGGCCGAGCTGCTCTCCGAGAGGGGTCGATCTGGTTGTTGTTGTGTCGCGCAAGGTCATGTCCCTGCGGCCAACGGTTCCTGTGTGCTGTCGGCGTCCTCCCAGCTGGACGAAGTCCTTCCGGCCGAGCTGCTCTCCGAGAGGGGTCGATCTGGTTGTTGTTGTGTCGCGCAAGGTCCTGTCCCTGCGGCCAACGATTCCTGTGTAGGAGAGGATGAATTGCAACATTACTGGTGGTGCCTGCTGTTGCACTGTGTTCGTGGCCGGTAGCGGTGCCGAACAGGAGGACGCCGCGACTAGGCAGAGAAATTTTCCCGGCAGCTTCGGCAGCAGCCAAGCAGAAAAACAGGGCAACACATGGTAGGTGCACGGCGCACGCGGCTGCTGGGTAAGGCTGTAAGGCATCAGGGAAGGTGCAGCAGAGCGACGCTCTAGGCCGGCGAGGGTGTAGCTCACCTGCTTACTGAAGAGGTACCGCAGTTCATCCGATACATCTGCTGCAATTGCTGTAAGCAGAAATTCACTGGTGAACAAAGAAAATTTGGGCAGTGCTGCTGGAAATCAGTCACATGGTGTGTACACAACGACCAGGTTCCAGAGCTCTATGTAATCGAGTATGAAACTATGACACCAAAACAACATCACTTTGGTCCCGGTAACCATTTAATTAAACGTTTGGTGTGCCAAGAGCCCAAGAGCAGAGTTGAATAGGATCTGGTGAAGCCTGAGAATAGATCAAATGGCACCAACCTACAAGGATGATTTCTCATACACAGTATGCAAAGCAAAGTTTGTCCAGTCGATCAGGCTTTGCATCATGAAGCTCTTAAAACTGGAACGGTCAAGATAGCTCTTTACACAGGATGGTGGCCGTGATGAAAATCTAATTGACCGAATTGCTCCAACTGACAGAACTCCACAAGAAACAACAGATGTAATGGGCATTAATTGCGTGCAAAAACAGCTCAATTGCTGCGGTGATTGTGTATGGCAAGCTTCCTTGCTTATTAGTTTTGGATGAAACTAAAAGCTCTGCAAGGGTAAAAGCTGAGTTATGGTGCTTTTCTGGAGAGAGATAGACTAATTAGGATGGACATGTACATAGAAAGTAAGGTGTAAATGATCTTGCCCATGTGGCTACTAATCTTAAATCCATGATGCTCCCTCTCCAAGGTTGGAGTTGTCAAAACTTGGTCATATTCATATTTTTTTGAACAAGCGAGGCGGAGAATTGAAATTTAAAGTAGGACTGATAAGGCTGATACGTGGAATGGAAAATATTATTATTGCAGACAAACAAACTTCTTAATAGTGATTTTTTGGACAAGAACATTCAGGAGTGAAATTGTTAAAAGAGAGTGACCGAGGCACGACTTATTATAGTAGACAAGCTTTGTAAAGGGCGGAGAAAAATAAAATTACACCCGTAAGAGGCAAAATGACTGATCAAGTGGATGAGCTCCATGAGATGGGTAGAATTTCATGTATCTGTTGATCATTAAATTTTGAATAATATTATTTGTTTCTCAACAACACTAACACAATGGGCAACTACTTGAGCCAGAGTTGGCATATATACAAGTGGGTTGCATGACTATGTTGAAAATTAGTGACCATATCGGTTTTATGTGTTCCCGTTGCAACGCACGGGTATTTTGCTAGTTCCAGTAAAATGGCAAATCCATTGGCAGCCACTATTTATCGCTCCTTGCGAACTGAAGCACGCACTCGAACTGAAGCACGCACCCGTGTGGGATCTACTATAGGCCGTGGCCCAACAACCTTCTTTTCTCTTTTTCTTTTCGTTTTCATGATTCTTTCCTCGGTCTTTTTTGTTTTTCTTTTTTATTTCCAAATTTATCTTACTTCCGAATTCATTTTTATAATGATTTTTTAAAATATCTGAAAAGTTTTCAAAATTTGAATATTTTTTTGAAAATTCTGAACATTTTTCAAATATGAATTTTTTCAATCTGAATATTTTAAAAATTCTAAACATTTATCAGAAATCTGAACATTTTAAAATCGGTAAGTCCTCAAAATCTGAACATTTATCCAAATTCTAAATATTTTTTAAATATAAATATTTATTGAAGCTGAATTTTTTTTCAAAATCTTAAAGTTTTCGGTTCACTATTATTTCAGTCACCCAGATTTTAGTTCCTTTTTGGTTCACTATATTATTTTCGGTCCACTATTATTTTTGGTTCACCAGAATTTTCGGTTCACTATTATTTTTGGTTCGCTTCACTATTATCTTCGGTTTACCGACATTTTCGGTTCACTATTATTTTTTATTTATCCGAATTTTATTTTATTTTCAGCTTGTTAATTTCATTTTTGGTTCATTATTATTACGGTTCACCCAATTAGTTCGGCCGAATTATTGTTCCTTTTTAATTCGGTTGACCTTTTTTTAAATGTACAAAAAACCTCGACCCATGTACGTGTAGGAAGCGAGAGAGTGGATACTCTCGTGCAGGCGAGTGGATTCATAGACTCGCTATAAGCGAGATATAGGAGCACCCAAATCCATTTGCCCCTCGGGCCGGTTGGCACCACTAAAGGCTGCCACAAACATGTTGGCCCATTTCAATGGTTTTTTTCTTCTTTTCTACTATATTTTATTTATGTCTTCTTTTTAGTTTTCTCTTTTGTATTTTCATTTTCCCTTTAATTTATATTTTTATTTAAAATGTTACTAGTAGGTAAAAAGAATTTCTTTTCTTTTTTGAAAATGTCCATGATGTTCAGAAAACATTCACGAGGTTCAAAAGTCTTCACGGGTTAAAAAATGTTTAAGAGATTGAAAATTACTTTCATGTGAGTAGAAAAAAAGTTCATCGATTCTTTGATTTCTTTACGCAATTGAACAAAAAAATTATGTATAAAGAGGTAATAACACTGGTCATCAAAATACTAGTGCAAATTCATACAAGTAGTTGCAAATTCTATAACTAGCCGGACTGAAAAATGTAGGGGTGTGATAACCCACAAGTGTAGGGGATCGCAACAGTCTTCGAGGAAAGTGAAACCCAATTTATTGATTCGACACAAGGGGAGCCAAAGAATACTTAGAGGTCTTCGCAGCTGAGTTGTCAATTCAGCCACACTTGGAGAAGCACAAGTAACACAAGAGGGGTGAAAGCAGCAGTGATTTGAGAGCAGTAGTAATAGTAACACGAAATCAGTGATAGTGAAATATGGACCAGGGTTCATAGTTTCACTAGAGGTAACTCTCCTAAGCAAATAATCATGCATTGAGTGAACAAATTACAATTGGGCAATTGACAGAATTGCACTAATTAGTTATGATAAAGCAACCAGGTCTATGAATCATACGTAGGCATGTGTTCTATTTATAGTTGTATCTACTCGCAATGAGAATTCACACAACATCTTTTGTCCTACCATCCGGTTTCAGCCGGGCCAATTAAGGGACTTATGGTAATTAAGGTGCTCCTTTTAATAGAGCACCAGACCAAAGCATTAACAATCAGTGAACATATGTAATCCTCAAGTTACAACCATCCCCATTGATATCCCAAGCTGTCACATTGGGGTCTTTGGTTCAGCAAGTAAAAGGTGCATACAACTTGTAGGTACGATCTAAGCAATAATTATATTATGCAAACATAATGAGCTCAAAATGTAAGATCATGCCCACTCGTGCACTAGTGACAAGCAATGAGCATGACAAGGGTGCAGCAACAACAATTCATAAACATAAGTGACTGATCATAATGTAACAATCCATTAGATCCCATAATCACAACGCATATTACATCGGATTCACCGGCGGAGCATAACGGGGGCGAACCTGGGCTGCCGCCCCCCAGCAAAAAGCCCAATTTTCTAATACCCCGTAGTATGCTCTAGCAATTCAGCCCATTTGGCCCATTTTTCTTTTTTTTTCCTGCCTAGGACTAGGAGCCTTGCCTACAGACGAACAGCCGAACAGGTCGCTCTGCATCTCCCGTCTCGTGTCTCTCTCGTATTCGGCTTAGGCGGCGCATGGGGCTGGGGGCATGACCGGCCGCCGGTGGGCGGTGGCGCTGGGTGACGGCGGCGTTCAGCTGGAGGCTCGGAGCAGTACTGGATCTGTTCGTCTCCACTTGGCCGAGCTCGGTGAGAAGGTCTCCAGCAGCTAGCAGGAACTCGAGCTCCCAATCGCACTCGGAGGCTGCACACGACCGGCCGGCGGCGGCTTGCCCCTCCATCCCTCCGAGCTCCGGCCGTCCGACAACTCGACAAGTCCTCTTCCTTTCTCCCGGTCTTTTCTGGTAATTTCCCCTTTCCTACAGTAGTTTAGCTCCGATTTTTGCATACATAATTGGGGAAATTTAGGTGGGTCATAGATTTTATAGTAAATTGAATCTGTTGGTCACACATTGTTGTTCACTTTGTATGTAGGAAGTAAAGAGGTCAAGAGCAAGACCATTGATTCATTTTTGAAAATAAAAGAGCTGAATGTGATCTTGGTGAATTGCCCGTCTCTGAACCAGTAACTGAAGAACCCACTATTCAGCCCCCTCTTTTGTTGCTCAAATTTGAACAGCAAAGTCATGAAGAGCAGGTGCATCAAACCCAAACAAATGAAGTGCTTGATCATTTCACGGGTGCAAATAGACGAATAGTTGATCTGTAGTGATTAACTGCATGGTTGAGTAGTATATAGTTTTTTGTTTTTGGAGTAGCTGATGCATATATTGATGTTAGAAGTATATTTTGTGGACAAGATCAATATAATTATATAAGTTCATGAAAATACTAGAAATTTCAATTTGTTGTTGTCTTCGTTCCATATCATTTTGTAGTTTCGCCCCCCCAAAGATTTTGTTCAAGCTCCGCCACTGATCGGATTGATCTCGATCATGTAGGGCAGCTCATGAGAACATGTTATTGGAATAACAAGGGGGAGAGAGTACCAACTAGCTACTGCTACAAACCCATAGTCCATGGGGAACTACTCACGAACCATCCCGGAGGCAGCGGTGGCGATGAAGATGGCTCCGGGGGCCAATCCCCGTCCCGACAGGGTGCCGAAACAGGAACTTGCTGGCCCCTAAAACTTGTTGGCAATGGCGGCAGAGCTCTGTATCGTATTTGGGAAAATCGTTCGGGGGTTACGGTTTTTTCATCGCGATCAATATATAGTCCAAAGGGCGTCGCGAGGAGGTGCCCGAGGGGCACAGGCGGGCAGCGGCCACGACCCCCCTCTGGCCGCGGGTGGGGCCCGTGGGGGTGCTGTGGGCCTGTCCTTCCGGCTTCCAGAGTTTTTGTTTTTCTGTAATATTTTCAGATTTTTCTGAGCACTTTCATTTTCGGGCATTTTCTGCAATCACAGACAAAACAGACAGAAATTGGCAATTGGCACTGGGTTAACAGGTTAGTCCATAAAATGCTATGAAACCATAGTAAAAACATGTAACAATGACATTAAACAAGCATGGAACAATAAAAAATTATAGATACGTTTGACACGTATCAGCATCCCCAAGCTTAACTCCTACTCGTCCTCGAGTAGGTAAGTGATAAAAAAGAATAATTTTTATGAGGCATGCTAGCAACATAATCTTGATCAAGATAGTAATGTAAAAGCTCATGAGCTTAGATGAAGTGATCTGAAACAATTGTCTATAGTTGATATGAAGCAAACAATGAATAACCAAGTTGAATCATCTAAATAAAAACCTTCCATGAATTGTACTTTGGAGGCATGAAAGCATAAAGATTGACATAACTTGTTAGCTCTCAAGGTAATATCTTCAAGTTTCAACATACTTATATCATGGATAAAGTCAACACAAAGAATTATGATTAGACATAAAGATATAATATAATCAACTGTACCCAGGATCAACACTACATGTTTGCTTGTGGAGATAGAGGAAGAAAGGAAAACTGACTCAACATAAAAGTAAAAGAAAGGCCCTTCGTAGAGGGAAGCAGGGATTAGTCATGTGCTAGAGCTTTTTAAGTTTAAAAAACAGAAGTAAAACAATTTTGAGAGGTGTATGCTTTCGTCAACGAATCCATAATAAAGAAACTCATCGGTCACCCATGTCAAACAAAGCTTTTAGACTTTTGAGAGCGGCTATGTAATTAGAGGAATGATGTCACTCCCCGGGCTCCTTTGGTTCCACTAGCCATAGGTTACCGATTTCTCGGGTACATGTGTGAGGAGACGTAGTGGGTATAAATATTTTATGAGACGCGGAGTCCCTTGCTAGCTCTTGGCAAATTTAAATGAGCACAGATTCCATACTCATCAGGTGAAAGAGGACGATGACCTTGCTTGATATGGGGTATGATGAACTACTCTACTACTTCCTCATGAGCTAAAAACAGAGCCACACAAAGGAGGATTTTGAAGGTTTAAAGGTAGAACTTGACAGATTTAATTGGAATGGCATGAAATACCATGTATGGATAGGTATGATGGACACTGCTGGAAATATATTTGGCTCAAGGGTTTGGATGCACGAGCATCATTCCCACTCAGTACAGAGTTAAGGCTAGCAAAGATTTTATGGCAAACATGTAATGTTAAACGGTACAAGAAACATTATACAATATACAATAGGAATACAAGACTCCACACCGTCTTCCTTGTTAACCAAACAATATTTTGACGAAAATACTAGACTATTGAACTGCCAAGTATGAAAACCTATATAACATCAAGATTTAACGGTAGTTCTCCACCAATAAGCCTTTACTTAAATAAGAAGCAAGTTTAACCATTAATTTATTAATACCTCAAAACGATTGATAAGTATCAAATTATCCAACTAGTGATTTACAAGGCCATGCAAGCTTTTCATCATACCACTACCACATGCACGGCAATTTCAGCACCAACATACTAACCAAACACCGAATGAATTTCCATTCAACTTTTCAAAAAATATAAGTGAAGAAAGAGAGTACTTTCTACAAAAGAAACTAGTAGCTCTTAACAAGATATAAGTGAGGAACAAGAGCTACACAAAAACAGAGTAGTAGCTAAGAATACTCAACAAGTAAACATGATAAGCAGGAGTATTCTAACAAAAAAGCAGAGCGTGTCTCTCTCCCAAACAAGATTGATATGATCCAAGATTGCATATGAGCGTGTCCGCGAGTTGCGCGGTGCCTTCGATCGCGGGTAACGCGGTTTTCTTGGTCGTGAGCAGCACACTCGTTGTTTACATAGGTAACGCGATCCTCCTGATTGCGAGCGACGCGGTCACCGAGTTGGCGGGTTCGCGGTTCACGCCGTGGAGGAACTTCCTCTATCCCTGTCACTTTGTCAGGCACATGTATGTGGGTGTCGTCTGCTCACAAACGCCAAGGCATATATTGCGCCCCTGACTAGTTGGGCGCGAGCAAACTCTCGCGCAGCTTCACCATTGCGGAACCTCGCCATGAGAGCACCAAGCCCCTGCGGTTGCTCGTCAAGGGGAAACAGAGCTTTATGTACCAGTGACAGTGCAGATCTGCATGACCCAACAAAGGAAACCACCTGCTGCATGCGGTCCTGCAGTAAAGCCAGAATGCGACCCCGAGCGCTGTCAGACAAGAAGGAGGTGGTGTCCCGTCCTACAACTTCAGCAACACGCCTGAGTCGGCCGTTCACCCGATCGGCTTCAGCTCGAGCATCCAGTTGAGCACCTGTCAAAATAAGAAAAAAAACTGAAGACAGATACACGAAGAAACCGACAATGTCTCGGGGGCTTGTGGTAGCTTACATAGCATATCAGAATTCGCCTTTTCCAACTCTTCAAGCAAGTAAGCCTCGCTCGGCGGGACGAGGTTGTTTTGATCACAAAATGGCTAGGACACCTTGAGTAGCCCGTAAATCCTGCTCCAATCTGGCACATCAGGTCTGTAGCACCGAGTACCGATACTCGTCAGGATCGCGGGTGCCAGAGGCAGTGGCAACGGATTCGGAGCCAGGCGCCTGGTTTGAGTACAATCCCAGTGGATGGAGGAGCACTGGCAAGGCTAGCATGCCCAAAAAACAAGCAAGAGGTATAAGAAAAGAGATAAATCAACATCGGAGAAGATACCCTCGCCCCAGCTCTCCAAAGGGCTTGAGGGCTGGATTGAAGAAATAAAATTCTCAAGGAAAACGGGCAAAGGAAATACCATAAGTGGCTCCTAGGCCAATGTTCATTACAAGCGACAAAAGACAAAGGGAACAAGTTTTTACATAAGCTCCGACAAACTACTACGACGTCTATTGACTACTGCGAGCTGATAGATTTCTTGGCCTTCTCTGCGCACCTGGCGGCTTGCTTCTCCAGAGTATCTGCCAACTTCCGCGCCAACTCGCGGGACCTCTTGGAAAAGTCGCTGAGGGGCAGCGCCTTGCCATCAGGCCCGCGAGGACGCCCCGACATGGCCTTGTCAAAATCACCCTCGAAGCCGTGCCCTAGCAGCATTAGAAGGGTGGTCTGCGAGCCACGTACCATATGCTCGCGACGGAAGTCGGCAATGGTGGAAGCATCCGGGCCAAACAGCTCCGCCAGTTCGTCGAAGGAGGAGGGAGGCTGCGCCTTGGGAAACACGCTGCCGTGCAGGCACGTAAGCGCATCTTTCGCCTTCGACAGGAGAGCTCCTGTCTGGCCACCGACACCCTACAGGGTAACCAGAGCACCCTCCAAGTCTTCAGGATGAGCTTGGCTGCTACAGCCACAGGAGCACCCAAATACCCTATGTGGAAAAGGAGATGAGAGACTTAGCGAAAGAAAACGTAACATCATAACAAAGGGAGAGGGATGTAACGTTGGCAAACCTGATAAGGAGTTGGTCACAGCTCCAAGCCGATGGGCGGTCGCTTTCTCGCGTTCCTCAGCCTCTTCCCTCGCGGCTTGCGCGGCCTCATCAGCACGCGCACGGGCATCGGCCTCGGCAGAGTCGAGCTTCCCCTTTAGTTCGGTAGACTGCAGGGTGGCGGCATCCCTCTCACACTGAGCCTGCGCCAGGGACTCTGTAGGCAATACACAATAAGGACCGGTACATCAGACAAATGTGAGTAAAAGAAAAGGGGGGGGTAGTTTACCTTGTAGTTCAGCAGATTGTTGGCTAAGCCGAGCAACCTTCATTTCCATGGCGGCGTAGTGACGGCCAATGTTCAGCAGCTCGCGCATAACTGGCTGTGATAGCACAAGGAGACAGTCAGAGGCCTAAACTTGAGTCCATACCCGACTGTGCCTAGTCGCATATGGACTCGGGGGCTACTCCCATTGGGAGCGCTGACGCGCGCTCGAGCGAACAGAAACAAAGGACAAAAAGGAAGGACGTGGCTTGAGTCTATACCCGACTGATCCTAGTCGCATATAGACTCGGAGGCTACTCCCATCGGGAGCGCTAATGCGCACCCGATATTGGAATGGAAAAATAAGCAACTTACGTGTTCGGCTGAAGCTAGCGGAGGAGCGCTGACGATGGTGACAAGATTGTCACCAGGGGAAGTCATGGCAGTAGTGCCCAGCACAACGCCGTGGTTGGGCGATGACGGTGGAGCCATTGTCCCCTTTAAGCTGGGGTCCGCGCTCTCGCACTCCTCTTCAGGCTTGGCCGCGTCCGATCGAGGAAGTTTCCCACCGAAGGAGTCCCTAGCAGAGACATGCGGGTTACTCCAAACACTCACCCTCATGGTTGCAGAAAAAGAAACAAAAAAGAGAAAGAGCAGACTCACGAGCTCAGTTCAGTCAGGATAATGTCTGGGTCGAAGAAATCGAAGATACGCGGGCCCTCTTTGAAGGAGGGACCGTAGGATCTCGCCCCGGCGTAGTCTCGTCGCCGGCATGAAGAGGAGGCGAAGACGAGCCAGAGTCGTCGGAGCCAGCACTCTACTTCGATTTCCTCGACAACTTTGAGCAGGCATCACAGAGTCGCTTACGGCGGGCCTCCAGTGTAGCATCATCGCTCTCCACACCTTCTACCTCATCGAGTGACACAGCGGAGGAGACTGAGATGTCCTGGTCATCAGGATCCACCCGTAGGTCTGGGATTGTAGAGGTTCCCTTACCCTCGGGCAGTGGTGCAGACTAACAAAGGTGGAGAATCCCTTCAAACAACAATAACCCATCAGTCGAGAAGAGGCGACAAAGAACAAAGATTGAAAACAAGCAACAAAACAATGAGATTACCTCAGGCACAGAATGCTCCATGCTGAAGGGGGTAACAGGAGTATCAAAGACGTGCGGCTCACCAACCTTTAGCATGGTCAGGGCACACACGTGGGCTTCGACCTCAGCCGTCGACAACTCCTCTGCATACACGTGTGTCGCACAGCACCTACGTACTCATACATAGGGTGCTCTCGAGCCTGAATAGGGTGCACACGCCTTTTAATAAACGTGGCAATCAGGTGCACTCCGTTCACCTCCTTGCCAGCAGTCTTCAGCAGCGCAGACACATGAGACACCAGAGGAGTCGCCTCATTGGCTTCTCAGGCATCGGGTCGGTGTGACCACGAGTTCTTCTTATTGACAATGACGCCAGCTCTGAACGGCGGCACTCCATACAGCTGCCCCGGCTTGCATGTGTCGGAGACATAGAACCACTTCTTCCTCCAGTTCTGCGCAGACTCGAGCTGCTTCAAGTCGAAGTAGTCGATGTCTCCGCGGGTCTGGATCCCGAAGCCACCGACGGGGTACACACCGCGAGCGCCGGCGTTGCGCTTCATGTTGAAAATGCGCTGTCACAAGCCCAGTGTGACACCCCGATCCGGAGATCGAGACATCCCATATATCAGTCCCAGGAGCACTAAATATATGACAACTTGATAACAGAACATAACCACTTTATTTAAGGGGTCAGGAACCGACGATAGATTACAAGGGTTTCATTACAAGGCTGCGCCCTAACGCACACACCAGTTTGTACATTATTTATCGAACAAGACTTCATCAGAGGGCGTCAGCGGAATGGCGGAAGCGTGCGACGAAGAGGGCCTAACTCCACGAGGCTCTGCCTGGATACCGGATCTAGTTCTCGTACAAGGGATACTCGGCGACGGGGGTAGGAGGATCTGGCCACATGAAAAGCCAGGTGAGTACATGGAATGTACTCGCCAGTCATCAATCCACAATCAACCGTAACCAACGATCCTATATGACATGGCATGGGTGCAGTAGGGTAAGGTGCGAGTCCAAGCTAAACGGTTGGACTTGACTTACCTACTTACCTGTGATGAAACCGTGGATTGTGAGAACAAGTCTCATTACCACAACGATATTCTTAACATCTAGGTTCTCAAGCTTGAACAACTTTGGTCCATTTCGAGGCTCAACTTTTGACCAACTATGGTCCACTTTTCAGCTAATTCAACTTTAACCAATTCTGACCTCTTAGTGAGTTTGGTTCTCCGTGATTGACTGGACTGACTCTAGTGTGACTGGACCCAACACTGTTCCTTAGGTAGGAACAATACTAGATTCCAGATTTGACACTCTTGAGAGGTTGCAACTTTTATCCATACGTTGGGGTCTAAGCTTGTACCGCCGGTACCTGCAGCACAAACCTATTCCCCCGTAGCCGTCCGCTCTACCAAGACCCTCCTTGTATAGCTACCGACTTACCACTCGGGCTAAGTCTTATGACGAAGTGAATCCGGCATGTCCCCAACTCATGAGCAACGCCTAGCTCCGGAACCTTCACAAGACTAGCCCCGACCACAACTATGCGGTATCCGACTAGACTTGCCAAGCGGGTAGCATCAAAAGAGGCTTGATAGGCTACTAAGCTACGGTCTGCCTATTTGAACGACGCATGGTTGTGCGGGTGGTGTTTGGCGAGTGGCACTATATGACTCAATCTAGTCAACGGAGGGGATTACTCACTTAGCATGATTCATACTTAGTGACCAAACAAGAAACAAACATTAGTCCACAGGTTATAATGAATAATAATCACATAACCATCCAACAAAGATGAATAAATCCAACCGGGCGATGGCGGAGATGCCTCCGGCCAGTGACAGCCACAGGTCGAGTAAAAGGAAATAAAATAGCACAATCAACCGGGCGATGGTGGAGATGCCTCCGGCCAGTGACATCCACAGGTTGAGTGAAAGAAAATAAAATAGCACAGTTGGTTAGCGTCAACCGGGCGATGGCGGAGATGCCTCCGGCCAGTAACAGCCACAGATCAACTACAAAAGTTAGTGGAGGCGTCCACGCGATCCCGTTCCACCATTCCATTGACTGCGGAGGTTTCCCCAGTCCATCGTCGCCGGAATGGGGAGTGGTGCATGGCACCATCCAACGCAACGCCACAACTCTACAGAAAAGTAGCCGCTTCAATCCACTTGGGAAGGACCCAATGTGTATTTAGACGGGTACCGGAACTCAACTCACGGAACATGAGTTTATCGTATTACGGGAAATAAATAACAATAGTAGTTCACATGAAATAATAGGCATGAATGTGGCATGTGAGATGCAACTAACACGCAAGCGGCAACAAATATTGCAAACAAGGCATCGACAACTTGGAAACAAATGGTTGGGGGCTGATGGCTTGCCTTCTGTTGTGGGATCAACTTCTCCTTCAATAGGATAGTTGGAATCTATTTAAAAGATTTAAAACATGGGTCAAAACTCTTCTCAAGATATCCAAAGGTTCAGCAAGAAAATGATCTTCAAAATATTTGAAATTAGTGGCATTAGATTGAGAATTTCAAAATAAAGCCAATGCAAAAAGATTCATATTTTTCTAATTATTTTTTGAGAAAGTTATACCCTTTCAAAAACAACCCTAGAATCTGACTTTTCTAAAAACAGAGAAAAACAAAAGAAAACGGTTCGGATTATGTTCAAAATCCTGACAGCCGGGGCCCACCTGTCATCGGCTAACCCGGCTGAATCGGTACGCGCTGGAAAAAAAGAAAAAAATAGGGGACGGGGTTGCCGTCCCGGCGAACTCACCGGCAACGGCTGCGGGTGGCTACGGCGACGGGGAGGGAAAGGGGTGGAAGCGGAGAGGCTCGGGGAGAGGGTCTGCAGGCTGTCGGCGCGCTCTCGGACGGCGGGGAGGCTCAGAGCAGCGGCGGCGTCGTCGACCGTAGCGGCCGTGTGGTGGTCAAGGATGAAGACGACGTCCCCGGCCACCAATCACCCCGGAGAGAGTGTCATTGGGTTCTAGGTCCTCTGGGGAGTTGGTTGGCACGTTTAATTGGATAGGGGTGGTCGCACGGCGAGGAATTTGGCCGGAGCCTGAGTGGCGGAGGCGAGCTCGTCCCCGGCAGTCAGGTGCTCCCCAGGAGCTGATACTAGAGGAGGGGGGGTCTGAGGGGGCGAGGAAGGTGGTGTGGTGCTTGGTTGCTGCTGGGGGGGGGGGCTCTTTTCATAGCCTCCCGAGGTGGGGGTCCAGATGGAAGCTCGTGGCGAGGTGGCGGGACGAGGAGGCCGTGGCAGGGGAAGACGACGGAGAATCCGCGGTAGAGGATAAGCACGGGGCATCGTGGCACTGACGGGCGAGTGAGGTGTCCGGCGGCCGTGGCGTGTCGACGGGTCTTGCGGTGATGGTGTAGCGAGCGGCGCATCGCTGAGCGGGAGAGCACTAGCTGGACGACGGGATTCGCGGGGCGGGGATAAGCGCGGTGCGCTGTTGGTCACTGTGAGGGAAGAGGGTCCTGTGGCGGCCCTATTTGTGCGGCGCGTCGGCTAGCGGCCGTCGGCGCACGGGAGAGGAGGCGGCGACGCGTGGCTCAGGGGGGGGGGGTCTGGGCTGAGGAGGGTAACATGATGGCGAAGAAACGGGACGGGGAGGTGTAGAACGGCGTCGACCACAAAGTGGCGGCGCCGTCGGCGCGGCCATGCCCGTGGTGGCCATGCCACAGGGCATGTCATGACCGGCATGGTCACACCATTGACACCATATGGCACCAAATTGGAAAAGTGATCGTGTCACTGGGTGCAGAAAGAGAAGATCTAGCAAAGTCTAGATATGATCTTGAGCTAGTTTGCAACTTGGCAGAAGGAAAAATTTCATCGAACACCTTCGGCTGAAAAGAGAAAAAGGGTTTTGGGTATTTAAAATAAAAGATATTTGGCCAGAATAATTCACAGAGGTAGATATTGGTCCAGAGCATCTACCTAGGGGTTTTGGTAATTTTTGGAAAAGGTTTAGTAGGGTTTCAAAAATATTAAGGTTTTGGGCAGAAAGTAAAACATGGAAAAACTCAAATATTTTCTTAACAAGTCACCCAATATTTTTGCATAAATGGGTTCTACTCTAGCTGGGGATCACTCTGGAATTTTGGGGAATTTTTGAATTCACCCTTGGCACACTTCCTTTGGAAGGCTAGGGTGTAGGCCCTTTTTGCATTTAAAGAAAAGATAAATGTTTTGAGAATCGTGGGGTTTTGGAAATGTAGGAGAAAATAGAGATGCCAAGATCAGAAGGTCCAATCCAAATCCAAATTTCTGGTTTTGACAAAGAAAATTTTATAGGGCCAAAATTCAGGATGTTACAACCCCCCCCCCCCCCCTTAAAATGAATCTCGTCCCCGAGATTCGGGTTGCTCATGGAATAGGTATGGTTATCCCGCTCTCAAAGAATCCTCTCCTTCCCAGGGGGCTTCCTCTTTGGTGTGTTTATCCTCTTTTTCCTTATTTAACCTGGTGACTCTACTGTGGGTGTGGCATTCTGACCTCGTCCAATTTTTTGAAGCGGGGATTCCTCACGCGTGAACTCGTGGCTTAGGTCCAAGTCTAGGGAAAACATAGACGGTGCCTTGCAACGAAACCTTATGATGAGAGAGTGGGGAGTTCCAGGGTCAACAAAATTATTGCAAGTTTAGCGTTGGTGGTTCACATACCAAGCATCACATCTGAAGCTTCGTAGGTCTCTTCGGCGGACATGTGGTAGACACAAGCGACTTGAGGTGGCTTGATTGTTCCGGTGGGAGGGTTGTTGAGGTTGCGATTGTTGTTACTGCCATTGTCATTCTGAGACAGCGGGCAATCAGCTATGTAGTGCCCTTTCTTGCCGCACTTAAAGCAGGAATTTTCCCTCTTGCAGTCATCCACGAGTGGACGCTTGTGGTAGAACTCATTGCGGGGGTATCCTTCCTTTCTGGGTGGGGTCCAAGTAGTGGGAGGTGCAGGGGCCTGTGAGTTGGGTGGCCAGGTACGTGGCTTCTTGTGAGCTTCTTCTGGCTGGTGCTTGCGAGACTCAAACTTCTTCTTGTGGAGTCATAGATGGTGCGGTGCTCCCTTTCGGAATCAGGGCAGTGTTAACCAGGGCTTGAAAATCCGGAAACTGTAGGACACTGATCTGAGTATTGATGGCCTGGTGCATCCCATGGAGGAATCTGTCCTTCTTCTTCTCATCTGTGTTGACGTCTTCAGGGGCATAGCGGGCAAGATCGTTGAACTTGGTCAGGTACTCACTTACAGTTGAGCTGCCCTGAGTGAGTGCTAGGAGTTCCTGCTGCTTCATCTTCATGAGGCTTGAGGGTATGTAGGCTTTACGGAAGATCTCTTTGAATTCAGTCCAGGTGACAGTGGTTCCATCTCCTCTCATATCTTTCTGATTGTCCCACCACACGTTGGCTGGTCCTTCGAGGTAGTGGGTGGCGAAGGGTACCTTGTCCTGCTCGTCAACGTGAGCGATATCTAACTTCTTCTCCATAGTACGGAGCCAATCATCTGCTTCGAGTGGGTTGGTTGCCTGCGAGAACTGAGGTGGCCGAGTACGCTGGAAGTCTTGCAGCTTGGAGCGGGTCGGGCGAGGGGCGTTCTGTGCTTGCATGTAGGTGCCAAATTCTCTCATAATCTGAGTCATGTGCAGTTGGTGACGCTCATCCATCATCAACATCAGCTGGCTTGGAGTTGGTTCCGGTGGAGGAGGTGGCGGTGGAGGCATTGGGTCCATGCCAGCTTGTCCCGACCACAACTAGCGAGCGGGTGCTCTGTGGCATTGTCCATAGGTTCGGCTCGGTCAACGTTGTCAGCGACAACGTAGGCTGTTTCGGCAGCAGGCCGCTACCCCGGAACGGCTGCCTCATCGACTTCGGCGCACTCACGATCTACGTCGCCACCAAGGTCCCCTGCAGGTTTCCCGAAAGGGTGCAGGTTGCTGCGGATCCTCCCGCAGTCTGCGCAGCTCGCGGCCGGCGTACCGCTCGCCCCGCTAGCTGCGTGGAGGTCATGATGGCCACTCCAGTCGCCGGTGTCGGCATTGCCACGGCCGAAGAGGCCGAGGTCGAGCACCAGGTCTACCAGGATGGCGCGTCCGCGCTGGAGAGGCCGGAGAACCGTCAGGCGCAGGCCGTACATCTGGTGTGCCGGTGACGCCGAGTCTCTTCAGGACACGATCGAGAAGTTGGCCACCCCAGTGGCTCCGAGCGCAGATGCGGCTCTGGCTCAGCTGAGCTGGAGGAGCAGCGCAAGAACATACTCCAGGAGGCTTTGGAGGTAGCCCGAGTCAGGCAAGAGTTTGACATCTCTCTCCGTGAGTATAACAAGCTAATGTTTTACACCAGTAGCAAACCCTGTTAGTCGCATAGATGAGGTGCGCACCCGAGTAGAGACCTCAATGCTGAGATTGCTAGAGATGGTAGAGCCAAATCTAGTAGAACTGCNATCTCACAATACCGCAAAGACGCAAAGTGCACGCTAGAAGGTAGCAACATAAAATATCAACGCCCACAACTCCTTGTGTTCTAATCGCACCAACATCTACGAATAGATCTAGGCTCTGATACCACTAAAAGGTTCGTTGCATAGAAAACAAAAAATTTCCTACGAAACAAGCGGAAGAAACCCAACGATCTAGATCTATTAGATGAAGGTAGCGAAGGTGATATCCAATCTCTTACCCTTGAAGATCGAACAAACTCGTTTTGTCGGTGTAGGGGATGGCTAGTCGATCCCCGCAACTAGACGCATCTAGTCGCGAGGAGATGTATTATCCACGCGATCCAATCCGATGAAGCGCCGCAAGAGCAGCACCTCCGCAAGCAAGGATGGAGTGGCTAGATAGATCTCAGCACCACGACGGTTGTGGTGGTGTTGATGGTGGAGTGCTCCGTCCGACAGGGCTTCGCCAAGCCATGTAAGAAGGAGAGGGAGAGGAGAAGGCGCAGCAGCCCTAGGGCACAGGGGTGGTGCGACTTGGGTGGAGGAGTGGAGGCGGCAGCCCTCTGGTGTGACCCCCCGATCCGCAGATCGAGACATCCCATATATCAGTCCCAGGAGCACTGAATATATGACAACTTGATAACAGAACATAACCACTTTATTAAAGGGGTCGGGGACCGACGATAGATTACAAGGGTATCGTTACAAGGATGCGCCCTAGCGCACACAACAGTTTATACATTATTTATCGAACAATACTTCATCAGAGGGCATCAGCGGGATGGCAGAAGCGTGCGACGAAGAGGGCCTAACTCCACGGGGCTCTGCCTGGATACCGGGTCTAGTTCTCGCATAAGGGGTACTCGGCGATGGGGGTAGAAGGATCTGGCCACATGAAAAGCCAGGTGAGTACATGGAATGTACTCGCAAGACATCAAACCACAATCAACCGCAACCAACGAACCTATATGGCATGGCATGGGTGCAGTAGGGTGAGGGGCGAGTCCAAGCTTAACGGTTGGACTTAACTTACCTACTTACCTGTGACGAAAACCATGGATTATGAGAACGAGTCTCACTCCCACACAACAATATTCTCAACACTTAGGTTCTCAGGCTTGACCAACTTTGGTCCACTTATCAGCTCATTCAATTTTAGCCAACTCTGACCACTTAGTGAGTTTAGTTCTCCGTGTTCGACTCGACTGACGCTAGTGTGACTGGACCCAACACCGTTCCTTGGGTAGGAACAATACTAGATTTAGATTTGACACTCTCGAGAGGTTGCAACTTTTATCCACACATTGGGGTCTAAGCGTGTATCGCCGGTACCAAAGTACTACACCCATCATGGCGACAGCACAAACCTATTCCCCCGTAGCCGTCCGCTCTACCAAGACACTCCTTGTGTAGCTACCAACTTACCACTCGGGCTAAGTCTTATGACGAAGTGAATCCGGCACGTCCCCAACTCATGAGCGACGCTTAGCTCCGGAACCTTCGCAGGACTAGCCCCGACCACAGCTATGCGGTAACCGACTAGACTTGCCAAGTGGGTAGCATCAAAAGAGGCTTGATAGGCTACTAAGCTACGGTCTGCCCATTTTAACGATGCATGGTTGTGCGGGTGGTGTTTGGCGAGTGGCACTATATGATTCAATCTAGTCGACGGAGGGGATTACTCACTTAGCACGATTCATGCTTAGTGACCAAATAAGCAACAAACGTTAGTCCACAGGTTATAATGGGTAATAACAATCACATAATAATCCAGTAAAGATGAATAAATTCAACCGGGCGATGGCGGAGATGCCTCCGACCAGTGACAGGCACAGGTCGAGTAAAAGAAAATAGAAAAATCAACCGGGCGATGGCGGAGATGCCTCCGGCCAGTGACAGCCACAGGTTGAGTAAAAGAAAATAAAATAGCAAAATCAACCGGGCGATGGCGGAGATGCCTCCGGCCAGTGACAGCCACGGGTTGAGTAAAAGAAAATAAAATAGCACAGTTGGTTAGCGTCAACCGGGCGATGGCGGAGATGCCTCCGGCCAGTAACAGCCACAGATCGACTACAAAAGTTAGTGGAGGCGTCCACGCGATCCCGTTCCACCATTCCATTGACTGTGGCGGTTCCCCCAGTCCATCGTCGCTGGAATGGAGAGTGGTGCATGGTACCGTCCAATGCACGCCACAACTCTACAGAAAAGTAGCCAATTTAATCCACTTGGGAAGGACCCAACGTGTATTTAGACGGGGTACCGGAACTCAACTCACGGAACATGAGTTTATCGTATTACAGGAAATAAATAACAGTAGAAGTTCACATGAAATAATAGGCATGAATATGGCATATGAGATGCAACTATAACACAAGCGGGCAACAAATATTGCAAACAAGGCATCGACAACTTGGAAACAGATGGTTGGGGGCTGATGGCTTGTCTTTAGGGACAAGTTCAACTTCCACTTCGAAAGGGGGTTGGAATCTATTAAAGAAATTCAAAAATACGGTTAAAACCTTCCACAAGGCATTCAAAAGTTCAGTAGGCAAATGATCCTCAAATCAATTGAAGCCAGTGGCATTGGATAGATATTTTCAAAACAAAGCCATTGCAAAAAGATTCATATTTTTCTGATCATTTTTGAGAGAGTTATGATCTTTCAAAGTTAACCCTAACAATCTGTTTTTTCCAAAATAGAGAAAAATCAAAAGAAAACGTTTCAAAAATTTAAAATCCTGACGGGTGGGTCCCGTTCTTAAGAACCCGAAATGGTACGCGGGTCCAAAAAAAGAACAGAGAGGGGAGGGGGTCGCCGTCGCCGGCGTGCTCACCGTCGAGGACGGGGCGGCGGTCTAGGTCATTCTCGGCTCCGGGAGGATGGCTACGGGCTCGGGGGAATCTATATTGGAGGAGGGGTGAGGTGCTGGCGGCGGGGTGGCTCTGGTCGGGGACCGAGCGGCGGAGACGTGCTCGTCGCCGGCGCTCTGGAGCTCCCAAGGGGCTGATTCTGGATGGAGAGGAGGCTCAGAGGGAGGGGGTGGTGTTGTGGTGGTCGAAGGGAGCCGGGGGGCTCCTTTTATAGCCCGCCGCGGTGGGTGTCCGGACGAGGGCCGTGATGAGGTGTCGATGCAAGGATGCCGGGCCGGGGAAGAGACGGCGGGTGGCGCGTCGATGGTGTAGCGGCAGGGCGTCGTGGACGACGGATTCTCGAGCCTGTGGATAAGCTCGGGGTGGCGTGGCGCTTGCGGGCGGTGACGGGTCCGGGCGGCCATGGCGTGGCGGCGACACGGGGAGGCCGGGGCAGAGGCAGTCGACGGGCAGCGCGCTGATGGTGTAGCAGCAGTGTGGGGCTGTGCGGTTGGTGCCTCCGCTGGTCGACGGGATTCGCGGGACGATGGCCTGTGGAAGGGCACTGTGAGGTGGGGGGTCCCGCGGCGGCGCTGTGCGTGCGGCGCGTCGCCTAGCGGACGGCGGTGCATGGGAGGGGATGGGGTGCACGGATGTGTCGGGATGGTCGTGCATGAGGTGTGGAGGTAGGGGACACGAGGGAAGGTGGTGGGGAGGCCACCGGCGGCGACCAAGAACTGGCGGCGCCGTCGGGCACGACCACGTTCATGTCCTGGCCATGCCGACATCGGCATCAGGATCATTCTCTCATCCTAGGGACCAAAAAAAGAAACTGCTCGTGTCACTTGGTGCAAATTTCAGAACCCTACAACTTTGTAGTTATGAAGATTTGCTGGTTTGCAACTTGGGCTATACAAAATTTTCAACAAACACTTCTGGTCAAAAAGGAAAAGGGGTTTTGGGCAATTAAAATAAAATATATTTGGCCAGGAAAATTCATGGAGGTAGGTATAGGTCCAGAGCA
The DNA here is from genome assembly GCA_012064385.1 of Puccinellia tenuiflora. Lineage (NCBI taxonomy): Eukaryota > Viridiplantae > Streptophyta > Magnoliopsida > Poales > Poaceae > Puccinellia > Puccinellia tenuiflora. Next base: position 778,036 of record QRDG01001449.1, on the reverse strand, counting down.
TCTACCCTGTATTTTTTTTGTAATTTTTGGAAAAGGTTTAGTAGGGTTTCCAAAAATAACAAGGTTTAGGACAGAAGGTAAAGTAGAGAAAATCTCCAAAATTTCTTTAGCAAAGTATGGAATATTTTTGCATATTTGGGTTACATATTGGGTAGGGGTCCTCCCTAAATTTTTGGGGAATTTTGAAGTCACCATTGGCATAGCTCCTTTGGGAGGCTAGGGTTTTGGGTTTTTTGCATTTTAGAGAAAAGATAAATGCATGGGGAAACTTGGGATTTTTTAGAAATGTAGGAGGGGTAGAGGTGCAACCATCATAAGATCCAAGTCCAAATCCAAATGTTGGTTTTGTCAAAGAAAATTTTATAGGGAAAAAATTCAGGATGTTACAAACCTCCCCCCCCCCCCCCCTTAAAATGAATCTCGTCCCCGAGATTCGGGTTGCTCATGGAACAGGTATGGGTATTCTGACTTCAGCAAATCCTCTCGTTCCCATGTAGCTTCTTCCTCAGTGTGCTTATCCCATTGTACTTTATAGAACCTGGTGACCTTGTTGCGGGTGAGGCGTTCTGACTCATCCAAAATCCTGATGGGGCTTTCCTCATAGGTCAGTTCTGGGCTTAGTTCTAGGTCCAGATAATCCGCTTGCTTGGTTGGCGGTGATATGCATTTCCTTAGTTGGGAGACGTGGAATACGTCATGAACTCCGGCTAGTTTTTCTGGCAACTCCAGTTGATAGGCTACTGCTCCCCTTTTTGCTAGCACCTTAAAGGGTTCAATGAATCTAGGGGCAAGCTTTCCCTTTACCTGAAATCGCTCTAGGCCCTTGAGAGGCGTCACTCGGAGGTAGGCATAGTCGTCTACTTCAAAGCTGACCGGTCGGTGTTTGGGTCGTAATAACTCTTCTGTCGGGATTGGGCGGCTTTGAGTCGGTCTTGGATTAGGCGTACTTGTTTCTCGGCTTCCAGCAACGTGTCGGGCCCGAAGATTCGGTTGTCCCCGGTCTCGGACCAGTTGAGTGGGGTCTGGCACTTTCTTCCGTACAGGGCCTCAAACGGTGACATCTTCAAACTACTTTGATGGCTATTGTTGTATGAGAACTCTGCATAGGGTAAGCTGTCTTCCCAACCAGCTCCATAGGAGAGCACACATAAGTGGAGCATATCCTCTAGGACTTGGTTGACTCGTTCAGTTTGTCCGTCTGTTTGAGGGTGATAAGCTATGCTGAAGGTTAGCTCTGTTCCCAGGGCTCGGTGCAAGCTTGTCCAGAACTTGGAGGTGAATTGGGTACCTCTTTCTGACACAATGGTCTTTGGTACGCCGTGAAGCTTGACAATCTTGTTTACGTAAAGCTGAGCGAGCTGGTTAGACCGATGAGTGGTCTTGACAGGAATGAAGTGGGCTACCTTGGTTAGGCGATCGATAATGACCCATATAGATTCATTCCCCTTACTGGACCTGGGGAGTCCGACGATGAAGTCCATGCAAATAATGTCCCACTTCCATTCAGGCACCCTGAGAGGTTGGAGAAGTCCTGCTGGTTTCTGGTGCTCGGCCTTGACCAAGTTACAGGTATTGCAACAGGCAACATGGTAAGCAATTTCTTTCTTCATGCCCGCCCACCAAAATATTTGTTTCAGGTCCTGATACATCTTGGTACTTCCGGGGTGAGTGGAATAGGCAGATTCGTGGCCTTCCTGGAGGATCTTTTGTTTTAGTGTAACGTCATCGGGCACACAAAGGCGGTTCTCATAAGAGAGTACGCCGTGGTCATCCACAGAGAATTCCTTGGCCTTCCCTAAAGGTATCTTGGCCTTGATCTCCGCTATGCCTGGGTTGTTGGCTTGTCCAAGCTTTATTTCTTCCCCAAGATCGGGCTTCACTTCCAAGGTGCTCAAGTATGCCCGGTTCCCTACGCACAGGTTTAATTTGGCGAACTCATTTTCCAGACTTGGTGGTAACATAGTGGATTTCCGGCTTAACGCGTCGGCTACCACGTTGGCCTTTCCGGGGTGGTAGTTGTCGGCGTAGTGGAAATCAGGGTACCACTAGCCGGCCTGCCACGACCCTCTACACTCTCCAGAAGATCTCGCCAAGGATCAGGCTCTCCAAGCCTGGCGAGCCTCGCCAAGGATCAGGCTCTCCAAGCCTGGCGAGCCCCGCCAAGGATCAGGCTCTCCAAGCCTGGCGAGCCTCGCCAAGGATCAGGCTCTCCAAGCCTGGCGAGCCCCGCCAAGGACCAGGCTCTCCAAGCCTGGCGAGCCTCGCCAAGGATCAGGCTCTCCAAGCCTGGCGAGCCCCGCCAAGGATCAGGCTCTCCAAGCCTGGCGAGCCTCGCCAAGGATCAGGCTCTCCAAGCCTGGCGAGCCCCGCCAAGGATCAGGCTCTCCAAGCCTGGCGAGCCTCGCCAAGGATCAGGCTCTCCAAGCCTGGCGAGCCCCGCCAAGGACCAGGCTCTCCAAGCCTGGCAAGCCTCGCGAGGGTTTTTCCTCGGCGAGGGACCTCTCCAAGCCTCGCGAGGGTTTTTCCTCGGCGAGGGACCTCACCAAGCTGAAAGGCTCGGCGAGGAATTTTGCCTCGCGGGTTTCCTTCTCCACGAAGCCAGCTCTGCCTCCGCGGCAGAGCGCACATGGGCTCTGCGACCGCTGCAGAGTGACGCGCGCGTCTGCGCGCAGTGACAGCAACGCTGCAGTTGCCATTCTCATGTATAAAGCAGTCAACAAAGTTGCACCAAGCAAAGGATCCCCCAGGATTGCCACTTTGGTGATAAGGGGACCATCTGCAGCTACGCTCCAAGGGCGACGTCACCATGGGTCACCTCCCACCTCAGCAGCGCCAGCCCACCGTCCTGGTTGGCCGGTGGCTTTTCCAGCTTTGGTGACGCCGCTCCCTGCCATGGACCGCGTCCATGGACTGCCTCTTTATCGTGCACCTGTCCTCCTCCTTCGTCGCCATGTGGTAGCCCTTCCCGCCAAGATATTTGGGGAAGAGGCCCAGGACACCTATAAAAGGAGGGCGAGCACGCTCAAGTAAGGGGCTCCAAGATTCCTGAGTCCAAACCCTAGATCTGAGGTCTGAAGCTCTAGTGTTGTTCTAGGGTTAACCATGGTTAGCCACCTCGAGCTCTCCAAGCTCTCCCTGTACTGTAACCTCTCCAAGCAGTGCAATACACCATAGCAGGACGTAGGGGTTTTACCTCCCAAAGAGGGCCCTGAACCTGGGTAAGATCTTGTGTCCATCTCTGCAGTGTGTCCCGCAGCGAGTCCGGCGAGCACCGTCGCCGGAGCAAGTTGAGGGTTGTTTGACTCCGCGTTCAGCCCCTTACACGATACCTTGTGAGACACCCCCAGTTCCTGGGACAGTTCTCCGACAGTAGTGTATCCCGAGGTCATAATCCTTTATCAACTCTAACCACCTTCTTTGCCTTAGGTTGAGGTCCGGCTGAGTGAAGATGTACTTCAGGCTTTTAGGGTCTGTGTAGATCTCACACCTTCGGCCGACAAGGTGGTGTCTCCATGTTTTCAGAGCATGGACAACGGCGTCCAACTCCAAGTCTTGAGTTGCTCGGATGTGTATGCTATAACCTTCCCTTCTTGCATGAGTACGGCTCCCAGTCCACTTCTGGAGGCATCACAGTAAATGGTGAAGTCCTTGGTGTCGTCGGGTAACACGAGTATCGGGGCTGTGGTCAATCGGGTTTTTAGATCCTCGAAGCTTGACTGACATTCAGTGGTCCAGGTGTATTTCCCGTTTTTGTTCAATTGGTCGGTCATGGGTTTGGCTATCTTTGAGAAATTCTCGATGAATCTCCAGTAATACTCGGCCAGTCCCAAGAAGCTTCTGATCTCGGACACATTGGTGGGAGTCTTCCATTCCAACACGTCAGAAATATTGCTAGGGTTCACAGCTATGCCGGCTCCTGACAGTACGTGCCCCAAGAACTCAACTTCCTTCAGCCAGAACTGGCACTTGCTAAACTTGACGTAAAGTTGTTGGTATCGTAATCGCTGGAGGACCAACCTAAGGTGTTGGCCGTGCTCCTCTTCATTTTTAGAGTAGATAAGAATGTCGTCAATGAATACCACGATGAACTTGTCGAGATATTCCATGAATACCTTATTCATCATGCCCATAAAGTAGGCGGGAGCGTTAGTGAGGCCAAATGACATAACCGTACACTCATATAGCCCATATCTGGTGGTAAAAGCGGTCTTGGGTATATCGCTTTCCCAAATCTTCAGTTGGTAGTACCCCGTGCGGAGATCAATTTTTGAGAATACCCGTGCACCTCGAAGTTGTTCAAACTGATCGTTGATCCGGGGTAGTGGGTACTTGTTCTTGATGGTGACCTGATTGAGGGCCCGATAGTCAATGCATAATCTGAGTGTACCGTCACTCTTCTTGGTGAACAGAACTAGAGAACCCCAAGGGGAAACACTTGGGCGGATGAACTTCTTCTCGATTAGATCGTCCAGCTACCTTTTTAGTTCCACTAACTTAGGACTTATCATCCGGTAATGCTTCTTGAATATGGGATTGGTCCCGGGCACTACTTCAATGGCAAATTCGACATCACGGTCGGGAGGCATTCCTGGCAACTCGTCGGGGAACACATCAGGGTATTCACTAACCACATAGATTTCACCAATCTCTGGTGCTTGAATCGAAAATATCTTGGCCTTCACCTGGTGTGGCTTATTTGGTAGGTAGGTGATGCGAATGCCTTCCGGGTTGGTGAGGGTAACCGATCTGGAAGCGCAGTCAATTTGGGCGGCATGCTGCACTAGCCAGTCCATTCCGATAATGGCGTCTAGGCCCGGTGTGTCGAGAGTGTTGAGCTGAGCTGGGAATTCCACTTGGTTGATGCTGATAGTCAGCTGTCGGCAACCCGTGTTGGTCTTCATCTTGGAGGCGGGGGTTTGTATCACCAAAAGATGGTCCAGAGGGAAAACGGGAAAACGGTGTTTTGCAACAAAATCCTTAGAGATGAAAGAGTGGGAAGCTCCAGAATCAAATAAAACTAGTGCGGGTTTAGTGTTGGTAGTACACATACCAAGCACTATTTCCGAAGCCTCGTATGCCTCCTCGGCGGACATGTGATGAACTCGGGCAACCTGAGGTGGCTTGGTGGTGCTGGCGGGAGGATTGTTGGGGGCGCGGGGGTTGTTGGAGCCATTACTGTTGTGTGCTAGGGGCAGTCGGCTATGTAATGTCCAGTCTTTCCACACTTAAAGCATGAGTTGTCCCTCTTGCAGTCTTCTATCAGCGGACGCTTGTGGTAGAATTCATTCCGGGGATATCCCTCCCTCTTGGGCAGGTTCCAGGCATCTGGACGGGCTGAGGCCTGTGAGTTGGGGGGACCAGGTGCGGGGCCTAGAGCGAGTCCCCTCCGACTGGTACTTGCGAGACTCAAACTTCCTTTTGTGAGAGTCATAAATGGTGCGGTGCTCCCTTTCGAAAATCAGGGCAGTATTGACCAGGGCTTGAAAATCTGGGAACTGTAGGACGCTGAGCTGAGTCTTGATGGCCTGGTGCATTCCATGGAGGAACCCGTCCTTCTTCCTCTCGTCTGTGTTGACATCATCCGGGGCATAACGGGCAAGGTCATTGAATTTGGTTAAGTACTCGCTTAAGGTCGAGTTGCCTTGGGTGAGTGCTAGAAATTCCTGATGCGTCATCTTCATGAGACTTGAGGGTATGTAAGCTTTACGGAAAATCTCACGGAATTCAGCCTAAGCAATGGCTGCCTCATCCTCTCTCATAATGAGCCGGCTGTCCCACCACACATCGGCGGGTCCTTCAAGATAGTGGGTGACGAAGGGCACCTTGTCCTGCTCGTCGACGCGAGAGATCTCTAACTTCTTCTCCATGGTACAGAGCCAATCATCTACTTCGACTGGGTTGGTGGCATGTGAGAACTTGGGCTGAGTGCGCTAGAAGTCTTGCAGCTTGGAGCGGGTCGGGCGAGGGGCGTTTTGGGCTTGCATGTTACTTCCAAACTCCCTCATGATTTGAGTCATGTGCAGCTGGTGGCGCTCATCCATCATCAACATTAGCTGGCTTGGAGTTGGTTCTGGGGAAGAGGCATTTGGTGGCGGTGGAGGCATTGGGTCCATGCCGGCTTGTCGAGCTGAATGACGGACTGGGGTTCCTTGGCTGCTACCTGTACCAGTGTTGGAACTCATCCTGGGGGATCGAAGGGGGGACGTCCCATGAGCATCCATGAGGGAAAACAAATACAACATCCCAGAAAATCCCAACAAGAGAAAGAGATAAAACAAAGGCCTTATTATACAATGGAGAGTTGGGTTACATGGCATACATTACATGATATAATACAAGATACAAGCCGTAACCAGTACATTATTCTTGCACGCGTTTGACTACGTGGTCGTCGACTCCGATGCAAGACTAAGATACACGCGCTATCGCTCCTGAGGCTAGCGCCTAAAACTCCATCTCAAGGGGAGTTGCTGGTGCGATGATGTCGAGGCTGTCGTCGCTCTCTTCCTTGACGTCGGCGTTGGTCGCAGAAGGTGCCCCGGGGGTGTACGTGGGAGTCGGCGGGGCAACGGTGGTGCGGCAGCACTGAGTGGAGGGTGCTGGTGGAAGCTCGGTGGAGGTGCGGGGCCTAAAGCGAGGAGCGGAGGTGGAACTACGGAACGGGGCGGCTCGGGTAGGAGCGACAATGAGCCTAGCCCTAAGATGATCAAGAGTACTATGGGGGTGAGGAATGGGACAAGGAGGAACAACTCTTGGCGCCCTAGCGGCCTCGGCGGCAGTGAGGTTGGCACAAAGAACAGACATCTAGAAGAGGGTGTCCTGTAGGTACTGGTGGAGGTGGGACGTGTACCGGAGAAGGGAGGTGAGTGCGGGGGTGGTGCCTCCAGGGTTGGGGAAGAGCACATCCCCGTTGCTCAGGTCTAACCTCGGGAAGTAGACGTAGCAGGTGCACACCTTCATGACGGGTCATGGGTGCGAAGGAAGATGAGGGTGTCTCTGGAGACCTCCTGGAGGGCACAGGTCACCTGGTTGGTGATGCCGGAGGAGAGGATGTAGGAGGGTCCATCTTCTTCAGACTTGGCTTCTAGGTAGACCGTGGCGGTGAACTCGGTGCGAGGCCCATGAGAGCAGGAGTAGAACACACGAAACTTCGGGGGTGGCGCGGATGGGTAGAGGTGACCCCAAGTCTCACGGAGGAACTTGACCAAGCTCGTGCACAGCGGTGGTTTCTACGAGGAGTTCGAACGTCATCTGTACCATAGATAAGAAGGGTGAGTGGCAAGGTCAAATAAGCGCAAACAGATAGAGAAACAATTGAAAACAATAAGGCAACGTTCGTTGTCTAGGACTCCGTTTAGAACTAGGGTATCCTACAGGCAGTTAGGCTCTGATACCAAGCTTTGTGACACCCCGATCCGGAGATCGAGACATCCCATATATCAGTCCCAGGAGCACTGAATATATGACAACTTGATAACAGAACATAACCACTTTATTAAAGGGGGTTGGGGACCGACGATAGATTACAAGGGTATCGTTACAAGGCTGCGCCCTAGCGCACACAACAGTTTATACATTATTTATCGAACAAGACTTCATCAGAGGGCGTCAGTGGGATGGCGGAAGCGTGCGACGAAGAGGGCCTAACTCCACGGGGCTCTGCCTGGATACCGGATCTAGTTCTCGTACAAGGGGTACTCGGCGACGGGGGTAGGAGGATCTGGCCACATGAAAAGCCAGGTGAGTACATGGAATGTACTCGCAAGACATCAATCCACAATCAACCGTAACTAACGACCCTATATGGCATGGCATGGGTGCAGTAGGGTAAGGGGCGAGTCCAAGCTTAACGGTTGGACTTAACTTACCTACTTACGTGTGACGAAACCGTGGATTATGAGAACGAGTCTCACTCCCACACAACAATATTCTCAACACTTAGGTTCGCAGGCTTGACCAACTTTGGTCCACTTATCAGCTCATTCAATTTTAGCCAACTCTGACCACCACTACTAGGAAACAGGCTATCTGTGGCGCACCTTTTAGACTTTCTATGGCGCATCCTGGAAAAATATGGGTGCGCCACAGAAACGTCGCCACTAAATTATATTTCTGTGGCGCATGGGGCCAGATGCGCCACAGAAATGTAGATTTCTGTGCCGCATCCAGCTCCATGCGCCACAAAAATATTTTGGAAATTTTTGAATCTGGAAATTCAAAAAAATCTGGAAAAAAACAAAAAATGAAATATTTTTGGAAAACCTAAATATTTGATTTTTTTCCAATTTTTCTGAATTTTTTAACCCATATCAAATGATGACTTCCCGCTATTGAGAACTGCTACCCTTATGCTGCTCAAGTTCTTATTGATATAAATATGATATCAACCCTCTTAAGCCTTGTATGTATATATATATATATATATATATATATATATATATATATATATATGAATGTAGTTTATGTGTAGTATGTATATATGTGTATTTTTAAATTTCGAAAAAAATCAAAAACTTCAAAAGTTTCAAAAAATCACAAAAATTTCAAAAAAAAAAACCAAAAAAATCCCAAAAATTTCAAAAAATATAAAAAATCCAAAAAATTCAAAAAAAATCCAAATGTAATCAAAAAAATTTGAAATATGAATTTTGACCTTTTTTGCAAAAAATACTTAGAATTTTTTATTTTTTGATTTTTTGAATTTTTTTGGATTTTTTGAATTTCGGTTTTTTTTTGGATTTTTTGGATTTTTTGAAATTTGTTGGATTTTTTGAATTTCTTTGGGATTTTTTGGAATTTTTTTTGCACTTTTTTGGATTTTTTTTGGATTTTCTGAATTTTGAAATGACAAAAAATAAAAAATTCAAGGTTTTTTCCCTCTCATGCATGAAAAAAAAGTTATTTAAAAAGAAGATTTTTTCTACAAAATCAAAAAAGTTCAAAAAAAATTAGAAGTTCAAAAAATTTCAAAAAATTCGTAAAAATTCTTTTTTAGAAGAATGTTGTTTTTTTGGAATTGTTGAATTTTTTATTTTTTGACGTTTTCTAGATTTTTTGATTTTTTGATTTTTTTTGGATCTTTTGAGTTTTTTTTAAGTTTTTTGATTTTTTCAAACTTCTGTGGCGCATATAGATGCGCCACAGAAAGTCATATTTCTGTGGCGCATGTTGGATGTGCGCCACAGAAAGACATATTTCTGTGGCGCATTCGGTTTTCGTGCGCCACAGAATTCCACAATTCTGTGGCGCATGCAAAACATGCGCCACAAAAATTCGCCGAAGAAGAAAACTATACCCGGCACGGCCGGAACAGCAGCAGACAGAACTGCACCCAGCACGGCCGGGAAAGCACCGGATAAAACTGCAACCACCGCAGCCGGGAAAGCTCCGGAGAAAACCATCGCTGCCAGGACCTGCCGCCTAACCCGGAGCACCGAATAGTTCTCCAAGAACCGTCCGATCGGCCACAGCGATGACCAGCGCCCAGACCTCCACAGCTAGCTGGGGTTTGGGCCCTTGAAAACATTGAGCGGGCAAAGTCTAGGTTCCCTCGAGCATTATCATTCGGACTGGAACGCCGCCGACCTGAGCGAATGTAGCTCTTCTCCGCCCTTGGAATGTAGCTCTTCTCCGCCCTTTCTACTCTTAAGGACCCACTGTATGTATCTCGAAACTAAGAAATGAAATGTCGGCACCCCCGAGAAGTGACTCGGGGACTGCCTTGTTGAACAAATCTGTGTTTTATCCTTGTGTTTAATTCCTTGTGTCGGATGGCTCTAAAAACCGTGTAACCATGTCTGTAAGTATTGTATGTTGTGTTCTGGTGATCTTGTGACTCGACTGCCTGACACCGAAAAAGGTAGGCAAGAGCAAAGGTTACTCGGTGCAGTAAACAAGAAAACCGACTCGGGGACTCGGTCCAGGAGCGATTCGGTTTCCTTTTAATAACCTTATGTCGGATGGCCTTGGCTATTTTCCCAAGTTTCTAAGTACTGTATGCTGTACAACGGTCGTTTTGTGACTCGACTGCCTGACACCAAGAATGGTAGGCAAGAGCAGAGACGGCAGAAGTATAGTAAACAAGAAATTGAACTCGGGGACTCGGTTCAATGTGATCCGGCATACGGCTAAACTTGTTAAAACTTGCAAAGTAAAAAAGTCAAGTACCAACCGCAAAAAGTGCAAGGTATATATTACATCTGCACCCGGCATTCCGGGGATTTAACGAATTGAGTTTTTTCTTAAAAGTTTAAGCAGCAGCGTCCGAGGCCTTTCGGGCAGAAGGAGAGGCTGGAGTCTCGGTTGCGGTTCCTCGGCGGTGGACCCGGTAGCAGTGCCGGTGGCTGACTCGGGTGGAGTGTCTGCTTCGATTTCTTCGTCGATGGCCTCATCTTCGTCTTCTCCTTCGTCTCCTTCAACCGGGATCTCCTCGGATTGGGGAACCCGGTCGCCAGCGACAAAGGAGTGCACCGGGGCGTACTGGATGAGAGCATGGGCAAATTCTTGACGACGCCGGATGTGATCCGGATCAGTGAGCCACTTTGACCCGTCGCGCAGAGTCTTGAGCTTGTCGAGATCGAGCCCCTCGTACCAGGACAGCACGTACATCAGCGCTTCATCCGCTCCGACTCGGGCGGCGGACGATCGCCAGTCATCAAGCCTGTCCTCGGAGGCCAGCAGGCATGTGGCTAACTCATCAACAACCAGAGGGGCCTCGCACCCGGGCCAGAGAACGTTGTATGCTCGGATGGCAGCAGTGAGGAGGTTCATCCCGATTAATCTCATCGGCACCAAGCGAGCCTTCAGAGCCACCAAGTGGGCATCCATATCCCACTCGGCCGAGATAGGGCCACCTCGGATCTTCTCGAACCGGTGCTCGTTCGCGCTCTTGTCCGCGGCGGCCTTGGTGTGTGGGAAGCGTTCTGAGTAGGGAATGGCTAGCGCCGAAATAAGTTACAGATGAAGAAAGATGAAAGAAGGAATAAAGGCAGAAGGGAAGAGAGCTTACTGTCCATCTCGGAGTTGATCTTGGAGATGTCCACCAGCCACTGTGTGATCTTGGTTTTCAGGTCTCGGAGCTCGCTCGCGGCCGAGGTCGCCTCTGATTTGGATTCTTCGAGAGATTCCTTGAGCTTCCGAGTCTCCTCTTCTCGGAGCTGCTTCTCTGCGGCGGCGGTCTTCTCCGACTCGGCAGCCCGACTCCGAGTTAGCTCCAGCTCGGCCTTCAGCCGGGATATCTCCTCCTGATCTTTCTTTAGCTCGGCCTGGTGAGCAAGCTCGCGCTCCTTATGTGCGGCTGTGCCGAGGTAGCAAGTGTCAGAATGAGCAAATTGATGCAAGTGCAAATTGAAAGGGCAAAGTGTGGCTTACACTCGATTTCCGAGATCCGTTTCTCCAATCCTTCGGCCTTGAGTGCCGAGTCAGCTACTTGGTCCAGCTTGGCCCGGAGCAGCTTGTATTTGTTGGAGAGCTGTTTTATGTTCCAGCAGCAGCTTGCGGTGTAGTTGAGTGCGTTTGTTCATGCAAATCTGAAAGGAAGAGATGTTAGAATTATTGATGAAGATTCAGGCCGAGTTACCCTCACTTAACCGAGTCAGCTTTACTCGGCCAAGCTCAATCACTCGACCCGAATCTCGGGGACTGGGGATGGATAATATCTACACTAAAGAAATAAACCGAATCATGTTTACTCGGCGCAACTTACCGCTGCTGTTTGGTCAACTGCAAGAATGGCAGTTTTGGCCGCGGCTATCTTTTGGGCCAACAGACTCGGCCCCGCCGGATGCTCCGAGACGATTTGGCCTGCTGGTGACCTCGAGCTCACCTCGCTCAGGTCGGCGGCGTTCCAGTACGAATGATAATGCTCGAGGGAGCCTAGACTTTGCCCGCTCAATGTTTTCAAGGGCCCAAACCCCCAGCTAGCTGTGGAGGTCTGGGCGCTGGTCATCGCTGTGGCCGATCCGGACGGTTCTTGGAGAACTATTCGGCGCTCCGGGTTAGGCGGCAGGTCCTTGGCAGCGATGGTTTTCTCCGGAGCTTTCCCGGCTGCGGTGGTTGCAGTTTTATCCGGTGTTTTCCCGGCCGCGGTGGGTGCAGCTTTGTCTGCTGCTGTTCCGGCCGTGCCGGGTATAGTTTTCTTCGGCGGAATTTTCCCGGCCGTAGTGGGCGCGGGTGCCTTCTGTTTCTGATGCTGCTGCTGCTTCGGAGGAGATGGCCGTGGCGGTTGTGTCGGAGCGGGCTGTGGCTGCGGTCGTGGCTGCGGTGTCTCTTGCTGCTGTGGCTGTTGCTGTTGCTGTTCTGTTGCTGTTGCTGTTGCTGTTGCTGTGGCTGTTGCGGTTGTGGCGGTTCTTGCTGCGGCTGACTCAGGATGGGCCGAATCTTCTTGAGCCGCAGTCTTCTCTGTTTCGGGGGCCGACGTGCTGGCCCCGAGATTCTTGGATATGTCGGTCGTTACCGACTCGGCCTCTCCGGTCCCGGATCTCGGAACTGTTGGAGGCACTATCGGGCTGCTCCGTGGCGGACTCAGCAGCCTCGTGTCGTCCGGCCGAGGCGGAGTCGGAGTCCTGACAGGATCCGAGTCAGTGGGCTCGGTTGGAATCTCCAGAGGGGCGGAGCTGCAAGGCAAAGAAGTAAAGTGTATCGTCAGAAGGAGGAAACTGTGGGCAAGCATATAAAGGTTATGCCGGCAAAAAGGAGTCTTACCCCTTAGTGACTGGGCGCTCGCGGCGCTTCGCCGCAGTCTTTACTCGCTGCTTCTTCTTCGCGGGGGCGCCGGATGTTCCGACACCGGCGGACGCAGCTGCTGGGCGTTTCCGAACTGCGCCCTTGGGTCCCGTGGCGAGGGGCTCCACATCAAGCACCTGGTCGTCCGCGTCAGCTGGGGGCGAGGGCACCGGGTAAGAGAATGCAATCGGGAGAGGATCATGTACCTCTAGAATTTGACAGTCGTCATCATCATCATCTGACCAATCTCGGACGCGAGCCTTATCGGTGACAGGAACTGTGCCGACATCAGGGATCTGCATGTTGTCGTCATTATCCGGGTCCTCCGAGTCAGCTTCGACCCGGTCTGGACCCCATTTGGCAGCAGGATCCGGTCCGTCCTCCTTCTTTTGCCGCGCGAATCTCTGTGCGAGGGAAACAGAGAAAGATTAAGGCCAAGTATAAAAAGGGAACCAACTTAAGAATTTATGTCGGTAGGAAAGTTACGTCGGTGCAAGTCGTTTACCTGGGGCGGAAGGTTGCTCCGGCTGTGGGGTTCTTTGCCCCACTCCCAATCCTCCGTCATCCTCGTCCGAGCTATGGCCTTGACCCGCTGCCGGATCTGGGCCTTGGTCAGCTCGACCGTGCTTATCCGAGTCGAGTCAAGAGGGCCACTCATGTGGCAAATCTTGTGGACTCGGCGCTGGAGGGGTGAGACCCGGCGGCTAATGAATGTCGCCAACAGATCGTCAGCAGTTAATCCTTCTGCTCGGAGCTGTCCCACGACTTCGTGGATCTGGTTGACCTCGACCTCTTTGTCGGTTGGATTGTACCCCCAGTTGAGTTGCGCTGTGGGGGGGCCGATGACGAAATCCGGCAAGTTGATCTTGTCGACGTCGGTCGAGTTCTTCACGTAGAAGAAGGAGCGCTGCCATTTCCGGCATGACTCCAAGCCGTTGATCCGGGGAAAAATTGAGTTGCGCCGAGGTGTGACGGTGGCGGCCCCGCACTGGGTCATCATCTTGGGAGCTTCCGGGTCAGCAGGATTCGGGATAACCTGCTTCCGGAATCCGAAGTACTTGGACCACGCGCGGACGCTGGCCTTGAGACCGAGATAACCCTCGGTGAAGGAAACGAAGGAGGATAAGGTGGTGATGGCGTTGGCCGGTAAGTGGTGAGGCTGGAGACCGAAACTGTCGAGGAAGTTTCGGAAGAACACGCTGGCGGGTAATCCGAATCCCCGCTCGAAGTGCGCGACGAAGACGACTCGTTCGCCCTCCTTGAGACTCGGCGTGGTCTCGGTGCCGGGCATTCGGCACTCGACTCCGGGCGGGATCCGTCGCGTCCGGATTAGCCAATCTATCTCGGCTCTTCCGACATCGGAACCTTCCCAGGAGGCCCGAGTGGAGCCCTCCACTGTGGTTTCCTCAACCGAGTCAATCACCTCGAGGGCGGCGTCGTCCGACATCTTGATGAAAGATTACCGAGATCTGCAAAGAAAGGGTTCACCGGCGGTGAGCAAGATGTACCGTGGTGAAAATGGAAAGAAAAAGGGGAAGAAAATGCGGGAAGATGCAAACAAGTGCTAGATCCGAAAGAGAAGTGAAGAGGAAGAAAAGAAAATGCTGTGGAGGCTAACCCGCCGGCGGCACACCGCAACCGCGGCTACGAGGTCACCGGCGGCGCGCGATGCGTCGCCGCGGTGAAGAACAAGAACAAGAACAGGGCGAAGAAACAGAGGAAGAAGAAGGACAGAGAGAGAGAGAAAAACTTACCGCTGGGATGTGCTGGTGCGGCGGCGGCGAAAGATGCAACCGCAGCGTCCTGCGCGTCGTCCGGCGGCGGCTCGTCGGCGTGCGTGAATCCGTGCGGCGGCGACGGGCTCTGTGCTCTGAGTGCGCCGGAGAGCGAGGAGAACAAGGAGGCAAGGAAAAGATGGAAAGTGAATGCGGAGGAGAGAACCGTATCCTCTCCCTACTATTTATGGGCGGCGGAGGAGATCGTGGGTGCGGGATCTGCTGCGCACGATCTAGTAACCGACGGAGGGTTATGGCCCCACGATCTCCGACCACGATTTCTTCTGCGGCTTAACCACCGCACGATCGGCCACACGGGAGGCCACAGGAAGCCAACGGTTATAACGCGGCATATCCGATCGGGCAGGACCCGAGGAGACGCGGGCGGTGTGGTCCAACCGCACTTGATTGCTGGCGTGAGCACAGTCTCCGAGGCGACTAGCATGACGCAAGTGGCGTGCGTGCAGGTGGCACGTCCATCCGGGCGTAAGAATCGAGGCGTTGGGCAGAGATGCTCTGCCACGTAGCAAGCCGATGACTCGGAGGAGTTAAGGGGTTTTCCCTGTAAGTCGGAATGATCCGACATAAGGTGATATATCAAGTAGGAATACAAAGTGCTTTCCGACATATGATTTTCGCCGGCATATGTTATGTCGGAGATCAGTTAAGGATGCTGGTTTTTCGGGTAAACCTGCCGTGGCCCTTCATCCGAGGCTGCAGGACCGCGCCAGCTTCGGGGACTAATGTCGGGGGGCAACCCCCGGATAGGGGCAAGATGCCGATACAAGTGTTGACTCGGTGTTGACCGGGTCACTGAAACCGACATAACTGTACCAGCTTAACGCTTTTGAAGCTTAGGTCCTAAGCCGTACAACAGACCGCACTTAACTATCTCGTGGTCCTTAGAGCGGGCTGCCCAGACGTTCCTAACATCTTCAGCCGCTCCCTCTGCTGGAGCCTCACCTAGCGGTGCATCTAGGACATACAGTTTCTTGGCAGCTTTGAGGATAATCTTCAGATTCATAAACCAATCTGAGAAATTGCTTCCATCGTCTTTCAGCTTGTCTTTCTCTAGGAACGCGTTAAAATTCATGGTAATGTTGGGAAGGGCCANGCAACCCCGGATATGGGCAAGGCGTCGATATAAGGGTTGACTCGGTGTTGACCGGGTCACTGAAACCGACATAACTGTACCGGCTTACTCGGAGCTGGCCGGGTCATGATTAACCGACATATTGTTATGTCGGATCACGCAAGTTATATGTCGGATCGTTCTTTGTTCTTCTTGTGTGCAGGGAAGGCGAAACCGAGTTACAGGGAGTTCGGCATGCCTGTGCCGGATAAGGAGGCTTACTCGGGCCATGGTCAAGGCGCAGGTCTTGTCCCTACAATCACGGGTCAGGACGCAGAGCCACTTGCACGATGGGACGAGGCCACTTGACCAGAGTGATTGACCTCCATGCCGCTGACCGAAGCGGTACCAGGGAGCAGTGTGTTGGAGGAGACAGATGGGACGTGCCACGGCGCGGTGACGGAAGCGGTCAGAGGACCGGGCGTGGCTACAGTCCGGGCTACGCCAGCACTGATGTCAGCCCTAACTTGTGCCCTGGGCTTCCCTTTATAAGGAGCACCAGGGGCTCCTCTTACGGGGACGCATGCACGCATACTTGCCTCGAGCATACGCATTTGAGCATTTCTTTCATAGTCAGTAGAGAGCTAGAGAGAGCTTCCGAGACTCGGTTGGAGGCCTAGATCGTGCTATTCTTCTATCCAGCTCCAGGAGCAAGATTGTAAATCACTAGTAGATCATATATACAGATCGGATAGGCAGGAGTAGGGGTGTTATCTCCTCACGAGAGCCCCGAACCTGGGTAAAACTGTGTGTGTGTGTGTGAGTTGTGTTCTTCGTGTGCGTGTTCGTGTGCGCAAGCCCTCCCCGGGTGCCTCCAGCGTCCATCGGCCCCACACATCAAGCCATCCTATGGCATCTGCCGTGACACCACCACGACAGTTGGCGCCCACCGTGGGGCCAGCAGCGGCGCTGGCTGGAGTTTTCATCCGGACGGGTTCTCTCATCGCGTCGGGTGAGCGCGTGGTCTGTGGCCTTGTCCACAGATTCGGCTCCCTCAACGTCATCAGCGACAACGCAGGCTGCTTCGGCAGCAGGCCACTGCCCCGGAACGGATGCCTCATCGACTTCGGCGCGCTCACGGTCTACGTCGCCACCGAGGTCCCTTGCAGGTTCCCCGAAAGGGTGCAGCTGGGAGCGGATCCACCCGCAGTCTGCGCAGCTCGCGGCCGGCGTACCGCTCGCCCCGCTAGTTGCGTGGAAGTCATGATGACCGCCCCGGGCGTCGGTGTCGGCAAAGCCATGGCGGGCGAGGCTGACCCCGGCACCAGGTCGGCAAGAACAGGGCGTCCGCCCTTGGAGAAACCGGAGAACCGTGCGGCACAGGCCAGCACATCCAGCGTGCCGGTGACGCCGAGTCCTCTTCAGGACGCGATTCAGAAGCTGGCAACACCAGTCGCACCGGGTGCAGATGTTGCTCTAACTCAGGCGGAGTTGGAGCAGCAGCGCCAGGAGATACTCCGAGAAGCCCAGGAGGTGGCCCGAGTCAGGCAGGAGTTCGACATATCAATGCGTGAGTATAACTCGGCTCATGGTTTTACTCCAGCAGCAAACCCAGTTAGTCGCATCGACGAGGTGCGTGCCCGAGGTAGAGACCTTAATGCAGAGATAGCTAGAGATGGTAGAGCTAGATCTGCTAGAACTGCTAGTCATGTGTCGGCCGAAAAGCCGAGATACAGCACGCCCGGAAAGAACCTTAGGGCGGCAGAGGCAGCCATAGCCGAGTTGGCCGGTTTATCCGGTGAAGCTCGCAGTAGGCAGCAGGACCGAGTCAATGAGTTGGTGGCTGTCGCTAACCGACAGAACGAGGCCTATCGCAAGGCTAACCCGGATGCGGGTGGATCTCGGTTCCTTCACTCGGATGGTGGAGCCGGAGGAGTGTCCAAGGGACAAGCCTCCTCGCCGTATGTCGGCAGGAGCAGGGGCCAGAGTGTGAACTCTGGCAAGAACAAGCAGATACAAGCGTACGATCCGGCCTATGCCGGAAAGAAAGTAGCCGAGCAAGGCAATGCCGGTCGGGGAAAGTCAGGACCCGCTCAGGGCAGGCAGGAAGAGAACCAAGTTATCCCGGCGAATCAAGGTCAGCCACCTCGGTATCCGGTACCCATTCCACCTCGTCGTCAAGCGGGTGCCGGGTATGCCGAGCCGGCCGCAGACCGATATGATGATGGTTACTCGGCCATGGAGCGGGCCGGGTACACAAGATACCGAGATTTGGCGTCCGAGGGTGCACTCGGCGCAAGGCTGGGAACTCGCCAGTTGCCGGCACACGATGTACGCAACAAGCTGGACAGAATCTATCTGTCTGAACTGCTGGAGGAGCAAGGCCCACCGGGTCCTGCATGTTTTGGACCCCGGATCATGAAGCAGGCACCAGTGCCGAATTTCCAGTTACCTCGGGGTGCCAAGACCTATGACGGCAGCACCAAGCCGGAGGACTGGCTGACAGACTATGTCACCGCTGTGCACATTGCCGGCGGAAGTCGCAGATGGGCAGTGCGGTATGTGCCGCAGATGCTAGAGGGACCGGCCCGAATCTGGCTGAACAACCTGGAGGAGAACAGCATTGACTGCTGGCTCGACTTCTCCGACGCCTTCGTCAGCAACTTCTCCAGTACTTACAAGAGGCCGAATCGACCTCAGCAGCTGTCCATGTGTCGGCAGCGAGAAGACGAAACAGACCGGGAATATCTAACCCGGTGGAGCACGATCCGGAACTCCTGTGAAGGAGTGATTGAGTCACAAGCCATTGCCTGGTTTGCGCAAGGATGCCGACATGGCTCCATGCTTTGGCAGAGACTCCAGAGGGAGATGCCGGCCACCTTGGCCGAGACAATGTCAATTGCCGACAGTTATGCGCTCGGTGATCCGACACAGCCCTTACTGGCCCCGGTCGACAGAGACAGATCGGGTCGGCGAGGTGATCGCTCGGATTACCGAGGAAAGAGAAGGGAAGAGAGGCCGGATTACCGGTATGGGTCAGACCAGGTTGCTGCCATCGACCAAGATCAGATGGGTGCCGGCAGCAGCCAGAGACAGAAGAATGACGGTCCAGCGTGGGGCCAGAACTCGGAAGGAAGGAGGCCGTGGGACGGCGAAAGAAGACCGTGGAATGGCGAGAGGAAGCCATGGAACGGCGACAAGAGGCAGTGGGCTAACCCCAGTGGGACGATGCCGAATGATCCCTGCAGCTACCACACCAAGCACCCCAGCAGACCGGCTCAGCACTCCAACCGGAACTGCAGCCGGAACAGGCGCCCGCAGGAGAACACCGGTCCGGCAACTCGACCCGCACCACTCACGGGTGTGAACGCTATCCCGGTGAACGCCCAGGCAAGGCCTGAAGATGTCAACCAAGTGGCCAACATGGCCAACACCAACAACAACTCCTACTACCCCGGCAGCAACGCTGGCCCGAGTCGGCAAAATCAATACCGAGAACCTCACCAGAGTTACATGGTCTTTGTGACCGAACCCAACGACAAGCAGAGTCAGCACAGGCGTGCTATGGAGGTAAATGCCGTTATGCCGGCGGTGCCGAAATTCATGTACTGGTCCGAGGATGAGGTCAGCTGGAGCGTCAGGGACCATCCAAGGGTCATGCCCAACCCAGGAGGTTATGCTCTAGTGTTGGATCCGACATTCGTCGGGCCTAGCATCAATGTCAGGTTTTCCCGGGTCCTCGTTGATAACGGGAGCAGCATCAACATCATGTACCGGGATACCATGGTGAAACTCGGCATAACCGAGAATATGATGCAGCCCAGCCGAACCACCTTTCACGGCATCGTGCCGGTGTATCACATGCACCCATGGGCACGATTTGGGTTGATGTCGCCTTCGGTGACAAAAGCAACTGCCGGACTGAGAGTCTGCTGTTCGAGGTCGTGGATCTCGAGAGCCCGTATCATGCCTTACTCGGCAGGCCGGCACTCGCCAAGTTCATGGCGTCCACTCATGTGGCTTATCTGAAGATGAAGCTTCCGGGTCCAAATGGTGTCATCACCATCTCGGGAGACTACAAGCGTTCCATGGAGTGCGCCTCAGCCGGGTCATCCCTGGCCGAATCACTGGTGATCGCCGCCGAGAAAAGGAGAATCCATGAGGTGGTGGCTTTGGCCCAGGCATCTCAACTCGGTATGCCGAGTGCGGCTAACCCGCAGCAAACTGCAACCTTCCAGGCGGCGAAGGAATCGAAGAAGGTCGGCATCGACGAGGCTAACCCGGAACGCTCCGTCATCATCGGTGCCGGGTTGGACAAGAAATAGGAAAGCGAGCTCATCAACTTCCTCCGTGAGAATCGGGATATCTTTGCATGGTCCAGTCAGGACTTGCTGGGTGTTCCGAGGGAGTTGGCTGAGCACTCTCTGCATGTCAGGCCAGATGCTAGGCCTGTGAAGCAACCGACTCGGCGTCTCGCCGAAGAAAGAAGGAAGGCGGTGGGTGACGAGTTAGCCAAGTTACTCGCGTCGAATGCCGTCGTGGAAGTAAAGTACCCGGACTGGTTGGCTAACCCGGTCCTGGTGGAGAAAAAGAAGGAAGAACCGGATGCGCCTACTGTCTGGCGCATGTGTATCGACTACACCCACTTGAACAAGGCCTGTCCCAAAGATCCTTTCCCGTTGCCCCGGATCGATCAGGTGATCGACTCCACGGCCGGATGTCAGCTGTTGTCTTTTGTGGATGCCTACTCTGGTTTTCACCAGATCCCGTTAAACCCGGATGATCAAATAAAAACTGCTTTTATTACCCCGTACGGGGCTTATTGCTATCGTGTCATGTGTTTTGGTTTGAGAAATGCCGGCGCTACTTATCAGCGCTGTATGCAGAAATGTTTGCATGATCAGATAGGAAAAAACGTGCAAGTATATGTCGACGACATAGTCATAAAAACAAAAGAAAAACATACTCTGTTAGATGATCTCAGAGAAACATTCGCAAACCTGCGGAAATTCCGACTAAAACTTAATCCGGATAAGTGTACATTCGGTGTGCCGGCCGGCAAGTTACTCGGTTTCCTCGTGTCGAGCCGAGGTATCGAGGCAAATCCGACTAAGATCCGGGCAATAGAAAATATGAGGCTACCGAGATGCCTCCGAGATGTCCAAAAATTCACGGGTTGCCTGGCTTCCCTGAGTCGGTTTCTAGGTCGGTTGGGAGAAAAGGCCCTACCTTTGTATCAACTAATGAAAAAGTCTGATAGATTTAGCTGGACCCCGCAAGCGGACTCGGCATTCCTTGAGCTAAAAAAGGTGTTGGCCACTGCGCCGATATTGGCTTCGCCATTACCAAGAGAGCCCATGTTGCTTTACATTGCAGCCACTAATCGAGTCGTCAGTGTCGTTGTGGTAGTAGAAAGAGAAGAAGGGGGAACCACCGTGCAGAGGCCGGTGTATTACCTGAGTGAGGTACTCTCCACCTCGAAACAAAATTACCCACACTACCAGAAAATGACCTATGGTGTGTACCTGGCGGCCAAGAAACTGAAGCATTATTTCCAGGAGCATCAGATAACCGTGGTGAGCGCGGCTCCTATCTCGGAAATCATTGGCAACCGAGATGCAAGTGGTCGAGTAGCCAAGTGGGCCATCGAGTTGGCGGCGTATGCACCACAATACGCGAGAAGAGATACCATCAAGTCTCAAGCAGTGGCCGAGTTTCTCGTGGACTGGGCCGAGATGGAATATGAACCATCTCTGCCGGACTCCAATTACTGGAGGATGCACTTTGACGGGTCCAAGGTAAAAGAAGGCCTGGGTGCCGGTGTGGTTCTCACCTCGCCAAAGCGAGACCAGTTGAAATATGTGCTGCAAGTTCATTTCGCGGCATCCAACAATGTAGCCGAGTATGAGGCATTGATCCACGGACTCAAGGTGGCCAAGGAAATCGGGATTCGCCGAATAATCTGCTATGGTGACTCGGATTTGGTGATTCAGCAAACCTCGGGCAACTGGGACGCCCTGGATGCCAACATGGCGGCATACCGGTTCCATGTCCAAAAGATCTCGGGGTTCTTTGATGGCTGCGAGTTCAACCACATCCGGCGGACCGAGAATGAAAGTGCAGACATGCTGTCCAAGATCGGATCATACCGACAGGCCATTCCACCCGGAGTGTCTCTGGAGCATCTTCACAAGCCATCAATTAAGCCTTCACCCGAGTCAGACTCAATATTCATCCCGGGTAATCTGGAATCCGATGTCGTCCCGATGGACGTTGACGTCGGGAGCAAGCCACTAAACCCGGGGACTGCTCCGCAGGACCCGGGGACTGCTCTGCAAGACCCGGGGACTCCCATGGATGTCTCGTGTGTTATGTCGGACTCAAGAATAGAGTTGGAAAATTGGAAAGCTGCTTGGCGGAACTCGGGAATCCTTTGGGAGGACTCGGGGACTCGTCAGCCTATGTCGGGTGTCGTTATGTCGGTTGAAGCCATGGAGGTCGATGAGCCTGAACTCGGAACTCGTCCGGTACCGACATGGGCCCAACCCATCATGACATTTATGTTGGAGGGCACCCTACCGAGTGATGAGGTCTCGGCCAGGCAGATACAGAGACGATCCAAGTCCTTCACCATCATCAACCGAGAGCTATACAAGAGAAGCGTGACCACCGTGCTTCAGCGGTGTGTCGAACCAGAGGAAGGAGAAAAGATCCTCCGAGATATTCACCAGGGAGAGTGCGGTCATCACGCCTCTTCCCGAGCCATTGTGGCCAAAGCATTCCGATATGGGTTTTACTGGCCGAGTGCTCTGCAGCAGGCAGAGGACATAGTCCGGAAGTGTGAAGGATGTCAGAGATTTGCAAACAAGATTCATATGCCGGCGTCTGCACTCAAGACTATCCCATCACTTGGCCCTTTGCGGTGTGGTGTTTGGATATGGTAGGACCGTTTAAACCGGCCCGAGGTAACATGACCCACATATTGGTGATGGTGGACAAGTTCACCAAGTGGATCGAGGTGAAACCAATAAGAAAGTGTGATGGCCGTACAGCTGTGTCGTTCTTAAAGGATATTATCCTGAGATATGGGCACCCACACAGCATCATCACTGATAACGGCACAAATTTCGCCGAGGGAGACTTTGCTCGGTTTTGCCAAGAAAAGAGAATCCGACTTGACCTGGCGTCGGTCGCGCATCCGCAGTCGAATGGGCAAGTGGAAAGATCAAACGCTCTGGTCTTATCCGGCATAAAACCCCGGCTAATTGAGCCACTGTTACGTGCTCCGGGGTGTTGGCTGGACGAGATCCCGGCAGTACTGTGGAGTCTACGGACTACACCGAATCGCTCTACCGGCTATACGCCTTTCTTCCTGGTCTACGGAGCAGAGGCAGTTCTGCCAACCGACATAGAGCACGACTCGCCGAGAGTTGCTTTATATACCGAGTCAGAGGCAAGAGAAGCCCGAGAAAACGATGTCGACTTGCTCGAAGAAGCACGAGAGTTGGCGTTGTCCAAGTCAGCAATATATCAGCAAAATCTCCGACGTTACCACAGTCGGAAGGTGAATCCTCGCAAGTTCCGAGAAGGAGACCTCGTGCTTAGGCTTGTGCAGCGCACGGCCGGGATGCACAAGCTATCACCTCCGTGGGAGGGACCGTTTATCGTGAGCAAAGCTTTGAACAATGATGCCTACTATCTTATAGATGCTCAGAAACAGGTGAAGAACAGGATGGACCGATCCGGAGAGGAGACCAAACGCCCTTGGAATGTAGCTCTTCTCCGCCCTTTCTACTCTTAAGGACCCACTGTATGTATCTCGAAACTAAGAAATGAAATGTCGGCACCCCGAGAAGTGACTCGGGGACTGCCTTGTTGAACAAATCTGTGTTTTATCCTTGTATTTAATTCCTTGTGTCGGATGGCTCTAAAAACCGTGTAACCATGTCTGTAAGTATTGTATGCTGTGTTCTGGTGATCTTGTGACTCGACTGCCTGACACCGAAAAAGGTAGGCAAGAGCAAAGGTTACTCGGTGCAGTAAACAAGAAAACCGACTCGGGGACTCGGTCCAGGAGCGATTCGGTTTCCTTTTAATAACCTTATGTCGGATGGCCTTGGCTATTTTCCCAAGTTTCTAAGTACTGTATGCTGTACAACGGTCGTTTTGTGACTCGACTGCCTGACACCAAGAATGGTAGGCAAGAGCAGAGATGGCAGAAATATAGTAAACAAGAAATTGAACTCGGGGACTCGGTTCAATGTGATCCGGCATACGGCTAAACTTGTTAAAACTTGCAAAGTAAAAAAGTCAAGTACCAACCATAAAAGTGCAAGGTATATATTACATCTGCACCCGGCATTCCGGGGATTTAACGAATTGAGTTTTTTCTTAAAAGTTTAAGCAGCAGCGTCCGAGGCCTTTCGGGCAGAAGGAGAGGCTGGAGTCTCGGTTGCGGTTTCCTCGGCGGTGGACCCGGTAGCAGTGCCGGTGGCTGACTCGGGTGGAGTGTCTGCTTCGATTTCTTCGTCGACGGCCTCGTCTTCGTCTTCTCCTTCGTCTCCTTCAACCGGGATCTCCTCGGATTGGGGAACCCGGTCGCCAGCGACAAAGGAGTGCACCGGGGCGTACTGGATGAGAGCATGGGCAAATTCTTGACGACGCCGGATGTGATCCGGATCAGTGAGCCACTTTGACCCGTCGCGCAGAGTCTTGAGCTTGTCGAGATCGAGCCCCTCGTACCAGGACAGCACGTACATCAGCGCTTCATCCGCTCCGACTCGGGCGGCGGACGATCGCCAGTCATCAAGCCTGTCCTCGGAGGCCAGCAGGCATGTGGCTAACTCATCAACAACCAGAGGGGCCTCGCACCCGGGCCAGAGAACGTTGTATGCTCGGATGGCAGCAGTGAGGAGGTTCATCCCGATTAATCTCATCGGCACCAAGCGAGCCTTCAGAGCCACCAAGTGGGCATCCATATCCCACTCGGCCGAGATAGGGCCACCTCGGATCTTCTCGAACCGGTGCTCGTTCGCGCTCTTGTCCGCGGCGGCCTTGGTGTGTGGGAAGCGTTCTGAGTAGGGAATGGCTAGCGCCGAAATAAGTTACAGATGAAGAAAGATGAAAGAAGGAATAAAGGCAGAAGGGAAGAGAGCTTACTGTCCATCTCGGAGTTGATCTTGGAGATGTCCACCAGCCACTGTGCGATCTTGGTTTTCAGGTCTCGGAGCTCGCTCGCGGCCGAGGTCGCCTCTGATTTGGATTCTTCGAGAGATTCCTTGAGCTTCCGAGTCTCCTCTTCTCGGAGCTGCTTCTCTGCGGCGGCGGTCTTCTCCGACTCGGCAGCCCGACTCCGAGTTAGCTCCAGCTCGGCCTTCAGCCGGGATATCTCCTCCTGATCTTTCTTTAGCTCGGCCTGGTGAGCAAGCTCGCGCTCCTTATGTGCGGCTGTGCCGAGGTAGCAAGTGTCAGAATGAGCAAATTGATGCAAGTGCAAATTGAAAGGGCAAAGTGTGGCTTACACTCGATTTCCGAGATCCGTTTCTCCAATCCTTCGGCCTTGAGTGCCGAGTCAGCTACTTGGTCCAGCTTGGCCCGGAGCAGCTTGTATTTGTTGGAGAGCGTTTTATGTTCCAGCAGCAGCTTGCGGTGTAGTTGAGTGCGTTTGTTCATGCAAATCTGAAAGGAAGAGATGTTAGAATTATTGATGAAGATTCAGGCCGAGTTACCCTCACTTAACCGAGTCAGCTTTACTCGGCCAAGCTCAATCACTCGACCCGAATCTCGGGGACTGGGGATGGATAATATCTACACTAAAGAAATAAACCGAATCATGTTTACTCGGCGCAACTTACCGCTGCTGTTTGGTCAACTGCAAGAATGGCAGTTTTGGCCGCGGCTATCTTTTGGGCCAACAGACTCGGCCCCGCCGGATGCTCCGAGACGATTTGGCCTGCTGGTGACCTCGAGCTCACCTCGCTCAGGTCGGCGGCGTTCCAGTCCGAATGATAATGCTCGAGGGAGCCTAGACTTTGCCCGCTCAATGTTTTCAAGGGCCCAAACCCCCAGCTAGCTGTGGAGGTCTGGGCGCTGGTCATCGCTGTGGCCGATCCGGACGGTTCTTGGAGAACTATTCGGCGCTCCGGGTTAGGCGGCAGGTCCTTGGCAGCGATGGTTTTCTCCGGAGCTTTCCCGGCTGCGGTGGTTGCAGTTTTATCCGGTGCTTTCCCGGCCGCGGTGGGTGCAGCTCTGTCTGCTGCTGTTCCGGCCGTGCCGGGTATAGTTTTCTTCGGCGGAATTTTCCCGGCCGTAGTGGGCGCGGGTGCCTTCTGTTTCTGATGCTGCTGCTGCTTCGGAGGAGATGGCCGTGGCGGTTGTGTCGGAGCGGGCTGTGGCTGCGGTCGCGGCTGCGGTGTCTCTTGCTGCTGTGGCTGTTGCTGTTGCTGTTGCTGTTGCTGTTGCTGTTGCTGTGGCTGTTGCGGTTGTGGCGGTTCTTGCTGCGGCTGACTCGGATGGGCCGAATCTTCTGGAGCCGCAGTCTTCTCTGTTTCGGGGGCCGACGTGCTGGCCCCGAGATTCTTGGATATGTCGGTCGTTACCGACTCGGCCTCTCCGGTCCCGGATCCCGGAACTATTGGAGGCACTATCGGGCTGGTCCGTGGCGGACTCGGCAGCCTCGTGTCGTCCGGCCGAGGCGGAGTCGGAGTCCTGACAGGATCCGAGTCAGTGGGCTCGGTGGGAATCTCCAGAGGGGCGGAGCTGCAAGGCAAAGAAGTAAAGTGTATCGTCAGAAGGAGGAAACTGTGGGCAAGCATATAAAGGTTATGCCGGCAAAAAGGAGTCTTACCCCTTAGTGA
Source organism: Puccinellia tenuiflora (assembly GCA_012064385.1). Taxonomy (NCBI): domain Eukaryota; kingdom Viridiplantae; phylum Streptophyta; class Magnoliopsida; order Poales; family Poaceae; genus Puccinellia; species Puccinellia tenuiflora. The sequence goes on along the minus strand of QRDG01001449.1, from coordinate 751,610 downwards.
CTGGGCGCTCGCGGCGCTTCACCGCAGTCTTTACCCGCCGCTGCTTCTTCGCGGGAGCGCCGGATGTTCCGGCACCGGCGGTCGCTGCTGCTGGGCGTTTCCGAACTGCGCCCTTGGGTCCCGTGGCGAGGGGCTCCACATCAAGCACCTGGTCGTCCGCGTCAGCTGGGGGCGAGGGCACCGGGTAAGAGAATGCAATCGGGAGAGGATCATGTACCTCTAGAATTTGACAGTCGTCATCATCATCATCTGACCAATCTCGGACGCGAGCCTTACCGGTGACAGGAACTGTGCCGACATCAGGGATCGGCATGTTGTCGTCATTATCCGGGTCCTCCGAGTCAGCTTCGACCCGGTCTGGACCCCATTTGGTAGCAGGATCCGGTCCGTCCTCCTTCTTTTGCCGCGCGAATCTCTGTGCGAGGGAAACAGAGAAAGATTAAGGCCAAGTATAAAAAGGGAACCGACTTAAGAATTTATGTCGGTAGGAAAGTTACGTCGGTGCAAGTCGTTTACCTGGGGCGGAAGGTTGTTCCGGCTGTAAGGTTCTATTCCCCACTCCCACTCCTCCGTCATCCTTGTCCGGGCTATGGCCTTGACCCGCTGCCGGATCTGGGACTTGGTCAGCTCGACCGTGCTTATCCGAGTCGGAGTCAAGAGGGCCACTCATGTGGCAAATCTTGTGGACTCGGCGCTGGAGGGGTGAGACCCGGCGGCTAATGAATGTCGCCAACAGATCGTCAGCAGTTAATCCTTCTGCTCGGAGCTGTCCCACGACTTCGTGGATCTGGTTGACCTCGACCTCTTTGTCGGTTGGATTGTACCCCCAGTTGAGTTGCGCTGTGGGGGGGCCGATGACGAAATCCGGCAAGTTGATCTTGTCGACGTCGGTCGAGTTCTTCACGTAGAAGAAGGAGCGCTGCCATTTCCGGCATGACTCCAAGCCGTTGATCCGGGGAAAAATTGAGTTGCGCCGAGGTGTGACGGTGGCGGCCCCGCACTGGGTCATCATCTTGGGAGCTTCCGGGTCGGCAGGATTCGGAATAACCTGCTTCCGGAATCCGAAGTACTTGGACCACGCGCGGACGCTGGCCTTGAGACCGAGATAGCCCTCGGTGAAGGAGACGAAGGAGGATAAGGTGGTGATGGCATTGGCTGGCAAGTGGTGAGGCTGAAGACCGAAACTGTCGAGGAAGTTTCGGAAGAACACGCTGGCGGGCAGTCCGAATCCCCGCTCAAAGTGCGCGACGAAGACGACTCGTTCGCCCTCCTTGAGACTCGGCGTGGTCTCGGTGCCGGGCATTCGGCACTCGACTCCGGGCGGGATCCGTCGCGTCCGGATTAGCCAATCTATCTCGGCTCTTCCGACATCGGAACCTTCCCAGGAGGCCCGAGTGGAGCCCTCCACTGTGGTTTCCTCAACCGAGTCAATCACCTCGAGGGCGGCGTCGTCCGACATCTTGATGAAAGATTACCGAGATCTGCAAAGAGAGGGTTCACCGGCGGTGAGCAAGATGTACCGTGGTGAAAATGGAAAGAAAAAGGGGAAGAAAATGCGGGTAGATGTGAACAAGTGCTAGATCCAAAAGAGAGGTAGAGAGGGAGAAAAGAGGTGCCGTGGCGGCTAACCCGCCGGCGGCGCACCGCAACCACGGCCGCGAGGTCACCGGCGGCGCGCGATGCGTCGCCGCGGTGAAGAGCAAGGGTACGAACAAAAGCAAATAAAGAAATAATGGCGGAGGAGTTCCCGTAGATTTAAAGCGCTAATGCGCAAAGGAAGAAAGAGAGGGGAAGAGGGGAAAGCCTTACCGCGGTGTCGTGAGGTGCGACGGCGGCGCTGTGCGTCGGCGGCTCGTCGGCGTGCGTGAATCCGTGCGGCGGCGGCAGATTCCGGGCTCTGCGTGCACTGGAGAAGGAGGAGAGCGAGGAGGCAAGGAAGAAGATGAATGAGCGCGAAGGGGAGAACCGTACCTCTCCTTACTATTTATGGGCGGCGGAGGAGATCGTGTGTGCGGGAGTTACTGCGCACGATCTCGTAACGGACGAGAGGTTACCGCCCCACGATCTGTGGCACGATTCCCGTTGCAGCTTAACCGCCGCACGATCGGCCACACGGGAGGCCACAGGAGGCCAACGGTCCAAGGGCGGTACACGCGATCGGGCGAGACCCGAGGAGACGCACGCGCGGTCAAGGGTGCACTCAAGTGCTTACGTGGGCACAGTGGCCAAGACGACCGACGTCACACAGGTGGCACGCATGCCTGTGGCACGTCCATCCGTGCACGATGACCGAGGCGTCAGGCAGAGATGCTCTGCCACGTAGGGAACCGACGACTCGGAGGAGTCATGGGGTTTCATCCCGTAAGTCGGAATGATCCGACGCAGTATGAAATATCAAGTTGGGATACATAGTGTTTTCCGACATACGAGTGTCGCCGGCATATGTTATGTCGGAGGTTAACTAAGGATGCTGATTTCGGGGTAAACCTGCCGTGGCCCTCCATCCGAGGCTGCAGGACCGCGCCAGCTTCGGGGACTAATGTCGGGGGGCAACCCCCGGATATGGGCAAGGTGTCGATATAAGGGTTGACTCGGTGTTGACCGGGTCACTGAAACCGACATAACTGTACCGGCTTACTCGGAGCTGGCCGGGTCATGATTAACCGACATATTGTTATGTCGGATCATGCGAGTTATATGTCGGGTCGTTCTTTGTTCTTCTTGTGTGCAGGGAAGGCGAAACCGAGTTACAGGGAGTTCGGCATGCCTGTGCCGGATAAGGAGGCTTACTCGGGCCATGGTCAAGGCGCAGGTCTTGTCCCTACAATCACGGGTCAGGACGCAGAGCCACTTGCACGATGGGACGAGGCCACTTGACCAGAGTGATTGACCTCCATGCCGCTGACCGAAGCGGTACCAGGGAGCAGTGTGTTGGAGGAGACAGATGGGACGTGCCACGGCGCGGTGACGGAAGCGGTCAGAGGACCGGGCGTGGCTACAGTCCGGGCTACGCCAGCACTGATGTCAGCCCTAACTTGTGCCCTGGGCTTCCCTTTATAAGGAGCACCAGGGGCTCCTCTTACGGGGACGCATGCACGCATACTTGCCTCAAGCATACGCGTTTGAGCATTTCTTTCATAGTCAGTAGAGAGCTAGAGAGAGCTTCCGAGACTCGGTTGCATACTTTTCGTCCTATTATTTTGATATATGCATTGTGGTAGCTTTTACTTAGAAAATTTGCATGATAGGTTATTAGTATTACTATGCTATGCTAGACCTGTTAGTAGTTTTCCAAATATTTCCTAAGTGTCTAGTACCTACTTGATAACTTAGTAGAATAGGAAAAATGCTATGCTAAAGGTTTTATATGAAAGGTTAATAAAATTCTACTAAGTTAATGAACTACCTGGGTGGGTGGTTGGTTTAAAGCAATTCCCCATACGTGGGAGGATGAATTGTAGAAGAGGATGATTCCCCAATTTAGGAGTAAGGACCATACGTGGTTCCCTAATTTGGGAGGATGAATCATACTTGCGGAAAGCCACCCAGGATCGAAGGGATTTGAAGTTACTCCAAGTGAAGATTGCTTCCAGTGCAGCCATTAGTTATATGGGCTCTATCTTGATCAACTAAGTTGCGTGGACTCATCCCGGCTTGACAGGTGGTGGTAGAGGTTTGTAGGTGGAGCGCGTCAGGCCGGTATGGGATGGGAAAATGCTTCTGAAAGATCTCGTCTTAACCTTCTTCTTTTCCCCGAAGCACCAATGGAGTGTGAGGGATAGTTTGGGTTGGTTAAGTCTAATGGTGAAAGTGCACAACCTCTGCAGAGTGTCAAACTAAGTACTTAGCCGTGTCCCCGGTTACGGACAACTATGAGCAGCTGATCAAGGACGTCAACGGAGGATCCCAACATTTCAATTTCTCTAAGTTAAAATTTGATGGGTGAACAAGGGTAGATGAGACGGTGGTTTTCATGCCATGAAAGTCTCGGATAGATGAAAAGATGTTTTACAAAGAGTTAGGAAAAAGTTGGCTTTCCGCAAAATTAGCCTTCAAACTCCACAAGCCAAATATGCATATAGGTTATTAGAGTTTTCCTCTATGAGTCCACAAAGTGTCACTTGCCAGATCCATTTATAGTTCTGACCCACCTTGTTGATATCTTTTTATCAGGTTGTTCTGACGAAGAGTGAGGTTTCGTTAAGGGTTTCGAGTCTGCAACCAACATGTTTCGCCTGTGGCTACATGAAGATTGGGACTCCATGCAATAATATTTAGTCTTCCGCTGTTATTTTTATTTATGCTAGCTTCGAGCTATGCAAAGTTGTAATGGATTATTTTAAGTCTGGATCATTTGTGTAATAAATTGATACAATGTTATGGTATTCATCGTAAACTGTGTGTGCAAACGATTTGATCCAGGGATTTGCACTATACACAGGGATCTTGCCTATTTTTAAGTGCAGGTCCGCTACAGATGGTATCAGAGCACTGTGTTGCCTGTAGGTTCGAAACCCTAGGTTTGGAATAGAAATAAGAAAGCCCATAGGACTAAAAGCTAATTTCTATTCATCCAAAAACTTTTCTAATGTCATTCTTGTAAACATCTTGTCTAAGTTGCTTTCTAAGTAATTTCTCTTGTTTTAGATGACCACCCTCATGGAAGCCATCAAGAAAGGACCAGTGATGATCATGACTCTACAATGTGAGACTGAGTTTCCAAGAGCACTCAAGGATAACATGAAGAGCTTGGGATTTGAAGGAGAAGCTGTATACAAAGGATTTCCTTTCGTGGATGAAGGGCAAGAATACTGGTGGGTGCAACTCCATTTGTACAAGGGCAAGGACGATGACCACAAGGCTGAAGGATGCTGCATGTTCACCAACCCAATACTTCACACATCATTCTTTGATTCAGCAAGAAGTGCAGCATGGGAGGCCATCGAGTACCTTGGAGCAAGACTTCGTTTTAGACTTCACAACACCCAGAAGCACCTTGACGAACTCAAGAAAATTGGTGAAGAGCTCGATGCACTCAAGAAGGAGATAGATTAGACCACCATTTCATTAGAATAACAACCCCGATGGTGTATTGACCTACCAACTTGTGGTATGGCAGTACTACCACTTTTGTTTTCCAAAACCTTGGTGTGTTTTCCTCTCCAAACGACTAGTTCATTTCTATCAAAAAGTTTGTGTTGAACTTTTGATTGATTGTTTTCATTGGTGTTACTTGTTTGTATGGGTAGGAGTATTTCTCATAGATCTGTCTATCTTTTGCTCATCTATGCTAAAACCCACAGATGCCTCCTCGACGTGATCCCAACAACAACAACAACAACACCGACGCTATGCTTCAACAGATGATAGCGGCACAGACTCAGCTGATGACTATGATGGCTCAATTCATGGCCAATCAGAATGCACCGCCACCACCACCTCCTCCTCAAGTGGACAGGCTTGAAAGATTTCTGAAGTTAAGGCCTAACAAGTTCTACACTACTACCGAGCCAATTGTGGCAGATGACTGGCTTCGCTCTGTGCACAAGGATCTGGTGACTTGTGAGTGCACCGACCCTGAGAAGGTGAGATTCACCGCACATCTGTTGGAGGGACCAGCAGCTCAATGGTGGGAAACTTATCAAATCACCCACCCTCTGAATAGCTTGACTTGGGAAACATTCAAGGAAGGATTTCGTAATGCCCATATCTCTTCAGGCATTATGAACTTGAAGAAGGAAGAATTCCGTAGCCTGAGACAGGGAAACAGGTCACTCAAGGAGTATATGGACGACTTCTACTCGTTGTCTCGTTATGCTCCTGAAGACATTAACACTGATGCCAAGAGGAAGGAAAAATTCCTCAAGGGATTATGTGACGAACTCAAGATTCCCTTGACAGTTGCATATGCCCCAAACTATCAGGCTCTTCTAGATCAAGCAATCACATTGGAGGATAATATCAAGAAAGCAGAGAACAGGAAGAGGAAGCACAATGGCAGCAAGTACAACTCAGAATTTGTTTCGAAGAAACCACATTATCATGGGAACAGTGGAGGACACCACAACCACAAGAATGGGAATGGCCACAATCACAATGGCCATAAGCATAATAATGGAAGCAATGGTGGAAATGGTGAATACAAGAACAATAGTTACAATGGTCAGAATCACAATCACCCCGCAGGCAAGAAGGACCTTAGTCACATAAAGTGCTATAAATGCAAGCAGATGGGACTCTATTCCAGCGACTGTCCCGAAAAGAAGACTGAGGAAGCTGCAAAGCCAAACCCTTTTGACAAGGGATATGTGAACCATGTCCACCTGGAAGGAGCCTACAATGAGCCTGGTATGGAAAAGGGTACTTTTTTTTCAAGCATCTAGTTTGAAGTTTGATATTTTAAACTACCAACAAAAATTTCTTTTAAGGGTGGTAGCCACCCAGTTGTCAAAACCCAGAGTTTTCAAACCCATTCTTCTAGCCTCTTCGAATCTCGGGGACGAGATTCCTTTTAAGGGTGGTAGTATGTAACATCCCAAGATTTTCAAATTTTTGAAAATCAGAAAAATCGATTTTTTTTTAATTATAATTATTTTGTTTTGGAAATCATGCATGCATCATTCTCTTGCTTGATTGCATTTAATTTTTCCAAAAGATGGAATTTTATTTCCACTTTGAACCCTATTTGAGAAAATGTCATATAGGGCCTGTTAGGATCTATATAATAATTTTTGGTTTCTATGATTTTATTTGTTGGCCAAGATCACTAATTACCATTTAAATGCCCAAGGGTATTTTGGTAATTTAATTTGTGTAAAAATAATAAAAATGAGTTTGTCATGGTTTATACCACATGATACTACTAATATTATTTTTCTGGATTTTATTTAAGTTCAAAAGTTTTCATAATAGCCTATTTACTAAATTGACATAAAGGTGTCAATTATGTAAATATGCCATATTTTGTTTAAAAATAAAATATTATGGAAAAGGTTCCAAAATATTTAAAAGGATTTTTTTGATTTTACAAAATTATTCAAATTGGTTTGAACCAATTTGAAATTGTTTTAAAAAGTTTTGTTGAATTCTGTTTTCATAAAAAGAAAAGAGAAAAGAACAAAAAAAAAAGGGGAGAAGGCCAGCCAACGAGGCCACCACGGCCGAGCAGCCCAACCTCGGCCCATCTTTTTCCCGCGCGTGCGCAGCCCGCCAGCAGCCCGCAGCCCCTTCTCCCTCTCTCCCCGCTGACATCCAGGCCCCACCCGTCAGCGCTACGTCACCGTGACGTCATCGTGTTCTTCCCCAAATCCCGCGCCCGCGATGGCAACCTCCGGCCGGCATTTGATACTCATCAATCGGGCGTTTAAGGCCGAGATTCTTGCGCCCGAGCACGGTTATAAAATGCCACGGCCCTCCTCCTCCATTACCCTCTCCTCCCCTCCCGAACCTCGCCCCCAGGCCGGCGAAATTACTCGCCGGAGTTGGCACTGCCCATCGCCGTCCTTCTCCATTTCCGGCGATCCTGGTGAGCGCCCGAGCCTGAAACCCCGTCCTTTCGACTCTCCATGCCCGTGCGCATCTCCCTGACCTCCCCGTCGATTTTCTCCAGCAGCCAAACGACACGCACGTCATCGACAGGAGCACGCCGCCGCCTCGTGGACCTCCAGCCTCTCGCCGTCAACGCGCTAGGACGCGACCGACGCCACTACCTCGCCATCGGTCTCACCTCGTCGCTCTGCACCCCGTCATCAGGTCGCTGGAGCCCAGAAGCCACGGGAGTGACGAGAACGTGAACGCTCGAGCCGCGCCACCGCCGTCCTCCGTCGTCTCCGGCAGCCCTCCGTCACCGAGGTGAAACCCTAGATCCTGGACTGTTAGATCCATTTTGGATGGCCTAGATTAGATCACTTATTTTGAATCGGTACGGTTAGATCTAGACCGCTAGATCCAGATCCAACAGCCCAGATTGGAGGCAGCCACGTCATCGCCAAGTCATCATCCAGTCGGCACCCCCAGCCAGTCAGAAGCCGCCATGTCAGATCCAGTCAGCGCCAGCGTGGAGGAGATTTTTCTGGATTTATTTAATTCTGTCTGTTTTGCAGAAAAACCCCTGGAACTTAGATTTATCATATCTTTTTATCCATTGGGTCAAATTAAAATATTTTTATATATTTGAAATCCTTAGAACCATTAGAATCTTTCTGGTGTCTTCGTTTTCTGTTTTGACAAGTTTAAATTTATTTGAATTTCAAATGTGAAATTTGAGTAAATTTGTCATAACTTTAGTTTCAAAATAGCTTTTGAGTAAATCCAATTGGTTTAGTTTAGTTATGAAGTCCTCTGTCCAGTAGGACCAACCCCATATTTTCTGTAATTATTTTGTTCAACAGTAGTTTTTTATTTGTGTTTATTCCCTTTTTGGGAATTGTTTTATGTTGTCTTTATATGAAAAATTGTTTTAATTGCATTTTGACTTCATGCATGTTTCTAAAAATCAGAAAACAATATTTAGTATTTTACTTGTGATTTTAAATACATTTCATGCATTGCATTTTTTTTATTGTATTGTTATTATTGTTTTGTTTGTTTATTTGTGGCTTGGTTATTTTGTTAGTTTATTCGGAGAGTCACGAAGACTTTGGTGGTTGCTACTCCTGCCACTCCTGTTGCCAAGGCAAGTGGCACACTTGCATACTTTTCGTCCTATTATTTTGATATATGCATTGTGGTAGCTTTTACTTAGAAAATTTGCATGATAGGTTATTAGTATTACTATGCTATGCTAGACCTGTTAGTTGTTTTCCAAATATTTCCTAAGTGTCTAGTACCTACTTGATAACTTAGTAGAATAGGAAAAATGCTATGCTAAAGGTTTTATATGAAAGGTTAATAAAATTCTACTAAGTAAATGAACTACCTGGGTGGGTGGTTGGTTTAAAGCAATTCCCCATACGTGGGAGGATGAATTGTAGAAGAGGATGATTCCCCAATTTAGGAGTAAGGACCATACGTGGTTCCCTAATTTGGGAGGATGAATCATACTTGCGGAAAGCCACCCAGGATCGAAGGGATTTGAAGTTACTCCAAGTGAAGATTGCTTCCAGTGCAGCCATTAGTTATATGGGCTCTATCTTGATCAACTAAGTTGCGTGGACTCATCCCGGCTTGACAGGTGGTGGTAGAGGTTTGTAGGTGGAGCGCGTCAGGCCGGTATGGGATGGGAAAATGCTTCTGAAAGATCTCGTCTTAACCTTCTTCTTTTCCCCGAAGCACCAATGGAGTGTGAGGGATAGTTTGGGTTGGTTAAGTCTAATGGTGAAAGTGCACAACCTCTGCAGAGTGTCAAACTAAGTACTTAGCCGTGTCCCCGGTTACGGACAACTATGAGCAGCTGATCAAGGACGTCAACGGAGGATCCCAACATTTCAATTTCTCTAAGTTAAAATTTGATGGGTGAACAAGGGTAGATGAGACGGTGGTTTTCATGCCATGAAAGTCTCGGATAGATGAAAAGATGTTTTACAAAGAGTTAGGAAAAAGTTGGCTTTCCGCAAAATTAGCCTTCAAACTCCACAAGCCAAATATGCATATAGGTTATTAGAGTTTTCCTCTATGAGTCCACAAAGTGTCACTTGCCAGATCCATTTTATGGTTCTGACCCACCTTGTTGATATCTTTTTATCAGGTTGTTCTGACGAAGAGTGAGGTTTCGTTAAGGGTTTCGAGTCTGCAACCAACATGTTTCGCCTGTGGCTACATGAAGATTGGGACTCCATGCAATAATATTTAGTCTTCCGCTGTTATTTTTATTTATGCTAGCTTCGAGCTATGCAAAGTTGTAATGGATTATTTTAAGTCTGGATCATTTGTGTAATAAATTGATACAATGTTATGGTATTCATCGTAAACTGTGTGTGCAAACGATTTGATCCAGGGATTTGCACTATACACAGGGATCTTGCCTATTTTTAAGTGCAGGTCCGCTACAGGCACATCCACAGTCCAATGGACAAGCAGAGAGGGCAAATCAGGAGTTGCTAAAGGGAATTAAGCCTCGGCTCCGAGTCCCTTTGCTAAGAGCCGCCGGGTCTTGGGTTGAGGAGTTACCAGCAGTACTCTGGAGCATCAGGACGACTCCTAACAGATCCACTGGCTTCACACCTTTCTTCATGGTGTATGGAGCAGAAGCTGTCTTGCCAAGCGACTTGTTGCATGACTCGCCACGAGTCGCCAATTATGTTGAGACAGAAAACGAACTCGCCCGCTAGGACTCGGTCGATGCACTTGAGGAAGCAAGGGAGTTAGCCCTTGAAAGATCAGCAGTTTATCAGCAGGACTTGCGGCGATATCACGCACGCAGAGTCAAGACCCGGACTTTCCAGGAAGGAGACTTAGTGCTTCGCCTTGTCCAGAATAAGGAAGGGATGCACAAGTTATCTCCACCATGGGAAGGACCGTTCATCATAAGCAAGAATCTGAACAACGGATCGTACTATCTAATGGATGTGCGAGAGCCGGCAAGTGTAGGCAAAGGAGCTGATACAGCTCATACTCTAGACCCTTATGCAGAGGCAAAGAGGCCTTGGAACATAGCTCAATTACGTCCATATTATACTTAAGTTGTATTAGTTTTATGAGTTGCAAGGCAAAGAGCCCAGTGAGCCATGCCTAGATGCAATAGCATTGTTATGATCAAATGAAATGAAGCCGGCTTTTGTGAACATGAGTCCTTTAGTCGAGTCACCCAGTGAGTGCGCTTTGTTCTTTAAATTTTGATCATCAGGTTCTTGGGGGCTTGCTTTTCAGTGAAAAAAGTTAAGCTTAAACTCTTGGACCCGGCACAGTAGCCAAACTTTTCCTAGTCTTTTCGCTGGTAAGTCAGATGCATCCTGCACAATATGACCTATCTACAGGCATGACTTGCTTCTCTCTCTTATGGATCCTAAGGAACATATGAGTTAAGAACCTGTCAGCACAAGCTGTAAGAGAAGTCATGCAGGGCCTACTTATTCATCAGTGAAAAACTAGACGGGTTATAAGAACCAAGCCGATTGGCACAAATTCAAAATAGCTAACAAGCTAAATAGTTTAAGGCACCAGTAGTGCATCATTACAACCCAAAGTAGCTAACAAGCTACATAGTTTAAAATCATCAGAAGTACATCATTACAAACTGGAGTCATCTAGAGAGTTTTCCTTAACAGGAGCTGAGTCCTTGACTGGAGCTGTGGAGTCCTTAGCTGGAGACTTGTCCTTTGCTTGAACAGCAGGAGTTGAGGAGCCCTTCTTTACAGGAGATTTGCCTTGTGCTGGAGCAGCAGAGGGAGGAGCCGGCTTCAATGGAGGCTTGGTGGCGACTCTCTTCGTTTGAAAGCCAGTACCCTTGGGACTCTTCATGTGCTTAGCAAGCTCAGCTTGTTTCTGAGCGTCTCCAGAGACAGCTCTAGAAGGAGTGGGCGCAGCAGGTGTCTTCAGAGTGGGCTCGGCACTAATAACAGGAGCCGCCGGTGACGATGAACTCGGACCGGCAGAAGAAGAGAATACACCAGCTGGGTCCTGTGATGGGCGGCCAAAGTTTACTATCTGAGGAGTTTCTGGAGCGACTCTTTTGTTCTCCAAATCATAATGATGAACCCATACCTCAGGGTCCATCTTATTGGCAATCTCGCAAGCATATGGTCGCACCAGTTTTTCTTCGGCCTTGAAGTCATCCTGAGTAAAAGGTTTGCCATCCTCATGTTGCTCAGGCTTCCCCATTGTAAGCATTGCTGGCTCTAGGACGGTTGGATAGTAGCTGTGGGCTAAGGCCAAGATCCTGGTGGAGGCTCTCCTCATTGAAGATTGTTTCCACAGACGCATATAGCCTGGTGCTCTGGACAACTCGTCCACCAGACGTTCAGGCTCTTTGGGGCACTTGCCTTTATGATTCAAATACTTGACCACAGAACGGGCTCCCTCTTGTAGCCCATGACAGTAATCAAGCATCTCAGATAGCTGCTTGCTTGTGGGCAATTTAAGCTTTGGGGAGTCAGCCCCTGCAGAAGGGAAATCAAGGAGTCATTGTCAGTTGAAAAGCAGTTCAGAAAGGTGCAAAAGGAAGCAAGCAAAAGTCATAAACTCACCAAATATATGCTGACACATGGCACCAATGCCTTTTTTGCAAGTGTTGAACACAGCTTGTAGGTCATTGTGTGCTTTCTGAGCAATCTTTTTGGCCTCAGCCGACTCTTTCTTTACCTGCTCCAGTTGAGCAGCCAAGGTCTTCAGATCCTTCTCAAGCTGAAGGGAGTGTTCTTTTTCGGCCATGGCAGACCTGGCACTGGCAGCTGCCTGGTCCTCAAGTTCTTTCATATCTCTCTTCATCTTGGAGACAATGCACTGCAATAACAAGTCATAAAGCACAAGTGAGCTCCACAAGTCAAATAAAGAACTCATGAGCTCCAAGTCGTCACAAGTTAACAACTTGGCGCTTGGGGGCTACTCAGGAGTCAATTCTTTCTATCAGAAAAGAAGGCATGGGTCCTAGTCGACAAGTCATAAGCTCCAAGTCGCCACAAGTTAGCAACTTGGCGCTTGGGGGCTACTGGCAGATCAGAATTTTTCATCAAGTTAAGTATGAGTAGAGTGGACATATTTGCAGCTCCAAGTCGCCACAAGTTAGCAACTTGGCGCTTGGGGGATACTCACAGAGCAGAAATTCTTCTTCAAGTAAGGTGTCAGTGAATTACATATGTTGGTAGCTCCAAGTCGTCGCAAGCTGACAACTCGGCGCTTGGGGGCTACTCGTGCGAAAGTTTTTGGTCTAAGGACCCGACAGATAGTAAATTAGCAGCCCCGAGTCCTAGTAGAGTTAAGGACTCAGTGCTTGGGGGCTACAGTGTGCAAATTTTTTCTATATAGCAATTAAGTTCAGTATCAAATCAAAGCACCTATCCTAGTCACAAGTCACCACAGACAGGTGCTTGGGGGCTACTGAGATAGGATGATGCCAGAAAGTATGAAAGGTGAAGTCAGAAAAGCTTACTTCATGAACCATATGAAGAGACCTAAGAGCCACTTGTTCTTCATCCTTCAGCCTCGCTGATTGATCGTTCAAGTCAACAGCTTCAGCATAAGCCTCAGAAAATGACATGTTGTCAGCTACTCGAAGTCGGCTGTAATCAGTTGATGACTTGATCTTGATGGACGGAGAGGCTGCAGGAGTCGGCTTCACAGGAGCCGGACGAACTTGGGGCGCAGTATCAGGAGTCGCAGCACCAGAGCTGGGCTGGACTATCGTTGGAGTCGCCGCCCGAATCCTTGAAGGGGACTCGGGAATGGTTGGAGTCGTGGTTGCACCAGCAGATGCAGCAACTGAAGGACCTGTCCTTGTGCTGGTCGTTTCAGAGGCCGAAGGAGGTGCAGGTCCACGACCAGAGGTGACATCAGCCATGCCTGGGAGCTTGGTTACCTTAGAGCAAGGCCGAGCCCTGAAATACACAAAAATAGAAGTCAGCACCAGAGTTAGTGAAAAGGGAAAAAGCAGAAGTCATTTAAGTGCAAGTATAGAAACAAAGGAATCTTACCCAACATTGGTCTCCAGGTCCAAGGAGGCCTGAGAGTTTGAGGAAGGCATTGACATCCCAGAGTGATAGGAGTCGTCCTTTTGGGGAGGAGAGGCCGATTTCCGCTGGTGTGAGACTGGTAGAGGCTCAGGAGCATCTGCAGGCCCATCGGAACGTAGCTTCCTCTTCCTGGCGGCGATAACACTCTGCAGGTGTTCTTCAGGCTTAGTGGGAGAGCGAGAGGACCCAAGGACTCGTGAGAGTGGTACCTTGGGAACAGCCTCTCGAGAGCCATTAGTGTTTGAGGCTGGAGAGGAGGAGGAGTGACTCCTAGCTGAGGACTCTGCAGATATTGATGGCTGAGCAGCAGCAGAGGTAGTGTCAGCTTGTTTCGTGACGGGAGCCTCTGGAGAGGACTCGTCATCGTCGATTTCTTCCACAATGGGAGCCTCCTGAGAGGACTCCTCTTCATCAGCATTTTCAGTTGGAGCCTCTGGCGAGGACTCCTCATCGGCAGCATCATCTTCGACGGGAGCCCCCTGGGAGGACTCCTCATTAGCATCGTCAGTTTCTTCTGCCACAGTAGTTTGATCTGTGGCAGGAGTCTCCTCCTCAACTTCCTCTTCAGCTTCAGCCTCAGCTTCAGCTTTATTCTTAGTACCAGCTCCAGAGGCCGGCTTCCAGAAGGAGTCGGTGAGCTGCAACAGAGTCAATAAACGTGAGTCAGTAAGCAGTACAAGTGAGATCAAGGTTGAAATAAAGTAGAGAATTATACTTACATCAGGAGCTGGGTTGGTCGAGCAGAAGGGCTGGAGCCCGAAATGAGCTTGATCCTTCACCGGTTTCCCAGTCAACTTTTTGATGAGTCGACCAAGTTCGGGTCCATCAGACAGCTGCTCCGTAACTCGGAGGTCATCACCAGCGCATCTGGTATATGAGCAGATCAGTCGAGTCCTAGGACTCAGTGGCTGGATTCTCCAGGTCGTCCAGCAGCGGACAAGATCCATATTTTCTAAGTTGTGGGACAAGAGGGCCCGGATGCGAGTGATCAGAGACTCGACTCTTGGCCGGTCGGCCTCTGGGCACCTAGCTTTCATCAGAGGAGTCGCCCGAAGGCGGTCCTCAGAGAACAAGGGAAGTTTTGGCTCATTTGCAGGGGAGGTGTCTTTGCAATAGAAGAAGGTCTTTTGCCAATCCTTGATGCGATTGGGAAAGATTGGCTTTGGGAAGACAGAATTGAGGCGCCGTTGAAGAGCGACGGCGCCACATTGGAGAAGAGGGCCCCCAGAGGTCTCGGGCTGAGGGTTGCAGTAGAAGAGCTCAAGCCAGAGATTGATGTCAGGCTTAATCTGGAGGTAATCCTCACAGAGAACGACGAAATTGGAAAGGGTGAGAATGGAGTTAGGAGCCAGATCGTGAATCCGCAGCTCATAAAGTTCGAGGAGCTGGCGGAAGAAAAGATCGCCGGGGGGAGAAAATCCGCGGAACAAGTGCTCCACGAAGACAACTACTTCGCCCTTAGCGGGAGAGGGAACAATCTCATCCCCTGGGGCCCGAGCTTGAGCACTAGAGGGAATCAAACCTGAGAGCCTATGGGTCTTCAATTGCTCCGCCGTGATCACAGATCCACCCCAATCGGCGGAAATCGATCGCTTGGAAGAGGATTTTGCGGCGGCGGCGGCCGCGGCGGCGATGTCCACCGTCCTGCTCGACGAGGTTGCCTTGGCCTTTGATGTGGTCTTTGTGCGCTTGGGAGCCATGGCGTGCGGGCGGTGCGTGCTGGGCGCGGGAGAGATGGGCGCGAAGAGAAAAGGAGAGGTTTTGAGCTGAGGGGGCAAGTGAGGTTTTAAACCTAACCCTTCGGTATTTATCGAGAGGGTAAAACCCTAAGAGAGTTACAGTGCAGATCCACAGTAAACTGTGGATAACGTTTCGCTATTAAGCATCTCAGTGGTTAACAGATAGAAAGGGCACAGCGCAGAAAAGTTAGTCACAGAATTGGAAGAAGCCGGCTTGTCCCAGAGTGGCGAGTCCTGTGGCAGTGAAAGTCGAATTGTCCAGTCCTTGTTCGCAAGAGTCACAACAGACCCGGCCAGCATGTGCAAGGGCAAGGGTGATGGCTTGAACAAGGGCTGAGTATAGACTCATCCTTTATATTTTTTATGTCTTTATGCAGGAATTCATCTTGGAGCTAGCAGCAAGCGACTTTGGAGCTTGTGGCTCAAGTGGAAGGAGTCGACCCAGGGAGTCGAACCAACAAGTCAGAGAAACCGCTAAGCTGCGCCCAAGATAAATTCGGGGGCTACTGATGGGGGGATACTTTATAGGTAGGCCCATGGACCCGGAAAGTAGACCCGCCAAGACCAAGAAGGCCAATGCCGAGTCACGAGACAAGTCACATGGGCTGGGCTGGAGACAAGCCGACCAAGGCCCGTGTGGAGAAAGAGGCTCATCCAAAGAGGAGTCCAAATACAACCCGGAGTCTAACTTGGAAGACCAAGACGTAGAGTAGGACTCCGTGTTCTAGTGTGACTCGGTATAAGCTGTAAGTCCAGGGACCCGGCAGGCTTTATAAGCGGGGTCCTGGACCTTAGATCGATAAGCAAGTTAGAGAGATAAGCTTCAACCAATAGAGAAACCCTAGCCACCAGAGAGAAGTCGCCGGCTCCTAAGTTGTGGGAGCCGGGTCCTTGTAATCGAGATACAATCAAGAGCAATAACATAGAAGCAGGAAGTAGGTCTTTACCTCGAATCAGAGGGGCCGAACCTGGGTAAATCCTTGTTCCTTGGCGAGATTAACCGTTCTAACGTGCTTCAGTCATCAATGGCCCCAGAACTCATCTTCCCTGAGGAAGAACTTGCCGTGACAACCCCACGACACAGGGCCTACTTATTCATCAGTGAAAAGCTAGACGGGCTATAAGAACCAAGCCGATTGGCACAAATTCAAAATAGCTAACAAGCTCAATAGTTTAAAGCACCAGTAGTGCATCATTACAACTCAAAGTAGCTAACAAGCTACATAGTTTAAAACCATCAGAAGTACATCATTACAAACTAGAGTCATCTAGAGAATTGTCCTTAACAGGAGCTGAGTCCTTGACTGGAGCTGTGGAGTCCTTAGCTGGAGACTTGTCTTTCGCCTGTGCAGCAGATGTGGAAGTCGACTTTGCAGGGGATTTCGTGGCAACTTTCTTTGCCTGAAAGCCAGTTCCCCTCGGATTCCTCATGTGCTTGTTCAACTCCTCTTGAACTTGGGAGCCGCCAGTTGCGACTCTTGAAGGAGTGGGCGCAGCAGGAGTCTTTAGCGTGGGCTCTGCACCAGTCGAGTCGCCAGTCCCAGGAGCCGCTGGAGTGGAAGAGCTTGGCACAGTTGATGGGGCACCAGCCATGTCCTGTGAGGGACGCCCAAAGTCTACGACTGGAGGAACTCCTGGATTAACCCTCTTGTTCTCCAAGTCATAGTGATGAACCCATACCTCCGGGTCCATCTTATTGGCGATTTCGCAGGCGTAAGGCCGCACTAACTTCTCCTCAGCCTTGAAGTCATCTTGGCTGAAGGGAGTCCCATCCTCATGCTGTTCAGGCTTCCCATAGTGAGCATTGCTGGCTCCAGAACGGTTGGGTAGTAGCTATGTGCCAGTGCAAGTATCCTTATGGCAGATCTCCTCATGGCAGATTGTTTCCACAAGTGCATGTACCCTGGAGCTCTTGACAACTCGTCAACCAATTGTTCAGGCTCCTTGGGGCACTTGCCCTTGGAATTTAGATACTTTACCACAGAGTGAGCACCCTCCTGCAGCCCATGGCAGTGGTCTAGCATGGCATGGAGTTGTTGGCTAGTGGGCAGCTTGAGTTTTGGGGAGTCAGCCCCTGCAAAGTAAGAGAAGTCAAGAGTAATAAGTAGCTGAGTTCTTTGTATCAAGCTAAAAGAAGGCAAGTGCAGTAACTTACCAAAGATATGATGGCACATAGCCCTAATTCCCTTCTGGCATACGTCCAAGATGGCTCTCAGATCAGTGTGTGCCTTTTGGGCGGCCTTCTTTGCTTCAGCCGACTCCTTTTTCACCTTTTCTAGCTCAGCAGCTAGGATTTGTAAGTCTTTCTCCAGTTGGAGGGAATGTTGTTTCTCAGATTCAGCAGATTTGGCACTGGAAGTTGCTTGGTCTTCCAATTTTTTCATGTCTCTCTTCATCTTGGAGACAACAGTCTGAAAAAGCACAAGTCAGGAAAAGCAGAAATCAGCAAAGTACAAGTCGACAAGCAACAAGTCAGAAAAACGCAAGTCAGATTTTTACAAGTCAAATTCTATAACTCATGAGCTCCAAGTCGTCACAAGTTAACAACTTGGCGCTTGGGGGCTACTCAGGAGTCAGATTTTTTACAGATGCACAAGTCATGAGAAGAAAGTTAGCAGCTCCAAGTCGTCACAGGTTAACAACTTGGCGCTTGGGGCTACTCGCAGAGCAGAATTTTTTCTACAAGCTAAGTACCAGTTAATTACATTGATTTATAGCTCCAGGTTGCCGCAGGCAAACAACCCGGCGCTTAGGGGCTACTCGTGGAAAAGCTTTTTGAATTTAAAAGCGAGGATTAAACAGCCCCGAGTCCTAGTTGAGCTAAGGACTCAGGTCTTGGGGGCTAGAGTATGCAAGTTTTTTCCACCTAGTAAATGATTTGAGTTCAGGATGAAGCACCTATCTTAGCTCCAAGTCACCAAAGATAAGGTGCTTGGGGGCTACTGTAATAGGAGACTAATGGAGAGAGCATAAAGAGTACAAGTTAGAACACTTACGTTATGAATCATTTCAAGGGCTCTGAGGGCTACTT
Organism: Puccinellia tenuiflora; assembly: GCA_012064385.1. Taxonomy (NCBI): domain Eukaryota; kingdom Viridiplantae; phylum Streptophyta; class Magnoliopsida; order Poales; family Poaceae; genus Puccinellia; species Puccinellia tenuiflora. The sequence goes on along the minus strand of QRDG01001449.1, from coordinate 733,236 downwards.
GCTCCTCATCCTTTAGCTTGGAGGCTTGATCATTCAGTTCTATGGCCTCAATATAGGCCTCGTTGAAGGATTTATTGTCAGATATCCGGAGCCGGCTGTAGTCAGTTGAGGACTTTGCTGGCTCGGTGTTCAGCTGAGAAGTGGGAGCCGCCTTTTCTTGACTTGGAGGCATCTGGGTTGTAGTGGTTGGAGTCCCACCCCCAGAGGAGGATGGGATTACCAAAGGAGTCCCCAACTGAGTCCTTGGAGCGGACTCGGGAACAGGGGGAGTCCCAGTGGTTGTTGCACCAGCAGATGCAGGAGTCGTAGGAGCGGTCTTTGTACTCGTCGTCTGAGAAGTCGACGGCGGTACAGCTCCTCGGCTGGAAGTCACGTCGGCCATGCCTGGTAGCTTGGAGACCTTGGCGCAGGGCCGGGCTCTGAGACAGGACAGATTAAAAGTCAGATATTGATTAAAGGGAAATACAGATGTCATGCTAGTAAAGATAGAGGAGAAAAGTCATACCCAACATTTGTCTCAAGATCCAAAGAGGCTTGAGAGTCAGAGGAAAAGATTGACATTCCTGACTCATAGGAGTCAGCTTTCTCAGGAGGAGAAATCGACTTCCTTTTGTGTGATACAGGTAGAGGCGGAGGAGTCTCTGCAGGGCCACTTGAGCGCAGTTTCCTTTTCTTGGCAGCAAGAACTTGTGCAGCAATTTCTTCAGGCTCACTGGAGGAGCTGCTAGATTTTTCGACTCGCGAGGCGGGTACCTTAGACACAGCAGCCCGAGACCCATTTTTCGGAACTGGAGGAGTCGGGGAGCGACTCTTGACATCTGATGACTCCTCAGATGGAGTTGGTTGGGCTCCTGCAGGACTCGATTCAGTATGCTCTTCGTCAGCATACTATGCTTCAGAGGAGGACTCCTCCTCAACGACATTGACAGTGGGAGCCTCAGGTGAGGACTCCTCATCTTCATTCTCCTCGCCAGCGGCAGTAGCCTCTTTAGAGGACTCCTCGCTGGCTTCTTCTTCTTCAACAATCTCTGCAGCAGCAGAGGTACTCCCTTTGCCCTTGTCAGTTTCAAGGGCCGACTTCCAGAAGGAGTCGGTAAGCTGCAGAAAGTGTGAGTTAGTAAATTGAGACAATACAAGCAAGTAAGAAGGAAAGACAGTTAAAGTACTTACAGCAGGAGCTGGGCAGGTGGAGCAAAAAGGCTGGAGCCCGAAGTGGGCCTGGTCCTTCACCATTTTTCCGGTCAACTTCTTGATCAATCGACCAAGTTCAGGGCCATCTGACAGCTTGTCAGTTGTCCTGAGATCATCAGTGACACATCTAGTATAAGAGCAAATTAGCCGAGTCCTAGGACTCAGCGGCTGGATCCTCCATGTTGTCCAGCAACGGACAAGATCCATATTTTCCAGATTATGAGAAAGAAGAGCCCGAATTCTAAGAATCAGTGACTCGACTTTGGTACGGGCGGCTTCTGAGCACCTGGCTTTCATGGCAGGAGTCGCTTCTAAGCGATCTTCAGTGAACAAAGGAAGTTTGGGCTCGCCCTCAGGAGATGTATCTTTGCAGTAAAAGAAAGTTTTTTGCCAGTCTTTTATGCGGTTGGGAAAAACTGGCTTGGGAAATACAGAGTTCAGGCGACGCTGGAGAGCCACAGCGCCGCACTGTAAGAGAGGGCCTCCAGATGTCTCGGGTTGTGGGTTGCAATAGAATAGTTCGAGCCATAAATCTAGGTCAGGCTTAATCTGGAGGTAATCCTCACAGAGAACGATAAAATTGGAAAGGGTAAGGACAGAATTGGGAGCGAGGTCGTGGATGCGCAGCTTATAGAACTCATGGAGCTGGCGGAAGAACAAGTTACCGGGGGGCGTGAAACCGCGGAAAAGGTGCTCCGCAAAGATAACGACCTCGCCCTTCGCCGGAGAGGGCACCGATTCGTCCCCAGGAGCTCGTGCCTTGACGCTTGAAGGAAGGAGGCCAGCTAGGCGGTGTGATTTCAGTTGCTCCGCCGTGATGGTTGAACCGCCCCAATCAGCGGAGATAGATCTCTTCGAGGCAGGTGCGGCGGCGGCGGTGGCCTCGGTGGCAATGTCGATGATCCTGTTTGCAGAGGGGGCCTTGGCCTTAGAGGTGCCCTTGGTGGCGCGCTTGGGGGCCATGGCGTACGTGCGATGCAAGAGGGGAGTGCTGCGCGGGAAGAAGATGAGCGCGGGAAAGGCAGAAAGATTGGGGAATGTAGGGACATTTGAGGCTTTGGTTCTTACCCTTTGACATTTATAAGAGGGTAAAAACCCTAGAGGATTACAGTGGTGGCCCGCGGTAAAATCGTGGGTAACGAGTCAACAGTTAAAAGTTAAGGTTATAGAAGTGGAAGAAGAGCTGGCTTATTTTGGAAAGCCGAGTCCTATGACTTAAAGAGTTGAAAATCATCAGAGTTAAGTGTACAGGAATAGCCACAGGCTCGGCCAAGTGCTGTAAAGGGCTAGAGCGGTGGACTTGTGAAAAAGGCGAGGACGGATTCATTTTACGTGTATTATGTTTTAATTGCAGGAATTCATCTTGGAGCTAGCAGCTAGCGACTTCTGAGCCTGTGACTCGGAGTGAAGGAGTCGACAGAAGGAGTCGGCCCCAAGAGTCGAATCAGGAATAAAATCAAGAAGATAGAGGAAGCCGACAAAGCTGCACCCAAGATAAATTCGGGGGCTACTGATGGGGGGATACTTTATAGGTAGGCCCACGGACCCGGAAAGTAGACCCGCCAAGACCAAGAAGGCCAATGCCGAGTCACGAGACGAGTCACATGGGCTGGGCTGGAGACAAGCCGACCAAGGCCCGTGTGGAGAAGGGGGCTCGTCTAAAGAAGGAGTCCAAGTACAACCCGGAGTTCTAGTTTGGAAGGACAAAACCTAGAGTAGGACTCCGTATATGAGTAGAACCCGAGACAGATTGTAAGTCCAGGGACCCGCCACCTTTATAAGGGGGGTCCTGGATCGTAGTGAGCTAGGCCAAATCAAGTTAGAGAAACCCTAGCCACCAGAGAGAAGTCGCCGGCTCCTGAGTTGTAGGAGCCGGGTCCTTGTAATCAAGATCTAGTAAAGAGCAATAACATAGAAGCAGGAAGTAGGTCTTTACCTCTAATCGGAGGGGCCGAACCTGGGTAAATCCTTGTTCCCTGGCGAGATTAACCGTTCCCACGTACTTCAATCACCAATGGCCCCAGAACTCATCTTCCCTGAGGAAGAATTTGCCGTGACAACCCCACGACACCCGCCAAGACCAAGAAGGCCAAAGCCGGGTCGCACTTCAAGTTACATGGGCTGGGCTGGAGAGAAACCGACCAAGGCCCATGACAAAGGAAGGACTCGTCGAGGAGGAGTCCTAGTACAACCCGGAGTTCTAACCTGGAAGACCAAGACATAGAGTAGGACTCCGTGTCCAAGGTTGACCCGGTGTAAACTTGTAAGTCCAGGGACTCGACCGCCTTTATAAGGAGGGCCCTGGACCTTAGATCGACAAGTCTGAGAAGTCTCACAGGCCCTGGAGCAATCAAGTAATCTATAACCCGCAAACACCAGATCCCAGAGAGATAGAAGTTGCCGGATCTCGAGTTAGCGAGATCGGGTCCTTGTAATCGAGATCAAGTCATATCAATAAAGCCGAAGCAGGAAGTAGGTCTTTACCTCCATCGAGAGGGGCCGAACCTGGGTAAATCCTTGTCCTTAGGCGAGATTAACAACTCCTGCATACTTCGATCAGCAATGGCCCCACAACTTATCTTCCCTGAGGAAGAACTCGCCGTGACAACCCCACGACACCAGGGGCGGCCCCCTGCCGCGGCCTAGGGCCCACCCGCGGGTGGGACCCGCCCCTGCCCTATGGGGCACCCCTCGGCTGCCTCCGACGCCCATAAAATCACATCCGACGCAAAAACCCTAACCCCAAAGGATTTTCCTAAATACGCAACAGAGCTCCGCCGCCATCGCCGACAAGTTTCGGGGGTCAGATTGATCCTGTTCCGGCACCCTGCCGGAGGGGGGATCGACCGCCGGAGCCATCTCCATCGACACCGCTGCTTCCCGCGATGAGGAGGGAGTAGTCCCTCACCGGGGCTGAGGCTTATACAAGTAGCTATGTGGTTATCTCTCTCCCATGATGTGATCTTCATTGTGATCATGAGCTTTGTTGATATAGTTGAATACATGATGTTTCCCTTTGTGTAATGGATATAATGTTGCTCAAGTGATGTTATTTAGTACAATTTCCGGAGTCACCGTTGTGATCACGGTATCTCGGTGACAGTGTGGGTGCCGTGTGTGACTCTATGGATAATAGATTGGAAGGATCTTCGTCATGAGTTTGTTCTTTATTATTGTCGGATTGAATAGATCATGAGGTTTCTTGATGCTTGTGTTATTGAAGAAAGAGACTATTCAAGAAATAGGTTGTGGTGTTTGTTAGTACTATCTTTGGATGCGGATAGTGACAGCATGAAGTGTCCATATATGTGGAATACGAACTTTAAGGTGTGCTTTTCGTAGCCCTACGCAATTCTCATCCTGTTTGATCCACAAAAGAATTATCTCCGAGTAACGTCTACCATGCATGTGTTTTTGTGGAACTATCATGTGTTTAATTATGTTAATGATGTTGAGAGTAGTCACTAGTGAAAGTATGAAGCCTAGGCCTTGTTTCCAAGCATTGATACACCGTTTTTAGTCACTTTTGTCACTTGTTTGCTTGCTGCCATTTTTATTACAGAATTACAAAATCACCTTTTACCATCCATATCACTTGCATTTTACCATCTCTTCGCCGAACTAGTGCACCTATACAACTAACAATTGTATTAGGTGTGTTGGGGACACAAGAGACTTCTTGTATCTTAATTGCAGGGTTGCTTGAGAGGGATATCTTTAACCTCTACCTCCCGTGGATTCGATAAACCTAGGGTTACTCACTTAAGGGAAATTTGCCGTTGTGCTACAAACCTCTGCGCTTGGATGCCCAACAAGTCTACAAGAATAGAAGCGTGTAGTAGACATCAAGCTAATTTCTGGCGTTGTTGCCGGGGAGGTGAGCGCTTGAAGGTATCTTCTTTAGATTCTGCAGTTATATCTTTTTGTTTCTTGTTTTTATTTCACTAGTTTGGCTTATGGAACGTTGTTCTTTGAATTTACTTTTTGAGAGTGACCTCTCCACCACTCCCATGGTGGATAAGGTTACTCCACATACTGAATGTATTCCTTTCAAGATACCGATGGGGATAATTGATCGTGTTATGAGCAATTGCTATGCAGGAGATGGAGATATACATCCTAGTTATCATCTGCTTTATATTAAAGAGTTATGTGAGTTTGTTTGAGATTGCAGGTGTATCAAGAGAGGTAATCACGAGGAAATTATTTTCCTTATCACTTAAGGAGAAAGCATTGGAGTGGTATAGGCTGCTAGACAATTCTCACTTGTTGGATTGGAAGGAGCTTATGTCTCTCTTTTATTCTAAATTTTATCCTCTTCATGAAATTCATCGAGATAGAAATTATATCTACAATTTTTGGCCACATGACGGAGAGAGCATTGCTCAAGCTTGGGGGAGATTGAAATCATTAATGCTTAAATGTCCTAACCATGATCTTTCCAAGGATATTATTGTTAACAATTTTTATGCAAGGCTATCTCGTCATGACAAGGAAATACTTGATGCTTCTTCTATGGGTTCTTTTACAAGTAAGAAGATTGATGCTAAATGGGATCTTATTGAAAAGATTCAACAAAACATTGAAGATTGGGAGATCGACAAAGGTAAAGAGTTAGGTATAAATTATGAGTATGATTGCATTAAGTCTTTTGTTGAAACTGATAGTTTTAATAAGCTTAGTGCTAAGTTTGGACTTGACTCTCATATAGTTGTTGATATCTATAAATCTTTTGCTTCTCATATTAATATTCCTAAAGAGAAATGGTCTAAGCATCATGAACCTTTCAAAGACATTTGCAAACAAAATGAAATTGTTAATGATGATTGCAATAGACATGATCCAATCTCTACAAATAATATTCCATATAAGCATGTTAATTTTTATGGAGTGCATAGACCTTGTGAAAGCACTCGGGTTGAAGAAGATAAATATTGTAAGCAAAATAAGCATGAAAGAACAAGAAAATGGCTTAAGGATTTATATAAATTTGCTAGAGAATTAAATGACCTCTATCCTTTTATGTGTGAACTTTGCAATGAAGAAGGTCATTTTAATTTCCAATGCTCGTTCCTTAATGATAGAATTATTAGCCAGTTTTGTGATAACATGATCACCTCTAGTCTTTATGATGAACTTAATTTATTTTTGGGGGTGTGAAGAGTTGTCAGAAAAAACTTCTTGGTTAGATAGTAGTACTTTTGGAAAAAATAGCATTCTCAAGGGAGCTTATCATTATTGTGTTGTGAATTGCCGTGACAATGCTTACATTGCAAAAATTAGAAAGAATATCACTTCACCAAAGTATAAAAGGACATATGTTGCCAATAATGAAAGGGAGAGATTCTCCCAAGTTTCTCCTGTCTTTTTTAATAATGAATCAGATTATGTGGAGAAGCTTTCTTTCCAACCACTCCCTCCTAAGGTGGTGAAGAAGAAGAAGAAGCGAGGGAGGAGTAAAAATAAAGAGGAAACGGTATCATCCCCTAAGCATATTTCTCCCATCTTGGTTGTTCCTAATGAGCATGAATCAAAAATTATTGAAGATGATCCACTTAATTGTATTCATTATTATCTTGATGTTAAGTATATAGGCACTATTGAAGAAGATTATGTTATGCCTGTTACTTATTGTGATGATCATGATTGGGAAAATAATACTACTTATGATCTTGAAAATCTTTTTGGCACCAATTTTGAAAATGATGATATTGATAATTGTTATACTGTTGGGAATATTCATGTTTCTTCTAATCATAATGTGGAAAACCCCAAGCTTGGGGATGATGGGTTTGAAAATCCTTTTGGTATTGAAAGTCATGATGATTTGTTTACAAAAATATATGCTTGGAAAGATGACTATCCCCTTGCTTATGATGATATTATGCCTCAAATTTTTTATGATTATTGTGATGATAACTATGCCATAAAGAATGATTTTAATCATCCCTACGAGACTCGTCATAATTACTACTCTCCTACTAAACATCATCTTTCTAATACAGATGTAGTCTATCATGTCCAAGTTCTATATGATAGTCCTACTCTCAATGCTACTAATAATAAAGATTTTACTTATGTGGAGAGTAATAATAATACTTTTATGCATTTGAATCATGTGATGGTTATGTTATTGAGTTTTCTTATGATTCTACTGAAAGTTATTATGAGAGAGGGAAGCGTGGTTATATAAATTTTCATCTTATGAAGTTTCCCCTCTTTATGTTGAAGGTTTTAATGTTGCACTTGCTTTGCCTTCCTATGCTTAATGCTTTATGCTCCAATGATTTATTTTCTTACAAGATGCCTATGCATAGGAAGAGAGTTAGACTTAAATGTGTTTGATATTTGCTTCATGATGCTCTCTTTTGCGTTCCAACTCTTTCTTATGAGAGCATCATTAAAATTATCATGCCTAGCTAAAAGGCTTAAAAGAAAAGCGCTTGTTGGGAGGCAACCCATGTTTTCTTTTCTTTCAGTTTTTTTTTCTTGAGACATGAAGTTGTTGCCTCTTGTAACAGCCCCAGCTTTGTACTGAAAAATACGAATAATTTTTCCACTTTTTCCTTATCATTGTTTGCATCATGGCATGCATATGAATTTTGCTTCTTCTAACAATCCACACTTGGAAACACATATAACATGGGGAAGCTCAACTTTCCGAAAACCTCCAAACCAAATGCAATGCCCAACTTGGCAACAAACTAAATGAACTTCCAAATTGTTTGGGAAGTTCCAAGTTTACATTTTATAACCAATTCTCAAATTCCAAATATTGCCAAATAAGAAATGAAATTGAGAATCTAAAATTGGTTCAATTCAAACCCTATTTTGAAACCAAGTTAAACTTTCCCAAAATTCAAAATAAAATCATGGGGAGTTTCATTACTATATTGGGAGCCTCCGTGAATAATTTCATTATTTTTGGAAATGTTTAGGTGCTCCAAATAAATGCAATTGGGGATTTATCAAAAATGACCTTAATCAAACTCTATGAACAAAGATGGTGCAAAACATTTTATTTTTCCAAACAAATTTTTGTGGAGCTTCTAGGTGTTATGGGGAGCCCACCTGAATTTTTTTGGAATTTTAGAAAATGCCTAAATACCCCAAATAAATCACTGAAGTTGCTGGGGGACCCTTTTGCAATTAAATTAACTGTTGCCAGGGGGTTTTCCGGGAAATGGCCATCTTCTCCACACTGTGGCCACAGTGGCTGTCGCCCATGCCGCCACCTCCCCCACGCCCATGTCGGTGTGCCTCCTCGCGAGCAAGCCCCCGTGGACATGGTGGTCACCCCCACCCGCATCCCCACTTGCCCCTCACCCCATTCCCACCACCTGCTCCCTCTCGTCTCGCTCACTCTCACCTCCCGAGCTCCTCCATCGCCGCTCGGTTGCCAAGCTCGCCGCCGTCGTCCCAGTCCTCCCCGCATAGAACGAAGCCTACGGGGAGCTTTGCCTCGCCCTCCTCTCCCTTCTCCCCGTCGGAATCGAGCCGGGGTAGCTCGGTTCCGACGAATTCGTCCTCGACCACTTCGACCACGACCGACGCCGCCGGGGTCGATTCCTTCGTCTCCGACCACCCCACCATCGTCGAGCACCCACAGATCAACGAGGGTGAGCTCCTTTTTCGTTTAGGCCTACTCCCGCTCCCCCTCTCCCTCCTCTCGCGCCTGCACCGTCGCCGTCGGCCGCCACCGCGCCGCCCCGGTCGTGTCGGCCTGGGGCCCGGCCTGGGCCGGACAGGAGGCCAGACGCCTCAGGCATAGCCCCGGCCTGGGCACCGGTCTGGGCCGGCCGGGAGGCCGGCACCCTCAGATGCAGGCCCGGCCTAGCGCCCGGCCTGGGCCGGCTGCCTTGGGTCACCCCCCGGCCTGAGCCCCGGCCTGGGCCGGCCAGGAGGCCGGCCGCCTCAGCCACAGGCCCGGCCTGGAAACCGGCCTGGGCCGGTTTGGAGGCCGGCCCAACAGTAAAAACAGTTAAATATTTAAAATAAAATAATTGATAACTATTTGAATATTACCCCAAAATTTAGCAAATCAAATATCAAATTGTTCAGAAAAACAAACTCTACCTGTTAGAATCATTAAAATGATCTTTTGAGTTTATATTTTTGCTGTTTGTTAATAATTCCTAAAATGGTATAAATCATACCTAATTTGGGAAAAATCATAATTCGATAAATATTTAACCAAAAATTATGAATAAAATATCAATGTGATCAACACTTCAAATGCTATCAAACCATGCTAATATTACTTCATGATCTCTAATATTTATTTGATGTTATTCTTTAAATGAATAAATTCAAATAATCAATTAATTCACTATTTATTCATCGATAATCGGAAAATCACGAATGAGGTACCAAAATGATCGGAGGAACAAAACCTACTTAATCATGTCATGTTCATGCATATTTGATCCACTTCTTAGTAATGTAATAACTTATAAACAATGTGGCCACTAAGATAAATATGGGGTTGTTTCCACATAATGGCACTAATTATTTGGAACTCCATTTAATTTGTTAGATAAATTAAATGATGATATCTTTGCATAAATTTGACATGTCATCATGATTGTGCATTGCACCTTGTCTTCGTGTGATTTATTTGTTCCTTTGTATTATTTTGGGTATCGATAGATTCTGGAGTTGAGGTCACCCCTACCTATCCCGACGAGCAGTACTACACGCCCCGGCAGCAAGGCAAGAGATAACCTAACCTTCTTGGCATCTAGCATCCTATCGTTTTTATAAACTTATTTTATCCACTATAATATTGCATGCGGTTCCAATGACAATTTTGGTCAATACTAGAATATCCTATGAATGCATGTTTTTCCCCGAACCATTACATGTTTCCCTACCTATGAACCATAGGGTTGATGTGTTGGCCCAAGACAAAGATATATTTGTGGTATATATAAGCTTAGCTATGCTTAGCCATGCTTAGTTAAATGCTTTGTTGTCTGTTGATTAAATTCCATAATTATGTTGTTGATGGAATGTTTCGGACATGAAGGTTACTTGTGGTACTTAATTAAATTGTTAAAAGGCTTGGATCAGTTGCCATTGGGGATGGTGTTTTGCCTCATTCTTGCCGCCTAGGCTGAGAGTGCTTTTAGCTAGAACCAAGAACCGAGCGTGCTTTCAACGGTGGGGACATATGGAATCCCCTTTAACTAAATAACTTGTGCGGGCGTATCCAAGGGTCCTCTAGTTTGCTATTTCCATTTGCGTGTAAGTGAGTGGGTGGAAAAGGAAATGATGAGGACGGTGGTGTTTAGGACGTGGTGATGGGGCAGGGTGTTGAAATAGGCACTGAACTTGTCCTATGTCCACAGATGACTCTTGGATAGTCTCATGCGAGGTAAAGGTTTAACCGCGCCCACTCGCCGGCCTTCCCCGGAAGAGGGCCAATCAGGTGAGACGGACGGTACTGGTGGGTAAATTAGTACACCCCTGCAGGGTAAATATTTTCGAAAAGCCGTGTCCGCGGTTATGGACAAATCTTGGGAAAGGCGGATTAGCTCATAGAAAAGTATAACCTAATCATTTAAAATTTGGCAGCTAAAGGTTGCAATTCAACGTGTGTTTAAAAGGTTCATTTCCTCGAGGGTGATTCGAGGGAGTGCCTTTGGTGGAGATGAGAGATGTTTTGGCTACAAGTTGGTTCGACGAGAACCGAAGATGAAAGTTACTCTCTTATCCCTCTTTGGAAAACAATTCTGAGTAGTCGATGCCATGGGTCTTTTATATCTTTTGAAAAGGAAATCTAGCTTTATGCCAAATAAATACATATACAGCTTTAGAGCCTCCGTCAGCATTGGGCCTATATCGCCCTACTAAACTTGCGAGTACGTCGTACTCAGTCTCTCTTTGCTGCTTTTATAATTTGTTTCAGAGGAGGAAGACACCGAGCAGCCAGGTGGTTTCTTCCTGGACATCGACGAATAGTTCGGGGTTCCCAGGTGGCAGCTTGGGACCGTGGAACAAGCTGGCTGGGATTGTTTATTTGTAGGCCTCTTAGGCCATATGTTGGATCTTGCTGTACTAGACAACTACTTCGCTTCCGCTTGATGTACTGTTGGGTCTGTGACCCCTTTTGTGTGTAAATTTGTATCTTCCTCATCTATGAGTTGCTATATGATTTTGTGTCGTAGAGTCTGCAATGTGCCAGTTGTTCCACAAGTCTTGATCTCTGTTTTATACATTGATAGCTATGCCAGTGTTTATGGAACGATCGATGTGTTGCGTGGGAGCGGTAATTCCATGCCCTTCGATTGTGTAGCATAGCCTGTGGGTTACATAGCCTCTCTGTATAATTCCGGGGTCGGGGCGCTACAAGTTGGTATCAGAGCAGGACTGCCTATAGGAAACCCTTTCTATTGGTCGATGTCGAGTCTAGTTGGAAAATTATTTATAACCTAAAAATGAGTTGTGAAAACCTTCTTAGGATTCTTTTTACTTGTCATCCAACTCGCTCTACTCTGATTTCTTATCTCTATTTGTTTTAAGCTTGGTGTCGAAGTTTAGGTTCTCGGGGTTGGGTTCTACCGTTCGGTGTTTGTCTCGAGTCCGTTGTATCCGTTTGCTATCGCCGCGATGACGTGATGTCACCGTGGTTGCCTAACTCTGTTTTTAGTGTTAGTGCCATCTTTCGCTATATCTGGAAGGACTCTTTTTATCTATCCTAACTGTGGGAATTAGTTACTAACTATGTCATTGTTCCAAATCTTCAGAATAGCTCCTACCCGTCGTGGGGAACAAGGCAATCCTGATGCACCGCCGCCACCCTCAATGGCGGAGGTCCTGATGGCCATTGAGCAAAACCGCCTGCGCAACAAGCATCTGCTCGAGCAGTTGGTGCAGCAAGAGGCAAGGAGGAACACGGACTGCAACACTCTCACAGAATTCTTGCGCTCCCAACCTCCTACCTTTACTGAAGCTAAAGAGCCATTGGATGCTGATGATTGGCTCCGGGCTCTCGAGCGCAAGTTTGCCGCTCTGCACGTTCCGGTGGCGGAACAAGTCAACTTCGCCACCTACCTGCTGAATGGAGCCACCGGCTCCTAGTGGGAGATCCATGTGTCGATGTTCGACGCTGGCCATGTCTTCACTTGGGCGGAGTTCCGCGCCGCCTTCCGTGCGGCGTACATCCCCAAGCCTATCATGGACCTCAAGAGGAGGGAGTTCCTGGACTTGACCCAGGGACGCATGCACGTCCAAGCCTATGGGCGAGAGTTCAACCACCTCTCCCGTTACGCCCCTCGGGACGTGACCAACGATGAGGATAAGCAGTACCTCTTCCGCAAGGGGCTCGCACCTCGACTCCGCTACGAGCTCCTACCCTTCAAGTTCCAGTCCTATCAGGAACTCTACAACCAGGCTCTTACTATGGAGCAGGGTAGGAAGGAGCTGGAGGCGTCCAAGTGGCCAGCTCCCACTGACAACCAGAGCTCCTCCTCTGAGGGCAAGAAGCGCAGGGTATTTGTGCCCTTCAGCGCTGTGCCCCGTGCACCCTTCGCGCCAAGGCCTTCAGGGTTCAGGCCACCTCCGCCTCGCCCATCTACCTCGACCTTGGGTGCGGCTGGAAGTGGCTTCCGCCCTCAGCTGCCTCCTGCACCGCCGGGGCTCACTTGCTACCACTGTGGCGAGCCGGGGCACTACTCCAGGGAGTGTCCCCAGAAGGCACCGGCTACCTCGGCACCTGCACCGGCTCCCTCTACACCGGCTGCCAAGGCCATGACCGTCAGCCGTGGCTGCCTGAACCACGTCTCGGCTGAAGATGTTGAGGAGGACCCCGAAGTTCTCATGGGTATGCTTCGAATCAATGATTACCAAGCTTTAGTCTTGTTTGATTCTGGAGCATCGCATTCTTTCATATCCATAGCGTTTGCACACAACCATCAAATACCATTTGTGAACATGGACTCCCCTCTAGTGGTCAAAACCCCAGGCTCTAGCTGGCACACTAGATGGATTGCTCCGGAAGTCCAGATCACCATAGGCTATTGGTCCTTTCCGTTTTAGCTGATAGCACTGAAGTCAGATGGGCTAGATATAATTCTGGGTATGGACTGGCTAGTCAAATATCAGGACAACCTGGACTATGCTGCCAAGTCTGTCACCATGATCCACCCAGCCGTCGGGCTGGCGAGTTATTGGTCACCTTCGTCCGCAACTCCGTCCGCTGCCACTCCTCTCTCGCCGGAAATCAGTCTATGCTTCCTGGAAGGTACCACCCCACCTGAAATGCACGAAGTAGCGGTGGTGTGTGATTTCCCAGATGTCTTCCCGGAGGAACTACCTGGCATGCCACCTGACCGAAGCGTGGAATTTGTCATTGAGTTGGTTCCGGGAACTGCCCCAATTTCCAAAAGGCCCTACCGCATGCCAACGGAAGAGCTAACTGAATTGAAGAACAACTTGATGAGCTGCTGGAAAAAGAATTCATCCGTCCGAGTAGCTCACCCTGGGGCTGCCCGGTCATCTTTGTCAAGAAGAGGGATACCAATGTTCCTCGACTGGTTGTTGATTACCGCCCTTTGAATGCGGTGACCATCAAGAACAAATATCCTATTCCTTGAATAACTGACCTATTCGATCAACTAGCTGGTGCAACGGTATTCTCCAAGATGGATCTGAGGTCAGGCTACCATCAGATAAAAATCCGAAAGGAGGACATTCCAAAGACGGCTTTCACTACCCGTTATGGGTTATATGAGTACACCGTCATGTCCTTCGGCCTCACTAATGCTCCGGCTACATTCATGAGGCTGATGAACTCCATCTTCCACGAGTACCTCGACAAGTTTGTCATAATTTACATTGATGACATCCTTGTCTACTCCAAAACCAAAGAGGAACATGCTGAGCATCTTCGGCTAGTTCTGACCAAGCTTCGAGATCACCGCCTCTATGCCAAGTTCTCCAAGTGTGAGTTTTGGCTAAAAGAGCTCATTTTTCTCGTTCATGTGGTGTCAGCTGCTGGAGTGGCGGTGATACCAGACAAGATTCAGGCAATCCTGGATTGGCCTACTCCAAAGTCCGTCAAGGATATTCATAGTTTCCTCGGGTTGGCGGGTTATTACCGCCGATTCATCGAGGGCTTTTCCAAGATAGCCAAAGCTTTGACTGAATTCCTCAAGAAAAACAAACACTTTGTGTGGTCAGAAAAAGCTGAAGAGAGTTTCCAAACCCTTAAGGTCAAGCTCACTACCACACCTGTGCTTGTCCTTCCTGACACCGACAAAGACTTTGTCGTCTATTGTGATGCATCACTCCAAGGTTTGGGCTGTGTTTTGATGCAAGAAGGCCATGTTGTCGCCTATGCTTCTCGTCAACTCAAACCACATGGGCAACCGATGCGAGATCTATTCTGATCATAAAAGTCTGAAGTATCTCTTCACCCAGCCGGATCTGAACCTGAGACAGAGAAGATGGTTGGAATTAATCAAAGACTATGATGTGACTCTCAATTATCAGCCCAGCCGGATTTGTTAGTAAGCTCTCGCTTTTAGCTTTTATCTTGTTTAGAGCTGCTAGTAGTTGTTGTTAAACTCTCATGTTCTTCACTTATATTTGTTGGAGAGTTGTTATTGGTAAATTGCTTGAATTGTCAAAGGGACAAAATGCTATTCATGTGATATTGGAATGAAATGAAAAGCCTGCATAGTAGTGTAGATCATTGTGTGGATACTTGATGCTTCTCAATTGTTTTGAGATGTTAAGTTGAATGCTTAAACTTGATGGTTATTTGAGTGGAATTGATTAGTAAAGAAATACTGTTAAAAACTTGAAACTGTGTGGTGTTTCGCAATTGTTAATTCATAGAGCTAATCTTTCCATCGAAAGAATTGTTTAGTCAACAAGGGAGACGGTGTAGAGTTTTTATGGTTATGATTGGTAAATGTCTTATGCTACTATGTTACCGGTTAATTTTAGATGTTTGCTTCAAGTACCTTCTTTGCTAAGCCCAAAAATTCGTACTGAGTGTATGGTTCACCCGTGCATCCAAATCCCAAAGCCAAACTATCTTGCTAGCTGAGTCCACCATATCTACCTATGCATGGTATTTCCTGCCATTCCAAGTAAATTTGTCATGCATGTGCTATCTTTAAAAATTCAAAATACTCCTTTTTGTGCCTCTATTTTTTAAGCTTATGAGGGAGCAGTAGAGAGCTAGATATAACTCGTGACGAGCAAGGTCATTTCCCCCCTTTCACCCGGTGTCGATGGATTACGTCTTCACTTGAATCAACCCGAGAGCAGCTTAAGAAAAATATAAATATAACTCACCATTCTCCTCTACGCAATGAAAATCTGAGAAATCAGCTCAAAACATTGGACAGTGGTGAAACAAAGGAGAAAGAGGAGCGTACTCGCTCCTCTAAAAACCAGCTGCTCTCACAAGTCTAAAAGCCTTGCTTGTTATGGGGGACTAGATAGCTTCTCTGTTGTGAAGTCGTTGACGAAAGCATGCATGTCTCAAAATTGTTTTACTTCTGTTTTTAAAAATCAAAAAGCTCTAGCACATAAGTAATCCCTGCTTCCCTCTGCGAAGGGCCTTTCTTTTACTTTTAATGTTCAGTCAGTTTTCCCTTTTTCCTTCTATCTCCACAAAAGCAAACATCTAGTGTTGACCCTGGGTATCGTTGAGCATATTGCAGTATCAAGATTAAACATGAATCTTTATATTGACTTTATCTATAAGATAAGCCGTTGGAAGTTGAAGCTTTTTGCTAATTCTTACATCTTCCTTTGTGTTGATTCTCAAACACTTTTGTCATGGAATTATTATCCTTGTGAATTAGTCAAATATGTTGATCACATCGTTTTCGTGTCTTTGACATACTATTTATGAAAGGTTTTGCTTGGATGATTCAACTTGTTTATTCATTGCTTTCTTGCTATCAATTATAGACAATTGTTTTGTATCTCTTCATTCACATCTTTTGATTTGCATCACTATCTTGATCAAGAATGTGTTGGTTGCATGTCTCATCAAAAATTATTTGTTATCACTTACCTACTCGAGGACAAGTAGGAGTTAAGCTTGGGGATGTTGATACGTCTCAAACGTATCTATAATGTTTGAGTGATCCATGCTAGTTTTGTGATATTGTCACATGTTTTTACTGTCAATTATATTATTTTTATACATTTTGTCGGACTAACCTATTGACAAGATGCCCAGTGCCAGCTCCCTGTTTTTGTGCTGAAATTGTTGCAGAAAGTTACTTCTGGAAATATTCTCGGAATTGGACGAAAATTTACGGAGTTTTTTTATTGAAGAAATGAGGAAGGGAGCCAGAAGGGCGACTCCAGGGGACCCACATAGGCCAGGGGCGGCCCCCTACCGCGGCCTAGGGCCCACCCGCAGGTGGGACCCGCCCCTACCCTGTGGGGCACCCCTCGGCCGCCTCCGACGCCCATAAAATCACATCCGACGCAAAAACCCTAACCCCCGAACGATTTTCCTAAATACGCAACAGAGGTCCGCCGCCATCGCCGACAAGTTTCGGGGGTTAGATTGATCCTGTTCCGGCACCCTGCCGGAGGGGGGATCGACCGCCGGAGCCATCTCCATCGACACCGCTGCTTCCCGCGATGAGGAGGGAGTAGTCCCTCACCGGGGCTGAGGCTTATACAAGTAGCTATGTGGTTATCTCTCTCTTCCATGATGTGATCTTCGTTGTGATCATGAGCTTTGTTGATATAGTTGAATACATGATGTTTCCCTTTGTGTAATGGATATGATGTTGCTCAAGTGATGTTATTTAGTACAATTTCCGGAGTCACCGTTGTGATCACGGTATCTCGGTGACAGTGTGGGTGCCGTGTGTAACTCTATGGATAATAGATTGGAAGGATCTTTGTCATGAGTTTGTTCTTTATTATTGTCGGATTGAATAGATCATGAGGTTTCTTGATGCTTGTGTTATTGAAGAAAGAGACTATTCAAGAAATAGGTTGTGGTGTTTGTTAGTACTATCTTTGGATGCGGATAGTGACAGCATGAAGTGTCCATAGATGTGGAATACGAACTTTAAGGTGTGCTTTTCGTACCCCTACGCAATTCTCATCCTGTTTGATCCACAAAGGAATTATCTCCGAGTAACGTCTACCATGCATGTGTTTTTGTGGAACTATCATGTGTTTAATTATGTTAATGATGTTGAGAGTAGTCACTAGTGAAAGTATGAAGCCTAGGCCTTGTTTCCAAGCATTGATACACCATTTTTAGTCACTTTTGTCACTTGTTTGCTTGCTGCCATTTTTATTACAGAATTACAAAATCACCTTTTACCATCCATATCACTTGCATTTTACCATCTCTTCGCCGAACTAGTGCACCTATACAACTGACAATTGTATTAGGTGTGTTGGGAACACAAGAGACGTCTTGTATCTTAATTGCAGGGTTGATTGAGAGGGATATCTTTGACCTCTACCTCCCGTGGATTCGATAAACCTTGGGTTACTCACTTAAGGGAAATTTGCCGCTGTCCTACAAACCTCTGCGCTTGGAGGCCCAACAAGTCCACAAGAATAAAAGCGTGTAGTAGACATCAACGACCGGCGCAGCTTGGAGGCGGCGGTGCCTCCTCGTCGTCGGACGACTCTACGGGAGCCAGCTTGGGCGGCTCGTCATCAATGCGGCTGGTGGTGGCGAAGCTGTGGAGGCGGCAGGCATGCTCGGATCGCACGATGACGTCCCAGTAAGGCGCCTCCGCGTTGAAAGGAGGCACGTGGCTACGCTCCTCCTCCGTTACTGCGCCTGCGGCGTCCGAGTCTCACATCGCCCGGATGTAGTCCAGCCTCTCCTGACCAGTGAGGGGCGGCGCAACTGGGACGTTGTCCAGGTTGACCAGCCAGCCGTCCGGCAGGCTACGGTCGGCGCGGGCAGGGGGAGGTAGTCGCGCACGAGCTGCTCCGCCTCCTCCTCCGTCATGGGATGACGGTCGTCGGCCTGCGGGGGTGGAGGAGGCGGAGGGGGTGGTGATTGCGGCGCCGCAGCCCTAGCCGCCGCAATCCAGATCCCCTGGATCCGGCGTAGCTCGTTGCGGCGTTGGCAGCGCACCAACGATATCGCGTCAAGGCGCCGGCGCCGCTCGTGGTCCTTCGCCGTGGGCTGGTAACCTGGCCCGCGGCGGTGCATCCTGGTTGTGCGAGTGGCGAGTGGACAGAGAGTGAGAGGAGCGCTGCGGTGGTGGAGTGTGTGAGACGAGAGGGCCGGTGGTGGCTTTTTAAAGCCGGTCGAAGGAGTGGAGATGTCGTCGCCATTAACACCAAGACGGCATGCATTCCGCCACGTGGCCTCTGCGGCGCTGCTACGAGGCGACGGTTCACTGCGCCGCCCAACTAGCAACTGAAACGATGCGCCGCCTGACGGCCCGTGCAACGATGCGACGACTCGGCACTGAAATGACGAGGCGCCTGCATCGCTGCCGCGTGCGGTCAGATCTCGGCGCGTCGTTTTGTGTGGCTGACGGGCGGGCCATATCTGTCGGAGGCTCGGGCCGGATAGTGTACGGCACCGCGAAGGCAGCCCCCAACTTTGGAGGCCCTGTTGGCGGTGCCAGACAGTTTTTGGACTGGACAAGGACTTTGCGACCCCCCGGTGTGGCATGTTTTTCTGTTCGGGGCCCTAATGGAGCTTTGGGGGCCCTATTGCGACCCCTCGGTGCAGATGCTCTTAGGTTCAGGTTCGGAAGGGGGCATACAGATTCACTGAGCGACTTTGTGTTTGGTGAGCTCTGCTAGCCGTCCGATTCAGGACTGTTTGCTTGGGTTAATTTTGCCTTTTGGATTTTGGCTTCACGGATGAGATTAGGTGTCGTCATATGTCGTTGGATTTTTTTTTGGATATTGGTAGTTTGTGTGTCATTCAAGAGAAGTTGTGTGGCATGACATTTTTAATCTCTCCGTTTATTTTGGTCAGTGATAATGTTCGTTTCTCAAACTCTCTGGATTGGTGTTGAAGGATTGTATGTTTGTATTGCTTGGGCTACATCGCCAGCCGTCAATGTTCGGTCAATGATTATTCTTGTCCACGACAAGTGGCTATTGCGGTCTTTAAAATCTTGATTGGCGAGAACGAGTTTGTAGGTATTTTAGTCTTTTCTGCTTGTTCAGTGCATATTTTAACGAGATAATCGCATGAACGGTCACACAACTTAAACGAGATGAGTACTTTGGTCACTCAACTCCCGAGTGTGAGCCGGGAGGTCACTTTAGATACATTTATGAGTAAACTGTTCACTCGCGCTGTCTGTGGGGCTAAATGGCGTTGATGTGGCAAGGTTAGACCGTGTTAGGGCTGCGCCAGGGATAGAAAGGAGAAAAGACAGGGGGAAAGGACGCTGCGTTCACCCAAGGCTCGTCCTCGAGCTCTACTTGGTGCGGTGAGAGTGAATCAGCGAGGAGAAGCTCCCGTCAATGGAGATGGTGGCCACGGCGTGCTCGGAGGAGAAGCGGGAGCGGCTCGCGAGCTTGCTCAATCGGATGCACACGAGCACCGGCGGTCCAGCGAGGCGTCTCGATCATCAGGAGTAGTGAGTTCGGCAGTGGCGCTCTGCCGGCCGCGATGAAGGCAACGACGCTCCGACATAATACTGCATCACACCGACCTACGAGAACTCCGGTGAGACGGGGGAGAGGAGAAGAAGCTCACAGCCGCATCAGATGGACGGGAGGCTCCCCACCGGGAAGTCACAGTGAGGCCATAGATTGGGGAATTGTCCCCGGAAATCGATTTACTGTTTGGTCGGCCGCAATAGTATGGGGAATTGTGGATTTAGGGTTCGATCCGGCAGGAGATATATCCACCACTTTTTCCAATTTAACCCACATTACACAGTTTGGGGTTTCGTAAAGTTACACATGGTCAAAGCCCTAACACAGTCTAACCTTGCCACATTAGTGCCATTTAGCCCCGCGGACAGCACGAGTGGCCAGTTTACTCATAAATGTATCTAAAGTGACCTCCCGGCTCACACTCGGGAGTTGAGTGACCAAAGTACTCAACTCGTTCAAGTTGTGTGACCGTTCATGCGATTATCTCTATTTTAACCTATGGCAGTCGTCGAAGAATCGAAGGAAAAGGACAGACAGGATGATTTGTACTAGACATGTTGCGTCCACTTGTATCTTCTTTGTACCATGTGTGTTTTTCTTGATAAAATACCAGATATAAGATGACTTCGGGTGTCTTTTCTTAAAAGGAAAAACACCTAAATTGGTGTTTTTGATTTTGACTTTTGGCTTGCAACAACATCAAGTCAAAACCTAAAAATCAGAAATAAGCTCAGAGTAGCCTATCAGACATGAAAAGTGTTCACCGATAAATTTCCAGCTTCTCACTCAATTGTGCAGTGTTTGGTCGCGTGAATAGAGGCCAACGAAGTCCTGGAGGCAAAAAAAAATTAGGTATTTGATTGTCGAGAAAAAAAAAAACCATCACAATTGTCTCCATATAGTCTCCATTTGCCACGTCAGTCTGATAAGGGGCCCCACTGGTTAGTATCAGTGATATCCGTTACATGTTAGCACTGAACCGGTGGTTATTTGAAACCCTAGCGTAATAGTTTTCTGTAAATTTTATTGATTGCCTGACGCGCGGCTGGTCAAATCTCACACGAACCTTAAAGTGTCTCATAGCCATGTCTCATAGCCATGCCAGTAGAGACGGCGGAATCGTCCGTTTCTGGCGAGCTAGATTTGCTAGGTGTGGAGAGGATAATGTGGTGCACGAGCTCGTGTGACCATGAAGGTGTCAGGAGTTTGGACGTGGGGCGGGAGAGATTGGTTTACCTCTCCGCCAAACTTTCCCCATATTTACCCCTCTCATACATGGATGATACAATTCGCTTTATGGGTCGTGATATCAAAAAAGCTAAGAACCTGAAATTAATTTGATCAGTGTACGAACAACTTTTGGGACTCAAAAATAAATTTACATAAAAGTGAATTGTTCTGCCTCAGGGAAGCCCAGGACGAGGCTGTCCAGTATGTCTAAGTTTTTTTCTTTTGTTGTGGGCATGATCAGTTTTCTATTAGATATTTGGGTATTCCGATTCATTATCAGAGGCTGCCAAATACCGGATGAAAATATGTTGAGGATCGCTTACGCAAAGGGGTAAGAATTTTGAAAATAAAACTACTATCTCTTAGTGGAAAATTAATTCTCATTAATTTGATATTAAGTAACTTTTATTTTTTTATTTTGAGGTTGTGTACATCTTAGCTATGTAGAGTATGGGTGTAAGCTCTTATAATTGTATCCTCGCGATGCTATATTTGAGTAATGGGAAATTCTAAGAGGAGGCGCCGCAATCTGCGTCTATCCGTGCGGCGCGTGACCACCCGTTCGATATAAAAAAAAACGTCATCTCTCTTCCACCTTATCCACTCATTCCGAACCAGTACAACCAATCCTTCCGACCGAGCAGACATGGCGACGCTGCTGCTGCTGCACAAGGTGTGGGGCTCTGTGCTCACCCGCGCTGGGGCGCCGCGCGACCCGGAGTCAGGCTCCTCCTCCTCCTCCACCCCACGGTGTCGCGGCCCGGCAGCGGCGGCAGCAGCGGAGTACGGGTCGCTGGGCGTGCTCGACGCCGTGTCGATCGACCGTCGACGTGTTGGTGCAGATCCTGCGCCTGCTGGGCCCTGCCGACGCTGCGCGCTCCAGCATCGTGTGCTGCTCCTGGCGCCTCCCCGCATCTGGCAACGGCCTCTGGGCCTTCTTCCTCAGCCCTGGACCTCATCGTCGTCGCCGAGACCCACATCGCCACGTAGGTCCTCCCTTCCCGTCTCACTCCCACCGGTGCCAGTTCCCTTTTCGCCATCATGTATCGCTAAACCAGAAGTCGTGGGTGTGAGAGTTGGGGAAGGAGAAGGGGGCGGACGGAGGCGACGAGATTTCTGGTTTCCAGAACGGGGGGAGGTTGTACCCGCGGTGGCGTCAACCGGTGGGAAGCCGAAGACGTTGCCGCATCTCAAGGATTCGAGGGGTGTGACCCCGCGAGAGGCGCGGGGAGCGAGTCTGCCGCCGACGAGCGCGAGGAGGAGGCGCGGCGCGAGGGGCGAGTCCGCCGCCGACGAGCGCGAGGAGGAACCATGGTGTAGGGGCAAGTCCCCTGCCGACGAGCCCGAGGAGGAGGCGCGACGCGGGTGGGCTTCGACAGTCCGCTGCCGACGACCGCGAGGAGGAGGCGCGACGTGGTTTATCTGGCAGCTATTGTAGCGTCCCGACCCCGGAATTATGCAGAGAGGCTATGTGACCCACAGGCTATGCTACACAATCGAAGGGCATGGGATTACCGCTCCCACGCAACACATCGATCATGCCATAAACACTGGCATAGCTCTCAAAGCATAATTAGGAGATCAAGACTTGTGGAACAACTGGCACATCACAGACTCTACGACACAAAGATCATATAGCAACTCATATATGAGAAAGATACAAATTACACACAAAAGGGGTCACAGACCCAACAATATATCAAGCGGAAGCGAATTAGTTGTCTAGTACAACAAGATCCAAATATATGGCCTAAGAGGCCTACACATAAACATCAATCCAGCCAGCTTGTTCCGACGTCCCAAGCTGCCACCTGGGAACCCTGAACTACTCGTCGATGTCCAGGAAGAAGCCACCTGCCTGCTCGGTGTCGTCCTCCTCTGAAACAAATTATAAAGGCAGCAAAGAGAGACTGAGTACGACATACTCGCAAGTTTAGTAGGGCGATATAGGCCCAATGCTGACGGAGGCTCTAAAGCTGGATATGTATTTGTTTTTGCATAATGCTAATTTTCCTTTATAAAAGACATAAGTGACTCAAAGTCATCGTCTACTCAGAATGTTTTCTGAAAAGGGATAAGAGAGTAACCTTTTCTTTCGGTTCTCATCGAACCAAATAGTAACCAGAAACATCACTCGTCACCACCAAGGCACTCCCTCGAATCACCCTCGAGGAAATGAACCTTTTATCACACGTTGTAATGCAACCTTTAGCTGCCAAATTAATTAATTAGATTCAGGTTCTCTATGATCTTATCGTCTATTCCCAAGTCGTCCATAACCGCGGACACGGCTTTTCGAAAAGATTTACCCTGCAGGGGTGTACTAATTTACCCATTGGTACCGTCCGGCTCGCTTAGTTAGCTCTCTTCCGGGGAAAGCTGGCAAGTGGGCGCGGTTAAACCTTTACCTCGCGTGAGACTATCCAAGAGTCATGTGTGGCGATAGGACAAGTTTACCCAGCCTATTTCAGCCCCTTCCCCCATCGCCACGTCCTAAACACCACCATCCTCATCGTTTCTTTTTCCGCTCACACACCCACACGCAAATGGAAATAGCAAACTAGAGGACCCTTGGATACGCCCGCACAAGTTATTCAGTTAGTAAGGAGCCCATACCCCCACCAATGGAAGCACGCTCGTCTTGGTTCAAGAGGTAAAGAACTCGCACCTAGGGGCAAGAATGAGACAAAACACCATCCCCGATGGCAACTCATCCAAGCCTTCTTAGCATTTTAATTAAGGAACCACAAGTAACCACCATGTCCGAAACATTCCATCAACATCATAATTATGGAATTTAATCAATGGACAATAAAGCATTTTTACTAAGCATGGCTAAGCATAGCTAATCATATATAAACAACAACTATATCTTTGTCTCAGGCCAACACATCAAACCTATGGTTCATAGGTAGGGATACATGTATTGGTTCGGGAAAAACATGCATTCATCGGATACTCTAGTACTGATAAAAAATTGACATAGAATCGAATGCAATATTATGGTGGATAAAATAAGTTTATAAAACAGTAGGATGCTAGATGCCAAGAATGTTAGGTTATCTCTTGCCTTGCTGCCGGGGCGTGTAGTACTGCTCGTCGGGGTAGGTAGGGTTAACCTCGACACCGGAATCTATCGATACCCAAAATAATAACAGAAGAACAAAATAAATCACACGAAGACAAGGTGCAACGCACAATCATGGTGACATGTCAAGTTTTATGCAAAGATATCATCATTTAATTTATATAACAAATTAAATGGAGTTCCAAATAATTAGTGCAATTATTTGGAAACAACCCCATATTTATCTTAGTGACCACATTATTTATCAATTATTACATTACAAAAGAAGTGGCTTAAATATGCATGAACATGACATGATTAAGTAGGTTTTGTTCTTCCGATCATTTTGGTACCTTATTTGTAATTTTCCGAGTTTCGATGAATAAATAGTGAATTAAATAATTATTCGAATTTAATTCCTTTACTCAATTAAAGAATAACATCATAGGAAAATTTGTGATCATGATGTGATATTAGCATGGTTTGTTAGTATTTGACATGTTGATCACTTTGATATGTTATTCACAAATTTTGGTTAATTATTTATTTTTTCGAAAAAGCGTTAATTATTTATCGAATTATGATTTTTCCCAAATTAAGTATCATTTATACCATTTTAGGGATTCTTAACAAACAACAAGAGAATAAACTCAAAAGATCATTTCAATTATCCTAACAGGAAGAGTTTGTTTTTTTGCACAATTTGATATTTGATTTGTCAAATTTGGATCATTATTAAAAAAGATATCAATTAATTAAAATTTTTTTATTTTCTAAAAAGGGAAAACAATTCCCAGACAGGCCGGCCTTGTGCCGGCCAGGCCGGGCCACAGGCCGGGGGCAGACCCGAGACCGTCGGCCTTTGGCCGGCCCAGGCTGGCGTGCAGGCCGGGTGGGTGCCTGAGGGGTCCGGCCTTTGGCCGGCCCAGGCTGAGCAACCGGGCCGGGCATTGACCCGAACCAGCCGGCCTTCGGCCGGGCAGGCCGGTTCCAGGCCGACGCACGGGGACAGTGACGACGGTGGTGACCGGCGTCGATCGACGGCGAGAGAGGAAGAGGGGGAGCGGGGGAAAGAGCTAAAAGGGACGCGGTGCTCACCCTAGCTCCGTGGTGGCACTCGACGGTGGCGGGGGTGGGCGGAGAAACCGGAATCGAGCTCGGCGGGCGTCGGTCGTGGCCGAGGAAGTCGAGGACGAAAACGACGAATCAGGGCTCCCCGGTCCGGTTCCTGGCAGGGGGAGGAGGAGGAGTTGGCGGCGGAGGTGCTTGCCGGCGTCGATCTACTCGGGGAGCCCTCTATCGGCGGGAGCGCACGGGGAGAGAGGGAGAGAGCAAGGGGAAGGAGCAGGTGAGGAGCATGTGTCGTGGGCGTCCTCCTTCGCGTCCTTGACCACGGAGAGGGGGCCGCGGAGTGGGGGCACGACGGCATGGCGCGCGCGGCATGGCTGGCGGCATGGCGCCAGTGCCGTTTCCAGCACAGTGAGCGAGAGAGAAGAAGTTTTTGCGAAAACCCCCCTAGCACATTTTAATAAATTGCAAAAAGGTCCAACAGCCCCTTTTTGGGATTTAATTAAGGCACCTAAACCTTTTTTATAAAATCTACGAAAATTCATGTGGGCTCCCCATGTCATGAGGAAGCTCCACAAAATTTTTTGTTCCAAAATAATTTGTTTAGATTCAAATTTATTCATATTGTTGCAATATGATCATTTTTGATAAATTGCAAATGCATTTATTTGAAGCACTTAAGTATTTCCAAAAATAATGAAATTATTCATGGAGGCTCCTAATATGAAAAAGAAGCTTCCCATAATTTTAGTTTGAATTTTTGGAAAGGTTTAGCTTGGTTTCAAAAATATGATTTGAATTGAACCAATTTTGGATTCCCAATTTCATTTCTTATTTGGCAATATTTAGATTTTGAGCATTGGTTATAAAATGTAAACTTGGAACTTCCTAAACAATTTGGAAGTCCAAGAATGATTTGTTTGCCAAATTAAACAATTGCTTTTGGGGTTGAAGTTGGAGAAGGTTTTGCTTCCCCAACTTAAATGCTTTCATATGTGGATAGTTAGAATTAGCAATTTCATATGCATGTTATGATGCAAACAAGAATGTAAAAAGTGGAAAAATTCTTCGTATTTTTTTCATTACAAAGCTGGGGATGGTACAGCTATGTGTTGTTTATGTTGTAACCATGTGTAGTTTATTAGGTAACCATGTGTGCTTATCTGCCAGCTATGTGTGGTTTATGTGGTAACCATGTGTGGTTTATCTGGTAGCTATGTGTGATTTATCTGATAACCATGCGTGGTCTATCTGGCAGTTATGTGTGATTTATCATATAACCATGTGTGATTTATCTGGCATCTATGTGTGGTTTTATCTAGTAACCATGTGTGGTTTATCTGGCAGCTATGTGTGGTTTATCTGATAATCATGTGTGGTTTATCTGACATCCATATGTGATTTTATCTGGTAACCATGTGTGGTTTATCTCGCAGCTATGTATGGTTTATCTGGTATCCATGTGTGGTTTATCTAGCAGCGATGTGTGGTTTATCTGGTATCCATGTGTGGTTTATCTAGCAGCGATGTGTGGTTTATCTGGTATCCATGGGTGGTTTATCTAGCAGCTATGTGTGATTTATTTGGTATCCATGTGTGGTTTATCTGGTAACCATGTATGGTTTATTCGGTGACCGATCACATTTAGCTATTTATCTGACAACCATGGTTCATCACTTATAGCTATTTGTGTGGACATGCTAAAAAAATTAGGGAGGAACATCTAAAAAGTCAACAGCAAGTACTGAGCAATGACGCTAGATTTTATCAGCAATGACAATTTTTTCTTGACGGTAGTGAAACCTAGCTAATACTTTTGATAGTTCAACTCTGTGCGTGCTCTTTTCCATGGTAGATGTCGCACTCGCTAAGTGATGTCAAGCTGCACGAGCGTGCGTAATTAGTTAGGAGGCCTACCCCTATTTGGCTAGCAACTACGTACTGTAGTTTTTCTTCAATGGATAGCTTTTCTTAAAGAAAAAGCTTCGATGGATAGCTGGCTAGCTGGGACGAATAAAATCGAGCACGGCAGCTTGTCCTGTCGCTGTTATGAACGTCACGTCGCTTTCGTGAGCTGGATACGTTGTTTGCAGTGTTACATCGCACGTACCTGGGCCGCCGCACGGTGCAACTAAAATGCGGCGCCGCTGGATAGTCTTTTCCTTGAGTAATTAAATGTCAAAAAAAAAAATCACCGTCACCACTCAAGGTCTTCACTATTTTCCCCTAGCGCTCTCCCTTGTCTTGAGCTTCTTCCCCGATGACTACAGAAGCGACCCCATCTTCTTCTGTATGCGGTGTTCGCCGGCGGCAAGTCTCTTCGTCCTTTTCTCTCCTCCCATCAGTTGTCTATGGTTGTTCTAAGTAACCACAAGCTCTTCGATGACAAGTGAAGGTTTGTCGAATGAGGACGTGGACTATTGATTGGCTCTAGTTTTGAAGAAAATCTTGGCCAGGGCGGACACGATCAAGACTTCAAGAGTAGTTCCAGTGGTGGGGACAGTAAGAGCATCAGAACCGGAAAAGGAAAAACTTACGTTGACTCGGGTCAATACTCTGGCCTCTTTGATTGGTTGGATCAGCATCAGGATGAAAACATTTATTTACCAAATTGCACG
Source organism: Puccinellia tenuiflora (assembly GCA_012064385.1). Lineage (NCBI taxonomy): Eukaryota > Viridiplantae > Streptophyta > Magnoliopsida > Poales > Poaceae > Puccinellia > Puccinellia tenuiflora. The sequence goes on along the minus strand of QRDG01001449.1, from coordinate 705,474 downwards.
TGTACTTACCTATACACTGCATGCGTTCATTCTTACCCAATTTAATTTTCTGAAACTTGTTTAGTATTTCGCTAAAGCTACTGTATCACGGTAATATGATACCAAGACTACAAAAATCGCCTTAACAATCGACTATATATTTAGGATCTCATGAGTATGCCATAGTGGGTTTAGATTTTGTTGAGAAGTACCTTAAACCAAACCTACAAACATAAGGAAATTCAATCCTACACCCGAGTTCACCAGCTCCTGTCATTTTGCACGAAAATAAAAAAAATAGTAAAACTTTATGAAAAAATCTGAAAAAATTCAGAGACACACATGTAAGTTGTTCACACTCGTGAATTTTTTCGGAATGAAAAGACATCCCCTGTGCTCCGTACAAAAAAGACAAAATCAGCGTTTTCAAAAATATGGTTTTAGATCTATTTTGACACTCATCTTGTCTTTTTTATACAGAGCACGGGGGTGTCTTTTCATTCCCAAAAAATTCACGAGTGTAAACAACTTATATGTGTCTCTAAATTTTTTTTTTCAGATTTTTTCATAAAATTTTACTATTTTTTTATTTTCGTGCAAACTGACAGAAGCTGGTGTGCTCGGGTGCACAAACGCCGCCCCCTTGTAGGCCTTCCTATTTCGTGGGACATGTCCCAGGTCCCAACGGATATTGATGTAATTTCACCAGAAATCAGATGTATCATTTCCTAGAAGAAAAACTCTTTCATAGCCGTTGAAGAAGTGTACGTTACGCAGGCCACAGAACAGAGGAATACGTACTTTCAGGATATCAAGTAACAAAACTTTCATTACCATCAGAACATTCTACTGTTTTCAACGGTGAAATCGCACCACAATGCATGTGATGTTATCTGAGCTGTGTCGGGAGTGGGCCAATTCCGTCAGCTTCATGGCCGCTGCCTCAGTCCCGTCTGTTGCTCCCATAAGCGAAATAATATCCTTGTTGGTAAAAGACATAAAACACTGATTAGCAACGGACCAAATGAGATGCATAAATGATACAAGACCGTGTTCACCGCATCTAATGTGTGCATGTGCTAAATTAGATACCTCATTTCGCACAACATCCCAAAGACCATCTGTAGCAAGAACCAGGTATTCCAAATCACTGTTGACCTCTGCTTCCTGCATTTTTTTACAGTAGAACATTACTAGCAAGTGACACTTAACACGCTTTTCCAACAGAAAGACCTTCAGTGAAGTTGTGTTAAGAGTAGAAGTGTAGAACATTATTAAAGATTCTTGCATCCAAAAGTTCGAGAATTCAAATAAACTTCAGAACACAACACAAGTTGTGTTAACTGCTTGAGGCCTTTTGTTCCCTTTCCACAATCAAACGTTCCAAAATGAACTGTATGTATGTCCTATTGTTGCCACTGAACTGTTAAAAGATATATCATGACAGCGTGGGAAATCGGTTTTGGGTCATAGGTGTAGATGCAGCCATTATTCAAAAATCTTATTTCAAAATGTTAAAAAAATCCAAACAAAAAAATTTCGGTTATACATCCAGACATTCTATGTTCACACAAAAATATTCGCGGGAAAAAGACATTTTTTGTGGCATGTGTAAAAAAGACAAGACAAATGTCTCGTGAAAACTCATTTTAGAGTACCGGAATTTGTCTTCTTTACACATGCCAAAGACAAAACAAATGTCTCGTGAAAACTCATTTTAGAGTACTGGAATTTGTCTTCTTTACACATGCCACAAAAAATGACTTTTTTTGCGAAACTTTGTGTGCAAACATAGAATGTCCATACGTACACTCGAAACTTTTGTTTGGAATTTTTTAACATTTTGAAATATAATTAAAATGCATGTTGATAACGGGTGCATCTAGACCTACGAGCCAAAACACCGTGTCTGTTGGTTATCCTTATTCCCAGATAATTTGAATATCTACATTTTGACATGCCTCTCCAGAAAAAACAACTACAGTAATAGCAAAATCTTGAAGGCTCGCCAAGCAGCCTCATATGATGGTTACACCCATAAAAGTATGCTGGACATGGCCCGCTACCTAGTCAGAGCAATATCATGTATTACTACTAGAACAGGGCTTAACCTCCGATCTTCGTTTCATCCGACACACTCTTCCACTTCCCACTTAAAATACCGGGCAAACATGTTCTCTCTCACACAAAATTGATGTAGCCGTTCCCACTTCCCAAACTCCCCCAAAAAAGATAAAAAATAAAAATATTCCACAAAAGAACACCGCCTCAAAGTAAATCACAATATCATATCTAATATCACCGAAACAAGTTCCTATGGTAAACTGTGAGACAGGACTGCCCTTCGAGTTGCAGGAACAATATTGATACCCAAATGAAAGTTGTAACTTCAGTATTGCAGTACAGGTCGCAACAAGAATCTACTACCATCATCCAACAAATTGACAGGACAAATATAAAATTTCTGCTTGACTAAGCAAGCAATGGTGCAGGTCCCATGTGATTAAAGGTGCAAGCATGCCAATATTTTCTCAACAAGATCAATCAATAAACGACAGTATTTGATTAGACGGACTGAATTTGCAGCTTGTGAAGCACTGCAGAAATCCATTTCTATTCAGGTTGATGGTCCTTAAAGTAGGTACTAGTCATTTCTATTCAGGTTAATGGTCCAGTGGGTATTCATTATTCCTCATGTGAATGGAAATGGATATTGTGGTCTACAAAAGGAAAAAAAAAACACCGGGGAACCAGTTCCTTCCTCAATAAACATTATAGTACCGAGCTAATTAAAGTTTAAGGTACTAGGAACTAATGCAGAACTAAACATACATTAGATACCTGAATGTCAGGTTCTGCTATCACATATTTCTTCAATCCACGATTGCCAAATGCACGGGACATTGCCAGAATTCCATCAACCCTCCAAGTATAACCTGCAGAAGAGCTCATATGAAAATAGAAGAATAAACAAAATTATACAGCGCTTCTAAAGAATCTTCAAGTATTAAAAAATAGGAGAAACATGTAGTGTTAGACATGTACATAATTAGTTGTGTAAGTTCCCCAATGTTAAGCTTCAGATTGATAAATAAGAAGTTCAGGCAGGCTTAAAGCTCCATGTTGATGCCTCAACAAAATTAGTTGCCTTGAGGTAATACCAACGAAAAAAATAGCGCGCTATTTCGCGGTTATTAGCACGCTATAGCGTATTTGAAGGTCGGACGCTATATTTAGCCAAAAGTTGACGCTACAGCGCTACAGACGTTTTTTACGCGCTAAATGACGCTAAATGTGATAACGTTATAGCACGCTAAAAAAAACCTGAAAATAGCGACTCGGCCCAAACCCAACTAAAAAATCCACATCCTCTCACGCAGTCAACAGCAGCATCACTCCTCCACAACTCGACCTAAAGAAATCCTCCGCATCGAGCGAAGGCGGCGACGGCTGGTTGAGTTGTAGCGGTGGCTTCGGCTGGTTGAGTTGCGGTGGTGGCGGCTGGTTGAGTTTCGGTGGCGGCGACCAGCTCGCCTTCTTACGGATCGTCTTCCGTCCAACTCTGCCTCGGTGCTTCTCAAGCTCGACTGGAAGCGGCGGCGTCGTCTACCGCAAGCTCGACTCCAGCTTCCTCAAGCTTCCTCTGGACACGATGTTCGCCACGGTCTCGATAGCTCAGCCACAAGCAGGTGATCTTGCTATCCGATTATAGGTGTTGAGATTGTAGGTGTTGGTGTGTCAAGCACGGCATCAACAATACAAGGAGAAATTGTTGTTGTTAAATCAAAAGATTCAGGATGGTTACCTGGTTATCATGTATTGCTTCTGGACAAAAAATTTAGTGCTGAAATCCTTAATATTTGGGTAATTCTAGCTATTTTTTTCATCACGCTATTTTACATGTAACTTCGCTATATCACGCTATATCTTCTGTAGTTTTTGGAGAAGGGCCACGCTATATTTGATAGCACGCTATTTTTTTCGTTGGGTAATACCCTTGATTTTGCTCTAGCTGTCACATCCAATTAACGAGGAAGCTGGCTAATATCGAAAGAGTTTTGTAAGGATTAAGAAGTCTTACCATCATAACTAACACTACCTCCAGCATTCTCAATTCTCGTTTGCTCATCTTTTCTGTTAGGTTTATGGTCATCTGAGAGTGGTATAGCTACAAAACATACGAATAAACATGTCCTGTTATATCCTTCACAGGTAAAGAAGAAACCAGAGAATAACTAGTGTTCATTGTTTGTACAATATAGCAACATAACAAAGTATGCACGCATGGTGAACACTTAATTATTTTTAGTAGGCCAGAGTTGTCATTGCTTACCAACATAATAAATAATAAATCACTCCTTTGATAATTGGGACTCAGACAAGTGCTAAATCCCTAGAAAATATAATTGAAGCAAGTTTAAATCTAGTACTATTAACTACAGTACAAGGTTATGCTATCCACTGAATGACTGAGAGTTTCAGGTTATACTAAGCATCAGTAGCTATTAGTCGTACTGGATATCACGGAGAGGGGTGTTCACTAACAAAACAACACAATAAGAAAAATATTACCTTCCCCGCCTAGCATTAACACATGGTGATTTAAGCAAATTTAAATCTACTACTAACCACACTACCACAGTACAAGGATATGCTAGCCACTTGATGAAAGAGAGTTACAGGGTATACTAAGCACTGGCAGCTGTTAGTGGTACTGTATCAGAAAGAAGGATGCTCAATGATAAAGCAACACAATAAGAAAAATATTACCTTTGCTGCCTTTTAAAGCAATAGCCCGTGAATCGCCGACATTTGCTACATATAATTTGTCGCCGACCAATACAGCAGTCAAAGCTGTCGAACCATCTTGCCTATAAGGAATGGACACCGACTCTAGGAAATCAGCATCAGTTTTCAGAAAGGTTGTCTCTGCAAAAATAATCAACAGTGATAAGAAGATAAGTATTATGTGGCACTGAGAAGGGCCTGCTAAGTGCCAACAGAAGGGAAAACACATTACTCAGAGCAAGATTTGGGTTTTCCAGGAACTGAGGATGCTTCATAAGGTTGTCAAGCAGATGTTCCTTTAGATATTCAGCTGCAAGTGCTCCTGCATGACCTATCACACCAAATCTTTATAAGCATAAACATGGTAGACAGGGAATCACAAAATAATGAAAGTAAGTTTAAAGACAATACCATCAAATACACCAAACAGGCTAACTGTCTGTCCCTCGATTTTAGCAAACTTTATGTCATAGCTATCCTCCATAGTAGGTCTCCTCCCCTTAAAACTAGAGTATCCACAGCTCAGCTTACCATCCTCACTGCCAACGAATTTTTATATTATATCGATCCAAATAGTATGTTAACCTCTAACATAACAAAGGATCACGAGCACAGCACGTGAAGTAAAATGAACTGCACGCACAATCTACCTACAGGTCAATGTCCAGCAGGTTAACATAACACAATATTGTTTAAAGTACCCTAGCCCGTACTACTAGGATGGTAAGAAAATTACTCCGTGACATGTTTTATAAGCTATTGAAGCATTCTTAGGAAAAAGGCACTGAAGCACCAAAGGATTTCATCTTGTTTTCGATCACACTTCAGAATAAGTCTATCTCCCCTTAAAAAAAAGGTGTTATGCTTGTTACTGGAGCTCTTGGCGTTACCAGAAGTCCAGATTGAACTCCCACCGGTCAGCATCTAGATATGGCCATCAACCATGGCTTTCCTAGTTTCCATGGACTCGCACATTGGCATTAACCCGTCACTAGGAGAGTGAGATGGCCATTAGACCTCAAATTACCTCTCGAAGCCGCCGCTAATCAAGCCACGCAGCACCGCGCGTCCCGTCGCCGCGCCGCGCCGCGGCTGCAGCTGTGGTAGAGCCGGCGAGGACGGAGAGGGGGATTCAGGCGTCGTCCTGCCCCCGGAGCCTGAGGCGACGGCACGGGACCCGCGCCACCCGGGCGACGCGCCCCGGCCCTGGACGGAGGCGCTCACCTGCCGCCGGCCCGCGGCTGCAATGCCGACCAGGCCACGCAGGCTAGCGGCAGCGGCGCGTGTCATCCCTAGCAGTGGCAGGTTGCGAGCTTCCGGAAGGGGCGAGAGAGCCGCCGTGTTCTGGATGAGGGGAAAAGAACCGGCGGTTTTTCAAGGGTCGTGTTGGAGTTGGACACTTCTCGCATCTGAACTGTAGGTGGTCAAACGGGCCGGCACGGCCCGGCAAGTGCGCGGCACGGCACGGCCCGTTGGGCACGATTAGAATGCCTGGGCCGGCCCGCGTGCCGCGGCCAGACCTCCGGCATGGCCCGGGAGGCACGCCGACGGCCCGTTAGACACGGTTGGCCTGTCGGACACGGCCCATTTAACGTAAATGTGGCCCAAAAATAAAAATAGAAAGATAAAAATAGATAAAAAAAATAAAAAAAAACTAATCGTGCCGTGCCGGGCCGGCCCGTGTGCCTCAAATCGGTGGCCGGCGCGGGCACTACCGGGCCCTTGTCGCGGCACGGCCCGTTTAGTTCCGTGTCGTGTCGTGCCTGGGCCGGGCCAAAATCCCCGTGCCTCGGGCCGGCCCATTTGGCCACCTATAATCTGAACACTTCCCAGTTCCCACCCATGAAACCTGCAAGGCTGCAAGTGATAGTTTAACTGAGGTAATTGCAAAAACCTACCACAATTGGGGTTAGGGTTTAAAAAAACCTACCAATTTTTATTTTTTTTGCAAAAACCTACCACTCTACTCTCTAATTCTTGCAAAAAGCACTAGTCGACATTTGATGCTGTTATTGACCGGACGGACCCACTGTCAGGATGAAATGGAATATATACACAGTTTAACTCAAACTGTTAAAATACCCGTGGACCCCACTCGTCAGCTCATCTTCTTCCTTTGATCTTCCCCAAATCCCCTCCTCAGCCGGCGAGCGCAGCGGCGCGGCGCGGACGGCGTGCTCTGGGGCGCGGCGTGGACGGCGCACGGCAGGCAAGTGCAGCGGCGAGGCGCGGACCGCGTGCTCGTGGGCGCGACAGGCGAGCGGAGCGGCACGACGACGGCGTAAACGGTGCGCGGCGCGGACAACGCGTGGGCGTGGCATGGACGGCGCGTGGCCGGCGAGCGCAGCGGCGAGGCGCGGGCTGCGTGCTCGTGGGCGCGGACGGCGAGCGCAGCGGAGCGACGCGTGACGTGGACGGCGCGTGGCCGGCAAGCGCAGCGGCGAGGCGCGGGCGGCGTGCTCGTGGGCGCGGACGGCGAGCGCAAAGGAACGACGCGGACGGCGTGCTCGGGGCGCGGCGGCCTGCCAGCGTGGACGACGCGCGGAGCGGACAGCGCGTGGGGCGGCGCGGACGAGCTGTTGCTGCTCACCTGCTCGGGCGAGCTCCTGCTGCTGCTCACCTGCCGGCGTGAGCGGTGCCGACGAGTTGTTGCTGCTGCTGCTCACCTGCCAGCGTGCGTGGCACGGACGAGCTACTGCGGAGCAACCTATCGTCATGCGCGGCACGGACGAGCTGCTGCTGCTTCTGCTCACCTGCCGTCATGCGCGACGCGGACCGCCTGCGTGCGCATAAGAGGCGCGGCAGCGCGGCACGCGGTCGGTGCCGCCGGTGGAGCGACGTTGGAGGCCATGGAGGAGCGAGCAGTGGGTGCACACAATGTGTTTGATAAAATGCCCAGGAGAGAGTGTGTTTGGTCAAGATGCTGACATGTGGGCCCTATGTTTACTTTAACGTTTTAGTTATCGTCTGGCCATTAAAAGGTGCCACGTCATCCTGACAGTGGGTCCGTCCGGTCAGAAAAAGCGTCAAACGACCTATAGTGATTAATTAGTGCTTTTTGCAAGAATTAGAGAGTAGAGTGGTAGGTTTTTGCAAAAAAATTGAAAACTGGTAGGTTTTTGCAATTAACTCCAGTTCAACGTTATGGAGGCACATTGTGAAAATCACTTGTAGCTCCCGCTCCACTGATCCTGTTTTTTTATAATCGAAAAGTTTATTTCTAGGTCTCCAAAATTCTGAAAAAAAAACATACAAGTTCATACACATGTCTACAATGTACTACCAAATTCGCAGCGAAATATTTTAGCACATGTGATATGCGCAAAAAAGACATATGCTGCAAGTAAAATGAGTTCGTTTTACCTTTTCAGAACCATGATTTTGTGATGTTTGAGTGGCCAGTACACGTGTTATTTAGTAAAACTATGCATATATATGAGATAACATGCGTATGTGTCCACGTAAATGATTTTGGAATTTTCTAAAACTTCAAAATACCATTTAAAAAAGTTTTGAGATCACCAGAGCCCGGGAGCCAAAACACCTCTCTCCGGACATTTCCAAATAAACATTTGTACTATTGATCTCAAAGAGATCATCAAGTAGAGACAAGAACCTCGCTCAAAAGAAAAAGTAGAGACAAGAACAAGGACCTTGCAGAGATTGTGAAAATGTTTTTTCACATGTGAGTGAAACTCATTCGTGTGAAACTTCCATAAAGCCTACTCCCTCTGTTTGGAAATGTAGGGTTCGAGGGGCAAATTGCTCGTACTAACAAAGATATTGAGTGGTCATGAAAACCTCTCGTTTCTTCCCCTTTAATATACTATATTTATTTATTTTACTAAATCTATTGCTATTAATTAGGTTATGCAATGGAAGGTGCTTATGGAGGTGGTTAGAAAAATAAACCAGTTTTCGATTAAGCACCGGTGCTTATTTAGGCCATCCGTAATGGGAAACTCTTGAGTCGTATCCAATGCATTCCACGTCATCACGTAATCATAAAGGCTATCTACAGTTTCTTATTTTCTCCTCCTTATTTATGTCTTTCCTCCAATCTTTCTATTATTCATTGGCCAGCAGGTCCAGCTTAGGCTGCTAATTGGAGGAATTTAATGACTTGCCTCGTTTAGCTGGTTAAGAGCCGTTTCTAAAATAAGATAGGGTTCCACTCCATTCCTTATTTAATGAGGGTGACACCTAAGCAAAACTGTGACATGGCACTTTAAAGATGGGCAAGAATCATTGGAGGGAAGTGGAGGAATCAAGCTCTCTTGCTTCCCTAAAGATGGGCAAGAATCATTGGAGGGAAGTGGAGGAATCAAGCTCTCAAGATGTGCAACAATGGAGGAGAGAGAGAGCAAAAAGGTTCAAAAAGATTAGTGAACCATTGGGGAAGAAAGCTCCCTTTTAAATAGGTCCCTGAGAAATCTGGCCGTTGGACTCAGATTCCCGCAGGGCCGGTAGTACCGCCCCAAGAGCCGGTACTTCCGCCCCCACCCAAACAGCCTACCAACGGCTAGCAGCAAAGAAACCCGCACTACTAGGAAACTAGCTATAGGTGGATCATCATTCTGTGGCGCACCGATTTGCCGTGCGCCACAGAAATTTATCAGTGGCGCACATCAGGTGGTGCGCCACTAATATCTGTGGCGCATTACTGCGCCGTGCGCCACTGAATATGGCATTTCTGTGGCGCACGTTGTGCCATGCGCCACAGAAACATGATGGGCCCCACCACCCACGGTTGAACTCGAGGCCCACCACCAATATCTGTGGCGCGTGGATGCTGATGCGCCACAGAAACTAGAATATCTGTGGCGCATGTTTGTGGATGCGCCACAGATATATGCCTTTCTGTGGCGCATCCAGATACATGCGCCACAGATATTCAAGACATGGACTTATAACCGGCCTGCCCCCGCGCTGCCCTCTCTTTCTTCCCCAAATTCTCTATTTCGACGACCTCGATCCCCAGCACCACCCCTCGCCGCCGGCAGCCCACCACCTGCACTCGACGGCCTCCCTAGCCACCTGGCACGCCGCCCAAGCCACCACCGCCCCGTCACACCGCCACCCGCATCGGCGCCGTCGGCACGCGCCCGTGCTCGAGGAGCGCCCGACGGCACACGCCCGTGCTCGAGGACGACCTGCACCGCCACCCGCACTGGCGCCGCCCACCACGCGCCCGTGCCCCTCCACCATCCCCTCTCCCTCCTCTCCACCATCCCCTCCCCGAGGTACTGCTCCTTTCCTCCCTTCTCCCTCCCCTCCACACCTGCACACAAGGTGTTTGGTCAAATGCCAAACCCAGTTTTCTTACAGAATTTCTATGATTTGTTATTGATTGCTTGCTGCAACTAGTTGGTAATGCTTCTAGTTGGTGCTAGTGGTGTTAGGAAAATTTTGGAAACCAAAATTTTTTAAGTTTTTTGCTAAGTTAAATATGGTCACTGTTTAAACATGCCTACAAAAATTCCTTCTATTAAGGTTCTCTCCCTCAATGTCATGGTTGTTTGTGCTCCGACCATCGTGTCGTGGAGATGCCGGCCGAAGATGTACATTTTTTATGAAATGATTGCAGGTACCCCGAGAGGCCCTTGAGATTGCCGGAATGTCGATTAACTTCCGTTCCGGCAAATTCGGGTACTCTCCATATATCCTTTTTTTAGCAAAGGTCATGCCGAAATTTTTCGTAAATTTTGGCATGAATTTGCTAAAAAAGGGACATATGGGGTATCTTTATTGTGTTCATATTTCACAGTGGTGTTATCTTTATTGTGTTATGCATGCTTTATTTTTGTTTTGTCTTTTTTTCTAAAGCCGATGATTAAAATGTTGTGGCACACTATGTTAATCAGGTAGGTGCTTGCGGACCTTGTGATATGCACAAATAAACATCTTGTGCATACTTTTACTTGGTCCGCTTGCCCCGTACCTGATCAATGTGTGTTCAATCTAAATATGAGGCACAAATCTAAATATGAGGAGCTAGTGAACCTTGTGATATACACAAATAAATATTTTGTGCATCCTACTTGGTTCGCTTGCTCCGTCTCTGAAATGTGTGTCCAATTTAAATATGTATGAGGCACAAATCCGAAATCATTTTGTTTTTTCTTTCTCTTTCCGAATGCCGATGATTAAAAATGTTGTGGCACTATGTGGTAACCCTGAAGGTCTGCCGAGCCTTGTGATATGCACAAGTACAAGTCTTGTGCATCCTACTTGGCTCGGCCGATCCTTCAGGGCTACTAATAATTGTGTGTCCGACCTAAGTATGAGGCGCAAAATCTAAGTCATTTTTATTTGTTTTGTCTGTTTCTTCGAAAGCCGATGATTAAAATGTTGTGGCACTAAGTTGTAGGCCTGCAGGTCTTGTGAGCCTTGTGATATGCACAAGTACCAAGTCTTGTGCATCATACTTGTCTCACAAGATCCTGCAGGTCTACTTGAGTGTCCGACCTAAGTATGAGGCGCAAAATCTAAGTCATTTTTATTTTGTTTTGTTTTTTTCTTCTAAGCCGATGATTAAAATGTTGTGACACTAGGCATTTTAGCCTCCCTGCAGCGAACGGCACACAACGAGCGTCTACCTTTGTCACCGAACCCAATGGCTGGATTTAGCCTACCTGCTGGCATGTTCCCTGGCATTATTGTGTTGTCTTTGTTCACCGGCCAGCCATTGGATCCACCTCCTGTAGGTCGGTGAATAAAGACAAAACAACGATGCTGTTGGAAACACAAGCCCTCAGGTAGGTTGAATCCAGCCACTGGATTTGGGTGACACAATGATGAATTGCCGAGGATCCTGCAGGTCTTCTTGTGTGTCCGACCTAAGTATGAGGCGCAAATTTAAGTCATTTTTATTTTGTTTCTTCTCTATGAATTGACAAAGCCGATGATTTAAACTATGCCACGGTAAAGGCAAGAAGAGTGTCTACAATGCCTTGTAGTATATACAATTGGAGTGTTTATATTAATACATGGTCTTGTACACACTCTTTTTGCCTTGTTTTGCACGGCAATGATATATGAGGCTTTCCATTGTTAACTTCTCGCATTTCGTAAATTTTAATATTACTTTTGTAATAAAATTTTGACTTAAGCATTTTTTACTTAGGTGTTCTCGGTGACGATGTCCATGTTGGACCAGAGGGGCGATGTGCAGGACTGGGCTCCACCGGGCTGGCACTGGGAGGTGCTACCTTCCGGACGCGCAGCTTGGTGAGGAATCCGGGTGACGTCGTCGACCCTGATCTTCTGTGGTGGCAGTCGCGTGGGCCACGCTCGGTGCAGAGGAAGCCGGCCCCCGAGGAGGAGGTACGTCGCCGTATTAGGGAGGAGGACGAGCACGTCCGTCGATACATGTATCTGCTGGTTAGGCAGTATGATGGTAGGTGGTCGTTTCTTCAGAGGGTTCCTGCTCACGTGAGCTATGACCCTGTGAGGGTTCCTTCTCTTTGGATGCGTAGCGCCGCCGTCGACTCAGTACAGGTCGATGAATCAGAAGGTTCATGTTGAAATTAGCTAAGCTTCATGTATTAGCTACTGGATATGTAATAATATGATCGATGAACTATGATTGTGATCAACTTTGTGTAATAATATGATCGATGAACTATGATTGGAAATTATGTATTTGTATTGGTTTATCAAATATTTCTCTCTATATAATATTGGAATATGAATTTCCTGTAATGTGATATATCTGTATTTTCTATAATATACCAGTTTTTTTCCTGTAATGATATATCTGTATTTTCTATAATATACCAGTATTTGTACGGCAGCAGAAAAATGAAAATACGTATAATATATTCTGTGGCGCACCGTTCGTGGTTTCTGTGGCGCATGCATTTCTGTGGCGCACGGGAGAAACATGCGCCACAGAAATATTTCTGTGGCGCACCCAGAAAGGTGCGCCACAGAAATATATTTTAGTGGCGAGACTTCTGTGGCGCATCCTTCTGTTTCGCGGATGCGCCACAGAAAGTCCTAAAAGGTGCGCCACTAATGACCATTTCCCTAGTAGTGCCGTGAGGGCGGAACTTCCTGGAAATAGACCGGTACTTCCGGTATAGCCGATAGTTCTGCTTCCACTTCCGGGCAAACTTCCGGTAAAAAACATCGAGAGTCCAGTACCGAAAGACTTAAGCGGAAGTAGCCCCGGTACTAGGCCCGGTACTACCGGCCATGGTCCGGCCGGTACTACCGGCAAGTACAGCGGTACTACCGGACACAGAAAACAGCAGAACACCCGGTACGAGAAAAAAACATAACTTAATCATCCAGACTCCGTTTTCGATGATCTTGGGCTTGTTAGATTCGCAACGAAAAGTTCTACAAGATCATGCAGAGAAACATCATGGTCCATCATGTGAGGAGGAAGCCACAAGGACATAATTTGACCTCTCTTAGAAAAGACAAGCCAGTAAAACCTCCAACACCGAAAACTCAAAAGAAGACGCAAACGAAAACCGTTTTTGGTGAACTTGGCTTTGTCATGACAAGCACGACAAGCACCAAGACCACACCACGATAAGAGCCAAATAAGAACCAATAAATATGATTGCAAGGATGCAAAGGTTTGAGCTCTCCACGAACGATACGATCAAGATACTCGGTCGAGAGCCCCTCTTGATAGTACGGTTATCTATCCTATAACCCGGTCTCTCAACAAACATCATGAGACCGGTAAAATAGAAACCCTATCAAGATCATACCTTTGCCTTGTGCATTAAACCACTTGAGGTCGAAGAAGACGATCTTCATCTCCTCAAGACGCACCAGCTTTCTCGATTGCGCTTTGCTTGGTGAAGATTCACATGTTGCTCCCCCATACACCAATATGGGAGAAGCACTCTTCGGCATATCTTCACTTGGCCTTTATCTTGATGACGATCACCAAGACGCCATCATCCACGAGCCACATAGGATCCTTCACTTCATTCATGCTCATGGAGAAATACCTTGAGTGTTGATCAACTTGCACTTAGACTTGATCAACATATAGCTTCTTCCCGTAGCCTTGACTCCAACAAATGGAGATCAAGCAATGCAAATGGACACACCTACAAGTAGCCCAATACAAACATTAGTCCATAGAGATTGTCATTAATTACCAAAACCACACATGGGGGCAACCATGCACTTTCAATCTCCCCCATTTTGGTAATTGATGACAATCCCTTATAAGAGGGTGTATATAATGAATTAAGCAACCTTGCAAGACAAACAAGCAAGGATGCAAGTGCATTAAAGGCAAATGCAACAAAAGCATAAGACCCAAATTCCCTTAAACCCTCTAAATTTCTCCCCCATTGGCATCGATTGCCGAAATGGGAGGAAAAATTTAGGAGGCCAATATAATATGAGTTCGTAAAAAAAGTGTGCATTTCTCAAGATATGAGTGAAATCAAATGCACATATCCATTGACGAATAATTAGAGGGAATCAAACTATATTGAGGATCCAAAGATTGCAAAAAGATGAAATCATTCTAAACATCTCCACAAAGGAGAAAAGCAATCGAGAAGATCCAAAGCGAGAGTTCTAAATAAAATTGGAGAGGCTCCCCAATGTTCATGCACTATTGAGGAGTGCACAAATATGGAATCCTCGCTCCCCCAAAATCATCTAGAACACGCAACAAGTGCAAGTGTGCATAAAGCAAAAGCAAATCATAGCACTTGCACCAAAGATATGGTTGAGCCATAAGAAGATACAAATTTTCAAAGATTCAACATAAGATAGGCCCAACCGAGATAAAAAGAAGATCTTTAAAGGAGTATGTTCACAAGCTTAGGGATACCAATTGGAAACTAAAACCAATTGAAAATGCCAAAAGCTAGTGAGAGCATTCAGCCAATAAAATTCAACATGCTCACCATGGTAAGCATGAGGTAAAAGATCCTCAACAAAAACATGAGTGTGCAAAGATGCAAATAAAATAAGACAATCACTCATGAGAATTTTTCTTTTCAAAGTCACGAAAGAATCAAAGATAATGAACAAAGTGACCCAAAAGAAATTTCTCATATCTTTGATAATGAATCAAAGATATGAGAAATTTTCTCATATGTATAGGTTTCTAAATAGATAAATCATTGAAGATATACATCCACAAAGAAACATGTACATACGAAATGGTTAGAGAAAGAGAGAACAAGGTATCCAAAAGGAAGTCATAAATATACAAACGAGATTGTTGCTTAGAAGCATAGCACATAGCTCAAATTTATCTTGTTGTATATAAATGAACTTAAATAGTATCAAAGACATCACACATATCACTAAGGGAACAAGAGATAGTGAAGATGCTTTGAGATAGGCAACAAGTATCACAAAGAAATAATACCAATTGAAGAAAAAAGGTTTTTGCAATTTCATCACAAATATCACAAAGATATACCAAGTGAAGGAAAAAGCCAAAACTACAACAATTGCACATAGGAGCTTTCATGCCAAGAGGCAACCTACACAAGGTTGGAAACTAGAAACGTATGCATGAGGTAGATACTTGTTACCGAGATACATTGACGATGAATAAGATGAGTGTTTGTTTATCATCAAAGCTTGACTCCGATAATCACACGGTGAGAACACCTTCCTTATGAATGAGGCAAGCATCCAATGCATCTCCATTGTACCTAAAACAAAATTCAAGCACAAAATGGTTCCCAAACTCATTGGGTCCCATAGTAGTTAGATAAACTACAATATATAGGAAACACTCCACATAAATATGTGCATATAGATATGAAATTGAATTTCATGCACATCTTAGACGATTTAGGATTTGGTGGAGTATCCCCTATATATTGGAACTAGAAAGACAAACATGCCATATAATATATATATATTAGAGAATATACATGCAAAGGCTTTCAAGAACCAAACGAGATACAATTTGAACGAAAACACCAAGTAAACCAAGAAGAGAGCACACCAAAGTGTGACACAAAAAGGTTGTCCAAATTATATCAAAATCCAAATCAACACATGATTGAGGAAAAAATCAAATCAACATATGATTGATTCCAAAACACATCAACACATGAAGTGCGATACCAATAGGAATCAAAACAAACAACACATGAGAGATAAGACACCAATTGAAAATAAGATACCAACTAGGAGAAAAGATACCAAGAGGAGGATAATACTTGACCGAAATCAAGTAAAGTAAAACAAATAAATATGGTATCAAAGCTCCCACAATAAGTATCAATTGAAACAAATATCTATGGAGGAGATATCAAATTCCAATTAATACCAATTGAAGGTACCAAGGCCAATGAGCATATACGATAAAAGAAAGAGATATGCTCAAAGGATTTTCTCATTCTATAGGATAAACATAAATCAAGAAGTGAGAAAGCAAACTCCCAAGAGAGAGAAAGGTTACACCAAATAAACCAAACACCCTCTACACTTTTCATGATGGCACAAAGCATCAAAAGAAAAAGATCTGTCTTCCATAAACACATAAGATAGAAATTAAATGCCAATTGAAAGGATCAAATATTGATAGATAGGATAGTGTTCTAAATAACAAGGAATGCTCCCCCAAGATTCATGCATTATCTTATATATGTGCATTTGAATACAAAATGCTTGCACAAGGGATCATTACTCCCCATATTTTATTTCCAACACTAAACACTACCAATTGAAAATTAGGATCCATGCAAGAGGCAAGGAAGACAAAGGGAGTAAAAACAAAAACACTTGGCAATAAATAAGGCAATTCAACGCAAGAGCCACTACGAGGATGAACAAAAATATTCTACCACAAATGTGAATATCAATTGTCCAAGGACAATGAGTATAAGGAAATATTTTCCCGGTGAGTAGAGATATACAAGGTCATCCTCACAAGATAAATCATATGGCAAGAGATAAGAGATAAAACACCATATTTTGATATAGTTTGTTGGTAGTTTCAACTATTCAAACCAACTGGCAAGGCCATGGTTAGAATAATATGAAACAAATGATTTCTCAAATAATATATGGAAATGCATATTAGAGAAAAACCACACCAAGCAAACTCACACAAACAAGAGCCAAAGGATAACTAAAATGAAAATTGGAGCTTGTTCGAGCCAACATGCCACATAGGAATGAGATAATTTACAATATCAAATCTAAGTGGCAAACTCAAATGTTCACAATTTGTGGGATTGTAATATGCACATAGCTTATTACTCCCCCATAATGAGATAATTCATTTTATCTAAGCAAGAGGCAAATAAAACCAACTAGATAAATTAATGGACATTGTAGAATTTGAATTTCTCATGAATAAGACATACCACATAGTGACTAGATAATCTAGACATATCAATGCTAAGTGGTATTCCTCATGTATACACATTTTAGGATTGTGAAGTGCACGAAGCACATCACTCCCCCAAAATGGGATAGTCCATTAATATCTCAAAAGAGCCAAATGAAATCCACACAAAATCCAATAAGGCTCAACACACAAGTTACACATACATGATACACAACTAGCATACACAACCTTGCATAAGAAGACAAGTAAGAAAGTAGCATATCATATACAAGCACATGCTAGTAACAAAACTAACACATGCAAGGGAGCAAGCAACTTTCAATGTATATATGATTTAAATACAAGTTACCGCATGGAGGAGCATTGGATATGAGATAGAACATTATGATCCAAATGGCTTGGCTTGAGGAAATATAATCATGAAGATCCCTTAATTCTTTAAATGATAGCCAAGTCTCCAATGTCCTCCACAAACACCTATTGATCAAGTTGAAGATTGTTGGTCCCCAACCAAGTTGGGTCCTAAGAGGTTAGTCACAATAGGCTTGGCAACCCAAATGGTTCTTTTCTTGATACCACTTTGAGTTCCCACATATTTGGCAAACACATTGCCAACTCTATCATTTCTAAGTGAATAAACATCATCAATTAAGATGGGGTTGGATTGGTTACCGATAGTGCATGAAGAAGCAAAGTGACCCTTGCCACGCCAAAGGTAGCAACATCGACTCTTCTCTTTCTTCTTAATAGGCTCCTAAACTTGAGGAGCATTGACTTGAGTCTTCTTAGGAAGTGGCCTTTGTTCAACTCGTGGTGGAGCACGAGATTGAACAAGAGGCCGGTTCCCTAGTTGCTTTTCACTAAAAGGCTTCTTCTTCATTGGGCAATCCCTAACATGGTGCCCTTCAACCTTGCACTTGAAGCAAGTAATCTTGGACGAATTCTTGACTTGTTCTTGACCCTTCTTCTTATTCACCTTGGATTGGTTCTTGTTGTTGAAGTTGAATCCAAGTCCACTCTTGCCATTGGGGGATTGTTGCACACTCAACATGTTGTCAAGTGCACTCTTCCCTTCATGACGCTTTTCCAAGTGTCGTGGGGTCACTCCTCGACTACCCCACGGTGGTGATACCTAGGTCACGCCAAGAACATCTGCCTTATGACGAGGGCCCAAGGAAGGCCCAAGGAGGACGACGTGCGGCCCAAGATAGTCGACGTTAGGTCATCAGCCTCGATCGTCTTGTAAGTGCCATCGGCACCGTTCACCCGAGACCTAGCCTACCATATAAAGGCTAGGAGGGTCCCTCGTCTAGGGTAACGCATACGCTCACGCTCATAGCCGCCATCTCAAACCCTAGCGAGATTGACATCTCGCCATTGTAGCCACACTCAACATCAATACCAGACAAGCAGGAAGTAGGGTTTTATCCTCCGGGAGCCTGAACCTGGGTAAACGCCTCGCATGTTAGCCGTCGTGATCACCAGCGCTCATCTCTCTCCCTCTCAATCAACCCGGGGTACTCGACCCAGGGATTTGCCGAGTCTCAGCCTCGTCAATTGGCGCCGTCTGTGGGAAAGAACGAGCGCTGGAACCATGGTCGCACCGGCCCCATCAACCTTGAAGATCAACGCCTGCACCAGGGAGCCAATCTGCTTCGGCTCCTTCGAGTACGTCAGCCACCCGCCGGCCCATCGCTCGGTGTACGCTGAACTGCGTGAAGGTATGTGGACCACCTTTGGTACCATGCACTACCTCATAGACAGCCGCGGAACACTCCGATCTACGGCGGCCGCGCTACGCGTGGTGGTGACACCCGCATCTGCCTCAACTACGTCAACCACGCCTTCACCCGCCGTGGAGATCGCATCTGCTGCGAATGCAGCGATCGCATCGTCAACTGCCGCGAAGATCGCATCTGCCACGACTACAACGACCACGTCATCACCTGCCGTGATCGCATCTACCGCGCCTGATCGACCCCAATTTGTAACAGTACAATGTTAAGAAGTGGCAGGTTTCAGACGCACTCTTTCCCTCGCCAGGGTACCCGAGGGGACTGGAAGGGTTCTAATGAGGCGGCCTGCTCGCAAAAGTCAATAAAGTGATTTGAGGAACAAGCTCTCCCCTTTACTTTTATCAGCAAGCAACATAAACCTAGGCCGCCACCCGAATTACTCGGGGGCTGCGCTGTACAGGTCTAAGTCAAAACCTAGGCCGCCACAGCTGCGCCGTACAGGTTCAACTCGAAAATCCTCGGCCGCCACCCGAACCACTCGGGGGCTGCGCTGTACAGGTCTAAGTCAAAACCTAGGCCGCCACCTGACGCACTCAGGGGCTGCGCCATACAGGTCCAACCCGAAATTCCTCGGCCGCCACCCGACGCACTCGGGGGCTGCGCCGCACAGGTCTAAGTCAACCTAGGTCGCCACCCGACGCACTCGGGGGCTGCGCCATACAGGTCTAAACTCGAAAAATCCTCGGCCGCCACCCGACAAACTCGGGGGCTGCGCCGTACAGGTCTAAGTCAACCTAGGTCGCCACCCGACCCACTCGGGGGCTACGCCATACAGGTCTAACTCGAAAAATCCTCGGCCGCCACCCGATGCACTCGGGGGCTGCGCCGTACAGGTCTAAGTCAACATCCTAGGCCACACTCGAATCACTCGGGGGCTGCGCCGCACAGGTCTAACTCGAAAAAACCTCGGCCGCACCCGACGCACTCGGGGGCTGCGCCGCACAGGTCTGACTCGAAAACGCCTCGGCCGCACTCGAAGCACTCGGGGGCTGCGCCGCACAGGCCTGACTTGACACACCTCGGCCGCACTCGATCCGCTCGGGGGCTACGCCATACAGGTTTACAGAAGTCTACAAGATACAATTTACTCACTCGGAGGCTACCCCCACCTCGGCATACATACACTCATATTTCCACTTGGAAAATTTTCTTTTACAAGCTAACGCTATACAATAGCAGTCTACTACTCTTATTCTACAGGCTCGCCCTTTGGCGCATCGAGTGGCCCTACAAGGTGCTCACTAAAACTCAGGACCTGTTGAATCATCTGACGCGCAGCCGCAAGAGTATCGGCGTAATCATTCTCTCCAGGCAAGCCATCAAGTACCTTGTGCAATGGAAGATGAGGCCGGTGCATTCGAACGTACGCCAGCGCCGCGTTCGCCCCGGCAACAAGTTGAGCGCCAACGACCTCCTTCAACGCACTGCCTTCGCGGAACCTCTCCAGCAGCGCAGCCAGTCCATTAGACTGCTCATTGTGCGGAAAGTACACCCTGTTGATCTGCCAGAGGGTTTTCCTACAACCTTCCAAGAGCACAGCAGCCCGCCAGGTGCGATCCAACATTCTAGCCAGTACACTGCCTTTGGATTTGTTCGACCAAAACGTACGCGCTTCGGGTGAGTCACTGGCGGCCTCTTTTTCCACCCGCTCGTCCACTCGACTCTGCTCGGCCTTCCAGTCAGAATTCACATCTGCATCAAGACCCAGCACTTAGAACAGTGAAAGCATAAAGAAGCCGAAGCAAAGCGCTAGAAGGCCAACCTTGCAGCTGTCGACTGATCAAGTCTATCTCGCCAAGAAGGAATTCCTCACGCTGGGAGAACGGCGCAGCGGGCCGTGACTTCAAGCGCTCCAACTCCAACTCGGCAACCTTCAGCTTCGACTCGAGCTCAACAACCTTGTTCCTCATGAAGGTGATTACTCGTTGATCATTCACGCTTCGTACAGGGGCTGGAGGAGCTCGACGACGATGGCGAGTGGGTGCAGCCGAAGAGGTGTCCTCATCCTCACCCGCACCAGTAGTTCCAGCGACCTCAGGAGCCTCGCCCATCTCAGACTGCCAAGTTCGACAGTGTCAAGCAAGGAAAAGAGCACATTCATTCTAGCATAAATATGACAGAAGACTCGAAGGCACAAATTCACATTTCAACATCAGCATGTTCGCGGCCAGAAGACCCGCAAACTATATGGTTCATTACAGACCAAGATCAAAAGTAGAAGAATCTTAAAATAAAGGAGTCTACATCGCAGACTCCGACTGAGAACGGCTCTTCCTAGCGGCCAACTCTGCAGCCTTGGCGATTTTCTTCTCGAAGGTGGCAATCAACTTCGCAGCCAGCTGACTCGCCCGCGCCTTCACACCGCTAAGGGACGCGGTTCTGCCGTCAGGACTCCGAGGGAAGTCGCTGACAACCTTCTCAAAATCACCTACGACTTGGTGACCAAGTAGTAGCTGGAAAGTGAGCTCTGAGCCGCGTACCGTCTGCGCACGCGTGTAGTCCGCCATGGTGGTCGCGTTGCCTTCAAACGGAGCCGCAAGCGCGTCAACAGCGACCGGCGGTAGCTGGCTGGGGAAGATGCTCCGGTGCATAGTCGCCAAAGCGCCTGTCGACTTCTGCAGCGCCGCCGAGGCATACGCGCAGACGCAGTCGATGAAGCCAACAACCTCTGTCAAGCCGACATTGGCACTGGAAGTTCCTTCTGGAGGAGCACCTCCGCAAGTCTCTGCTCCAAAAAGAAATCCACACCCGTAAGGCTTCCGCAGTCGACAAAAAGCAAAGTAGGCAATGAGCCGAATACTTACTCCCAATGACATCGGCGAGTGCGAGCAAGCGGTCGACCTGGGTCTTCTCTAGATCACCCCGGGTTCGCTCACGCTCTTGGGCTTCACCCAGTGATTTCTCCAGCTCCGCGACCCGCTTCGCCATGCTCTCCCTCTCGCCTGTGGATGACCTGAGCAAAGTCAGCAATGAAGATAGTCGAAGCACCCCTCGAACGCAAGGGTCCACACTCACCTTTCGCCTGCTCCAGAGCAGTGCGGAGTTGATTCCTCTCCTGCTCCATGCGAATGAAGGTGGCGGCTCCCTCCATCTGCTGGCGATAATACGGCTGCAGGAAACACTAGACATCAATCTACGCCCGACTATTCTAGTCACGCACATCTTCGGGGGCTACTCCCATCGGCAGCGCTGTTCGCGCACCCGATACAGATTTTGCAGACTGAGTTAAGGGACACTTACATGCTCAAGCAACCCAGCGTCCACCGGGGTCGCATCAGCAGTTTTCTCTGGCACGGAGGAGGTCGAAGCTTTCAAGGTCAAAGCGTCACCCGCATGCGGCTCTTCTTCGGTCGTCTTCGCAGTCTGCTCGAACACGGGAGCAGAAGTGTGCTCCATCTCTGGAGGCGAAGAACCAACAGCGCCAGTACGGTCGCTACGACAAGATAACTCAATTCAAGGACTCGCAAAGTCAAAAAGTGCACTCGACAAAACAAGGCGATGGTTGCAAGACTAACCTGGTGACATCCAGATCATCTTCGCTGCCCAGGGAAACGGATGGCATCCTTGCAAACTCAGTCGGCAGTGCAAAGCCGAGGGGAGACGCGACCACAGGCTCAGCCAGGTCACTCGTGCGCCTCGCACCCGAGGACGACTCGCTCGCCTCATCCTTGTTCTCCATATCCGCCTGCTTCGTGGGTGACGAAGCCGAAGCCGAAGCAGAGTCGCCATTCTTTCGCTTCAGCCGCTTCAGCAGCGGCTCCTCATCTTCGTCGTCCTCCTCCAACTCCTCACTCGGAGAGGTGGCGGAGGGAAGTTCATCTTCATCATCCTCGTCCTCCTCCGGGACCTCTGCCTCTTCGTGAGGTCCGTTCTCCATCAGCGGAGGAAGGCTAACATAGCTCGAGCGACCCTGTCAGCAAATGAAGTATTCGAGTCAGGCAAAACAATTCGACTGAAGAAAATGCAAGACAAGAGCAAAGTACACGACGCAGACCTCAGGCACAGGATTGTTGGGGCCATACGGCTCGACTGGGCACTAGACGTTGCATGGGTCCGCGGCTCGGAGGCTGGTGATGCTCCTCACCTTCGACTCGACTTCGTCATCATCGAGCTCATCGCCACCTTCACGCGCCCACATTGGTTGGACGCGACTACGGAGCGGCTGCACTCGGAGCCTGTAGAAGGTGGCAATAAGGTGCACTCCACCTGTCTCGCGCCCAAGGCTCTTTAGAAGGCCACGAAGGAGCGTCAGCAAAGGCTTGGTCGCCTCCTTGTCTTCCTTCGATAGCGGGTGCGCCCACGCGTTCGTCTTCCGCAACGCGCGATCAGCCACAAAGTCGGGAAGCCCTTCTTGGTCGCACCTGATGTAAAACCACTTCTTCCGCCAGCCCTGGACGGAGTCGGATTTCTTCATCTGAAAATAGGTGGTGTCGCCACGCACCTGGATGCCGAAGCCGCCGACTGGATACACCTGCTTGCTCTTCCCAACGTTCCTCCTCACGAGGAACAGCGACTTCCACAGCAGCCAGTTGGGAGAGATTCCCAGGAAGCATTCGCAGAGCACGATATAGCTCGCGATGCTCAAGACGCTATTGGGAGTCAGATCGTGGATCTGAATCCCGTAAGCATACAAGAGACCACGAACGAAATCGTGGAGGGGGAACCCGAAACCCCGCGGAAGGAAATCCACGAAGCAAACGCGTTCCCCATCGCGAGGAGAGGGGAATACCTCTTTCCCAGGCGCACGCACCGTCGCCTGGTCCGCCGGCGGCAGCAGCACCTGCGCGCGGAGGCCCTGGAGGTCGGCCTTCTTCACCGACAATTTCGCCCAATCGCCATCGACCTTCTTCATCACGCTCGCATCGGCGGCGGCGACGGCGCCCTTAGCGGTCTTCCCCCTCTTCATCGCAGCCTTGCTCATGGAGGGCGGAGAAAAGAAACTGGAAGGAAGGATGGGGATGGAATGGACTGTTCACCGCCGCGGTGAAAAATATATACCGCGTGGTCAGTTCATCCAGGCCGTCCTCCACGAAACGGCAATTCAAGACAACATCTGGCCGTCCACGTGTCGCGCGGAGATAGCAACCGTCGCCGCCCACTACGCACGGGAAACAAGGCACCATCATCACCCCGTGAAAATTTCGCGCCCAACGGTCCAAATTGAGTGGCAACCGCTGTCTTCAGTAAATACTGACAGTGGGACCACCCTGTCACGTCCCATCGGACACAGAGTGTGCCAAAAACGTCAGCGCTGACGTCACCTGCAGAGGCATAGCAAGTAAGCCAACGGGCTGATGGAGCACCCGGATAATTCATTCGAGTGCAACAAAGATACAGTAAGCTTTAAGAGCTGAATAGACTCGACAATCCATTAGAGTGGAAAAGAAATTCAGTAAGCTCCATGAGCTGAGTAAAACACAAAGCAGTAAGCCAAACCGGCCGAGTACAAAGTAAGTCACGCAAAGCCAGTTGCGACTCCGTCAGCTCGAGTCTCTTTTTTACTCCCACCGGGAGCGGGCTTTTCGACTGAAGAAAAAATTGAGTTTAACCTCAATTGCAAGCAATTCAGCTTAATCTCGGGGGCTACTCCCATCGGGAGCGCTGTACGCGCTCCCGAATGACTCAGAACAATCGCAGTCGAAAAATCACCGACCAAAGCAATACTCGCAGTTTTTACCCTGCAGTCGATGTTTCGACTAAGGAATCCTCCATAAGCCCTGAACGGCCGGAGTCGACCAATTTTATTTGTTCCTTTCAGGAACCTGGTGGCGTGCCCAGAAGGAAGGAGTCCTTTACCCGACTCTACGATTCGACTAAGCACTCGGGGGCTACTGTCGTGGGGTCACTCCTCGACTACCCCACGGTGGTGATACCTGGGTCACGCCAAGAACATCTGCCTTATGACGAGGGCCCAAGGAAGGCCCAAGGAGGACGACGTGCGGCCCAAGATAGTCGACGTTAGGTCATCAGCCTCGATCGTCTTGTAAGTGCCATCAACACCGTTCACCCGAGACCTAGCCTACCATATAAAGGCTAGGAGGGTCCCTCGTCTAGGGTAACGCATACGCTCACGCTCATAGCCGCCATCTCAAACCCTAGCGAGATTGCCATCTCGCCATTGTAGCCACACTCAACATCAATACCAGACAAGCAGGAAGTAGGGTTTTATCCTCCGGGAGCCTGAACCTGGGTAAACGCCTCGCATGTTAGCCGTCGTGATCACCAGCGCTCATCTCTCTCCCTCTCAATCAACCCGGGGTACTCGACCCAGGGATTTGCCGAGTCTCAGCCTCGTCACCAAGCCTTTCTTCATAGAAGTGGCTTGGGCCTTGAGCTCATTTTTTCCCCTCTACATGGTTAGTGACAACACAAGTACTAGAGGAGGTAGATGCATTATTGTTAGAGCAACAAGGCAAGGAAAGTAATTCATCACATGATGTACCAACATTATGAGTAGATGAACTACTAGGACTAGCACATGGCAATATAGCATTTTTAGAAAAAGTTGTGCCATTGTCCACATGAGGCTCACAAGATGTTACCTTGGTAGTGATAGCCTCATGAGCTAACTATTAAATAATAGGCAACAAGTATCACAAAGAAATAATACCAATTGAAGAAAAAAAAGGTTTAAACATAGGAGCTATAAGCATTTCTGCAGTAGTGTTTTTGCAATTTCATCACAAATATCACAAAGATATATCAAGTGAAGGAAAAAGCCAAAACTACAACAATTACACATAGGAGCTTTCATGCCAAGAGGCAACCTACACAAGGTTGGAAACTAGAAACGTATGCATGAGGTAGATACTTGTTACCGAGATACATTGACGATGAAGAAGATGAGTGTTTGTTTATCATCAAAGCTTGACTCCGATAATCACACGGTGAGAACACCTTCCTTATGAATGAGGCAAGCATCCAATGCATCTCCATTATACCTAAAACAAAATTCAAGCACAAAATGGTTCCCAAACTCATTGGGTCCCATAGTAGTTAGATAAACTACAATATATAGGAAACACTCCACATAAATATGTGCATATAGATATGAAATTGAATTTCATGCACATCTTAGACGATTTAGGATTTGGTGGAGTATCCCCTATATATTGGAACTAGAAAGACAAACATGCCATATAATATATATATATTAGAGAATATACATGCAAAGGCTTTCAAGAACCAAACGAGATACAATTTGAACGAAAACACCAAGTAAACCAAGAAGAGAGCACACCAAAGTGTGACACAAAGAAGTTGTACAAATTATATCAAAATCCAAATCAACAC
The DNA here is from genome assembly GCA_012064385.1 of Puccinellia tenuiflora. Lineage (NCBI taxonomy): Eukaryota > Viridiplantae > Streptophyta > Magnoliopsida > Poales > Poaceae > Puccinellia > Puccinellia tenuiflora. The sequence goes on along the minus strand of QRDG01001449.1, from coordinate 679,311 downwards.
ATGATTGAGGAAAAAATCAAATCAACATATGATTGATTCCAAAACACATCAACACATGAAGTGCGATACCAATAGGAATCAAAACAAACAACACATGAGAGATAAGACACCAATTGAAAATAAGATACCAACTAGGAGAAAAGATACCAAGAGGAGGATAATACTTGACCGAAATCAAGTAAAGTAAAACAAATAAATATGGTATCAAAGCTCCCACAATAAGTATCAATTGAAACAAATATCTATGGAGGAGATATCAAATTCCAATTAATACCAATTGAAGGTACCAAGGCCAATGAGCATATACGATAAAAGAAAGAGATATGCTCAAAGGATTTTCTCATTCTATAGGATAAACATAAATCAAGAAGTGAGAAAGCAAACTCCCAAGAGAGAGAAAGGTTACACCAAATAAACCAAACACCCTCTACACTTTTCATGATGGCACAAAGCATCAAAAGAAAAAGATCTGTCTTCCATAAACACATAAGATAGAAATTAAATGCCAATTGAAAGGATCAAATATTGATAGATAGGATAGTGTTCTAAATAACAAGGAATGCTCCCCCAAGATTCATGCATTATCTTATATATGTGCATTTGAATACAAAATGCTTGCACAAGGGATCATTACTCCCCATATTTTATTTCCAACACTAAACACTACCAATTGAAAATTAGGATCCATGCAAGAGGCAAGGAAGACAAAGGGAGTAAAAACAAAAACACTTGGCAATAAATAAGGCAATTCAACGCAAGAGCCACTACGAGGATGAACAAAAATATTCTACCACAAATGTGAATATCAATTGTCCAAGGACAATGAGTATAAGGAAATATTTTCCCGGTGAGTAGAGATATACAAGGTCATCCTCACAAGATAAATCATATGGCAAGAGATAAGAGATAAAACACCATATTTTGATATAGTTTGTTGGTAGTTTCAACTATTCAAACCAACTGGCAAGGCCATGGTTAGAATAATATGAAACAAATGATTTCTCAAATAATATATGGAAATGCATATTAGAGAAAAACCACACCAAGCAAACTCACACAAACAAGAGCCAAAGGATAACTAAAATGAAAATTGGAGCTTGTTCGAGCCAACATGCCACATAGGAATGAGATAATTTACAATATCAAATCTAAGTGGCAAACTCAAATGTTCACAATTTGTGGGATTGTAATATGCACATAGCTTATTACTCCCCCATAATGAGATAATTCATTTTATCTAAGCAAGAGGCAAATAAAACCAACTAGATAAATTAATGGACATTGTAGAATTTGAATTTCTCATGAATAAGACATACCACATAGTGACTAGATAATCTAGATATATCAATGCTAAGTGGTATTCCTCATGTATACACATTTTAGGATTGTGAAGTGCACGAAGCACATCACTCCCCCAAAATGGGATAGTCCATTAATATCTCAAAAGAGCCAAATGAAATCCACACAAAATCCAATAAGGCTCAACACACAAGTTACACATACATGATACACAACTAGCATACACAACCTTGAATAAGAAGACAAGTAAGAAAGTAGCATATCATATACAAGCACATGCTAGTAACAAAATTAACACATGCAAGGGAGCAAGCAACTTTCAATGTATATATGATTTAAATACAAGTTACCGCAAGGAGGAGCATTGGATATGAGATAGAACATTATGATCCAAATGGCTTGGCTTGAGGAAATATAATCATGAAGATCCCTTAATTCTTTAAATGATAGCCAAGTCTCCAATGTCCTCCACAAACACCTATTGATCAAGTTGAAGATTGTTGGTCCCCAACCAAGTTGGGTCCTAAGAGGTTAGTCACAATAGGCTTGGCAACCCAAATGGTTCTTTTCTTGATACCACTTTGAGTTCCCACATATTTGGCAAACACATTGCCAACTCTATCATTTCTAAGTGAATAAACATCATCAATTAAGATGGGGTTGGATTGGTTACCGATAGTGCATGAAGAAGCAAAGTGACCCTTGCCACGGCAAAGGTAGCAACATCGACTCTTCTCTTTCTTCTTAATAGGCTCCTCAACTTGAGGAGCATTGACTTGAGTCTTCTTAGGAAGTGGCCTTTGTTCAACTCGTGGTGGAGCACGAGATTGAACAAGAGGCCGGTTCCCTAGTTGCTTTTCACTAAAAGGCTCCTTCTTCATTGGGCAATCCCTAACATGGTGCCCTTCAACCTTGCACTTGAAGCAAGTAATCTTGGACGAATTCTTGACTTGTTCTTGACCCTTCTTCTTATTCACCTTGGATTGGTTCTTGTTGTTGAAGTTGAATCCAAGTCCACTCTTGCCATTGGGGGATTGTTGCACACTCAACATGTTGTCAAGTGCACTCTTCCCTTCATGACGCTTTTCCAAGCCTTTCTTCATAGATGTGGCTTGGGCCTTGAGCTCATTTTTCCCCTCTACATGGTTAGTGACAACACAAGTACTAGAGGAGGTAGATGCATCATTGTTAGAGCAACAAGGCAAGGAAAGTAATTCATCACATGATGTACCAACATTATGAGTAGATGAACTACTAGGACTAGCACATGGCAATATAGCATTTTTAGAAAAAGTTGTGCCATTGTCCACATGAGGCTCACAAGATGTTACCTTGGTAGTGATAGCCTCATGAGCTAACTTTAGACAAGCATAGAATGCTAGAAGATCATCATTAGAGCTAGATAGCTTCTCATGACTTTCTTCCAATTTCCCATACTTGCTAGTTAGCAACTCAAGTTGAGCCCTTAGCTCAACATTCTCCTTCAAAATAGATGCTTCACAAGAAGTGGAGTTAGTAGCATAAGCATCATTAGCATTAGGAATGGAAGAAGACAACTTGGCAAGCTCTTCCTTAAAGCTAGCATTTTCCTTTTTCGTGACTTTATATTTAGCATGAGCATGGTCACGTTCTTTAATGATTTTAGCAATAATTTCATTGTGAGACTCCTCAATAGATTCTAGTTTATCCTCAAGAGAAGCCCGAGTCTCTTGCTCTTCCTCAAGAGCATCCTCTAAAGATGCTTTTTCATTCGCATCCTCTCTTTCAATCCTTCCCTTTTCTTCAAGGCTTGATTCCAAAGCCTTAATAGTATCCCCGCGCTCAACAAGGGTGCTCATGATTTCATATAGGTTATCATAAGCATTTTTATTCTTTGAAAGATCCCTTAAGAACCATTAGACCTTTATTATGAAGGAGAGCATCATCATTTTCTTCATCATCATTATTATTATCATCATCATCATTATTATTATCATCATCATAATTACTTGAAGATTTAGCCATAAGGCAATAGGTGGTGGATGAAGATGAACAATTAATTAACGAACTACTAAAGTTCACATCTTGTTCCATAGCACATTGGGTTTCCTCTACATTATTATTCATACAAGATTTAGAGGGAACACAAGCATTTTTATCATGGCAACAAGCTAAAGCAAGCATATCATCAAGAGATTTATCCATGCAATTTTTGGATGATATACAAGGACTATCAACACTAGCATGTATGACATTTATAGTGCTATGCGTGTTTAGGTCTAAAGATAGAGCATTGCAATGAGATAGATGATGTAAACTGGGGATCCCGATCTTTCGATGAGAGAGGATAACTACGATTTCTGGAGGATTTGACTCTCACGATTCTGCTACCAACCGTACAGAAAAAACCGTACATGACTGATATCCACGGCAATCGCTGAACCAACTCCAAGATGTTATCAACCGAGCCAACGGCACGATCAACCTGTCCACGAAGGACTTTTCCTGCGTGCAAATCGAAGAACAAGCAAGAAAATAATAGCGTAAGCAATCTAAAATTGCGGATATGCTAGATGAATAATAATAATCTCAAAAGATCAAAGTGTGAGGTTCCGATAGGATGTCTGGACGGTCGCACTAGCCGCTACGAGCGTAGACAAATAAAAGCAGCGATGGCTAAACTTTTCTCTAAACAAAACCTGCCCGAACCCTAATACGTAGCTAGCTATTTATTTGAGAGTGACGGCAGCGGCGACGGACGAATCGATCGTCTCGGCACAGGGCGTTGTTGCTGGCTTTGGGGCTCATTACTTGATTGTGCGTTGCATGCATGGCCCAGCCGGGCCCACCTCCTTGGCGCATGTGCATGCAAGGGCCTTTTCCTTTGCCTTTAATTACTTGTACATGCATGTACGTATGCATCCCTTGCATGGTAGGAGTAGGTCTTGGAACACACACATACGTGTATCTGGTCTTGTTCTTCTTGTGTGCATAGTAGTAAAATCCTGAGAAGATAATGGTTGTATCCAAAGTGACAATGTCCTCATCAATAGAGATGAAGTATAATGAATAGAATATTCACCATCAACAAAGCAATTTCTATCACCACTCACCATATCATTACCGTGTGACAAATCACATGTTGGTGAAGTGGACGAAGATGAGAACTCATCACGGCCGGAGGTGGAGGGAGAACAATCATCCTCAATAGTGTTGGATACTCCATATTTATCTTGAACCTTGGTCCAAAGCTCATGAGCGTTCCGGAGAGGCATGATTGACTCAAAAACTACAACACTCACAAATTTACAAAACTCATTAGAAGCTAGAGCATCTAGTTATAAGTTTTTCTCATCCTCTAAAGTCGTACTTTCGTAATCCTTTGGAGGAGAAAAAACCTATATCTAAGATACGCCCAATATTGGGGTCCAAGACCCATAAGTGACTAAGCATATGAGTTTTCCAAACATTAAAATTTGTGCCATCGAATATAAAAATGTGATCATGCACTAATCCTCTAAACGACATATTTACTCTCTAGGCGGTAAAGCCAAACAAGAGAGCCCAGTCTCTGATACCAATTGAAAGAACAAACTATGCCTTGATGTCACCTAGAGGGGGGGGTGGGTGAATAGGAGATTAATTTTTTTCCGGTTTAAGACTTGATAATTGCGGAATAAAACTATGTGTTTAAATTAACAAGCCAACAACCTAATATACTAGGCTCACCTATGTGCACCAACAACTAATGCTAAGCAAGGCAAGCAACAAGGTGATAGCAAGATATAAAACTTCAAGCACGAAGGCTATCACAATGTAAATTGCATAAGTAAAAAGCTCGGGTATAGAAATAACCGAGGCACGCGGGAGACGAGGATATATTCCCGAGTTCCTCCTTGTTAAGGGAGTACGTCTCGTTGGAGGGGTGTGAGCTCGCCACAAAAGGCCTACTCAAGATGCCACAAAGGCCTCACCCTATTCTCCGATGAACCGCACCCAAGGGATTGGTTCACCTTCCACTAACGGAATCCTTCAAGGCGGAATACGAAGCCTTTATAACGATCTTGGGGCACACACCCACAACTCAATCGGGGGCTCCCAAACTGACGTGGGGTTACCACGCCAAATCCCTCGGATGACATCCTCGGGTTGAGAGAATAGGATAAGAAGATGGTGGTACTGGTGGATTCGTCTGCTGACAAGAGAGATTTACCCAGGTTCAGGCCCCCGAAGGTAAAAGCCCTACGTCCTGCTTGTCTGGTATTGATGATGGAGCTTACAGATTGGTTACAATGGCGAGATCGTGAGATGCGCTCTCGCTAGGGTTTCTGGTGGTGCGTATCAACCTCCCCTAGGTCGGCGGCCCTCCCAGTCCTTAAATAGTGGGACTGGGTCTCGGGTCCGTTACCGACTAGGTTTACATCTGGGCCTTCCGACCTAATATCTCTGAGTCTTTCCTTCGGGGCCTCCTTCCTGGGCCTGATGACAGATGGGCCTTTTATTCTCTTCCGCACCAGGGTAGTCCATGGTGGCACACCCGAAAGGTGTACCCATGTCACAAACCTTCCACGAAGCTTCACAACTCGAAGACTTCGCGGCACCACCAACCGTCTAGTGTACACAATGCACCCAAGAGGCACAAGCTCTCGGGAACACAATGCACCCAAGAGTAACAAGCTTCTCAACTTCAATCCCACGAATCTTCGTGGAGAGCACAACCCGATGCAACTAATGAAAAATGCAAAAACACACTAAGTGGTCAAATCCTTTTCTCCAAAATCCAACCAAAGCAACTAATGCTATGGAGGGATTTAAGAGGAAGAACAAAGAGGAGAAACACTAAGAACTCCAAATCTAGATCTACTAGGTTCCCCTCACTTAGAGGAGGAATGGATTGGTGCAATGGTAGATCTAGATCTCCTCTCTTGCTTCCCTAAAGATGGGCAAGAATCATTGGAGGGAAGTGGAGGAACCAAGCTCTAAAGATGTGCAACAATGGAGGAGAGAGAGAGCAAAAAGGTTAAAAAAGATTAGTGAACCATTGGGGAAGAAAGCTCCCTTTTAAATAGGTCCCTGAGAAATCTGGCCGTTGGGTTCAGATTCCCGCAGGGCCGGTAGTACCGCCCCAAGGGCCGGTACTTCCGCCCCCACCCAAACAGCCTACCAACAGCTAGCAGCAAAGAAACCCGCGAGGGCGGAACTTCCTGGAAACAGCCCAGTACTTCCGGTATAGCCGGTAGTTCCGCTTCCACTTCCGGGCAAAGTTTCGGTAAAAAACATCGAGAGTCCAGTACCGAAAGACTTAAGCGGAAGTAGCCCCGGTACTAGGCCCGGTACTACCGGCCATGGTCCGGGCGGTACTACCGGCAAGTACAACGGTACTACCGGACACAGAAAACAGCAGAACACCCGGTACGAGAAAAAAACATAACTTAATCATCCGGACTCCATTTTCGATGATCTTGGGCTCGTTAGATTCGCAACGAAAAGTTCTACAAGATCATGCAGAGAAACATCATGGTCCATCATGTGAGGAGGAAGCCACAAGGAGAGAGTTTGACCTCTCTTAGAAAAGACAAGCTAGTAAAACCTCCAACACCGAAAACTCAAAAGAAGACGCAAACGAAAACCGTTTTCGGTGAACTTGGCCTTCTCATGACAAGCACGACAAGCACCAAGACCACACCACGATAAGAGCCAAATAAGAAGCAATAAAGATGATTGCAAGGATGCAAGGATGCAAAGGTTTAAGCTCTCCACGAACGATACGATCAAGATACTCGGTCGAGAGCCCCTCTTGATAGTACAGTTATCTATCCTATAACCCGGTCTCTCAACAAACATCATGAGACCGGTAAAATAGAAACCCTATCAAGATCATACCTTTGCCTTGCGCATTAAACCACTTGAGGTCGAAGAAGACGATCTTCATCTCCTCAAGACGCACCACCTTTCTTGATTGCGCTTTGCTTGGTGAAGATTCAAATGTTTGTAACATCCCAAACTTTGGAATGTTATAAAAATCACAAAAATTAAAACTTTTATTATTAGATAAAGAAAGTCTCCAAAAATCAAGAAAACCTTTTATAAAAGATATCTTTGACATCTTCAAAGTTAGTTTATTTTAAATATTCCTTGCCTCCTATTTTCATGTTTTAAAGCCTTTGGAAATAAAATAATTATTTGGGTATTCTATAAACTCTAATTAGTTTTTGGCATACAGATTTAAACAAGATTTGTTTTATAAAAATGTTTTATCTTAAATTATTTTAACATGAAAATGAGTTATCATTTTGAATGATATAACTCATATTATTTCTCTGGTTTTTATTTAATTATTTTGAGATATTTATAAACCCTAATTTGGAAAATTCCCAATTTGCCATATAAGGCATATTTGATCAAAAGGGTATTTTGGTAATTTTGTTTTGACTAAAAATAGTTCCAAAATGTCTATTTTGACTATTTGGAATTTTACAAATTTTTACAAATCTATTTGACTTGATTTGGAGGCCTAAATCAAAAATTTATAAGAGAAAACAGAAAAATAAAAGAAAAAGAAAAATCGATGACGTCATCTTGACGACATCGTCTTCAACGCAACCACTGCAGTTTCTGCCCGAGCTGCTCCTCCTTGATTGCTCGCGATTAAGGGCACCAATTGCCTCGCTGACCCCGTCCCTTGGAAGCCCACCTTCTCCTCACCCTTTCCCCTCTGTACCGCCTCCATTTTGCGCCGCCAAGTCGCCTAATTTGCTCGCCGAAGTCCGCTCTAGCCGCCGCCGTTTTCTTTTGATTCCGGTGAGTAAAAACCACCCCGTTGTCTCCCTTTGGCCTCTCTCTCTGGTCCCCACATTCTCGCGCACCTCGTTGACCCCCCATTCGATTTTATTCGCAGCAAAATCGACGTATTCAAGCTCGGCCCGAGCTCACCGAAGCCGCCGCAACTCTGGTCGCCTCCAACCGCCGTGCCAGGACGCGCCTCAGGTCGCCACCGACGTCATCGTCTTCGACGTGTCATCCCGCGCCCCGTCGTCTACCTGCCCGAGCCCAAGACCCACGGAAACGTCGAGGACGTCCACGACTGGAGCCATCGCCGCCGTCCGAGCCGTCTCCGGCGACCACCGCCGCCGTCGGGGTAAACCCTAGCTCCAGGACCGTCCGATCTGATTCCGACGGCGCAGATTAGATCGAGCCGAGCCCAGTCCGAGTCGCAGCTTAGCCGAGCCGATCCGTGAGCTGAGCCAAGCCTTTTCTGGGATTTTTCCCGAATTGTTTTAAATGGCTATTTTGCAGAAAAGACCCTGTATCTTAAAACCTTCATATCTTTTAAACCATTTGTCCAAATTTAGCAAACTTTATATTTTTGAAAAGCTCTGGACTTGTAGAATCTTTTGTCACTGTTAGTTTTCAATGTAACAAATCCAAATTTATTCAAATTTCAAATGAGTCATTTGAGTAAATTTGACATAGTTTTAAATCTATAAGTCCAAATTTTGCAAATAAAATATTTCTGGAAACCTTGGAACATGCATGACATGAACCCACTGTTATAATTAATGTTTGATAGTTTTAAAAAGATTTCTTAATCAGAGACTCAAATTAGAGTATTTCTGATATAGTTTAATTTCTATAAATCCTTTTAATTTGTTTTCTTTTAGAAAGTTTCTTCAAATATTAGTCTCTGTCCAGGGAGACCAAAACCTTGCCAAGCTACCACCTTTTGAAACATAAACATTGAAAGTGTGCCAAAGGCCATTTAAATGTTAATGTTTTGCAAACTATAGTTTCAAAATGTTTTAAAACTCTTTTGACCAACCCTTGTGTGATCACTTTGATCAAGACCAATCCCTACAACCTTTGAAACAACCCTTCAACCTATTCAAATTTGAAATGTTCAAATTTGATTTCAGACCAACCCCTGACCCAAATGGCAAACCCCAAACCTAAATGCATTGATTCTTTTTGCATATGGAATCATGTATTGAAACTAGGACCACCAACCTAGATATGTTTGTTTCTATCCATGTTTGTTGTTATGTTTGTTTCTTTGGATTGTTGTATTGTTGCTTATTGCCATATGTTTGTATTGTATAGATTGAACGGAGAGCTATGAGCTACGTTGAGAAAGAGTGCGTGAGCAACGACAAGTTCTAAAAGGCAAGTGCATACACCCTTTCATGAAAGACCTACTATTTTATTATATATGCATTGTAGACTATTTTAGTAGTATGCATGATAGGTGTACTACTATATTGCTATGCAGACCTGTTTAGTATATCACCCTTTATTCCTGTTGATTTAGGTACCCATTCACTAGGTAGAAGTTAGAACTGCAATGCTGAAATGTTTTATTGTAGTATGAAAGGATAAAAACTCTACCAAGTTAATGAACTACCTGGGTGGCAATTGGTGTTGCTCTATTGGTGGTTTAAAGTTGAGTGGCTGCTCAGGCCCAGTTCTGCGGGTACCTGAGTACGTGCACTTGTGAACGGCCACCCAGGAACAAAGAGATTAAGTCGCTCCAAATTTAGATTGCTTCCAGTGCAGCCACTTGGTATTATGGCTCTGCCTTGACTAAGTAAGTTCTAGGAACCTGATTCCGACAGTTCTCAGCGGATGAATGTCTTGTATGGGTCTGTCTGACGAACAAGGGACTGTTTCCCAAAGGTCTCGTCTTCATCTTCACCTTTCCTTTTCACTTCAAGAAGGTCAAGGACAGAATGGGTTGATGAAGTCTCGTGGTGAAAGTGCACAACCTCTCGAGAGTGTAAAACTATGATCATAGCCGTGTCCCCGGTTACGGACAATTCTGAGCAGCTGGACAAGGATGTCGATGGAAAATCTCCTCATTCCAATTTCATAAATTAAATTTGATGGGTGAATAAGAGTAGAAGAGACACTGGTTTTCATGCCGGTTCGTCTTATAGAAAGTCGAGAAATGAAAAAGCTTTATGGAAAGTAGGACAAAATTGGCTTTATGCAATAGCCTTTAACTCCACCAGCCAAACATGCATATAGATTTAGACTTGCCATTTTATATTCCACCAAAGTATCACTTGCCGGCCTGTCACAAGGTATTGACCCAAATTCCCTGGGCTGAAACGTTAATGTTGCAGGTTTTTACGATGACGCGTGAGGACGTCTACCTTTCGAGCTTGCAACCAACATGTATGCCAGTGGCACATGAAGATGATGAAGCTCTCTATGCTACTTATGTTTCCGCTGCCAAACTTTGCATTCAAGCTAGCCTTTGGCTATGCAATTTGTAAAGAATATTTTATTTATGGATCTCGCGATGTAATAATTATTTGACATTGATGCATGGTATTACATCTATTTGTGAATTGCTATCCATACTCGATCCAGGGAATAGCATATTTCACAGAATGTCATTGCTTTTCTAAGCAAGGGCGCTACAATGTTGCTCCCCCATACACCAATATGGGAGAAGCACTCTTCGGCATATCTTCACTTGGCCTTTATCTTGATGGCGATCACCAAGACGCCATCTTCCACGAGCCACATAGGATCCTTCACTTCATTCATGCTCATGGAGAAATACCTTGAGTGTTGATCAACTTACACTTAGACTTGATCAACATATAGCTTCTTCCCGTAGCCTTGACTGCAACAAATGGAGATCAAGCAATGCAAATGGACACACATATGATACGTCTCAAATGTATCTATAATTTTTGAGTGATCCATGCTTGTTTTATGTCATTGTCACATGTTTTTGCCATCTTGTTATATCATTTTAAGGAATTTTATTGGACTAACCTATTGACAAGATGCCCAATGTCAGTTCCCTGTTTTTGCGCTGAAATTGTTGCAGAAAGTTACTTCTGGAAATATTCTCTGAATTGGACGAAAATTTACGGAGATTTTTTATGGAAGAAATGAGAAAGGGAGACAGAAGGGCGACTCCAGGGGACCCACACAGGCCAGGGGCGGCCCCCTGCCACGGCCTAGGGCCCACCCGTGGGTGGGACCCGCCCCTGTCCTGTGGGGCACCCCTCGGCGGCCTTCGACGCCTATAAAATCACATCCGACGCAAAAACCCTAACCCCCGAAGGATTTTCCCAAATACGCAACAGAGCTCCACCGCCATCGCCGACAAGTTTCGGGGGTTCAGAAGGTCCTGTTCCGGCACCCTGCCGGGACGGGGATCGACCGCCGGGGCCATCTCCATCAACACCGCTGCTTCCCGCGATGAGGAGGGAGTAGTCCCTCACCGGGGCTGAGGCTTATACTAGTAGCTATGTGGTTATCTCTCTCTCCCATGATGTGATCTTCATTGTGATCATGAGCTTTGTTAGTGTAGTTGAATACATGATGTTTCCCTATGTGTAATGGATATGTTGTTGCTCAAGTGGTGTTATTTAGTACAATTTCCGGAGCCACCGTTGTGATCATGGTACCTCGGTGACAGGATGGGTGCCGTGTGTGACTCTATGGATAATAGATTGGAAGGATCTTCATTATGAGTTTGTTCTTTATTTGTTGGATTGAATAGATCATGAGGTTTCTTGATACTTGTGTTATTGAAGAAAGAGACTATTCAAGAAATAGGTTGTGGTGTTTGTTAGTACTATATTTGGATGCGGATAGTGACAGCATGAAGTATCCATAGATGTGGAATACGAACTTTAAGGTGCACTTTTCGTAGCCCTACGCAATTCTCATCCTATTTGATCCACAAAAGAATTATCTCCGAGTAGCGTCTACCATGCATGTATTTTTGTGGGAACTATCATGTGTTTAATTATGTTAATGATGTTGAGAGTAGTCAGTAGTGAAAGTATGAAGCCTAGGCCTTGTTTCCAAGCATTGATACACCGTTTTTTAGTTACTTTTGTCACTTATTTGCTTGCTGCCATTTTTATTATAGAATTACAAAATCACCTTTTACCATCCATATCACTTGCATTTTACCATCTCTTCGCCGAACTAGTGCACCTATACAACTGACAATTGTATTAGGTGTGTTGGGGACACAAGAGACTTCTTGTATCTTAATTGCAGGGTTGCTTGAGAGGGATATCTTTGACCTCTACCTCCCGTGGATTCGATAAACCTTGGGTTACTCACTTAAGGGAAATTTGTCGCTGTCCTACAAACCTCTGCGCTTGGAGGCCCAATAAGCCTACAAGAATAGAAGTGTGTAGTAGACATCAACCTACAAGTATCTCAATACAAACATTAGTCCATAGAGATTGTCATTAATTACCAAAACCACACATGGGGGCAACCATGCACTTTCACCATCTCCCCTCCGCCGCCGCCAGATCCCAGCCGGGCAAAGCCCGTGCGGGAGGATGATGGCGGCGGGGCGTCCCTCTGCGGTGGCTCAGAGGCATGGCTGCGGAGGTGGATCTTGAGCGAACATGTGCGTGGCCATGACGCCAGTCACGCAGCGATGAGGCCTCCTCTAACTTTGGTTGTCTTCATCATCGGTGCAAAGGGATCTAGCCACTGGTGGTGCAGCCTTGCGGCGGCTTCCCGGCGGCGGATCGCTTGTCTCTTGTGGTGCGGCGGTCCATGGTGAGGAGAAGACAGTGGTCCAGCTACTGAAGCGAGTGAGATGCCACCATCAACGGCGACGCCCGTGGGTGTCGTATTCCTCGTTGGAGGCGATGGTGGGGGCGGCTCTCGCTCCATTGTTTCCGGGGGAAACCTCGGATCTGGGGGAGGTCACCATTGGCGGTGGCACCCGTGGGCGTCGCAGCCCTCGTTGGAGGCATTATGGGGACCTCATGGATCGGATGATGGCGACGTCTTCGTCGTCACCCCCGTGGGGGTATCATCTTTGGAGACATTCATCGGCTGGATGGACATGTGTATGGATTGGTGGCTGGGCGTCGGTCTTCGTGTGTTTTTCGCGTGGAGATCAAGGTGGAGCGGTGTTTCATCTACCATCTACAGCGACGAGTCTCGGCGGCATGGTGCAGCGGGGTCTCGACGGTCGGTGTTTTGACGATAGACGCGCGCGGGACGGTGGCACTGTCTGGCGTAGTGGCGGCGTCGACGGCAGGCCTAGCAAGGTCAATGCGTTGATACTCGTTCTGGAGATGGTTTGGCGGAAGATGGTGGCGGCGGATTTTCGAGCGGGTGTAGTGGTGCCCGTCGAGAGTCTGCTGGTCCGGTTTGTGCTCCCGACCCGCCGTCGGGCGGCTTGGTTGTGGCCTCCGGTTTAGATGATGTGCGTTGGTGTGAGATCTGGGCAGACGGCCCCGATCACGTCCATCCCCTTCATCATGAAGTTGGTAGGAGTAGCGACACATGTTGCTAGAAAGGTGGCTTCATTCTTATTGATGTATTACTTTGTAAGGCTGTGTTGAATAATTAATAAAAAAAATTGTGTGCATCGTTTCAATGCAGAGGTTGGGAGTACAACCTACATTTCGGAAAAAAATATGCACACACGACGTGGTAGCTGCGCCAGGTCATGTCCTGTTCTGATCGGGCAGCTAGCACCTGGCCGTATCCTGCTCTGATCTCCTGGCGTGGTGGCCTATGGAGGCGGCACGACGAGCAGCAGGCAGTTAACAGTGGGACGTGCAGTTCATCGATCGATCCAAGGGCGGACCTAGAGGGTTGGCCGGGTGGGCCGTGGCCCACCCAGAATTTTTGAATTTTTTTACCCCCCCGGCATTTACCGGGCCTAATTTCGGAATTACAGCCCAGCCCAGTTCTCAGAGAAAAAAACAATTCAGTCATTGAGCCGAACTCTTGCTCTCGTTCGTGAATCGTCAGCTCATCCAGAACCAGACCTAGCTCAATTCTCTAGCAACGACCGAGCGACGGCGTGACCTAGCTCAATCCGCCGGCCGCCGTCCCTGCTCGCGCCTCGTGGTCCGATGACCTAGCTCAAGCTGTAGCCGCCGATCGCCGCCCGCCGGCCCCTGCTCGCGGTCTCGCGCCGATGCGGCCCCCTCCGCGTCGCGCCTCTACCCCGGCGCCGCCTCGCGGCCTGGCGCTCCGTTCTTGATCAAATTGTCCAAGAGCTTGACAACCGGTTTGATGAGGTTAATACAGAGTTGCTTATTTGCATGGCGGCTTTGAATCCCTCGAATTCTTTTGCTTCTTATGATGCACAAAAGGTAATGAGACTTGCCCAATTCTACCCCGATGACATGTAAGCGTGAATTTGATAAGGCTTGAATTTCAACTTGATACCTTCATTCATGATATGAGAAAAGATGATAGGTTCAAATGTGTTAATCATCTTGGTGAGCTCTCTGTTATGCTTGTTGAAACAAAAAAAAAACATGTTGTTTATGATTTGGTCTACACTCTTCTCAAATTGATATTGATCTTGCCGGTGGCGACGGTAAGTGTTGAGAGAGTATTTTCTGCAATGAGTCTAGTGAAGGATAAGTTGAGAAATATCATGGGTGATAAGCTCTTGAACCATTTCTTAGTGACATTTATTGAGCGGGATGTTATTTACAAGCAAGTGAGGATGACATGGTTGAAGCTTTCATGGCAATGCGACAACGTAGAGTTAAACGGTAGCTATGTAATTTTCTATTTATGTTACATTTGTCGTGTAAGATTTTGTTAATGTCTTACCCTATTTGTATTGGAATTCAAACATATTTATGACATATGTATTGAACTTAAATGTTGTGAATCATTAGACTATTTCTGTTGTTCATTTGTCAACGTTATTTTCGCCGTGCGATTTTTTTTAGTGTGCCCACCATCCATTTTTATCCTGGGTCCGCTACTGGATCGATCGTAGATGGATTTACTAATTTCCATGGACTAAAACTGTATGGCCAGATGCAGAGCCAGTTTTGACTAGTATCGGGGAAAGAGGAATAGAGGATAGACTCTTCTGTTTTTGGAAACTGAGAAAGGAGAAAACTATAAGGTTTAGTTTGGCAGCGAAATATTTTTTAAACAAAAGTATTTGAAAACCAGAGTATTCATATGCCTCGCGAAGCAATACTTCAGTTTTGGAAAAAGAGGTCCAACCCTCTTTTTCATGTACTTCAAAAATAGTGCAATTTCCTAAATATTGTTTTGGCTAAAGCCAAACATCTCAAAGTATTTAATACTTCAATATTTTTGGAAGCCGGAGTATTCTTGAAATACTTAAAAAATACGGAGCTCCCAAACAAGGCCTAATATTTCTTTGGCAAGCGTTGAAATAAAATTCTTCACTTTAGAAAATATTGTCCTACCCAGGCGCAGCTATAAAACAAATGGATCCCATTAAGACAAATGGCTCCCATTAACAGGTCACACTGGCTCCGTGGTCTTCTCCCCTCAACCACCATTATTGCCACAACATGATGGTAGGACATTCTCTCTTCATTGTACTGTCCGAACTCCCATGACGTCCTAGATATTTGGTGACAAGGTTCGGTGACGGGATACAACTAAAAAAATATCTCAGCTAGCTGTTACTTCTATATTCTGCAATGCAATGCAGTATCTCCTCCATTATTTGGTACTAATGAACAAGAAAGAGTTAATAACACTTTTAGTCCCACATCTTGCGCTTTGTTGACGATTTAGTCCCACAACTTGCAAAGTGGACACCAGTGGTACCACAACTTGCTAATTGGATAGGTTTAGGTCCTGGAGCCCGGAGCCCTCAGCTGCCGACACGTGTGCGCCACGGTGGCTGGTAAATTTGCAGAAAACCTCCTATAATTATTAATCTTCACCGACACATCTCAGCTCTTCAGATAAAACCCCTAGGTTGTGGATCTTCACATACAGCACCTCTGCTCGCTTCAACACGACCAAAATTTTCCCACTTTGGCGACCTCTGCTCTCTTCGGCGGGGATGGCAGAGCACACATTGTCGGTGCTCTTCGTCGGCAGAGATGACAGAGCATAGAGAGACGGGGCGGAACTCCCTGGAGAGTACGTGCAGGTCCCCTGCACCTACCCGTCGAAGGCGTCGGGATGCGATGGAGGCGACGCCCTTGTGTCGGGCTGCAGAGGAGGCGGCGAGGCAGGAGAAGTTGTACAAAAAAGTAGTGCTCCTACATTATCTGCTCGGGGATGAGGAGATGAGGGGGACCATGGAAGAGTCGATGGGTTGGAGACCGGAGCTCCCAAATCCGAGCCTAGAAACCCAAATTTACATCCTGTAGGGTCGTCTCGATGGCATGAAACCCTAAACTAAGACTGGAAACCCAAATCAAAGTTGAAGGTAGAGAAGAAGATGCTGAATAATGTGTTGGTAGTATGAGTTTGTATTTGAAGTAGCAGCTTATGTTGTGTTGGTAGTATCAGCTAGTGTTTGCAGTAGAAGCTTATGTAGTGTTGGTACTATGAGTGTGGTGCACTGATGTATCCATGTGTAATATCAGCTAGTGTGGTGTAGTATCTGCTAGTGTGGTGTACTGATGTATCCATGTTTAACATGCTGCAATATGAATATGAAATGTGTTCTGAAATATTGCTTGCACAATCTAACTGTCCAGTTGTTGCTTATCTATTGAATATGAAACTTTGGTTGCAAGGATGGCAACATTGCTCTGGTTTTTAGTGTCTATTTGAGATAGACTTACCCTTGTACCATTTGTTGCTAACAAAAATCACAGGAATTTAAATAGCAACACTATCTGCAATTACAGGCAACAAGCCAATGAAACATCTCAAATAGGAACACTGTCTCAAATGCACTTGAATTTATATTGTTTTGCATGTATATCTCACAGAATCAATAAACTACAGGACACAATCCATTGTTAATTTCCTTGTCTGGCAAACACCAATATACATGGAGTCTCCCATCTCTCTTTTCACCCAGAATACGCTGAATTTCTCAATCCATTCAAGTGACCAAGTATTAGCAGTGCAGTTATCAAACCATGCAGTTGATGCACTAACATATTCCAAATTGTGTTGTAATCCGCAAAAAAAACATTGTACACCACTTCAATTGTGAACAAACTGGTGACTTCTCCTCCATTCAAAACTGCATCAAACATTCAGATATTAAGCAAAATCGACAAACTTCAGTTACATCAACACACATTCAGTTACTGTAGCACACCAAATTTTGGAAAAAAAAATCAAACTTTCCTAACAAATTCCAAATCGATTGCTGCACACAACCTTCACCAACAAACGAATGGCTAAAAGCAACTACTTTACAACATTACCATGCGCATCAATTTCTGAAATGCAGAGCAGTTTCACATGACTGCGGAACAGGGCATAGGGTGACTTTTTTTAAACTTCTGCTTAAGCAAGTTTCTGAAGTGGGCAGAAACCGCTGTGGGCAGAAACTGCTGTGGACACTTCTTTTACATAAGCATCCCTCTTAACAATTTATGGAAAAAAATTCTGACAAAATGGACCCACTTGGCAGTGGCTCACGGAAGAGCAGAGGCAGGGGAAGGAGATGCGGACAAGCAGGGGGAGGGCGGCGGCCGACACGACCAGGGCGGAGATGAGCTCGAGCTTCCCGTCGCGGCCAGGGGTCTCCGGCGGCGGCCAGGGGCCAGGGTTCTCCGTCCCGTCGCGGCCAGGGGTCTCCGGCGGCGGGATCTCCAGCGGCAGGGTTGGGGATCCATCTCGGAACGGCCAGGACATAGGTCTCCGGCGGGCCGAGGGCGGAGGACGGCGAGCGGCGGGGACGAGGACGAGGGCGGCGGCCGGAGGAAGAGCGATGCGTCGAGGACGGGAGGAGCCGGTTGGGGCAGGAGCAGGCAGATCGAGGCAGAGGAGCAGCGGCCGGGCGGGACGGGGCGGGGCGAGTGGCGTCGGAGGAGTAGCGGCCGGGCGGGGCGGGGGCGGGGCGGGGCGTGTGGCGGCGGGGCTCGCGCGTGACGGCCGGGCGGGGCGAGGCGAGTGGCGGCGGGGCAGGTTTGTGGTGGCTCGGTCGGGTGCAGGTCAATGGAAGCAGGTCCCGTGCCGGATCCCTTTTTTTCCTTTGGCTGTGGACGGGAGAGACGAGAACGAATCGTTATGTCCGTGCGGTGGCATTTTCATTGTGATTTCAGCAAAGAGCAAAGCTAGCTCCGATACCGGTTTGATTCCAACCCGGAGAAGCTCGGGAATCTGCCTCCGACCAGTTTCTAGAACTGCACTACGAGGCAGTTTCGCGGTGGAAATAAACAGACACTTCTTTTCTTTTAGGCTTCTCCTGTTTGGTAGCCAGAAATTGCTCCAAAAACTTAAAAGAAGTCACCCATAGAGCGGGCAGAAATTGGTCATAATCGAAGCTATGAACCGTACTAAAACATTGCTACACTAGTAGTAATCAGTTTCACACGAATTTTTAACAGTAAAAATCACTGAATAACTCCCGATCATACGCCCACTTAAACCCTACCAAACCCCACCGCAACTAACAGGAAATCGAGGATGCGGGTGAAAAATTGACCTACCGTACGATGGCGGATCCTCGTTGAACTCGGGGTAACGCATACCACCGGCTTCTAGCGGGAACCGCCGACACACGACCTCGCCGTCGCCCCGAAGAGCCCAAGGTGCTTCCCCATCGCCGCTTCTCTGGTTCTGGACGAAAAGGTAAGGAGATAAAAGGAAATAGCGGAATCAATGACTCCCTTGCCGTTAAATTCCAACTGCCGTCGTGTGGAACGAGGACCAGTACTCTGACGGACTAAAGTGCAAAATTTCCATCCAGACAACGTCCGGCATGGAAAGATTCCGCCTAATTGGACTAATATGTCCAGGCCAATCAAGTTAAGGTATTGTCGTTGCACGTTTTCCAAGTTGTGGGACTAATGGCTCGTTTGGCACCCGTCAAATGAAATGAAATGAATTTCAGAGACATAAGAGGTATTTCAATCGAAATCCCCAAACAGGATATTAGTTCCTTCTCTTGTTCTTGATGATATTGTAATGGAATGACATCAACTCGTTCAGAACTTAAGTTTCGATTGTTGTTTCTTAAGTTTATAGGGACATGAATTGACTTAACATAGCAAAGAAAATTCCAATTGAAATGACATTCCAATTCAATGACAGCCAAACACGTTGAGTATGGAATCTGAAATGAATTTATCTACAATGATGGAATCCAAACGACCCCTAAATCGGGAGAATTGATTTTAACCCCCCCCCCCCCCCAGCTCGTGCGCCTTCGATCTTTTGCCCTCTTGTTTGTCTACCTCGCTCTGAACCCTCTGACGCGGCCTAATCTGCGCTGGTTTGCCCCTTTGGCTAGTTATCAACTGATTTAGCTGGATAGAAAAAAAAACTGCACTTAATACTTTTCGTATTACCGAATCTGCCCTCGTTCATTTTAGTCAACACACGAGACGGGAGGCTAGCTGGCTCGTTCGCATCTGGAGCCATAGCGCTGCGCCCTACCTAGCTTCAGCGCCGCCGGTCGCCAGAGCCCGCCGCCCACAGCCGCTGCGCCCTGCCGCCCGTCGCCTCATTGCTGCTTCGCCGCCCGTCGCCTCATTGTTGCTCCGCCGCCCGTCGCCCCTGGGTGCTCATCCCCAACCTAGCCGTCGTGGACGGATACAATCGAAGCAGCCAGGCTCATCGGACAGCTCATGTGCAGCGGCTGTGGCGGACGGCGTGGACGCACCTGCTCCGGCGGCCAAGTGCGGCGGACGCCGTAAAAGGGGGCCACCATCAAGCTTGGTACCGAACTAGGGGGCTTATTATCCAGGCATACGAAGAAGGGGGGTCTATGATCAAAGGCATGGGAGCTGGGGGGGTTATAATCAAATCTCCCCCCTAAATCGTATTTCCGGTGCAAGTGGCGGGGCTAAATCTGTATATTCCTCAACAAGAAAGTATCTCCTCCATTATTGGAGTGTCACCGTAACGTCCAAGTCTCCTAGAGAAATTAAAAATTCCATCCATAGTGGGGCCTGCGTAGGCCGGTCGGTCCACGGCGTAGACCAGACCCGTCGTTGTGGAGTCTACCACGAGTGTCCCTCCCTCCTCCAGTCCAGTCCATGGCCACCGTTCCACGCCACGGCCACCATGCCGCATTACCGCGAAGTCCCCGTCCCGTCAAAGCTTCCCCACCATTCCACCCCACCACCCGTCTCCTCCGCCCACCCCGCCTAACACGCTCGAGGAGAGAGAAAACCCTCCTCAAACCCTAGGTAAGCTCCCGCTTCCTCTCCCCCCGACCTGTTGCAAGTCTGCTCCGTTTCAACTCTCTGTAGTTTGATCTCGAGCGCGCTTGCCTTTGGCCTCTGCGTGCGTGATTTTGCGGCCGAGCTGGTTTGCTCTGCAGACTGCAGTGGGAGCAGTATGGTCGTACTGTGGGCTTTCTGTTTGCTGTTAATTTTGTTAGTATTGTCTAGTTCGAGCATGGAAGTTGATGTTCTGATGCTGTGGTTGTATAGGTTGCGGGATTGGATTTGTGATCGCCAAAGTTTGTAGGCGAAACCAGGGGCGGGGGAGGGTTAATTCCCAGCGAGGCTTACTTGCCATTTTTAACGTTACTCTGCTGCTTCTGCCTGTCACAGCGGCAATTTGGTGCGAAAGGATCAATCTTTAATCATTTTAGGGGTGGGCATTTGTTTAGTAGTTCTTGTATGCACTGCCTTTTGTGGTACTTACTTATAGTGCGTTGGTTGAATTGGGTGGCCCTGGAAATGTTGGAAAACCTTTGCCTGTAAAATTATCTGCAGTGGTATTTACGCTTGTTGTCTAGTTACCTTTATAACACTGGCACATTTGTACCACCTAGTGTTTGCGGTTATCCTTGTAAAGTTCATCAAGGGAATTCAGGGGCACCTAGGAATCACTTGTAATGATTTTATATCTGCTCCAGGAAGCCACCAAGGTTACTTTGGATCTGAAGCTAGCCAGCTAGGATTCCTTGATAAAGCAGGGTAGGCTATTCGGTAGCACTAAAAATCCTTCCTGCGGGTGAAGAGCCGAATTGACTCCCGCCTGAGACTGCACGGTCATGCCCATGTGAACTCTAATGCAAATCATGGCTCAATTTGATTGGGCTACTACGAAGCAATAACAGAACATGTCTCCCTTGGATATGCTCAAACAACCTAGTTTAATTGTAGCATAGGTAAGCAAGTTAAGAGAGTGATCGGTGTGCACCCTAAAGCATATTCATGCTGACCATGTTCCCTTAATAAAAATCATGCATACCATGGTTTCAACATTTACCATCGCTTTAGTAGTATTTGTTTGCCTGAGATTATATTGGAGGGCCATGGAAATAGAACGTTGCATGAAAATCTTTGAACATTATCAGGCTGGAAAATTTTAACAACCCGTTGTTTTGACTGTTATCCCTTTTGAAGCATACCAAGGAAACTCAGAGTCACATGTATTCACCCATCATGATTTTGTTTCTACTCATGGAAGCCTCCGAATCTCTGTTTGTTATTTTCCGGTTGACAATATTCATGCTATCTCACTCGACATTTCTGTCAGATATATTAAGGGATTGTTGGTATAGAAGTTATCGTTTGCTGCTCTTACTTATGCTTGATAATCACCAGGGAACTCAAAGTATGCAATTTCCACACCTTGAAGAATTGATCCATCCTCTTAGAAGCTAACTGTTGGCCTGGAGGAGATGATGATGGAAAGAGAGGACAAATATGTTAGGTCAACTTCTTACACCCCTTGTTGTTTGAGATAATTTCTAGGGAACAATGGTTTGTCAAAGTTGCAGCCTTCAACTACCTGTTATACTAATGTGATAGATCCTTAAGTAAAACAAGTGTAATGGAACTTTGGTGCCTCTACTTTCATCACACAATATTATGACTAGTCCCTCTACCTCAAAATGGGTCAATGAAGTCACCTGCATCTAAAACTGTACTGAAAGCTACACATTACTTTCTCTCTCTTTGGGAATAGAAGCAGCACAATTTCGTTTGGTTTTATGTAAAGAATGAACCACTGGTGAAAAGCTCATGTTATAACGGTTCTGAGTGTTGTGTTTGCTTCATGATATGTGCAGATTTCAGGACTGGAGATCACCAGATCCATCTGTTACCTCGGAGAACATAGTTTCACCACGCAGACATAATGTACTTAGATCACTTAATGAAAGAACTGATGGACTATTTGCATTCTTCGGAAACTGTTTCCGTTCTGAAACCTTAAAGAGATCAATGCTGGATGACAGAAAATCCACACCAAAAATTCTTCACCCTCAAGGACCATTTCTGCAAAGATGGAACAAGATATTCGTGTTATCATGTATTTTTGCAGTTTCTGTGGACCCATTGTTCCTCTATATACCGGTTATCAATGATCAAAATTATTGCTGGTATTTGGATAGGAAGTTGAAAATCACAGCAAGTGTCCTGCGCTCTGTCACAGATATGTTCTACATACTCCATATGATATTTCAGTTTTGGACAGGCTTTATCACATCTTCCTCTACAAATTTTGGTAGGGGTGTATTGGTCGAGGATAGATATGCTATAGCAAAGCGGTATTTGTCGACATATTTTCTGATTGATGTCTGTGCTGTCTTACCCCTCCCTCAGGTACCATGCTATTTACTTGATTAGGCTTAGCATGGAGCATTTGATCACATCATAGTAGATGCTTCTTTAGATAGATTGTTTGCTATCCTATATGAGCAATATTATCCGTTACCCTGGTAGCATGTGCATGGAAACTATGTAAAAATAGCTGTTTATCTGTTCCAAGAATTATATTATTGCGTAATTTTTTCTGCCTGTTTCTAGAGTTATACTGTTACCTTGTACTAAGTCACACATTGGAATATTGATTGAGACATATATAGATAAAAAGTGATACTAATGTTCTGTTTTGGGATTTTTCAGTAATTTCTAGTGCCGATAGTGCATTAACTAAGCATTTATTATTATTATTAGTAGTAGTATTGCTATTATTATTATTATTATTATTATTATTATTATTATTATTATTATTATATTATTATTATTATTATTATTATTATTATTACGAAAAGTGTATTTGGTCCTGAGCTCCAGTGATCCTGCTCATCTAAAAAAGAGAAATAAATATTTACAATTTTCAAAATATATTGAAAAAAATCGCAGATGTAGGAAATGGTGTATCCCCCAACCATGCAAAATATCAACTTCAAATATTTTGTATTCTAGGCTACATGAAAATGACAAATCTGATAAAATTTGGAGGTTTCAAAATGTGCATACTCAGTTCCACACTTTTGTCATTTTTGTGTAGCTCAGAATACAAAGTATTTGAAGTTTATTTTTTGCAAGTTTGTGGAATACACCATTCATTGGATACATTCAGATTTTTTCAGTATTTTTTGAAAGTTGTAAATATATTTTTTTGATTTTTTTAAACGAACGGGATCACTGGAGCTCGGGAGCACCAAATCTCCACTCATTATATTATTATTATTATTATTATTATTATTATTATTATTATTATTATTATTATTATTATTATTATTATTATTATTATTATTATTATTATTATTATTATTATTATTATTATTATTATTATTATTATTATTATTATTATTATTATGTCCTGCAGCCAAGCTTGTAATCCCGGTCTACTTTTGTTACCAGGTGGTTAATCTTCAAACCTCACAGTTCATGAAAGCTAAAAACATCTTGATGCTTATAGTTATATGCCAATATGTGCCTCGGCTAATCCGAATAAGACCATTGTATCTTCAAATCACCAGATCTGCTGGGATTATTGCAGAGACAGCATGGGCTGGTGCTGCTTTCAACCTCATAAATTACATGCTTGCTAGCCATGTAAGTGCTATGTTCATTAATTTCTGTATTGTGAATAATGTAAGTCAGCTATCCTTTTTTGCAATAACTCTGAAGTCAGTTGTCATGTGTGGTAAGCGCTTATGTAGATTATAGATTAAAAGTATGTGCACAAAGTTTGGCATGCGATTATCTGTGACAACAAACAGTTATGGTGAAAATGGAAAACCTATTTGGCAAAGCTATCTGCAAATTCTGTAAGCACAATTTCAAAGGAGATTAAACTCAAAAAAAAAAATTCAAAAGACTAGAATGGATTATCGCTCTTCATGACCCTCACACCTTTCAGACTCTCGGACAAAGTTATCAATTCTGTTATGGAGTCCATTTCGGTTTGTGCCGGTTTACGAACATTCCAGGCTTCCAACCCTTTCTGGATTTTATATTTTTTGAGCTGAAAACTGTAGGGGAGGCCCCAACACTTTCTGGATTTTATATAATAACATAATATGTGTATTTATGTTATAATGCTTTCGTAGCATGCCCTTGGTGAACTCTCCTCCATGTCGAGATATATTCTACCACATATATGGCATTTTCTTGATAGTGCTGCTACGAGATATTGTTACAATGCTTTCCGCATTCCATAGTCTATGTCAATGTTTTCTAATAATATGGCTAGGTTTATCATAGAAAAGTCATATATAATACAGAGTTGTCATATTATCTTATTTTCTAGAACATATTATTATTATTACCATTATTCTTTTCAATGTTAAAAGACTCAAGTTTGTATATTCTAGGTCATGTTAGTATATAGGCTGATTTGTATGTCATCATGTAGTTCTATCTTTGGCATAATGTACTAATTTTAGAAGTGAAATTGCAACTATGCCTTGATGGATACATGTTTATGGGTAATCTTTAATATCTGCAGGTCCTTGGAGCGGTTTGGTACTTGCTTTCTATTCAGCGCAAAGATGCCTGCTGGAGACAGAAATGCAATCAGAATGCAGACTGTAAACCTGCATATTTGTACTGTGGGAATGGTGATACGAATCTAGGAAATGCTTTCTTACAGTTTGTTTGCCTTCCAAGGAACTCCACGAGCAATCCTCTTCCAGACCCAGTCCTCGGAATTTATGAGCCAGCTATAAGAAATGTTTCACAATCAACAAACTTTTTTGCGAAATTATTCTATTGTGTTTGGTGGGGTCTGCAAAATCTCAGGTTTGCCCTAAAGATAACTACTGTGCATATATATTTATAGATTGTAACACTTAGTCACTTACACTTGTCTTGATCTATTTCATGCAGTTCTCTTGGCCAAAACCTGAAAACAAGCACTTACGCATGGGAAAATTTGTTTGCAGTTTTTGTGTCAATATCTGGCTTGGTTCTGTTTTCACTTCTGATCGGTAATGTGCAGGTAATAATATTTGTCACTGATAGCTAGGAGTATTCTAATTCATTTTCTTCATTTTAGTTCATAATTTGTAGATATCTTGGAAGAAAAATAAGTTAATATCATTTGCATATTGTATCAATAAAAGTTGCATTAGAAACATGATAATGTGTTATGGACTTATGGTTCTGAACCTACATGATCAATTGGCGACTTAAATGCTAGACTGATGCTAAACCGTATTCCACACCAGAAGAAAATATGATTGAATTACATAAAGCCAAAAAAAAACTGTATTTATGATTGAATTACATAAAACCCAAAACTGTCCAACTGAACTCGAGAAAGATGGACGCATGTTCTTGTGGTACCGTCTTTGACTTGTGAGTACTACCACCATTGAACTATCTGACGCGTCATACCATTATGACTTTATGAGTTCAAAACCAACATTGTACTGGCAGAAAAATGGTTCGATTTAAGTATAACAACAGGTTAGTTCAAACCAACATATTACTGATAGAAAAATGGTTTGATTTAAGTATAACAATAGGTTAGTCCAAAACCAATACTGGCGGAAAAATGGTTCGATTTAAGTATAACAACAGGTTAGTTTCTTAAATTGTGGAAAAAATAATATAAAACGATGTTTCAAATTGTCCCAGATATATAGAAATACAAATTATGGTGTTCTTTGCTGGCATGTGACATCTATTTGGGTAGCTAACTCATACCGAAGCCTCTAACTGTTTTCTTTTGTCTTTTTCTGTGAGTCTTACAGACTTATTTGCAGTCAGCCTCTCTGAGAATAGAAGAAATGAGAGTAAAAAGCCGTGACACAGATCAATGGATGTCATATCGACTTCTTCCTGAGAACCTCAAGGAGCGAATTCGACGTTATGAACAATATAAATGGCAAGAGACAAGTGGGGTTGATGAAGAGCACCTCCTGACGAACCTCCCCAAGGATCTTAGGAGGGCTATAAAAAGACATCTTTGTTTATCACTTCTCATACGGGTATGTTCTCACAACATACAAGTTTCTGATTGCAGAGTAACTTGCTGTGCTGGCTATAAATAGTAATGTTAGTCTCAGCTCTGAGGAAGTTTTGCAAAAATCAGTTAGTCAAGCAAACAGTCGACTACGTACACACAGTAATAAAGTCATGAATAATCCATATTGCACCCTGTTACGCTTGCCTTTTCCTGAAAAAGTATCGTTTGCGCAGTAATTATTAATCCTGGGTTGAGCCAGTTTAAGAAAATCTGCTGGTCAGTGGTCAAATGAGCAGTTGAGCTATTTTTACACCACATCATCTGAGTTGCGACTTATGAATGATTCTTATTGGTTCGTGTTGGATTTTCTTTCTTTATAGCTATCATTCAGGAGTAGGTTATTAGAAAATTCGAAAATAGCTCACTAAGGCAAGTCTCAAGTAGATAACTAAGTTAAGTTGAGTTAAGAATGCTTGTTCGATTACATCTAACGAGTAGATAGATAACTGTCTGTAGATTATTGGGAGGGAGTTCGTAAAGTATTATTTTAGATAACCTGCTCACACCTTGTTTACATGCTGAAATTTTGTGAAATACTAATCTGTGCTATTTTCTTCTAGAAAATTTGGCTGCCGGTGGGCCATAATTATGAAAATAACATAGTCGAGGGATCTTATTAGCCAGTGCCACCCCTAAGGTCCACAATTTTGGAAAGATACCATAGAGATATGTTTTTCGTCCGTGTACCCTTGACCGCTGTCTACGAGAGTGAAGAAAATTAGACCAGAAATGAAAAAAAAAACAAATCGAGAAAACGCAAAGGCTTTGTGTTTCATTGCATTGATAGAAAGAGTTGTCTTACAAGTCTAGAGAGGCCACACCCCGGTACAACACGACACCGCTAAGCCGGTGGAATAATCGCCGCAAGACCAGAAGCCCCCGCTGCCATCCACAACCTAGCTTCCGCTTTAATCGTGTCGAGCAAGCCGCCGATATCTGGTCACGCACCATCAAAAATTTCCGCGTTGTGCCTCTTCCACAGCCACCATGCCGTGAGCATTACCATCGAAGAAGTGCCCTTTCGGGCAGCTGTTGGAGTCGCCAGGACAGCGACCTGCCACCAGTCTGCGAATCTATCTCCAGAAATGGAAAAATTTACCCCTGACCTATTTACCACTTCCGTTTTTCACTCTTCAGAGCTTGCTGATGGCTATACGAGCTACCTGTTACACTGACTCCCCTTGCCCATGCCGAGGTCGCCATCATCTCTCTCTCTCTCCCCCCTGTTGCGTCCGTCAGTAGTCAGGACTCATCGCAGATGACCTACAGCACAATCGAGATCTTTCCATTTCTCGGTTACCCTTAATGTGTTACCTTGCTGCTTTCTTCATTTTCAGGTTCCTATGTTCGAAAACATGGATGATCAGCTCTTGAATGCCTTGTGCGACTGCCTAAAGCCTGTTTTATACACAGAAGGTGGCTTCATTGTTCGGGAAGGGGATCCAGTAAATGAAATGTTCTTCATAATGAGAGGAACCCTCATGAGTATGACGACAAATGGTGGGAAAACTGGCTTCTTCAACTCTGATGTTCTGAAAGGTGGAGATTTCTGTGGCGAGGAGCTTCTTACCTGGGCTCTTGATCCCAACTCATCATCCAGTCTCCCCAGCTCAACCAGGACAGTGAAGTCGATCTCCGAAGTTGAAGCTTTTGCTTTGATGGCTGAAGACTTGAAGTTTGTGGCCACTCAGTTCCGACGACTCCACAGTAAACAGCTCCGTCACACGTTTAGGTTCTATTCACAGCAGTGGAGAACCTGGGCTGCTTGTTTTATACAAGCAGCCTGGCACAGGCGCTGCAGAAAGAAGATTGAAAATTCTTTACGCGAGAAGGAGGAGAGGTTGCAACTTGCGATCGTGAATGATGGCTCTACTTCGCTCAGCTTCGGTGCGGCAATACACGCTTCACGTTTTGCTCGCAACATGATGCGGATCCTGAGGAGAAACTCCAACCGAAAGGCCCGGCTGCAGGAAAGAGTGCCTTCAAGGCTGTTACAAAAGCCAGCAGAACCAAACTTTGCTGCAGAAGGGCAGTAGTTTTACCGAGTTGCCACTTGCAAGCATGAATAACTTGATGGTGCTATTTTTTTCTGCATGATTTGTGCGGTTGTACTTGCTGATGCTGCTTTAAGCTTTCACCGAGCAGTTTTGAAGGCGAGGTGGGAAATCCCAATAGCGTGATGATTGAATGATGTACAATGCTACTTGGTTTAGATAGTAACAGTAGATGTGTTTGTATATCATATATAGGTAATATGTGTGGATGTGATTAGTATTCTGGTTTTATGTATAGAATGTGTGTATGGTGAGTATTTCATTTCGTGTTCCCACACGAGAATGTAACATTGTCCCATTACAGGGGTAGCTGATAAGTTTACTCTATGAGACACCCTCCTCTATTGATTTACATGTATATGGTTTTACACTCTTTTACGACAAACGTGTTCATGTCTGATCCATTCTGTTCAGTTTATGATATACTCGGCAAGTTAAACGGCGGTATGCTTTCCATAATTTCGGGCTAGAACCTTATGTATTGCGAGAATCTGCTGGTTCCTTCTATCTTTTGAGGCGCACATGGACATCAACCCTGGTCGATGGAGAAGGGTGAATGAGTTGGCTTGCCAGGCACTCTTCATTGGCCAACATTGCACTAAGGCCCTGCCTGTTGTGTAGTGGATATTTAGAGGATTGCATCTACTTCATGAGTTACAGTACTATATATGATGTTCTGCCGGGAATTTATGCATGTGACTTGCTTAGCACATCTGGAAGTCAAAATGAGTGTGGTGAGGTGAGTAATGCTCCATAGGCCTGCCGGGAATTTATGCAAAGAAATTTCAGCCATCTACTTCCTCCGATCCATTAAAAGTATCGCTCATTTTGTACCAAGTTAGTATAAAATTTGTATTAATTGGGCGACACTTTTTATGAATCGGAGGGAGTATTAGATTTGCACGTGGTGAGGTGAGTAATGCTCCTTTGCAGATAAGCGAACTGACGCAAATTCGTAAGCTGGTTTCTTTATAAAGCTGGAGCATGATTATCATGATTTTGCTGGCTTTTATATTGGGTTGGCCGATGGTCTCATTTGTACATTTATATGTCGGTCGAAACTATGTCCTATTTTTCGGTCTGCATAGCTACATAGTTTCGACCCATAGGTCGGGGCAAGGAGACGTCCGCCTTGGCCCCTGGAAGACAAGGGCTCCAACTAAGGTTGTACTTCTATAATAGTAGGAAATTATTAGAAAACGGCATACATTTTGAAAGGTCTCCGCTCGCTCCTAACTTGACAAGTGTTGCTTCGTTTTTCCACAGTACCCCGCTGTGTCTGATGTTTACAAAGTGTCGTAACAGGAAGAAAAAGTGGGATGATGAGGAGAGAGAAACATAAATGAGAGGGACAAGAGTATTTTTTTTCTTTATTTTTTAAATCAAAAATTCAAACAAAATATCTTAAGAACCATTTGTCCAAATAACGAACCGTTTTTTACTTTTGAGCTCCTCGTGTCAAGATGTTTAAAATTAGATCACATGTTGATAGCTTTTGCCGATTTTTTTTGTATATCCAAAACTACTATGTTTGTACTTGTACTTGTATTCGGGTTTCAATGTACATGTACTTCGGGATGAGATTTCAGTGTACTTTGTTCTTTGCATTGGATTTTTTACGATATTTTGGTTAGTGTAATTTAGTATTTTGGGTTTTAGTATATTTGTACTTTTATATTTGGGGTTTCAATATTTTTGTACTTCTCAGCACGGACGTACTTCCACACACAGCGCGGGCGTAGGTTCACCCACAACACGAGTATACTTTCAGATATAACGCGGACACTTTTTCAGATACACAAACGTTCAGCCGGCGTACTTTCAAATACATCGCATATGTACTTTCAGGTGCAACATAAACGTGACGCGACCGTGGTGGCCGGTGCTAGCGACAAGATAGAAGAAGAAGGGGCGGTGATGGCGACATGGGGGAAGGGCAACAAATCTCTTTTTATTCTTCCTCTCTGACACGGTTCTCTCCTCCCCCTCCCCTATCATTTAGCAATCGAAATTCGCCTGCGTGCGGCCCGCCGCAAGTTAGCCCTGCCTAGTAAGAACTCATAAATAAATAAAAGTAGTATCAAAATACATAGTTACACAAACTTCTAGAAAAAATATAATATTTAAAATTGGTCATAATAAACCAAATATGTAGCAATTATCAGCAACCAAACCTTCATGGAACAAAAAAGATGGCCGCTGTAATTTCTGGCACAATCATCATGAACTTCCACAATGAAATACCACTCGCAGCAAAAAAAAAAAAACATAATGGGCAAATTTTTTTGTAGGAACAAATCATTGTAGATCTTTATATATATTGAAGATAACTAAAACATCATATGCTAGAAAGTTATTTAGTTTCTCAAATACATTCGAGCCAACACATGTCAACATTTCAGATGGGCTTCTCAACTACCGGTTTCTAGGGAACACTTCAAGCCAACATGGTGTGTATGTAAAGGAATATCTGATGATGGGCACATCGTCATGGAAGCGCCTGAAATGATTATAGTTTGTCGGGTACATATTTCCTAAGATTTCAACCCTTGATGTAGTAAAGTGAAAGGCCAGTCCTTTCTTCATTGATTCACTCAAGAAGACAATCTCTCTATATGGGTGAAATCCGAGTATCCTAATTTTAGGCACATAAAATAAGGGCTCTATGTCTCTGCTGCCAAGCTTCTGTTTCTTCATTGCTTTCTTGTGCTCTCTGGAGTGATATTCTTCAATTTCGATACCATCAAGATCGTCATTATCAGAGTTCCATTCAAACTTTTCTTCGGCTATATTGTTCTTCCTGTATTTAGGAAGGTTAGAACAATATAAGCTGTAGTTAACATCCTTTAACATCCAACGTCCATGGAACTTGTCGGTGAGGAGAGAGCACGGGCTCAAGATCTTTATCTTGATTCAACATCCACTTTGTTTGACCAAATGATTCATCAAGGATCCAAACCCGAAGGCCGATACTTATCAAGTGCCGCAAAGTATACCCCGTTTTTTGATTTATCTAGATAACGAGTTGGATGTATGCTCACGTCCACACCCACACCCACTGGTGGTCCAATACACGGTACTTGTTGCTTGAGAGGGATATGCTGCAAAATGAAAGCATTGTTCAGAAATTGACAAACAGACAAAGAAGTACTATTTTCACTAAAGGAGGATAAATGACAAAATATGATAATGAAGTATTGTGGGTACCCACCTTACAACGAAGTTAGCTCCACGTTGCACGTAAAGTGCCCCCCTCCAGTAGACAGCAAATTGGGGCAAATCAAACGGTGTCATATAGGCGGCGGTCCCTGCAACATCCCCTTCTCCAGCAAAGCACCTCAACTCCCATTGACATGACCTTGATGAGAATACACTCAAGATGCACGGAGATGATGGTTTCTCCACTAATGGGTCAACGTAGTCCTCAAAATTTCTGGTATATAGTTGGGGGATTGTGAACACCTCATAATGTGGTGACAGTGTAGGATCAAACACTAGATACTTTCTGAAAATTGTATTGGTATCGCCATCCATCGGCACGGCCCACAGCAGTGGGGGTGGCAAAGGATCCCAACAACATCGTGTAGGTTCACCACGTACGCGTCGAGCAAAAGGAGCCCATTACGTACAGTGATGATGAATATCATAGTTCCGCCAATCTAGATAGTAATCGGGGTCATAGACCTTGATGGAGGTGTTGGTGTTGGGCAGGAAGTCGAGCTTGCCGCTGATCCCTAGGGCGCCCGTGGTAGAGGAAGGGCGGGCAAAGAATTCCGGGAACTTGTGGTCGCTGAAGTGGAGAAAGATAGCGTGGAACGGGGTGAATAGCTCCTGTGCGACGTTTTTCCAAGGAAATAGCTAGCATGCGACGTTGTTGCTGGAAATAGCTAGCATGCGACGTCTGACGGGAGGCTTATAGCTGCAATGCGACACTTCTCTTAAACATCAGTAGACAGCTTATCAATTCAAACTACATGGGCTGAGCGGGACCCAAAACTTATCCACGTCAGATCGTGGGACCCACTGCTTGTCCACCTCACGTCGTGGGACCCAGAACACGTAGCTGCATCAAGAGAGATGATCTCGTCCCCGCACCGGAGCCAGCGTTCATTCGACCGTTGCAGTACAGAGCATCCGCCCGTTCCTACCCCACTTCTTCTCCGGCGATCCTCTAAGCGCTGCAACGCCGGCGGTGATGTCGACCTCCGCTTCAACCTGCCGGTGGCCGCGCTATGGTCCAGTGCCGCTGGGACGGTGCCCTGACTGCCCACGGACGGCGCCCCTGAAGCGCCTGACCACCGTGAGCGATGAGAAAGGCAACGCCGGGCGCGAGTTTGTGAAATGCGAGAGCAAACCAGAGCCAGGGAAGGTGAGATCTTAGTTTCCCCTTTACCAATTTCATTTTATTTTCATCAATTTTGTGGTTTTCATCCGATTTGGTAATTAGGGTTTCATCCGATTTGGGGAAATTTTGCTCTGTTTTCAGCCGGATCTGCGGAAATGCCACCATTTCGAGTGGCTTGATGAGTACATCAATAGGATTGAACTGGAGGGCGCCTTCCTGGAGGTCAATTCGCCGCCGTCGGCCGAGCAGTGGGGATCAGCCACGGTGGTTGCTCCGGTGGGGAAAGCGGCCGGGGTTGCGGCGGAAGTGAAGGAGATGAAGAAGATGAACAAGCACCTAAAGAAGCTTGTCGATCTGAAGAAGCAGGACAATCTGATGTCTGTAGTTTTTTATTTATGTGCAATTGCTCTTGGTGTTGTTTATTTGCTGATCATTAGTCACTAAACAATGTAACTAGTGTTGCAGTTAGTTTGGACAATTTCTGTATGGCTAAGACTTGGAAGTAATGCATGACAGATGCAAATTCATTTGGTTTGTTCCAATTCCAAAAATGTTGCAAATGTGTGTTGTCTATTTGCTGATCCTTGGTCATTGTAACAATGTAATTAGTGTAGCAGTTAGCTCGGGCCATTTGTGTATGGCTAAGACTTGGCAGATATGCATCACAAATCCAACATTTATTTAGTTTGGTTAAATTTGTAAAACGTTAGAAATGTGTGTGAAATGTTCCGTTCTTTTGTAGAAAAAAAAACTACAACGGATAGGCGAAAAGGCCAGGCCCAAGTAAAACCTAGCCAGGCCCAATGTCAAAAGATGTGA
Source organism: Puccinellia tenuiflora (assembly GCA_012064385.1). Lineage (NCBI taxonomy): Eukaryota > Viridiplantae > Streptophyta > Magnoliopsida > Poales > Poaceae > Puccinellia > Puccinellia tenuiflora. The sequence continues at coordinate 645,711 of QRDG01001449.1, read as the reverse complement.
TCTTTCGGCAAAAAAAAAATGTGCACACTCCAGGCCTAAACGTCTTGTTGGGCCCAATAAAAATAGGATGCGTCTCCCTCTCCCTATGTCCTCTCTTCTTTTTATTATTTACTTATCATTTTTCAGCATTTTAGTTTGTTTACTCACTCTGTTCACTTTTGTAAGACATTTTAAGGCATGCTAGCATTATCAAGGGCCATGGTTTTGAATTCCCACGCTTGGTTGAGATTTGTCCCTTTTCTTTCACCATTGACACGTGCACAGTCCAGGCAGAGGGGCGGTGCTGGGTTTTGACGTGACAACATCGATGGGACGCGGGGCCCCACTAGTCAGTTGGACTGCAGGTCACGCGTCAAGACCAGCGACGGTCCAGCGGTTAACACACAGCGACGGGAGAAGAGTATGTTGGCTATTGCTGAAAATTACCCCAAAATTCAAATGAATTTGTTGAGGACATTAAGGAGTCAAAGAAAACATTGGCATCCATAACATATATTATCCATAACTGCATCCACATTACATATATATATATATAGTGGCCCGACCCACATTACACGTTACATATATTAAACTAAAAAAGAAAAATTACATTTCATAGCCCTAAATATAAAGGGCCCTAAACCCTAACCGCTACCCGTTGGCGCCCCTTCGTCTGCGGGCCGTAACCTAGTCGCCGCCGCCGGCCTTCCTCCACTCCGCCGCCCTGGCCGCCCTCTCGGCGTCGGACAAGGCCCGGAGATTCTCCTCCCGGAGCCGCTTCGTGGCCCTGTCCTCCCGGACGGGGTACCACTTCTTCGCCGCCTTCCTCTCCTCGGCGGCCGCCGCCTTCCTTTTCTCGGCGGCGAGTTCCTTCCTCTCCTGCTTCTCCAGGAAGGCTAGACCGCGTTCGAGGGCCTCCTCGGAGCGGTTGTTCATCTTCGCGACGTCGTCGGGAGTGGGGTTGTGGACGAAGGGGCCCTCCGCGAAGACGGATCGCCGGCGTTTTTTGGGACGCCGACGCCTCGAGGATCCCTCGGCGGCGCCTCCCACCAGCCAAGCGGCTGTGGGTGGTTGTCCTCGTCGCTGTAGGGCTCGGGGCTGGAAGGGAGAGAGATTGGGCTGTCCATGTTGCTAGAGGGAGGAGGAGGCAATGGGGCTGGAGAGGGATGAGAGGAGGCAATGGGTTGGATAGGCTCCATTTAAAGACTGCGATGAGACGTGCGTATTAATTGGGGTGGATGAGGGAGGAGGAGGCAGTGTGAAAGACATGCCGTCTGAAAGCGTAGAAAAAATTACGTTTCGTAGTACGTGCGACGTGACCCTGCATGCGTGCATTAACGCAAGTCCAAAGTCTAACGCAACGGACCAACGCGTGCAGTAATGCTCCGTGCGACGCTTGAAGGACACAGATCCAGTGACATGCACCTTTTGCATGTCACACGGTGACATGCGGGCTAAATTCAAATTTAAACATTGCGAAAAAATCTGGAAAAAATCATGCATGTTCACAGCACATATTTGCGTGACCCCATAAAATTTCAGCTCAAAATTCGAAATATACATCGAGAAACAAAAAAGAGAAACTCAGATGTGAATAGTCTACAGATTTCTCTTTTTTGAATTCGGGAACTATTCACATCTGAGTTTCTCTTTTTTGTTTCTCGATGTATATTTCGAATTTTGAGCTGAAATTTTATGGGGTCACGCAAATATGTGCTGTGAACATGCATGATTTTTTCCAGATTTTTTCGCAATGTTTAAATTTGAATTTAGCCCGCATGTCACCGTGTGACATGCAAAAGGTGCATGTCACTGGATCTGTGTCCACGCTTGAACGTGAATAGTTAGGATGCGACGCTGCAAAAAAATTAATAGCTAGGCTGCGACATGGTCGAGGCCTGCGGCAGCGCGCGCTTGCATGCGCCCGTGCCACGCATCGCATCCTTATCCTCTCTCACGCTCTGAAAAAAAAAGGCTAGCCAATCAGCTAGCGGAACCAGCCCTCCCACGGATCGCCCAGAGCCTGGCCTAAGATTCCTTCTACAAGAACAATCGGACGGCTGAAGTTCATTGCAAGCGTAGATCGACGGTGCGTGTACAGCGAGATTGTCTTCAGCAACAGAAATTCAAAAAAAATCAAAACAATGAAAAACCTCCGCATATTGTCTTCTAATGTCGAACACAAGGTAAGGAATAATATCTAGGTGATTTGGACAAGGTCGGAAAAAAAGTTGATAGAAATGGGGTCGTTTCCCCTAGCTTTGGAGGCCATTTCTAACATGTTGATAGAAAGGTTTTGGGAATGAAGTTGTCCAAAACCCCACTAAAGGTTCATTTTGGTGTGACTAAGAAGGATCCAGGCTTACTTTTCCATTTTTGTGTGTAGAACTTGTTTAAATGCCGGTCAAACTAAGGGTTTGACCGAATTTGAAATGAGCAACAAAAATTCAAAAAAAATCAAAAAAATGGAAAACCAGTGCACATTGTCTTATAATGTCACATACTACCTATTGGGTCTTATAAAAAAGTTATATATACATTTAAGCTCTCTGTTCATGCATAAGATGTGATATCGGCAGAACTCTGTCATATGAAGTCAAGGTTGAAGACAAGTGGTTTAAGGTTTTGGGAATGAAGTTGTCCAAAACCCCACCAAAGGTTCATTTTGGTGTGACTAAGAAGGATCCAGGCTTACTTTTCCATTTTTGTGTGTAGAACTTGTTTAAATGCCGGTCAAACTAAGGGTTTGACCGAATTTGAAATGAGCAACAAAAATTCAAAAAAAATCAAAAAAATGGAAAACCAGTGCACATTGTCTTATAATGTCACATACTACCTATTGGGTCTTATAAAAAAGTTATATATACATTCAAGCTCTCTGTTCATGCATAAGATGTGATATCGGCAGAACTCTGCCATATGAAGTCAAGATTGAAGACAAGTGGTTTAAGGTTTTGGGAATGAAGTTGTCCAAAACCCCACCAAAGGTTCATTTTGGTGTGACTAAGAAGGATCCAGGCTTACTTTTCCATTTTTGTGTGTAGAACTTGTTTAAATGCCGTCAAACTAAGGGTTTGACCGAATTTGAAATGAGCAACAAAAATTCAAAAAAAATCAAAAAAATGGAAAACCAGTGCACATTGTCTTATAATGTCACATACTACCTATTGGGTCTTATAAAAAAGTTATATATACATTCAAGCTCTCTGTTCATGCATAAGATGTGATATCGGCAGAACTCTGCCATATGAAGTCAAGGTTGAAGACAAGTGGTTTAAGGTTTTGGGAATGAAGTTGTCCAAAACCCCACCAAAGGTTCATTTTGGTGTGACTAAGAAGGATCCAGTCTTACTTTTTCCATTTTTGTGTGTAGAACTTGTTTAAATGCCGGTCAAACTAAGGGTTTGACCGAATTTGAAATGAGCAACAAAAATTCAAAAAAAATCAAAAAAATGGAAAACCAGTGCACATTGTCTTATAATGTCACATACTACCTATTGGGTCTTATAAAAAAGTTATATATACATTCAAGCTCTCTGTTTGAATTTGAATTTCGGCAAATATTTGAATTTCGGCAAATATTTGAATTTCAAACTCAAATTCTAGTTTAGCATTATTACAAATCACACAAGTTTTCACGAATCAAAGTAGCATTATTACAAATCACACAAGTGTTCAAGAATCAAATTCGAGTAGCAATACATCAATTTTTCTTAGCATTTGATTTCTTCTTCTTCGGCTTCGGCTTGCTTTTGCTTGCTTTTGCTTCTATATCAAGAAGATCATTCATGCTCCTTGTTTTCTTTGAATCTCCTTCACTAGGCCTTCGAGGGGGAATTTCAGGCTGGAAAACTTGATCCAAAGCTGCTTCAGTTTCCACATCTTCAGTTTCAGCTTCCAGAACAGCTTCAGCTTCAGTTTCAGCTTCAGTTTCCAGAACAGCTTCAGCTTCAGTTTCAGCTTCAGTTTCCAGAACAGCTTCAGCTTCAGTTTCCAGAACAACTTCAGTTTCAACTTGGTCCAGAACAGCTTCAACTTCCTCCAAAATAGATTCAGGTTGCACATCTCCAGGTTGCACAGGCACTGCAACATCGACAGAGCCGAACACAGTCTGCACACTCCTCTTCTTTCTACACCCTCCAATTCTGGCCTTTTTGGCTGGACAAAGAGGTTCAGTTTCAAGGGGCTGAAACACACGTTTCTTCCTGACAGTCACCTTTGGATCGGTGTATCTACACTTGATGGATCCAGCTCGGTGTCCAAGTTCTTCACAACGCTTGCATCTATTTTTGTTACCTTTTTGGGGCCTCTTTGGCTTGGCGTCTTTCTTCCCCTTCTTACTGCTCCCACCTTTTTCAAACCAAGGCTTGAATCTACTCTGTTTCGGCCTGCCAGCCTTCCTTCTCGTCAAAGGAGCGCACAAGGAGAATTCTATGTCCACTTCAGGCCACTGAGACTGATCTGTAAGTGGTGGAATTGGATGTGCATATGCAGCTCTGAATTTTTCAACTGAGTAATATTCATGCAAATATGGGTGCATATTTAGCTTGGGTTTGGATGCCAAGAAAATGATGGCATGTTCACAAGGTTTTCCAGTGTGTTGCCACTCAAGGCAGCTGCACTCTTTCTTTTCAGTGTCAACAACATGCCTTCTGGTAGTCTTTGTATCTTTAACTTCACCAGAATGCAATGAGGATTTCACAACTAACAAATGTGCAAGCCCTCTGCTCCTGTTGACTACCTGCTGCACCACAGCAGGCAGTTTATCCTGCCCTTGCAGCTTATCACCAATCTTTGCTCTCAATTCCCACCACTTCATGATCATGATCCTAATTTGGTCAACCATGTCATGGACAGGCAAGTCCTTGAAATCCTTTATCTTGTTGTTAAAACTTTCTGCCAAATTGTTGTTGATATGATCACACTTGATGGCAGTGTTAAATCCTGACCTGTACCACAAAAGAGAATGGTATGTGTCCATCCAAGGGCCAAACTCAGTGCTTGCTTCTTTTATCTTATTCATATGATACTCCCAAGCACTAACCTTGTATGCTCTTGCTGCTGGCCACAAGCGGCCAAATGCATCTCCTCTGAATTTTTTTATCACATTCATCCACATATGACCAAAGCACTCCCTCTGCTCACAATGTGGGAAAATATTCTTCACTGCATTTTCTAGCCCTTTACATGCGTCAGTGTGGATTGCCAAAGGGAACACTGGACCAATGCTACTTTTCAACTTCTGCATGAACCATGTCCATGAAGCTTCTGACTCAGACTGAAACAAGCCAATAGCTACAGGGTACGTCCAATTGTGTCCATCTAGAGCATTGCAAGCTGCAAGTTGACCATTCCACTTGCCAGTCAAAAATGATGAATCTATACTCAAATATGGACGACATCCTGCTTTGAAGCCATCAATGCAAGGCTTTAAAGCCATGAAGAATTTGGAGAAGAACACTTTCCCATCTGGTGTCACCTCAGTATCTATCTCAACAACACTGCCTGGACACCTTTTATCCACTTCTGCTTTGAAGTTATAAAGCATTCTAAAGCTATTTGCCCAATCACCAAATAATCTTTTCATTACTCTTTGCTTTGCCTTCCACACTGTCGTATATTGCAGCTGGATTGGGTAATCCTTTTCCAGGTCTACTTTCAGTTTCTTTGCAGTCGTGTTTGGTTTCTTGGATAAAATAGGAGTGATTTTTTCTGCCACCCAAAGTTGGGATGTCATTTTTGTAACTTGTTGTGAAGTTGTCATACAAGTATGTACTTTTGGAATTTGATTCACTCTTACTGTCCTTCCATCAGGTTGATGTCTAGCTGATATATACCACTTGCATGGCATGGCACCACCATCAAAACCTTTGCACTTGGCATAGAATTTCTTTGTATCTGTCCACAAAGTCTTGGTTTCAAACTCATGTTTGATTACATAAGTCCTGAAACACATCCTAAACTCATCCATGCTTGGAAACAATTTACCTACTTCAATAACTGGATTTTCTTTGTCATAAACACATACAAGCTCTTCATCATGGCCATCATCCACATCAACTGCAGCATTCTGCATCAACTCTGAATCTATTTCAAAATCAGCATTAGCATCTGTATTTGCAGTCCTTGACCGTCTGTTACCATCATCTGCAGAATCTTCTTTCTCCTTTTCCTTGTCTTGCTCATCTACAGGAATACCAAACATAGATGCCATTTCAATGTCAGACATTGGATCAATGACCAAATCTGTCGGTTCATTAATCTCAACTGTATTCCAATCGATACATACAACCTCCTCAACATTATCAACTGCCTCTTCTGCATCTGCCTCCGCTCTTAACACTGCCAATTCAGTAACTAAAGGCCCTATCTGCCTTTGTGCAGACCAATCATCCTCAGCAATCTGGCAAGCCAACTTCGATGCCACATATCCAACCCTAGATGCAGGGTTCAGAGCTACGAGCTCTGCCAAAAAAAGAACACTTTTGCTTGTCCAGCCGTCTCGCCGATCGATTTCTTCTACCATTTCTTCCCCTGTCTCAATCCTAACATACTCCTGTTTCCAATCATCGAACCGTAACAAAGAAACTTCTTGTTCTGGCCCCCAAATCACACTCTCCCCAATTTTTTCCACCACATTCCTCACGGCCTCCTCTTCCTTCAATTCTAGGTCTTGGGGATCAAATTCTTCAAAAGGTATATCCCATTCAACCATCGTGTCTCTCTCAATCATCCGCATGCTGCCATCAAGCAACACTGCCTTGGAGGGAAAGAATTTGATCGAAAATTTGAATTTACTATGTCCCCTGTTTTTTGGCGACCAAGGTGAGCTAGAAGTTGAGGTAGTAAGCAAATAGAATTGAAATTAAGTTCAAGCCTCGGGAAATTACCCATTACTTGTCCCCTCTCCCGGTTCCATCTCGCCACCGTCCACAATCTACGCTCAAAAGGGCGCCCTCAGATCTAATGTGAGAATGATGGGAGAGGAATTAGGGTTTCGAATGGCACTCACCACGTCCGCCGTAGAACGAAAGCGCCGCCGCCCTCTGAAAAAGTTCCGCTGCCGCCCCCGCCGTCGAGAACGTTTCCCCGCCGCCGCGGGTGCCGACAGAGAATGTCACGCGCGCGCTCGGTCGGAAGCGCTCGAATGGCACTCACCACGTCCGCCGTAGAACGGAAGCGCCGCCGCCCTCTGAAAAGTTCCGCTACCGCCGCCGTCGAGAAGGAAAGGTGAGCTCCGCCGCCGCCACCGCCAGAGAAGGTCACGCGCGCGCTGGGTGGGAAAGCGGTTGGTTTGTCTGGGTTAGCACCTGATACTAATTAGGACCATCATGTTTTAATCAACTGTCTCATCTAACCTAACTGTGTCCTTAATGGCCGTTATATGGCTATTGTGGCACTGAGCTATTTCCAACCAAAACAGCGTCGCATGCGAGCTATTTCCAGGAAAAACGTCGCTTCAAATCCAATAGCGATGAAAAACGTCGCACAGGAGCTATTCACCCGAACCGTGGAACGAGAGCGGGAGCAGGTCCGCGCGCAGGTGTCGGCGGGCGTCGATGGCGGCGCGCCAGTCCCTGCGGACGCAGCGGGACACCGCGAGCCAGCGCGGGGCGAGGCGGAGGAAGATGTCGGCTAGCACGTCGTCGGGCAGGATGCGCGCAAGATCCTGCTGTTGCGCGACCGCTAGCACCATGTCGTAGTCATCATTAGCAGTCTCTCCATCGTCCGCGCGAGCAGGATCGTCGGAACAGCCCGTGGACAGCTCCTCCGCCATAATTTTGGAGATGAACCGCTTGAGCAGCTCGCTAGCCATGGCCATCACCCGCTCGAGGATCGATTTGGAACCCTAGGTAGTAGGTAGACAGCTTTTCTCTTGACAGTGCTAGGCGTTTTTTTTTTTTTGACAAAGATGCTAGGCGGCTTTTTGATCGGTGGCTGTGGACCAGGCCGGGATGCGGCAATCACCATACCTAGCTTCGACGGGTCTTCCGCATGGACAGGCCTATTTACGTACGGTGATGTTTTTCGTTCTTTCGTTTTCTTTCGATCTTTTCAAATATTTTTTTCTTATTTTCTAGAACCCGGGTATATTTTTTGTTGATGCTGTGAACATTTGAATTTGCAGAACATAAGCGAATTTATTGTGATGGATACATATTTTTCAAATGTAAGAACCCTTTTTTTCAAAATGGTGAATATTTTCAAGAATATTCATGAATAATTATGTTCATATAGGTGAATGTTATTGGGAATCTTGAACATCTTTTACAAAATAGATACGAACATAGCTCGACGAATAAACAAACAGACAAGTGATGCGTAGTTCATCGGAATGACACATATAAATAAACGGACGAAGGAAACTACACCTATTCGTCGTTCGACATGACTACTCGAAATTGCTCCCGACAGGTGATTGTAGATACGAAGAGGGCCTTATCCCCGAGGCAAGGGCGGCCCCTGGCCGCGACCCCAGGGGTACCTGTGGGTGGGACCCGCTCCTGCTCCTGGGGTGGCCCGTCCGCGAGCCCTCCTAGCTCCGAGGCTAATTTCCTCCGAAACTTAATTTTCCTATTTTTTAGGAATTTTCTGTGAAACTTTTATTTCTGCACAAAAATGAGACACTAAATGTAATTCTGCTGAAAACAACGTCAGTCCGTGTTAGTTCCAATCAAATCGTACAAATTAGAGGCAAAAAATAGCAAATGTGTTTAGAAAAGTAGATAGTTTGTGACATATAATCTCCCCCAAGCTTAGCCTATTGCTTGTCCTCAAAAAATTCAATTGACAAACTGAACGCGATAAAGAAAAAGTTTGACAAACACATTTTCTTAATTTGATTAGCAGAGACTTATGCTATGATCAATAATTTAACAAGTGCATGAAAGTAGCTATGAAGATAATAAAACTTAGCAATTATGTGACCTTATAAGAAGAACTCAACAAGTTAAAATTTAATAACATGGAGATGTAAACAATAGCACGAATGAATGCCACAATAGAGTTGGTATTATGATATATCACTTGCCCTTTCCGGTACAACAAAACATAAATGCAGAGCAACTCTAAAGTTTCAAGTGGAGACTAAAATAAAGATTTCAAGAATTAAGAAACATCACAAGTATACTTCAATCAATAATATTTTGGGACAAAGCACATTATACTTAGAATGATAGCTATGCTCTCAAAGAAAGTGCTCAAAGAAAGGTGAAGACTCAACATAAAAAAGTAAAATGATAGGCCATTCGCAGAGGAAAGCAGGGATTAATCACGTGCTAGAGCTTTTCAAATATTTAAAACAGAAGCAAATTTTTCTTAGGCGTGCATGCTTATGTCAACGAATGGTAGCAAAGAAATTCATTACAACCCATGCTAAACAAGGATTTCAGAGTTTTGAGAGCAGCTAAGTAATTAGAGGAATGATGTCACTCCCCGCTCTCCATTTGTTCCACTAACCATAGATTACCGATTTCTCGGGTATATGTGTGAAGGAGATGCAGTGGGTTATATTTATATTTTTCGAGACATGGAGTCTCTTTCCAACTCTCGGCAATTTTAAATGAGCACAACTTTCGTACTCATCGGGTAAATAAGAAGGCACGGTCTCGCTTAGCATGGGACATAATAAATTTTCTACTACTTCCTCATGAGCTAATAAAAATAGACAAAAAGAGAATATTTTAAAAGTTTTAAAGGTAGCACATGAAAATTTTACTTGGAGTGGCGGTGAAATACCATATGTAGGAAGATATAGTGGACTCTCTTGGAATACTTTTTGGCCCATGATTTTTTGATGCACGAGTAGATTTCACACTTAGTACAGGTGAAGGCTAGTAATAGACTTGGAAGCGGCCAACTAAGAGAGCAATAACTGTCATAATCATGCCTTGCGTCAAAACAATCATCGAATAAAGCATAAAAGTGATATTTCTACTCTGAAACACAAAAGATCAGTGAGGCTTAATAGACTTTATTTTTAGTCTCAACATGTGTGAACATGTGCCAAGTCAATCCAAATAAATACTTCAGAGGAGGATACCACTACACCATACTATATCATGAGCAGAACAAGCATGTTAATGTCTACATAACATATTACTCACTCCTAGCAAGTTGAGACTAATCATAAGAAAGCATGAACTACTAAACGACATTATTCACACATCTATCTATCACGACTAGCTAAAGCATGAGCATAAGGATAAACATGAGTACGAAAATGAAAACAAATAGAGTTCATGCTTTCCTTATCACATATGCTTCATCAAATAGATATAAAGATAATAATAGAGTGCAATATCACCGTAGACATGAGCTGAACTCTTGTAGCAGGGTTTACCACCTATTTTTTGAGCAAAAGGAGCCCACTGCAGTGATGAAGAATATCATAGTTCGACCAATCTAGATAGTAATCATGGCCAGCGACCTTGATAGAGGTGTTTGTGTTGGGAAGGAAGTCGAGCGTGCCGCTGATCGCAAGGGCGCTCGTGGCCCCATGGAGGATGAAGGGTTGGCAAATAACTTTGGGAACTTGTGTCCCATGAAGTAGAGAAAGATATCTTGGAACAAGAGCGGAGGAAGTCCGCACGCAGTTGTTGGAAGGCATCGATGGTGGCATGATTGATATCCCACAAGTATAGGGGATCGCAATAGTCTTCGCGGGTAGTATGAGCCAATTTATTGATTCAACACAAGGGGAGCAAAAGAATTCTCAGAGGTCTTCGCAGCTGAGTGTCAATTCAACCACACCTTGAGAAGCACAAGTAACACAACAGGGGTGAAAGTAACAGTGATTTGAAAGCAGTAGTAACAGTAACACGAAAGCAATGATGGTAGAAAATGGACCGGGTTCATATTTTCACTAGAGGTAACTCTCTTAAGCAAGTAATCATGCATTGGGTGAACAAATTACAGTTGGGCAATTGACAGAATTGCACTAATTAGCTATGACAAAGAAACCTAGTTAATGAATCATATTAGACATGTGTTCCATATATAGTTGTATCTACTCGCAATGAGAATTCGCACAACATCTTTTGTCCTACCATCCGGTTTCTGCCGGGCTAATAAAGGAACGTATGGCAATTAAGGTGCTCCATTTAATAGAGCACCGGAGCAAAGCATTAACATTCAGTGAACACATGTAATCCTCAGTTAAAAGTCATGCCCATTGATATCCTAAGCTGTCACCTTAGGGGTCGCCGGTTCAAACAAGTAACAGGTGCATACAACTTGTAGGTATGATTTAAGCAACAACTATATTCATGCAAACATAACGAGCCCAAATATAAGATCATGCCACTCATGCACTAGTGAAAAGCATTAAGCATAACAAGGGTGCAGCAGCAACAATTCATAAATATAGTTGACTCATCATAATGTAACAATTCATCGGATCCCAACAAACTCAACCCTGATTAAATAAAGGTGATCTTGATCATGTAGGGCAGCTCACAAGATCTAAACATGGTAGCACAAGGGGGAGAGAGTACCAACTAGCTACTGCTACAAACCCGTAGTCCATGGGGGGACTACTCAGAACTCATCCCGGAGGCAGCGGTGGCGATGAAGATGGCTCCGGGGGCCACTCCCCATCCCGGCAGGGTGCCGGAACAGGAACAATCTGGCCCCCGAAACTTGTCGGCGATGGCGGCGGAGCTCTGTATCGTTTTTGGCAAAATCCTTCGGGGGTTAGGGTTTTTTCGTCGGGGATGATTTTATAGGCGTTGGAGGCGGCCGAGAGGTGACCCACAGGGCAGGGGCGGGTCCCACCCACAGGTCAAGGGGGGGCTGCGGCTAGGGGCCGCCTTGGCCTGTGTGGGTCCCTCGGAGCTGTCCTTCGGGCTCCGGTCTTCATTTGTTCGATAAAAAATCCCCGTAAATTTCCGTCCAATTCCGAGAATATTTCCAGAAGTAATTTTCTGCAACAAAAACATGACAAAATAGAGAACTGGCACTGGGCATCTTGTCAATAGGTTAGTTCAATAAAATGCCTAAAAATAATATAATATGATAGTAAAAACATATGGCATTGATATATAACAAGCATGGAACTATAAAAAATTATAGATACGTTTGACACGTATCAGCATCCCCAAGCTTAACTCCTACTCGTCCTCTAGTAGGTAAGTGATAAAAAATAATAATTTTTTATGAGACATGCTACCAACATAATCTTAATCAAGATAGTAATGTAAAAGCACATGAGCTGACATGAAGTGATCCAAAACAATTGTCTATAGTTGATATGAAGCAAACAATGAATAACCAAGTTGAATCATCTAAATAAAAACCTTTCACGAATAGTACTTTAGAGACATGAAAGCATAAAGATTGACATAACTTATTAGCTCTCAAGGTAATTTTTTTCAGGACAAAAGTATTTGAAGCTAACACAAAGGAAGATGCAAGTTTCAGCAATGCTTTACTTTCAACATACTTATCTCATGGATAAAGTCAACACAAGAATTATGATTAGTCATAAAGATATAATATAATCAACTGTACCCAGGGTAAACACTACATGTTTGCTTGTGGAGATAGAGGAAGAAAGGAAAATTGACTCAACATAAAAGTAAAAGAAAGTCCCTTTGTAGAGGGAAGCAGGGATTAATCATGTGCTAGAGCTTTTTAAGTTTTTAAAACTGAAATAAAACAATTTTGAGACATGCATGCTTTCGTCAACGAATCTATAGCAAAGAAATCTGTTAGTCCCCCATACCAAGCAAGGCTTTTAGACTTGTGAGAGCGGCTCCCATAGAGGAATGAGAACACTCCTCTTTCTCCTTTGTTTATCACTAGCCAATGTTTGACTGATTTCTCAGGTTGCACTGTGTGAAGGAGATATTAATGATTGGTTGAATTTATATTTTGCGAGCTGGGAACCCATGCCAGCTCTCGGCAAATTTAAGTGAGCATGTACTCCATGCTCACCAGGTGAAAGGGGGGAAACGACCTTGCTTGACACAGAATATAACAGACTTCCTTACCACTTCCTCATGAGCTAAAAACAGAGACACAAATTAGAGTATTTTGAAGGTCTAAAGGTAGCACATGGCAAATTTACTTGGAATGACATGAAATACCATGTATAGGTAGGTATGGTGGACACTACTGGAAAGATATTTGGCTCAAGGGTTTGGATGCAAAGCAGCGTTCCCGCTCAGTACGGAGTTTTAGGCTAGCAAAGGTTTTATAGCAAACATGTAATATTAACCGGTACAAGAAACATTATACAATATACAATAGGAATAATCACAAGACTCCAGACTGTCTCCCTTGTTAACCAAACAATCTTTTGATGAAAATACTAGACTATTGAACTGCAAATTATGAAAAACTATATAACTTCAAGATTTAAGGGTAGTTCTCCACTAATAAGCCTTTACTTAAATAACCATCAAGTTTAACAATTAATTTACTTAATACCTCAAAACGATCGATAAGTATCAAATTATCCAACTAGTGATCTACAACACTATGGAGGTTTTCTATTTCATACCACTACCACATGCACGACATTTTATCATTCCAACATATCAAACAAGCAACTCCGGGTGGGCATTTTTCCCGATTCCCGAACCCGAAACCCGAAAATCCCGAACCCGAACCCGAATATCCCGAACCCGAAAATCCCGTTCTCATTTTCGGGAAGGTGATCTGATTTCCCGAAATTATTTCGGGAAATTCGGGAACGTGATGTTAAATCCCGAAAATCCCGAAAATCCCGAAAATAATAAAACCAAAGGCCCATATGCGTCCCAAAGGCCCATATGCGCTTGCCACTTACCAATCCCCAACTCCCATCGACCCATCCCAGCGCCCCGCATCCTGCAACCCCGTTGGCGTGCACTGCGCCGCCACCCTGCCGGCTTGCACTGCGCCGCCGCCGTGCTTCGCGCCGCCGCGCTGCTTCACCTCGCCTGCCTGTGCTGCACTTCCTTCCTCTTCTGCGCCGCCGCGACGCTCCATCGCACCTGCTCCGCGCTGCGTGGCCACGCCGCCTGCCCGCGCTGCTCCGCGCCGCCTGCCCGTGCTGCACCGGCGCGCTCGCCTGCCCGCGCCGCCTGCCCGCGCTGCACCGCATGCCTGCTCTGTGCCGCTGCCACGCCTGCCTGCTCCGCGCCGCCGCCGCGCTGCACCGCCTGCCGGCCCGCTCCGGGCCGCCTAGCATCCGGCGCCGCCCCCATGAGAGCTTCTTCAAAATCGGGATTTTCGGGATTTCCCGATCCCGATCCCGAAATGTCGGGTACCCGAATTTTCGGGAAACCGATTTTTGGAGTGATTTTCGGGATTTACTTTCTAAATCCCGAACAAAAAATTTCCCGAATTTCCCGTCCCGAAAATTCGGGAAATCCCGAACGCCCAGCCCTACAAGCAACCATAACAACTCTCTAACAAATATAAGTGAAGAAAAAGAGAGTCCAAATAACAACAACTAACAACTCTTAAAAATATATAAGCGAAGAACAAGAGCTGATAAGAAAAACAGTAGCTAAGAATGCTCAAAAGATATAAGCGAAGCACAGAAGTATTCTAACGAAAAAGCGGAGTGTGTTTCTCTCCCACACAAGATAGATAGGATCCAACATTGGATATGACCAGCAAACAAAGAAAAACAAACTGAAAGCAAAATAAAATGACGCTCCAAGAACAACACATAATATGCAAAGTGTTAAAAACTTAGTTCCAACGGAGACGACCTGATGGTTGTCGATGAAGAAGAGGGGATGCCTTGGGCATCCCCAAGCTTAGACGCTTGAGTCTTATTGAATGTCCATGGGGATGCCATGGGGGCATCCCCAAGCTTGTGCTTTTGTCCATCCTTCAACTTCTTTCATCATCCTCTCTCGTGGAACTTAAAAAATCGCTTCACACAAAACTTCTCATAAGCTGATTAGAGGGTTAGTTCCCATAAAATAAAATCCACCTGGGTTCCACCAAGATAAATTGCACAAACTCGATTTAGCATTAGCCACTCCTTGCAAAAAGTGCCGCGAATGACGTTAATAAAAGAGGCAAATACAAATAAAGGCAGAATCTTTCAAAACTAGATAGTCTGTAAAGATCTATGTTTAAGAGGCACCTACGTAGCTCAAATCAGAAAACTTAAAACTAATGAAAGATATATAAATGTATCAGGCTTGCTATAAAAAAATTCTAGAAAAATCATGTTCTGGGAATTTTCGAGATTTTCTATAACAGGAGCTCAGAATCTAGTTCTGGACAGTAAATCAACACCTCGCAGTTTCAATACATTAAAGGCTACTTCTTGGCACATTATTTTAATGGTATAGTGGGAAAAGACAAAATGAAAATGTTTTTTGGATGGGAAGCTTCCATGAGAGTATTTGCATTGATTCCATAGGCATGAACACAAGTGTTCAAGGTCGAGCCCCACTTCATCAATGTTCACCTTTCCAATCACTTCTCAACTTTTAAAAAGTTTTTAGATTTTTTTGGTAATTCGTGCTCCCTACCCATAACTAAGGATAGAAAACAACTTAAAACTGAAAGCAAAAAATAAAATGGGTTGCCTCCCAATAGCGCTTTTCTTTAAAGCCTTTTAGCTAGGCCCAGTAATTTCAGTGATGCTCACATAAGAATAAGAGTTGAAACGCAAGGGAGAGCATCATGAAGCAAGTATCAAACACTTTTTAAGTCGAACCCACTTCCTATTCATAGGCATCTTGTAAGCAAATAAATCAATGAAGCCCAAAGTATTAAGCATAGGAAGGTAAAACAAGAGCAACTTCACAACTTTTAGCATAAAGAGAGGTGTTTTAGTAACATGAGGACTCCAACAACCATATTTTCCTCTCTCATAATAATTTTCAGTAGCATCATGAACAAACTCAACAATATAATTATCACTTAGAACAGGCTTTTCATGATCTACAAGCACATAATTTCGGTCCATCTAAAAAATAGTGGGATTAAACCCACTTTCAATAGCATTATAATTTTTATCATCAAGAGATTTATCATATAAAATTTCTAAGCACAACTCCTCATTATCATGCATCTCAATGGTTGTAGTAAATAAAGGATTATCATAAGATTATCAATATAGCACGGATTATCATATATAACAAGATCATTTTTTTAATCAAAAAGGGATATTTCAAAAGAATCAATAGGATCATAGCATTCATTCTCCTTTGGTGAGCAAGGAGGACAATCAAATAATGTATGAGTTAGAGAGTTACTCTCATTATAAGGTATACATGCGTAGCTACTCCATTCTTCCTCCTTTTGTTCGTCACTCTCCTCTTTTTCATCCAATGATCTTCCAATTTCAGCAATTTCTTCTTCCATAAGCTCCTACACGGCATTAGTCTCTTCTTCTGGGGGGAGATAAACCCTTAAGATATTCAGTAGTATAACAATTATCATCTTTGTAATTATCCATGCAATATTTAAGTATAGCAAAACTTTCATATTTGTAAGGAGCATCATCAACATTTTCAAGCAAAGAAGCAATTTCATAAGCACCCTTAAAAGCAACAAATTATTCTATTTGTTCCACATCATAAAAATCATAGTTTCCCTTAGCATAAGATTCTAAGGTTTCATTATCATTGAAGCACATTGAAAAGGAAGGTGTTTAAAATTCATGCAACAACAAGACTCGTCACAACAATAAGATATGTCATATTCATAGCATAAGTCTCTAGCATAATTGTTCAGTTGATTTATTATTTTCCATAAGTGTATCCCTTTTTGAGACAAGCGGTATTCCTTATAATATTCTCGTTGTTCCTCCGTGAACCCGCCTTGCCAATAAGATCCAGTTTCAAAGAAGTTATACATTGATAGCAATAACAATAAAGAGAGTACAGAAAGTGTATACTTCCCAAGTGAACCAATAAGTAGAGCTATGCATCCCCGACAATGGCGCCAGAAAACTCTTGATATCCCACAAGTATAGGGGATCGCAATAGTCTTCGCGGGTAGTATGACCCAATTTATTAATTCGACACAAGAGGAGCCAAAGAATTCTTAGAGATCTTCGTAGCTGAGTTGTCAATTCAGCCACACCTGGAGAAGCACAAGTAACACAAGAGGGGTGAAAGTAACAGTGATTTGAAAGCAGTAGTAAAATTAACACGAAAGCAATGATGGTGGAAAATGGACCGGGGTTGATAGTTTCACTAGAGGTAACTCTCTTAAGCAAGTAATCATGCATTGGGTGAACAAATTATAGTTGGGCAATTGACATAATTGCACTAATTAGTTATGACAAAGAAACCCAGTTAATGAATCATACGTAGGCATGTTCCGTATATAGTTGTATCTACTCGCAATGATAATTCGCACAACATCTTTTGTCCTACCATCCTGTTTCTGCCGGGCCAATAAAGGAACGTATGGTAATTAAGGTGCTCCTTTTAATAGAGCACCGGAGCAAAGCATTAACATTCAGTGAACACATGTAATCCTCTAGTTGCAAGTCATCCCCATTGATATCCCAAGCTGTCACCTTTGGGGTCTGATACGTCTCCGACGTATCTATAATTTTTTATGTTCCATGCTTGATTATATATCATTGCCATATGTTTTTATATCATTTTGGCATAATTTATGGAACTAACCTATTAACAAGATGCCAAGTGCCAGTTCCTGTTTTCTGCTGTCTTTTTGTTTCGAAAAAGTTGTTCGGGGAAGTTTCTCGGAATCAGCTCAAAATTTACATGAATTATTTTTACGCAGAAACAAAGACTGCGCCCGAAGGAGACCTGCAGGGGGCCCCAGACACCCCCAGGCGTGGCCTAAGGGTGGGCCGCAGCTGGGTCCCACCTGGGCGCCTCGGGCGCCTCCCCGAGCTGCCCTTTCGCCTATAAATCATCTTCGCCTCGGAAACCCTCGATAACCAATCATATTTTCCAAAAAACATCCGAGGCCGCCGCCGTTGCCAACCCTAGATCGAGAGGGTTCTGCAGCTCTTCCCGGCACCCTGCCGGACGGGGAGATCGTCACCAGAGGCATCTACACCACCATGCCTGCCTCCGGAGTGATGCCTGAGTAGTCCACCACGGGACTACGGGTCCATGGAAGTAGCTAGATGGTTGTCTCTTCTCCTGGTACTCCATTGTTCAGATCTTGTGAGCTGCCCTACATGATCAAGGTCATATTATATGTAACTGCTACATGATGTGTTTGCTTGAGTCCGATGAATTGTGGAAATCATTACTCTTTTTCATCTATGTGTTATGTTTTATCTATGATCTTGCATGCTCTCCGATGCTAGTGGATGCTTTGGCCAAGTAATTGTTAGTATTCTTTAGAGAGAGTTTTTTTGCTAGATAGTGGGTTCATGCCATCTTGAGCAGAGTACGACTGACAGAAACGCTAATGCCAAGATTGCGCTGTTGCCACTAGGGAGAAAACAGCGGTGTTTATTTCCTCGTGTTATTGCATTGCTTACATTATGCACTTTGCTTATTGTGATGATCTGTTGCTTGCAACTTAATACTTCTAGGAAACATGCTGGATAGCGATCTCGGGGGTGGATTATTAGTCATAGATGCAGTTGGATAACGGTCTATGTATTTTGACGTAATGCCCATATTAGATGAAACGGTGAACAATATTTTTTTATGATAGCATTGTTATGCGCCCACAATTTTGTCAATTGTCTTGCTGTAATTTGTTTACCCATCATGCATATCTTCTAGAGAGACACCACTAGTTATCTGTGGACCCCGGTCCTATTTTCTTACACTGTTTACAACTGTTTTAATAGCTTTCCGCACTCATTTGCTCGCTGGTCATATTTTGCTCTCATCATAGTTTATACTTGCACATTTAATTCTTTGTGTTCAGCAAACCAGAGAGATTGACAACCTCTATGTTTCGTTGGGGCAAAGTAGTTTGTTTGTGATTGTGTGCAGGTCCATGTCAATTGTCGTAAACGGTGCCGTTGACACCCTTGCTAAGCCTTCTCCAAGTCCTACTGGATTCGATAACCTTAGTTTTGTAATCAAGGGAAAACTGCTGCTACACTGCATCATACCTTCCTCTTGGGGTTCCCCAACGAATGTGTGATCCCAACAAACTCAACGCCGATTACATAAAGGTGATCTTGATCATGTAGGGCAGGTCACAAGATCTAAACATGGTAGCACAAGGGGTAGAGAGTACCAACTAGCTACTGCTACAAACCTGTAGTCGATGGGGGGACTACTCACAACTCATCCCGGAGGCAGCGGTGGCGATGAAGATGGCTCCGGGGCCACTCCCCGTCCTGGTGATACGTCCATTTTGCATCACTATTTTACATCATAATTTACCTTTATTCATTGATATATTTCATATTATGATGCAATACTTATGTTATTTTACCTTATTTTGCATGTTTTACAATTATTGGGGATGCATCTGCCGGAGCCCGGAATCAGCTGGAAAAGTACCTGTCAAGATACCTGACATCGGAAGCTCCAAAAATTCTAGAAAAATTCGGAGATAAATATTTTGGGAAATAAGTCAAGGAGCCAAAAGGGCGCACGGAGGCGAGCTCCAGGGAGCAGGGCGCCCCCCTGCCGCGGGTAGGACCTGCCCCTGGCCCCTGTGGCCCCCCTCCGGCTCCCCTTCGGCGTATTACTTCCCTTTAACCTAAAAACATCGGGGGTATCGACGAATAATTTTTCCGCCGCCTCCACGAGGCGGAAACCAGACAGAGAGAAGAAGAGCTCCGGCAGGGAGAAAATTGCCGGGGAATTTCCCTCCCGGGAGGGGGGGGGGAGATCGCCGCCATCGTCATCGCCATCACGCCGGGCATCATCGGGATCATCATCAACATCATCTCCACCATCAGCACCATCATCACCGCCGCCATCCCATCTCATCTCGTTGTAACAATTATCATTGTGTTGCTATTAGTCCATCGGAATCGTATCCCGAGCGTTGATTACCACTTGTAGTTGATGTTTGAGAGTTTATCGGTGAATTATCATTACAATCAGATTGTTGCCCATATTCATATCACCTCTGATCATGATCTATATGATGTCTTGTGAGTAGTTCGTTTGGTTCTTGAGGACATGGGGAAAGTCTAGTTGCTAGTAATTGCATAATGTTGAGTAATATTTAATGGTTTGATTATATGTTGTGGTGTTATTCCTCTAGTGGTATCGTGTGAACGTCAACTACATGATACTTCACCTTTCAAAGGGCCTAGGGGAATGCTTGGTGTATTTAGTTTGCCTATGGTAGGGTTGCAGGAGTGACAGAAACCTAAACCCCAATTCGCGAACTAGTGCACTAGGGAGTGTAGGGTCTCGGAGTTTAAGGCTGTGGTTAGGTTTCTTACCTTAATTATTTTCTTGTAGTTGCGGATGCTTGCAAGGGGTTTAATCACACGTATGTATTTGTCCAAGTAAGGGCGGTGCATTAGCATAGGTCCACCCACACAGCACTTTATCAAAACGTTGAAGATTAATCACCGGCGTGCAATGAAAATGACTAGGCAGAAGTTCCCATGTGTCCTCGAGAACGTTTTAATCATCATAAGTAACACAACCAGCCTGTCCTTTGAGCTTAAAAGGATTGGGCTATTTGCTGCGACTATTGTAGCACTCTTTTATTTACTTGTTCTTTATTTGTTCTTTATATCAAAACTCCAAACAATATTTCTCTTTTAGTGCTTGCAGTAAAACCTTGCTGAAATCTACTTGTCAACACCTTCTGCTCCTCGTTGGGTTCGACACTCTTACTTATCGAAAGGACTACGATAGATCCCCTATACTTGTGGGTCATCAAGACTCTTTTCTGGCGCCATTGCTGGGGAGTGAAGCGCTATTGGTAAGCGGAATCGGTAAGGAACGCTTTTATTGTAGGTGCTGTTTTTATTTCTGTTTGTTACTTTGCTTCGTTATGGAGCACTCTTCACTTAGTATGCTGTTCGGGAGCGACTCTACCACCACACCCGTGGTGGAGAAGAGTCCTCCACTCTCTGAAATTGATCCATTCAAAATACCTATGGGAATTATTGATCGGGTTATGAGTAATCGTTATGCAGGGGATGGGACTATCCATCCGGGTTATCATTTGCTTTATATTAAGGAACTGTGTGAGCTATTTAAGATTGCAGGTAATCATGAGGAAATTATTTTCAATATCATTAAAGGATAAAGCTATGGATTGGTATATGCTTCTGGATAATTCTCATTTGATGGATTGGAAAGAGCTTATGTCTCTCTTTTATTCTAAATTTTATCCTCTTCATGAAATTCATCAAGATAGAAATTATATTTACAACTTTTGGCCACGTGAAAGAGAAAGCATCGCTGAAGCTTGGGGGAGGTTGAAATCTCTAATGCTCAAATGCCCCAATCATGAGCTTCCTAATGATATAATTGTTAACAATTTTTATGCAAGGCTATCACGCCGTGATAAGGATATGCTCGATGCTTCTTCTCTTGGATCTTTTACAACAAAAAGGTTAATGCTAAATGGGATCTCATTGAAAGGATTTATCGCAACGCGGAGGATTGGGAGATCGACAAAGGTAAAGAATCAGGTATAAATTATGAGTATGATTGCATTAAATCTTTCATGGGAACTGAACATTTTAAGGTACTTAGTACTAAGTTTGGGCTCGATTCTCAAATTGTTGTTGATCTTTATAAATCCTTTGTTGATCATATTAATATTCCAAAAGAAAAGTGGAATAAGTACCATGAACCTTTTAAATATGTTTGTAAAAAGGATGTGCTTGTTAGTAATGATATACCTGTGCACAAAGTTGAATCTGTTTTACCTGCTATTCACTTTGAAAAACCACCCTTTCCTATAAGAATTAAAGAACACTCAATTGTTGCTAATGTGGTTAATAAAAGTGAAAGAAAAGCTTATGAACCTGATGAACAACTGGAAATTGCCTCTCCAGTAGCTTTGGTTAAAGATCTTGTAACTGAGAACGTCGATGGAAGTTCTATTAATTTTTGTGAAGCTGCTACTAACATTGTTAGGCAAGATAAGAGTGCAAAAGTTGTTGGTACTCCTATTGTTTCTATCAAAATAGGTGATCATTGCTATTATGGACTATGTGATATGGGAGCAAGTGCAAGTGCTATTCCTTATACACTTTATCAAGAGATAATGCGTGAGATTGCACCATGTGAGCTTGAAGATATTGATTTCGAGATTAAATTGGCTAATAGAGATGTCATCCACCCGGTGGGAATTGTCAGTGACGTTGAAGTCTTATGTGGTAAGGTAAAATATCCAACTGATTTCCTTGTTTTGGGGTCAGTTAAAGATAATTTTTGCCCTATCATATTTGGTAGACCTTTCTTAAATACTTGTAGTGTTGTCATAGACTTTAAGAAAGAAAAGGTCTCTGTTCAATTCGCTGGAGAACCGTATGAATTTAATTTTTCCGAATTTGCTAGACATCGTTATGATAAAGAATTACCTAATGAGGATCTTATTATTTAAAGAATTGCTTCTATTGCTGTGCCTCCTAACGATCCTTTGCAGCAATTTATGGAGGAGCACGAGAATGATATGTTTATGCAGGAAAGGGAAGAAATTGATGAAGTCTTGTTTAGACAGCCGGCTATTCTAAAACATGATCTACCTGTGGAATCGTTGGGGACGCCCATGCCTCCAAAGGAGATCCTGTTTTTGAATTAAAAGCTCTCCCAGATACTCTCAAGTATACATATTTAGATGAGAAGAAAATATATCCTGTTATAATCAATTCTAACCTTTCAGCAAGAGAAGAGGAACGATTATTGGAGGTTCTTAAGAAACAACGAGCTGCCATGGGCTATACTTTGGATGATCTTCAAGGAATTTCTCCATCTATTTGTCAACATACAATTAATCTTGAACCTGATGCGAAGCCCGTTGTTGATCATCAATGAAGATTAAACCCGAAGATGAAGGATGTGGTAAGAAATGAGATACTTAAGCTTCTCGATGTAGGTATAATCTATCCTATTGCTGATAGTAGATGGGTTAGTCTTGTTCATTGTGTTCCTAAAAAGGGAGGTATGACTGTTGTTGCTAATGATAATAATGAACTCATTCCTCAGAGAACGGTTGTAGGATATAGAATGTGCATTGATTATAGTAAGCTTAATAAGGCTACCTGAAAAGATCATTGTCCTTTGCCTTTTATTGATCAAATGCTCGAAAGATTGTCTAAGAGCATATCCAACAGACGCGCTTCGGCGCGGCGCGCTATATTTCGTTTGCAGCGCCAAAAAGGCGTTTTTGCGCGCGGGGCGCCGGTTTTGCTTTTCCAGAAGCGCTATATTTAGCGCGCCGAAACGCAGCGCTCCAGCAGACGCCCAAAAAAACGCGCTCCAGCCAAATTTTGCAACAAAATAAATACAAACAACACAAATTTAAACGATTTTAAACATAGTTCGATAGATTTGACGATTTTTCACCTAATACAAACTATTACAAACTACCTAATAAAGAAACTACAACTCTAGAACTCGAAGTCCGAGTCATCCGAGGCGGTGTCGCTGGAGATTTCGTCCTCCAGCGCCCTCCACCGCTCGTCGTCGGCGGGCCAGGTCGCGCGGCCTGCCGCGAGCTCGGCCTCCGCCAACCCCTTCGCCTGGCGCCGCGCCTCCCTATCCTCGCGGCGCTCGGCCTGCCGCTCCAACTGCTCCGCCGCGGACATGTTCCAGTGCTCCACCTCGAGCTGGTGCTCGCGCGGATGGCTCCGGTACCAGTCCGCGACCGCGCGCTGGTCCCGATCCGGCGGTAGAGGCGGCGGTCTTCGTCGGTGACGAGGCACGGCGCCGGCGCCCTGTTGCGCGCTTCCTCGACGTTGCGGCAGTCGTTGAAGTTCATCTGGCGGCGCGAGCGGCCGAGCGCCCACGCCGCCGCGTCCCAGGCGCGGGCGGCCTCGATCGCCGTCTCGAACGTGCCGAGCGCGACGCGCTCCTCGCCGGACCGGATCTCCGCCGTGAAGGTGCCGTTCGGGCGCGCGCGGACGCCGCGGTAGCCAGATTGGCTTTGGCGGCGCGGCGGCATGGTGGCGGTGGCGCGGCGCGGGCGTCGGTGGGGGAAAAGGGGGAAAACTCCGGAGCGGCGCGGGAGAGAGAGAGAGTGGTTGCGTGGCGCGTTTGCGTCCAGCGCGCTGGACCGTTTTCCCGCGCGGCGAAACTTTCCCGCGCCTGCTGGAGAGCGCGAACCGGCCCCGTGCGCGGGAAACGGCCGGTATTTCGCGCGCGCGGCGTTTTTTCGCCCGTCTGTTGGAGATGCTCTAAGGCCTGTACTAGCTGGAGAAATTGGTTGCAACAAACTGGTTGTCGACTCAGATTGTTCTGAAGTAGTGGAGGTCATGCAAAACGGAGGCAACTCATTGGGGGCTGCAGCGGCTATTTACGAGGAATGTACTTTTCGTTGTCGTAACTTTGCTCGTGTTAGTTTTACTCATTGCCCTCGGGAAGCCAATATGGCAGCTCATGAACTTGCTAAGTTTTTCGAGGTCGACCACGGAGTGTGGCATGGTGACCCTCCTATTTGTATTAGAGTTGTAATTGCAAACGATGTAACTTTGATTCCTATTGAATAAAGTGTGCCATGATGGCTTTCCCTCAAAAAAAACTGAGTGAATCTACATACTAAAACATGTCGACAAACATACAAGCAATTCAGAAAAGAAAAAAACTAAAAGATCAAATATTTTGGAACGGAGGGGTAAATGTTCAGGTAATAAACTGAGTCATACATTGCATGTTTTAAGGGAACCCCAATTGCATCCTCTAGTTGCTCCGAAGACCCTGTGCAATTTGACTTAGTTCTGCAAAAGTAGGCGACTTGCACTAACAAACAAAGATTGCCGGCGAGAAGTCGTGTGTTGTTTGTCTCATACCAATCAGAATGAAGGAACGATTATGTAAGGTGAGTGCTATTTGAAATATGCCAAGAAATTGTGATATCATTTCATGCAACACATATGTTATCACATATGTTCATTGTTTAAAATAACACTCAGATCTTGCGGTTAAAACTATATTTACATGCATGATTTTTTAATGAAATGAATAGATTGTTCTCGAAATTAATGGTGGGGGGTGGGGGACTATTATGTGATCTTGTGTAGTTTTGATTCCTCCCACTTTGATGAGCTATGCGCTACATTCATATAACATTAATAGTGTAGTGCATTATATATAACCTAGAAGAGAATTATATTCTTTTTCTTTTTTTGAACTAACAAAGTTACATTTCCGGTGGCAACATATAGTAAAAATCAAATTAGTGGCAACACAGAAATTGGACTTGAGTTTAATCCTAATAGTGTTAGAAAGATGCACATTTAGTACTTATTTGAGAAGCTATGAACCTAACATATTTTAATTTGGACGGGCAAGAAGGATGGGTTTTCATTGATCATTTGTATTCAATGATACACAAGTTTAATTATGATTTTACTTATAACATGTCTAACAAATAATATAAATGCATATGAAAAAGTACCTCACAAGACAAAAATGAAACAATGTCTATTATACAAAAAATCCATATATTTGGATATTATTAATAGTCAAAGATGTGAATATAGTCAAAGATGTGAATTAAATATGGTTAAAAATCATGCATGACTTAATTTTTCGACGGCCGAAGTATCTTAACAAAATAAAATTGTTAATTTGCAGAAGCAAATACACACCACAACCCTCTTATGACATAAAAACAAACCAATGTTACTGACGATTACAAGTTTAGAGGGCATGTTATTCTCTTTCCAACGACAGTCCTACGATGGAAATCTATATAAATAGAATTTCAATTGTAATTCTACGCAACACATTTTTTATCTTATGGCGGCGAATTTATGTACAACCACGTTGCATAAGAGCATATCAAATAATACTGTAATATGCAAACATACTCCCTACGTTCACTAATATAAGACCTTTTATCTTTTTCTTGATTCGTATGTATCTAGATGCATTTTAATATATATATATATATATATATATATATATATATATATATATATATATATACTGAAATAGCTAAAAGGTCTTACATTAGTGAACGTAGAATGTATTAGAATACCCACTATTTTATTTTCTTTGGTGACTAGTTTAAGCAACGTTGTTTCAATACCAAGTACGAAACAGATTTTGTTAAATTTTGACCACAGAAAAATTGTCTCATTGCATGGTTCAGTTCATACTCTACAAGTTTCTACAAATATGCGTACTTAATCATTCACTAGAAATTTCTATTGAAATATTTGGTTGATCATACTCCTTACAGATTTTTACCATAACTATTTATAAATTGTATAGACTATGCATTGTAAACAAATATTTTTAAAATAGACTATTTTTATGCAATATAGCTTAATATATTTCAATGATATTTGTTACAAATAAAAGCGGGAACAATTAATATTTCTAGTTATGTGGTCAAACTATGAGAGCAAACAGAAAACTATATTTGTAATATTGTAACGTGCTAAAATTAAGATCCAGCAAAGTATAAAAGTTTAGTACAAAATTTTTGGTCCACGTGGAGCAGTGGTTTTAGCCACGTGCGGCAGCTATTCCAGCGTGGCGCGGGAACCTGGAGCTGCTTGAGCGGGCTGCCGATGCTGGTGTTGCGTGCGCGCAGGGCAAGGTGGTAGGTGCATGGTGCTGTGATGGTCCGTGGACCAAGGGAAGCAGGGCACGGACGCGGATCAAGGGAACAAGGGAGCGACACGGCGCTGTGGTGGTGCTGCTCACTGAGGTGATGGCGCCGCGACCACACCAGCTTCCCCTGCCACTGCTGCTACTGATCTCTACTGCTGCCGTCGCCGCCTCGTCGTCCTCCCAATCCCAGTATAGCTTCCCGGTGTTCGACGGCAAGTCGACCGCGGGCTTCGTGCTCCTCTCACGGGCCGTCGCCCTCTGGCGCAAGCGCAATGCCGACGACGATGGCAGCCGCGACGAGGCGTCGTTCAACACAAGCTTCACGATCGACGTCGGCAAAGGATCCGGTGCCGCAATGGCGTTCGTCGTCCTCCTCGACAGCTTCTCGTCATTCAACGTCAAGAACATAAAGCACGGGGCCACGAATGGCTCAACCGTGTCCGCCGGTGCCACCGTGCCGAGCAGCCTCGCCACCGTGGAGGTCGGCATGGTGAGCTCGTACGACCCACAGCCATCATGCCCAACCGTTCGTCCTCAAGCCAGCTCGCCGTGCGATCGAGTACGCCGCCGCCGTGCGGATTTGACGAGTGAAGGGGGGACGGAGTCAGGGAAGAAGAGGAACGATATATCACATGAGGAGCACATGCTGACTTAACGCTTCGATTAGAGACGGAAGTGCTCAGATAAATAATACCAGGGGGTGAAATAAAAAAGGCAACTTATCGCTTGTGTCGTACACTACACTATGGTGCAGCCACGTCAGCTCCCCCCATCGGCCAAATGATGCAAGTACATTGCCAAAGTTTGTTATTTCAGTATGTCAATGCAAACTCTATAAATAATTAGCTAAAATAGTAAAATTTATTATTTGTAATTATGAAATCCAAATGTGTTGAACCTAGGGCAACGTCTATGAAATGGTATACATGCTACTTATAAAATGAGGGTAGCATACATCTTTTTTTTTTTGCGCCTCGGCAAACTGAGGCAATTAGGGCCTGTTCGGCAACCCGCTGGCTTCCAGCTTCCCGCCGGAGCTCACACTCACACCACTGCTGTGAGGCTAACCTAGACCTACACCTACATATCCAGCACGGACGGCAAACTGAGGCAATTAGGGCCTGTTCGGCAACCCGTTGGCTTCCAGCTTCCCGCCGGAGCAGGTCGGAGCAGTGCCGAACGCTTTCCGCTCCGGCCGGGACGCGCGAATCGCTAGCAGAAGCTGGATCGAAGGAGCAGGTCGGAGCCAACGGGTTGCCAAACACGCCCTATATAGAGAACACTGAGCGCCCGTGAGGCTCCCAGGAATAACGCTCCCAAGGGGAGTCGAACCCGGGAGAGCTGGGCCGCCGCTGCGTACCTAACCATCACGCCACTACGCGTCCTCGGTAGCATACATCTCTTACTACTATTAAACAAACAAGCAAACATATTCATCCCTAAGTCCACCCAGCCTAATGTACACAGAGTACAACGGACATATAGCAGCCTCATAATCCGCCTCAACAATTAGCATCTAACCGTCTAGATAACAACTAAACCGCAGCCTATGCCCTGTGTACACTGAGCGAGCAAATTTAGGGAGTGGACGAAAACTCTGCCCCGCGTACGAGAGCAGAATCTACGGGAGAAAAAAATAGTCCGTCTCTAGCCACGTCAAAGAAATCTCCAAAATTAGCGGCAATCAAGTCAATTTGTCCCCTACGTTGCCATCCAGGCAACGCTGCAGTGAGACGCGCCATTGCCGCGCTGCTCATCGGCGCCGTCGCCGCGCTGCTCATAGCACAGGTGCATGCTCACACACTATCCTGTGCAGTCGCCGCACTGACGTTCATGCCGTCGAGCTCTTCACGAACACAGGTGCATGCCCATCGTGTGCCATCGTCGACGAACTCCTCGGCAACGCCAGGTATTGCCGCGACCACGAATGATGGCAGTTCTGCTCCGTCACTGTCATCATCCCCTCTTGGCCCGTCCTCATCTCCTCTTGGTCGTGTCGCTGATGTAATGAGTTGATTTCTCAATGTGTCTTTTTGCATGCACCTGTGTTAGACCATCAACTGACTGAATTGTATTAGTTCTATACAAGGAAATCGTCGCATGCCACACATGCTTTTAGTACACCACTTAAAAGCTAAAAAATTTATTTAGGTGTAATGGTGGGAGCAAAAAACATACATCAAATCTGAATGATTTAGTTTGCTGGACCACATACATGCATGTACCTGGATGTGTGTTCCTGTCGCAAGGGAATCAAAATGTCCATGTACCAGGAAAATATGCATATTTGACAATAGCAGTTAACCATTATGCAGATGATTTCCAGTTCTCTGGCTATCACATTCAGCTGGTTCCCGGTCCTCTTAAGGCACTACTTCATGCTAAATTATAATGAACCATCATTTGTTTGGGCATATAAAAGATAAACTATCTTCAATAACGATACCCAGTATTCAATTTGATATGGATGATGTCTTTGCTACTGACAGATATGTGAAACTGACATGCAACATACAACACTGAAGGAAAAGAACACCAGGAGAGCAGCAAGGGGGATGCCAAATTCTACAATGTCTGAAATCAATGGATGAAGGAAGCTTGTACCTGTACTGCTGCTGCTGTAGCCAATAGTTCTCTGTATACTCATTAAGTTTAAGTGCTTTAATTAGCAGCAACATCTGAAAGTCGTGTAACCAGTGAGTGTAGCCTGCATCACACAAGATAATGTTAGACTCCCGGAGAATTTGTTGGCGATGAAGTAAGTATATAAAGTTTTATGTCAACAAGATGTTATTTGAATATGAGTATCTATTATCTCATATACCCACTGTGTATACTTTAAATTGTAGATTATAAATGCATACATACATTGCGTAAGTGCTACAGAGCATCTAAAGGTGAGGGCAGGTGGAAGTGTGTTCTTAGAGAATGCATGCATCTCTAAGATGATAAAGACAGGTAGCTATATGCCCGTAGATGACGCGGTTGACACACCAGCATGGGTAATAAAGAGAGTCAAAACTTATTTTGAACATGATATGGTCAGCCTCAGTCTCTCACATGTTATTACTATGAATTCCATTGAGGAAGAATGTTCTTCAATATAGTACTAAAACTAACAAAATCTCTTTTCAGATATTTTTCCCAGTAAACATTGAAGACACTCATTGGTACCTAGCAGATATAAATCCCAGAAAACGATGTATCCACGTGCTCGACTCGCTAGGCACAGGAATGCACCGCGAGGACCTGAATGCAATGGTTAGTAATTAGTCTCACTGCCCCATCTTTTGATTTTTTCTGTTATTCTTTGCTTGTGCAACTAATAATTTGTCATTTATTCATGCAACAGCTAGAAGGACTGGAAAAATTATTCAAATTTGCATCGGAACACATGGAACTGAACTCTGATAAGTGGAAAGACTTAAACGTCACAACATGGCCAAGGAAAGAGTGTATTAAAAGCAGTCTGCAGACAGATGGGTACAACTCCTAACTCAGCGCAATCTATTTTATGTGTTTTCTGAATCTCTCTAGAAAAGAATAAAGTATGCATATACCAACTGAGAATAGATGATCTCAAGTTAAAGGTGTTCGTCACAAGCAGATTAATCTTCCCTCATGTTTAACCTACAACAATAGCAAACCATCACAAATGAACAGTGTGCTTGCATATAAGACGGAAGCAACAATATCACTATAATTGCTATGTGCATGTTTATATATTGCTTGTGTGAGTCCAGATAACAACAGAAATATAAGTACTTCGGAACTCACCAAACTACTCAGCATTAAGCAAGAACTGGATAATTAGTGCACAATAATCCCCATATATAACCGCCACACCAGGCTGCTTGGCATAAAGCTTCTTCAGCACAAGCATGAGCATTTTATTATGCCCCCTCAGGACTATAACATTCATCCAAACCTAGCTGCTACGCCACAAATTTGACATACAATCTTTCTCTACCTTGCACCTTAATAGAAAGAGAAGCACCATAAGAAAGCGTCATAGATCTGACCAAAATCGCAAATATTTCTTATGAGAAAGGTTGGGTTTGTTGCCATGGGGAATTTCTGAATGTTAGAACGCAAGAACAAGAGAATTTCCAAAACAGGAAGGTCAAACAGATTCACTACAACAACCTATATATCTAAATTCCAAGCTGCAACTAAACGTGCAAGAGAGATGTCTGCAGCGCTAGCTAAAAAAAATACATGTGGATGCTTCTATAAGAAATAACATAGATAATAAACTTCAGAAAACACGTAAGATGTGATTTTATATAGTCGAGACCAGGTCACTCACCTCCTTCATGTAATGTCTTCGGGGATTACGACATCAAGGAAATGTCAACATTCCATTAGGAACTTTAACTGCTGAGCATAAGCCTTCGCCACTGCCTTCCCAAGGGAGTTGTCCGTGAAATAATCAATAGATCTTTTGAACACATTTACTTGACAGGTAAAAGCGGAACTAAGCATACGATTGATTGGCCAAGTGTCAAGATAAGAAACCATTCAATGAAGAGGGACTTGCTAACATCAATAGATAAATAGATAAATAGTTAAGGGATTTCAATAGCTTTCAACATAGGAGAAAGCGGAAGTGGGTAGAGACAGAAAATATGATCCCTTGCCTTGCCTGCAACACCAGATATTCCAAGTTTCAATATTTCAGCTACTACATCAACTCAGCAGATATAAGCGGAAGTATAACCTTAAACCAACAAATCTCCGAGAAGGAAACGTGATTCTAAATGGAAGACCATACAACGGTCACCATCAATTAACTTGGTTTCTAAGTTTCCAAAGCAATAAGATACAGCCACGTCACAACAGAAGACCACATCAATTTCTTTTGTCAACCAAAGCAGCTCCAAACAATAAGTCAAAAGGTAAAGGCAAAGGTAAACAGATCATGGCACACTGCTCCATCCACAACACATCAAGTTATTCATGTAAGACCAACACTTTTACCACAAATCGAATAAATAAAACCGATGAAAACTGGTTGAATAATTACCCAGCTGCATGATGTAATTTGCAGAAGTCAATGGCTGGTGAGGATTTGGAGGCCATGAGTATAAATCGAGGCCACTATCCTCCTCCAACTCAATGCTCACCCTGGAAACAGAAACAATTTACAAGTACAAATGTGGAGCCAATCCATTGTTTGGAGGCCATGAGTATCATTTGGATTTTGGAGACCCTCGTGCCACTGATGCCTCGGGGACGCCCTCGACCCCGAGAAGAAACTAATCAACGCCAAAGCCATCAAAGTCAAGTTCCCCAGGCTCATCGAGGGCGGCGCTATCAAGTGGGACGATGCCAAGTCGCGGAAACACATCAATTTTCCTAGAAGAAATCTTGCACCTTGACAGCGGATCCGTTGGAGTCGTGGAGATGAGGTCTCACCTTGCCCCTGTGATTCGCTCCTAGCTGTGAGTTACTTGTCCTTCCGCGAGCAGCTCCTATCACCTGGTGTCCGAAGCCTCCTCGGCCTCTTCGGCGACTGGAATCGCGACGAGCCACAGAGAATGAGGAGGTGCGTGCCGCCGGCGCGAGGTAACTGCCATGGCGGCGGGGAGTGCGAAGTGGTTGAGTCCAGCGGCAGGGAGGATGGATCCATCGAGTACAGCGGCGGGGACGCAACGGGCTAAGTAAGTAGGTCGCCGGCGATGGGGAGGAATTGTGTTCACGGGGTGAAGATAGGTGGAGTGAGGAGGCAGAGACAGCGGGGGAGAAGAAGCAATTTTTTTTGAGGCCGGCGTTTGTGAGCCCGGGCGCACCAGCTCCCGGTGCTTTTCAAAAAAAATTAAAAAATCAAAAATATTCAAAAAAATGCGGAAAAAATCATGCGCGTACCTGACCATGGTCTGCATCGCCGTGAAAAATTTCGCACCGAAATGTCATCGTATGCGACCTGGGAGAAAATGCCAAATTTCTGACAGCACGTGAGATCCGGAATTTTGAATTTCTGGTCAGAATTTTGTCATTTTTTTTCAGGGCGCATACGATGACATTTTGGTGCGAAATTTTTCACGATGGTGCGGACCATAGTCAGGTACGTGCATGATTTTTTTTGCATTTTTTTGTAAAGTTTTAAGAAATTTTTTTTTGCTCCCGAAAAACGGGAGCTGGTGCGCCCGGGCACCGTTATGAATTTCCCATTTTTTTTCCTTTTCCAGCTGGTTTTTGTTCATACGGTAAAATGCACAAGGTTATTAAAATTAATATTAAGTTTTTTCTGATTATATTTTTATTGAATATACTAACAATTGTAATCTGTAATCGAGCAGGTCGTCATGTGGTCTCTAGATGTTAAACTTGATGGAGTATTGGACAGAAGATTTTTTATCTAATATTCCCGAGCGGGTACATTTCGCTCGATGTGACGTGTTATATAATTTTTTATTATTTTTTTAGAACTAACTTGGATTACTATTTCACAGGTTCACATGACAAATTTTAGGACAAAATTAGCTGTAATATTAGTCGACTCGAAAATGAATGATGATGTCGTGAGAAACCGAGTATTTAAAGTTATTTAGAATTTTTTTAACTATCGCTCCGGGTAGATGTTGAATTGTAATACTTATGCAAATAAATAACCATTTTTTGTGCTTTGTGGATTTTAATTGATGCAATGTGTGTGGATTGTAGGTTGTTCTCACATCTTTAAATACTTTGTCGTGAAAATTATTGCTTTCGTAACTAAAAGTGAGATTTGTATTTTGAAGACGTGTGTTGCACGTGCACGGCTACTAGTTTAATAGAAGAGAAAATATGTGGGGTAAAAGGATTCTACTCTAAAGGAATCCCAGCCGCTTCCATCGGTATATTCATCAGGGTGTACAACTTTATGTGGAGAAATTCAGAAGTATGTTCAGATGTAACATAGGAATATGTAAATCATTACGGATTGTTATCCGGACCGTCCCACTTCTTTGTATTCTCATGAAATACCAACAAATCTCTACTACTAATAAAAGAGTAAACATATTCATCGCTAAACCCACCCGCCTAACGTACACATAAGAAGAGGGACAAAAAAGAGCCACACGATGAGGACCACCGATTGGAATCTAACCGTCAAAGATAACAAGTAACCCGCATCATGTGTACCTCTAGCGTACTCACCTCATTCCAAAAAAAGGCCACAATTAACGGAAAACAACTGCATCACGCTAATCAATCGCCCGTGCAGTCCCCTCGCGCAGCTCCTATTTCTCTGATAATCGATCTCACGACCCGTGCACTACGCCGCCGCCCTACCCTCCCTGTCGCTGTGCTGTAGGCTGCCCCTGTGACCCGTTGTGCCGCCGCTTGCCACCAGCCCACGCGCCTGAGCCGCTGTCGTTTTACGCTCGCCATGCCCGCCCCATGACGAGTGATCTGCCAGCCCACAATGAGCGAGCCGCTAGCCGCCCCGACGACACGCGAGTCGCTGCCTTCATTTCGGTATGCGGAGCATGTCGCTGTGTCTGACAGCGCGATTGGAGGTTTGAATGTGCACAGAGGCAAGGAATTGGTGGCTACACTCGAATCTGATCTCTTTCTTTCATCTTTCGTTTTGATCAAGATTCGGAGTTAGAAATCTGAACTTCTTTCTATTGTTTGTATATCTGGATGCCTCCACGGGTGTGCTTACCATCAGTTGTTGCTCCTAAGATGGAGAATCACAAGTTTATCCGGGACCTGTACAAGGGGAACGACAAATCCACCTTGGTCATACTTTCAATGGTACGTATGCAATGCAATCAGCAGCAAACTTCAGATTTCTATTTTTACTTGTTGTTTGACTGAATTCTGAACTCTGGCGATGGTTTCTTCTAGCGTTCTTTCTTCAACATTTTTTTTGCTACAAGCAACGATTGTGGTGCTTCAAATGGGCAGCCGACATGTAACCTTATAAGCTGACTCATATATTTTGAAGTAGGCCATCACGTATGGATAATGTGGTCTATCTGTGCTTGGAGCTATTTTAGAGAAATCAAATTCCATATAGTCTAGATTGCTGAAGTTGTGCATTGCCCAAGGGCAACGGTGCTGCATTTAGCTGTGCATGTTGTACTCATGGAGGTACGTCATTGTGAGACTTGGTTTAGCCAATCTCCAAAAGTTGTATCAAACGATGTAGACATGCCCAGCCTGTCATCGTAACGAATACTTATTTGTTCATCTAAAAACAAAACAATGGTGGATAACCATATATTTGAAATAAGCGACGAATTATGTGTTAACTACCAACCGGTCAGAGAGTATGCATGTGTCTACGTAGTCTTAGAATTTACAAAACAAAAACTCCAATTAAGTATATATATTTATTAGTTGAGTCTTGCATTGACAAGTTAATCTTGACAATCACTCTGGGATCAACGATGAGGTTTGTTATGACAAACAACAAGGCAGCAGAATTTAAAGTTCTTGCGTTGCATGCTTCATATCCATTGAGTCCCCATGTTGCACGACTGCCCCTAAATAAATAGTTCATATCGCGCATCATTTTCTGTTTCATTTTACAAGTACGTTTACCATTCCTTTCCAATTATTCACTTGAAGATCTAGGCCCTAGCACAACTCTTAATTTTATGTTTTCTATTTAATTCTAATCTCTCTGCCACTACACAAGACATTGAGTCTATATCATGAGTAGGTTTGTAAAGTCTTTTGCTTATCAGAGGCCTCATATATCGTCATTCAGTGAGTTGTTGCCACTAAGTAATGTATCCTCATAAGAGGTGGAGAGTTTTTATTCTGAGAATGGAGCAAGAATTAGATTTACCTTTCACGTAAGAACATTAATTTGGAATTTTGTAGAAAAGAATCTGACTGATGTTACTACTTTGTTTTCTTATAGATAAACATCAACGATCGGTGATTACGGCAGTATAATGCTACTTTATGACAATGTTCTATGATTACGACAGTATAATGCTACTTCATGTACCACTTTCAACGACACTTTTGTGCCGCATTTCTTTCATATGAATTTCAAGGTATTAAACATGCATGTGCGATCTTGCCGGATGTTGCTCTCTGACTAATTTGTGTAAATTTAACGATAATTCATCATACTACAGTAGTAGTACTGCTTCGAAATATAGAAAGAATGATGTGTTCACAAAAGTTACTTGAGACGTGTGTGCACGTGCAAAGCTACTAGTGAAGAGAAATAATCAAAATCCAATGAATAGAAAGGGCATGATGAGGAGAAGCCACATAGCAGGAGCTGGCGAGCATACTGTATTTTCTTACAGCTGTACTGACTTGATCAACCAATGAGTGCAACAGACTCGAGCGATTGACTTCTTACATCCGTTATAAATAAGAAAATGTTTTGTATATTTTAATATGCACTGCATATGGACTAAAATGAGTGAAACTACATACTAAAACGCGTCTAGATACATATGATTTATAAAAAAAAATAGAATATCTTATTTTGTGGAATGGAGGGAGTAGATGTTCAGTATTGTTTCCGCAATAAACTGAACCAGACATTGCACGTTTTTAGGGAACCCCAATTGCATCCTCTAGTTACTCTGAAGACGAACTGAGACCATGTGCAATTCGACTTAGGGCGTGTTCGGAAACGGTCCGGCTCCGCTAAATCCGCTGATCCAGCTTCTATTTGCCGAATCCTGCGTCTCTACCGGAGCAGAGAACGTTCGGTCCTGCTCCTCGTTTTTCCTCGTACCTTAATGGGCTGGAAGCCCATCTATCCCAGCTAGCCCAGTCAAAACTCAATTCCGCCTGTGAGCTGTTCCAGCCAATTAAGACCATTCGGAACGGAGTACGGGAAGATGAGGTCGGGGCAGCGGCGGGCGTCGATGCTAGGAGCTAGCGAGGGCGCAGACCTGCGGCCATGGGAGCTGGTCGGGCCATGTCTGCTGGCGACCGGAGGCGAGGATGGAGGCTGCCAGGGATTCTGTTGCTCCGTTGGGAGGCTGGGAGACGACGGCCGCCGGCAGAATCTTCTGGAGGAGGAAGGGACGGAGGAGGAAGGGGTCGTGGTGGCCAGAGCAGGCGAGGGGTTGCGGCAACCGGAGATGAACCCGGCAGCGGCGGGATAGTGGGGTGGAGCATCAGCGGATGGGTCGGTCGTGGGGATTGGGACGAGAGGAACTGGGAGAGGAAGAAAATAGCGAACCGTTTTCCACTTCGCGGTGGCATATCCTCGTAATTTCCTACTGCTCCGTTGTTTGCTGCTCCGCAGATTTGCAAAAGAGGTACTCCGTGTTTTATACAGCGAATTGGGTCAGCTTCTCGGATCCAGCTCCGTGGAGTTGGGCTGTTCGGCAGTGCTCCACCATGGATTTTTGAGAAGCTGGAAGCTGGAGGACTTCCGAACACGCCCTTAGCCCTGTGGAGGAGGCGATTGCTCTAACAAAATGAATCTAACAAATGAAGACTAGTGGACAGAAGGCTTGTGTTGTTTATCGGATACCGGTCAGATGAAAGAACAACTATATAAGGTGAGTGACATTTGAAATAGTGACATTTGAATTATGTCGAGAATTGTGATTTTCAGGCAGCACGTACACATATGTTCATTGTTTTCAAAATACTTAGATCTTCGGTTAGAAAATATATTTATATGCATTAATAGTGATCTTGCATAGATTTGATTCCTCCCACTTAGATGATCCTATGATGTACATTCATATAACATTAATAGTGTATATATAACTTACTTCCTCTGTAACTAAATATAAGACGCCGTACCAGTTCAATTTAAACTAGCAAAACGTCTTACAATTAGTGACGGAGGGAGTAGAAGAGAGTTAGATTCTTTTTTTTTAACTAAGAGAGTACATTTCTGGTGGAACAACAACATAGTAAAAAACAAATCCGTGGCAATGAATCAGATACTTATTTAAGCAGCTATGAACCTAACATATTTTAACTTGGACGTGCAAGAAGGATCGGTTTTTGTTGATCATTTGCATTCATGATAACAAAATATAATTGTTTTGGTAAAAGAAGATTTATCAAACATTTGATCTACCCAAAGCAACGCATGGATATTGTGCTAGTAAGTATACAATTTGCGGAATCTTTATCGGAAAAAAATTATAATTTGCGGAATCCCATATCACCCACAGTGTATGTGATATTTGATAGCTTTACTTTACTCCTCTTATAAATCTATCAGCCGTCATGGAATCTACTCTTACAAAACTATAGACATTTCAGATTTTAAATTGTCCTATTTGGTGGACAGCGAAGAAGCAGATGTTGCACAAGACCATCGCAATCTTGGCTACACGAGTCACGGCCACGCACTATGACATGTTTTGTTATTCTCATTTCTGTGAGACAAACGTGCGTGGCAACGGTACTAGTCAGTCTTCTACTCACTCGCATCCATCCGGATGGACCGTCCGAATCCAATACCACATCCGCATCCTATCCATTTGATCGTGTCCATTTCCAATCAAAGAACACCATCTGTGCAACAAAGTCGCCTAAATGGCATTTCTCCCCCAAGAAGAAATAAAACTGTCAACATGTCGGATTCACATGGAAGAGTCCCTACCGACTGACCATGATTTCTTCTCATCTTCCGTAGGCATGCGTGCCTATTTTCCTGTGGCCTGTGGGGGTGTGTGTGTGTGTGTGCTGCAGGAGGAAAATGAGGTGTATGGCCAAATATATGAATTTGGTTTTGAAAAATTTCACAGAGGCGGATCAATGTATTATCTACAACTTTGATTTTTTCAGAAATTTTTTAAACAAAAATTTGCATATTCATTTTTTTTTTGTAAACCGAGCTCCCTGAAGCTCGGCCTCCATATCGCCGCGCTCGCGTGAAAAGTGTCTTTTGGCTCTCGGACTCCAGTGATCCTAGTAGTTTAAAATTTTGAAAAAATATATTTACAACTTTAAAATTTTGTAAAAAAATCTCGAATGTAGCCAATGTGTATCCCACAAGAGTGTAAAAATGACGAAACTGTTGATCAGAGGCATATTTCCAATTCTCCAGATTTTGTCATTTTTGTGTAACACATAATACAAAGTATTTGATTTTTTTTCACGTTTGTGTGATACACCATTGACTACAGCCGGGGTTGTTTTCCCCTTTTTTGAAACTCGTAAATATTTATTTTGAAATGTTTAAACTATCAGGATCACTGAAGCTCGGGGGCATGAAATTTTCACTCTAGGAAGAGTAGTTTTTATGCATAGACCATATAATTGCATAGATCCGGAAGGACATGTAGAAAAACGCATGCATGCATAAATGAGAAAATTGCACATAACACTAAGGTTTAGTGACATAGTTGCACAAAACAACATGAACTCACAACACGGAAACAATATCACGCTAGGCTGCCAAACAGGCAAAACACACCATAACCAAGCACTATAGGTATATATAATAATATAAAGGAGGGACAACCTCCCCCTCCTCACCCCCTCCGTACGACGAGGCCGCCAGAGAGAAGGGGGAGGAGCTGGGTTGACTCGAAAGACTCTCAAGGGAAAGTTGGAGAGAGTGGGGAGGAAAGCAAATGAGATTCAAATCCTGCCAACATGAATTTGTAAGGTCACAAAAACTATATATCCAAATTTAAGACGGATTTATTGTGAATGTTGATAATGGGTCAAATTGAAACCCAACTTGAAAATGATACCGGTCATGCCTAATTTTTATATTTTTATTTCTCGGTCTGTGTTGTAAGTTAGGATTTAAAGAAATTATGACATGTTATATGCACCTAATGTCTTGATTCTAATTTATTTTCAATGTTTTTGGAAATGGAGTTAACTCGTGGGGCCTGTGCACGAGATATTATCTCCTCACGAGTCATAACAAAACTGAATGTATGAACTATATAAGTTTTACATTTTATCTGATGTATGTCTAATAATTTCAATAAAAATAACAATTTCTTAAAAAAGGTTGGAACCGCCAAGTGCTTTCTTTAGAATGGAAAGCTAAACTTGCGTCCGTACAGATTTGAGTCCACGTAAAACGAAATGAGATTTTTTTAGTTAGGTAACTGTATTTTCCTTGTAGCCCCAATCAAGAGAGGTACACTCTCTTCTTACCTATACATATATGTCTGTTGGGTTACATAATAGCTGATAGATAATCAAAAGCACTGAGCACTTGCTTGCTCATATTGGATTGGATTATGAGTAAAATGCACCGTTGGTCACTATACTTGTGTCAAAAGCCCATTTTGGTCACTGGACTTAATACGGTCATTACGGTCACTATGTACACAGATATGTGATAGAAACGGTCACTGGCTCACCGTATACTTATGTATTTCTTTTCAGTTGACCAAACGATGCATTCTTGTCCGGGGGACCCACATGTCACTGGCGGCAGAAATAAATGGAGAGATAAAATGAACTAGGGCGGACTCGAACTGGTGATCCAGAGCACGGTAGTGTGATAATGCATAGTTTCTGTTTTTTTATAAAAAGCTGCCGAATAATGGCAAAAAAAAACCCCGCATGCAGGACACAGGACACGCACAGGCTCGCAGACTCGCAGTAATGGATCGTACCATGTTTTCAAAACAAAAAATTAGATAACATATACATATTTTAAGTACTCATCAAATGTATATGAATATGTATACATATGTTCTAAGTACTCACCAAATATGGTTAAAAAATGTGTTGTATTTTAGACTAAAAAAGAACATAATTCGGGACAAAATAGACCATTTTTACTACTTTATATAGCTACAAATTTGTTATTTTTTGTAGCCCGAAATAAAACGTCTTTTCTAACGAAAATTTGCACAAATATGTGTACAATTTATATGTATTCATGTAAAAAAAACTGGATTTTTTTAAAAACTCAAAAGCATCATTTCAAAAATAAATTAAAACCGGAACACTTGTGCCAGGTGAACCAAATCCGCGTTCGCAAATGTGACGGTGACAACCTGTCGAACAATGGACGGAACGAGCGTGAGTGTCAGAGTGTGTGAACTGCACTATGTCATGCATGCGATTTTTTTGCCATTATGCATCCACACCTGTGTCAATAGTTGTTTGAACTACGGAGCATATCACAATTGCAGTGCAGCGCAGGTGGCTAGCCGATGCGATTTGTTGCTACGGATCTTAGGATCGAGTTCCTCTGCTAGTGGCAACTTGATCATCCGTTTTTCGTGTTTCGTAACTTGGTGATAAAAAACACACATTCACGATAAAGTTGATGTACTAAACCGACGTTTTACGCTTGAAAAAGACACTCGGCATACTCCAATTGTTCGTCCTCTGCTCTTACACATGGGTTGTTACCGGCAACGTGACCGTTCTTAGTGGTGGGCTCGGTTACGGGTTAGTTCACGGGTTCCTTGAGGCCTTGTTTACTTCAAGAGTTTTCTAGTGGATGGGAAGAGTGGGGATGGGAGGGGATTTGGTGAACACCCAATCCCCACAAATACTCTTCCCCTACAATACACTAGCATGGACTAGAGTTTTTGTTTTGGGCAAAAATAAGATGGTTGGTGGGGGATATCTAGGGATTATCCCCTCTAATCCCCTAAAATACACTAGAAGTAAACAAGCTAGTGGGGATTTTTGGGGATCCGGAATAATCCCCTCCAATCCCCTAAAATACACTAGAAGTAAACAAGGCCTGAGTGAGATGTATACCGACGGAAAAGGACGCATCTTTTTAAAGTTTTTTCGTTTCCTTTGCAATTGCAAGGTTAAATGCGAAGCCACATCACGCGAAAGGTACGTCTAATCCTTTGGAGGAGCCGATCGCCAACACGTGTTGGGTTATCTGTTTGGTTATTATCCGAAGGAAGAGCATCGCATTCCGTCCTTTATTGCTTTGACAATTGACAACAAAAAATCAGCACGAGTTCTTCGTTTCTCTGTGGCTCCCTCCCGCTCCCATGTGGACTGTACCAGAAGAGAAGAGAAGAGGAGGAACATCGTCGCCTATTTAGGCAGGCCTGGCCTGGCCTCTCTTCTTCTCGCCACCATCCCATTCTCTCCCAGCACCACCACCGCACCGGTCCTCCTCCGATCGCCGACGCCGCTCGCCTGTCCAGTCCACCAGGTGAGAGTACTACTTTTTTTGGAAGCTTTCTAGGCACCTTAATTACTACGTACTTGCTTTGTTTGTTTCCCGTCGAAGATCTGTGTAAAAAATTCCGGGGAACTCTTGGGATCAGTTTTAAGTTAGTCCTGCAGGTTTTCTAGAATTATGCCGTTGCTGTCGGTGCCGTCAGGGGGCCCTTTTTATCACTTCTTCGCCCGTGAGGGGGCTTTTGTGGTGGAACCGGGGCACGGGCAGATGTTTCTTGTTGCCTGCTCTCTTTCTTCTTCCTCCTCTCGGCGTGCGAGCGAGTGACTCGCTGAACGGCGACGGAGCAAAAAGAATCGGTACGGTGACCTCTCGTGGTTGCTCGAGTTCGAGGTTACAGCTGACTCCTGGAGATATCTTTCTTTACCAGAAAAAAAAGATACCGTCTGTTGTTTATTTAACAACCACCGCCGCTCCGTCTTCTTCCCAATGCACTCAAGGTGCTTGTTTCTTTGTGTCAGAAGACTGTCAGTTGTTTCCACTTGGATTAGTCCGGGGGTAGTTGGTCGATCTGCTCGTAGCATTGCGTTTTTCCGTGCTTTTAACCGGCTCTTCCGATTCGATTTAGTCTCTTTAGTTTCTTTGATCTGCACAGAGGCGTTTCCAGCGTTTTCGATGGTCTTAGTCGGCAGCGTCCGTTGCTGAAATCTTGCAACTGTTGAAGATGATCTGCGAGTTTTTTTTTTGGGGGGCATAGTTTCTTTTAACGCTTCATTTTTTAGAAATACACGATTACATTCTAACAGTCTGCATATTCGTGAACAAGACAAATCCCAGACTGTTTCTTTCATTTACTATACACCGTGTTTGAAACATATCATCATGTATTGAAGAAATAGGGGATCTCATTTGAAAAAGAAAATCTGCGGCATTTGGAGATATTTTTTCAATGCTTTCACCAATTGGTGATTTTTAGGTGGTTTTTTTATGTTTTCCTTATGTTTTTATCTTCTTAAGATTGGAGTAATCTCTTTGAATTGTTTCAGGATTTTTTTGGTTTTTGTTGTACAATAAAGTGGCCAATCATGATTTTTATAGTCTTTCTCGTCCAAGCATACGATATTTTGACAACAGGTAGACACACTATTTCCTAGTACAGTACGATCTTAGTACTGCCTCTCCTAACAATTTTGTAGCGCGCACAGTGGCACAAATCCTGTTGAAGCATCTAATAGGGGGTGGAGTTATTTAGACTTTCTGTTCCAGAATGCATGAGATATGATGTTAGGGGACAACCATAGCATAACATTATCTATCTGACATTTTTGTATTTTTCACGAGAACCAAGCACTGACTTGGTGGAGCTCATGGTTCTGCCTTCTGCGCTCGCCCACCCAGGTCCGAATCGCGGGGTATGCGTTCGAATTAAACGGAGTGATATCTGCATGAAAAAAATCGGAGAGGTCTCATCTTCCACCTAACAATATACAGGGAGGGATCTGTCCCCCTTTAGCCACATTTTTGTTTGTTTGGATTTTTCACTTCAGCTTCAAGCATAATAACAGAACCACAACCTCAAACCAAGCCTTACACCCATTCTGTATTGCACTCAGTGCTCTGGCATTGCCCGACTAGGCGCAGAGCTGGTGTCACCATATCCATATGCCCTGTTGTTTTGGTAACTTGTTGAATTCCGCTGAATTAAGTAGTAAAGGAGTTGGCGACTGTTGAGAACTGAAATACGAGGGAACAACTCAATTATGCGCTACCAGCTAAGCCTCAAACTGAGATAGTGAAAAGCATGAGTACAAGCGATAATTCAATTTGTTTCCTCTCAATCATGTTGATTAGATATAATAGTACTTGTTTGCTTCAATTTCAAGGTTGCCACCTAACCTCTGTTCCTGTTTGGTGGTTGTCAAGTAAATTTGTACCTTTTGCTGCGTACCTAGTGAAAAATGTTTCCTGTTGTTGACTTGAATTTTTATTGTTTGCCTGTCTTCTATTGTCCTGTTGACAGAGGCTGGAAACTTTAAAGCAAAACAGGGTTCATGGAGGGTGGAGGCGCAAGAAATGTTTCCGCAGCAGCAGCAGCACAGACAAAGGGGAGTGGGGTTGATGAGTCCTGCAAGCCACTGCCTCCTTGCTGCGTCAAGGCAAAGGCTGCTGTACCGGAATCGGAGGCCAAGTGCCACGCAACTGTGGTGTCTGGTTGGTTCACGGAACCCCGCTCACGATCTGGTACGTACGTTCAGATTGGTCCTGTATTATTGCATTAAAGGGAAGTGGGAACTACAAGGGTATACAAAATTTTCTGCTGTTCTGATATCTAAAACCAAATTGCTGCATTTTCAGGTCAAACAAGAAAAGTGCAGTATTTCAACAATCCAATGTGGCCTGGTATTCCCTGATTCCTATTTAATCCATGTTTTTTCTCAAATAATCCTTGTGCAAATGCAGTTCTTTTTACTACAAAAGTGGCAATTATTTCACAATATAAGTTTTCCTAGGAATACATCTAAACTTTTAAATCCGTTGTAACCTTTTCTCTGGCAGAAATTTTGAGAGTATTTTGGGTTTCCATTATCCAAGTAGATGTGGTACCTTAAAGATCAAAACGGCATTTTACACTTTACTATTTGAAGTACTTTGCTTGCTTCTCTGGTTAGTGATTACGCCAGGTAACTTCTGCTTCCAATACAGGCGTTGTCTATGAAAATTCTTCGATCTCTACCCTAGCATAATACTGAAGTAAAGTAATCTACTTGCTTGAGCTTGTCAGGGTTGTTATATATGAAAACAAATCTTTGCTCTCTACTTTAGCATAATACTGAAGTAGGCCACTTGCTTGAACTCATCAGGGTTGTAACAACAGTTACTTCTATACAGGAGAGGCTCATTCGTTGAAGGTGGAGAAGATTTTGTACCAGGGGAAATCACCTTACCAAGAAGTTTTAGTTTTTGAGGTTATTCCTAGTCTTCTAATTGTGTGCACGTGGACTGAGTTTGCTGAAGTAATGTGTAACACGTTAAATTGTGTACGCAGTCTTCAACATACGGGAATGTCCTTGTCCTTGATGGTATTGTTCAGCTGACTGACAAGGATGAATGCGCATACCAAGAAATGGTTGCTCACCTTCCACTATGCTCAATTCCATCTCCTAAAAATGTATGTA
Source organism: Puccinellia tenuiflora (assembly GCA_012064385.1). Taxonomy (NCBI): domain Eukaryota; kingdom Viridiplantae; phylum Streptophyta; class Magnoliopsida; order Poales; family Poaceae; genus Puccinellia; species Puccinellia tenuiflora. Next base: position 600,919 of record QRDG01001449.1, on the reverse strand, counting down.
TTTTGTTCTCAGTCATATGATTGTAATGTATGCTGTTAACTTATTAGATTTAGCATTTAAATTGAATAAGAGCAATTTTCTCCAGGTACTGCAGTAGAGGTAATTATCCTTTTGTGTGCAATTACTGATTTATGACCAGTCACATATTTTGTAATGTGGAGTCTCAAAATCTTTATACTGAAGAAAAACTCACTTTTCTTTGATGCAGGTTTTGGTTGTTGGGGGTGGTGATGGTGGTGTACTACGAGAAATAGCCAAGCATGATTCAGTGGAGACTATAGACATATGTGAGATTGATCAGCTAGTTATTGATGTATGAACCATCTCTTGATTTTGCTTGAAAATATAATCATCTAAATAGTCATATTCTTATGTATGCCTTTTCGAACTATGCAGGTTTGTAAAGATTATTTCCCACATTTATATGTTGGATATGAAGATCCTCGTGTCCGACTTCATGTTGGGGATGGTATGTTAAAAGTTAAGAAGTTTTTAAGCTGGTGATATTCTGTATAATTTTCATAGATCATAGGGCATAATACCTTTTCTATAGCATCTCAAACTTGGCATCATGTCTGCTAACTGCTAGTCTTGACTATATAAATTTCATAGTAAGCTTGCATTTATTTTGCAGCTGTGGAATTCTTAAGGAATGCTCCAGAAGGAAAATATGATGCCATTATTGTTGATTCATCAGATCCAATTGGTGAGTTCTTGCTATTACTACATCACGTACCTGTGTTCCTTTTATTTTGGTTAAAGAGATTAAAGGTTCATTCCTATAGGTTTGATTTACATGGTTCTTTTGTTTAGATACTTGAACTTTTCTTTCACGTTACATGTTACAGGGCCAGCTCAGGAACTTGTGGAGAAGCCCTTTTTTCAGACAATTTCTAGAGCATTAAAGCCTGGTGGTGTTCTTTCTAATCTAGCTGAGAGTATGTGGCTGCACACACATCTAATCCAGGATATGCTCTCTATATGTCGTGAGACATTCAAGGGTGGCGTGCACTATGCATGGGCAAGCGTTCCAACATATCCTAGGTTATCTATTTCTCTGCATCATCTATGTTAGCCATTCCTTCTTTTTCTTCTGTAATTTCCGTATATCCATTCGTTGTTAGATTTTACACAATCATATTTTAGTTAGGCAAGGCATCCTAAGCTTTGGGCTAATTTTACAGATGTTTCGTAAGTAATGAGCTGAAGCTGAAAAAGTATATGGATTGTTTGAAATGGTTATCATGAGCTACTAGTCTTCCTGTTCTGACTGAATGGAGTAATTAGGTTGTAGGTTGGCCAATTAGCATACAAACCCTTTCTGGGATATTCCTTCTCCTTCCCATAATCTCCCCTTAAGCAGGTGGTCTCTGCTCACTGCATGTTGTGGCACTCCGATGTCGAGGTGCATATGTATATTAATGAATTATTACAGTCAAACATTCTATGCAATTCTCAAAACCAAAAAAATCCATTTCTGAACATTTGTGGTGCAAAGTATAAGTAAATTTTCCGTCAGCTGTAGCTCCCTCTTATTTAGAATCATCTGCGTACTCAATTCACATGCATCTAAGCTAAACCAACTAAATATTTGGATTTGTAGTGGTGTCATTGGATTTTTGCTATGCGCGAAGGAAGGCCCAACAGTGAACTTCTTCACTCCTGTGAATCCAATCGAGAAAATTGAAGGAGCTATGGAAGCTGGACGAGAAATGAAATTTTACAATTCCGAGGTTTGGCCTTATGCCTTTGACAGCCCCCTATTTGTTTGTTTGTTTGTTTTGGCTTAAAAAGGTGTTCTTTGTTGCCACACCGATGCGAGGTTTCAGTAGTATGACTTTGCTGTGCAGTAGTTAGTCATCAACCCGTTTTTTTTCGTTTAACAGATTTTTTTTTTTTTGATGCTGTCGTTTAACAGATTCATAGGGCTGCTTTTATTCTGCCAACATTTGTAAGGAGGGAGCTGGAGGCATATTGTACTTCTACTACTGAAAAGGTCAGTTGTGTTTAGTTACTCTGTCCCTTGTCTGCATTTCGAATATTGCAAGATTTTTTATAATTACAGTGCTGTGTATTTTCATCCCACACAAGCAGGGTGAGTCTAGGCTCCCACTGATCATAGCAGTTATTAACTAATTTACAATCTAAAATGTATCAAGATATGCCGATATGCTTCTGTCGATACATCGACTCCAGTAGATTCAGGCTGGTGCAATGGAATACTCACTGATCCTTTGGCTATTTCATCCCATGACAGGAGAAACCAGAGAAGCCAACCGCGAAACCAGTGAAGATGAAGATAATGCGGGGCAGTGCAATTACCGCTTCCTAAACCGCCGGCAGCCGCTCATGTGCATGATGTGCTGGCCTGGCCATCTTCCTCGATGAGCACAACCGTGCTGTATAAATCCACGTTTGACGCCTGCCCTGTACCAAATTTTTATTACAGTAATGACATGATTGTTGTGGTTCTGTTTCTGTAGCATAGTTGCTTGACAGAACTGAGAGTAGAATGTCACTGAGTGTAATGGTATGATGCGATTGAGTGAATAAAAGGGGGACAGAGGGGAATGTGTGCTAAATTAATGTGTTTCCCTGATCTTTTAACGTGTCTCCCTTTACGGGTTGACATTTTTGGCTGTCGACGGTATATGACGGCGATAGCATTAGGCGATGCCGCACGGGTAAATAATCAAGCTCGGCCGATATATAATTATTGATCGGCTACCGAAACTGATTTACCGTATTATTTTTGGTTGGTCTTTGACGCAGAAATGATTCATGTAAGGTTAGCACTCGTCACTAGAGGAGATAGTGATTGTCAACTTTCCACATCTAGGTTTGCATGCAGCTACATTGATTAGTAAAGGGCGTTTTAGATGCACGCAGTTCCAAATTAATGCCGGATAAAAAAGATTTTGGAAAACAAAGAAGAGTAATGCATAACCAATTGATCCTAAAAGATCTTATTTGAGATAGGTCAGATTGGACATAGTGACCAGCGTTAGGGATGGTAGCGCCCATTCCCATTTTGGGCGGAACAGATCTACTAAATTTTTTATTCCAGTTAGTAAGAGGGATCTTGAACTTTATCACTCGAAATGGACAAGTACATCAGCATGTATGACTGATATTTGACTCGATATTTTGACTTGTATGAGCTGATCATATGCAGGTAAAACATAATATTTCTTAAAAAATGCATAGGAGTAAAAAATGCATAAATCTCCACGCAAAAACATAGGAGTAATGCATACTGTGTGTTTTGTCCCATGCATAGCATATTTTCTCATGTCACATAAAGATATTAATGAGTGTTTATTTATGTATATGTCTTGCCCAGGCAGCCGAAAACGTTTAATCATACTCCCCCGTTCCAAAATATTTGATATTCTGGATATATCAATGTGGACCGCATATAGACTAAAATGAGTGAACTGATACACTAAAACGTGTCGATACATGCGTTTAGAAAAAAATAAAACACCAAATATCTTGAAAAGCATTGTATGAGCAAGATTAACATCAGAATGTGATCATAATTCCCTGATTCAACTAGCATATCGTCCGATGTGCCGAACAGCCGAAGCAAAAGTGACATCAAATGCTTTAAACATTGATATTACTAATTTTAGGGGATGGTGTTTTGTCTACCGGGTGCAAATGCACTCGGAATTTTAAAACTATTTTAGACATATTTCGGAATGTCAAATTTTTTGTAAAAAGAGTTCTTGCATAGATCTTGACATCATATATGTTCACAAAGTCGTTTAGTGAAAAAACGACTTTTTTTGTGGTCTATGTAAAAAAGACAAAATTGATGCTAAATAAGCATTTTCATGAGATATGTTTTTGTCTTCTTTACACAGGTAACAAAAAATGTCGAAACTTCACGAAACGACTTTGTGCACACATAAATGTGAAGTTGTATCCGAAAAAATATATTTCAGAATTTTTTGATATTTTAAACTTCGCTTTTCAACTACCATGTGCACATGCACCCATATGCACCTTGGTTCCAAAGTGAATTTCCGCTAATTTTACATTATTTTCCATTCCAAACGGTTGCATGGTAACCCTACATATAGTCACGGAAAACATATGGTTGAACATGTAAAAAATGATATTGCCCCCATCGTGAAAAATAATGTAAATAGCCATTGATGAAAACATATACTCCGTAAAAAGGAGTAGAAGCGAGACTCCGTCTTTTTTTGGGGGGATGTGTGTTTGTTGCTGCCTACTAGTATGGTGTTACTTTTGTATCACTGGTTATATGTTGATCGTTGTTTATTTATAAAGCGAAACGAAACTCAATTTCGACAAAAAATTACTCCGTACAAGCGAGCCAAGTGCTCGACAGCTTGAGCACAGAGCTGTTGTGGATCCTTCAAGTTGCTTCCTGCGACGGCCGACGGCATCAAGTCCAATCGCGGTGGCGGGAAACCAAAAGCGGCAACCTCACTCACCTCCCGCCATCTAAAAACGAACGGAAATGTCCAGCGCGCGCGACCTCCTCACTGACACATGGGGCCTCTCCCTGACCCGACCCCACATCTCAGCCACTGCTCCGTAAACCAGCCGTGTCCCCACTCCCCACCCAGAAAACCCCCTCGCGGACGGTCGCCGTTCACCTCTCCCACGGAGATTCCACACATTAAAATCTCGCTCCGGCCATTCCTCCACCTAGATTTGCTCTCCCTCAACCCTCCTCCTCCCCCTCCCCCCAAACCCAATCTCCCGAGCACGCACGCCTCCGCTCCGCCCGCACCGTCTCGCCGCGAACCCTAACCCTAGGTCGGCCATGGCCGCCGACGGCACCGACGCCGCCTTCGAGGACGAGGTCGAGCAGACGGTCACCATCGGGGAGTACATAGACGGCATCGAGGCCGAGGAGCTGGTAACCACGCGTGCCCCCATCCCTCTACGCCGACGTTTTGTCTTCCTTTGGGTTCGATCTGGCGGCGGCGCTCACTCAGTCTCGTGTTTGGAACAAACCCTAGGAGGCGGATTTGGTGCTGGGCGGGGACGACGGCGACGAGTGCACCTACGGCGCCGGCTACCTCAAACGCCAGGCCGTCTTCTCCTGCCTCACCTGCGTGCCCGACGGCGTCGCCGGGGTCTGCACCGCCTGCTGCCTCGCCTGCCACGACGGCCACGAGGTGATCCCCTCTCCCATCTTTTTTTTTCTTCGGGCGTCATTCGCTTGAGTATGCATTACTTGAGTTTTAGTTCTGGTATGTAGCTGGATTGCTGGTGTAGTGGTGTCCGTAGGGTTCTGAGAAGGGGCAGCGGGCGAAATGGGGTGGACTGATTTTGGGGGAAATGTGGATCCGTAATCCTGCTAGTAGTCTTGCCGATTGATGATGTGTAGTTGATGAATGTCATTTTTTTTTCACGGTGACCCTGAAGCGGCAGCAAATATTTGAACTTTTTTATTAGTGTATGGAGCTGCGACTTGCTGTTCCCTAGATTGTTCATGATTTATTGTGCTATCTTAGCAGCCATGTGTGCATGTGGTTAAGTTTTGCTTGAACTGAAGTGTTTCTGCTGTGTTGAAGTGTGTCAAGCTATGAAGATGCAATATTGGGTCTTGTATTAGCTGTTGCCAAATTATATGTGAGCACCTCCGGTATTAAGTTGTGTTAGACATATCACGTTGTAGGTAGAGTTTGATCATGTTAAGTAATGTAAGTCATCCAATTTCAATATCCAAGTTACTTGTAAAGTAGCTCCACTATGCTTGCAGATCATTATCAGTTTTCAGTGGTTCATGGTAGCAAGGGATACCTTTTCCGATCAGCTGGGTTTCTCATTTGCATGCAAAGAATTTAGGAATCGTACCATACTACCATTATGCTTAATCAGTTACTATATTTTCTCTATAATTGTGCACACAACTAAGGCCTGAAAGATTCCTCCTGTTTTTTCTCAAAAGGTTGTTGAACTTTGGACAAAGCGAAACTTTCGTTGTGACTGTGGCAACTCAAAGTTTGGAGGTCACCCCTGCAAATTGAGCCCTGAGAAAGATCCTGAGAACCCAGCAAATTCCTACAATCACAATTTCAAGGGTTCGTATTGCACATGCAGTAGGCCTTATCCTGATCCAGAAGCCAAGGAGCAAGTTGAAATGATACAGTGCTGTATTTGTGAGGATTGGTTTCATGAGGATCATATTGGTCTTGACTCTGACGAAAAGGTTTTCTACTTTCCACGATCTTCTTTAATTGGATAATATTTATTAACTGCTTCCTGTGCTCTGGTTCTTGTAAGTTTGCATGATTTATGTGACACATACCTTTAATCGTGTCCTGGTAGTGGTACTGCACTCAGATATTCTCTTACCTCTGTTTACCACAATTTTGCGGAGATTTATTGTTTTGATTCTTAGAAACATAGCATGAACACCTTCCTTACTGGGTAAAAGTTCAAAAGAAACACATTGCATCACAACTGCCTTTGAATTTTCAGTGTTGCATTGCTTGTCCATTTTTCCTTTTTCCTAGGAGTATGATTGCCCATGCCATTGTATGTTACCTGCAACTGACCATTGCTTCTTGATTAGTCCTATAACTGAGCCTACATATTGATATAACGCATCTTTTACTTATGCTTTAGCTTTGGTGCTGCCAGCTGCATACACGATTGTGCTTTGTTTTTTAGTATTATACAATTTCAGATATTCATAGGTACTTACTGAACATAGTTTGTGCTTAATGACTTCCTTGCTTTCCAGATACCATGTGATGAGGAAGAGGAACCGCTCTTTGAGGATTTCATATGCAATAAATGCTCGCCTGTTTGTTCTTTCTTGAAACTCTATCCCGATACAATTTGGGCAGCTAGTAAGCAGACTTCTGCATCACCATCAAAAGCTGTTGCTGCTGATTCAAATGGTATGGAAGAAGGCCATTCAGGTCATGAGGACACTGAGAAGAATGAAAATGGTGCTCCTGTAGACCATCAAACTGTTGAAAAGACCTCTGTCACGGACAACTGTACAAAAGATACTGCAGCTTCAGAGAAGCCCAACTTGGGTGATAATTCAGCTGGCAACTGTAAGCTGGGAATGGATATAAATACAAAGTCAGCTGATTCAGGGAAAAGTATGCCCTTCTTCTTGTCAAGAGGGTGGAGAGAGGCTCTATGTAGATGCACAACATGCACCAACTTCTATGCACAACGAAGTATTGCACATCTTACTGATAAGGAGGACTCTATTGAGGAATATGAAAAGATAGCTAAGCAGAAAAGGCAGAAGAAGTTGGAGCAGCAGGAAGGAGCTGAAGCTAACTTTATAAACTCACTAAACCATGTCCAGAAGATTGAGATTTTTAGTGGCATCAATGCCATGAAGAATGAGTTTCAGTCCTTCATGGTAAAACTCTCTGCTGCTTATTTGACTGTTAGTCACTTTGTCGTAAGTTATTAATAATTTCTACATTCTGTGATCCCTGGAGCTTTGTGTGCCTCCATGTTGTGTTATCTATGTTAGACCAACAATCATACTAATACAGAGATGGGAATCAAGGCCAGCATAGTTCAGAAGTCCATCAGGACTCCTCAATTCCTAGCAAGTACTATAATAACAGTACTGTATAACTTGTCACAATAGGTTTTACTCTTTCTGATTGTTGAACTAGTTACCGCTCCCAACATGAAGAGTTCCTGGTTATTTAAAATTTCAGTGCTACAACAAATACAAATATAATAAAACAACCTGGCAACAACATGATGGCATGGCCTCATTATTAGTCCCTAATCACATGGCTTCATTATTAATCTCCAATCATATGGTCAAACATCCAGTTTCTTTTGTGAGTTCAATCCGAGTTGTGTTAGTTATCATATAGCTCTAGGCTGGACTTCAAAGTTCCACTCCTTGTTTCAAAGAGAGGACAATATACATATTTTGTTTAATGGTGAGAGGTGAGTTGAAAGATAAGCAATAGTATCCCAGAACATACATGGCCAGTTGAAGCTATAAAAACGAAATTGTTTTTCTTCAGAAAATATGCTATGCACATATTTTTTCAAATAGAAGAATCGGGCCAGGCTGCAGTGCCTTATCTACCAGATGATATCCCTATGATCAAACATGGGTGGTTTCAAATGCAATAGTAACATGGCAATAAATTATGAACTATATTTTTTTGTTTGGAGAAGTTAGATACTTTCTGCATAGCAGATATAAGAGAATGGGCAACTGGGGTCACCATATAGTAACCTCACTTCGATACTTTGGGTTATCAGACACTATGTCGCCATGAGTTTATGCTGAAGTTCCCTGGAGTCACAATGGAAGCCTTGTCCTTGAACTGGATCCACCCCTGCAGGCCTGCATAGTAGGATCAGGTTTCTAACAGAGGTCCAACATATTCTCTACAATCCGTTTGCAGTCGCAAATCGTCTTGCTTGTTTCACCAGTATGCTACTGTGTATCTAGCTGAAATTTCTTTTCTTTTTTCATTATGCACAGTTAAATTTATTTGAATTGTATTCTTTGACATTTTCTTTTTTAAAAGAGGGATCCATTTTATTTTTTATATCCCCCTATGTGTTATATGTTGACAACAATACCATCTCATAATGGCAAACTTAATGTCCCTTCCTTTTATCTTCATAGGTTGTACAATTTATGCATGCATATGATTCATTTCTTGTATTCATATACCTGATGTGTCTTTTTTCCTTTCTGATAATTTGAGCAGGAATCCCGTGATCCGTCTAAACCGGTCACATCTGATGAGGTACAATCTATATTTAAGAACCTTGCTAGGAAGAAACAGAGGTTATCCTGAACTGCAACTGCTTCAGATCAAGCCTAATGTCCGGCTAAAGGATAATATGTCCTGTGTTGGTACACCAGACTCTTAAGTTGTGTTGCCACTGCTTTTTATCTACCGTAAGCTGGACAGTTATCTGTCTACTGGTCTGTGTAGTTCACTGTTAACTTAAGCTGTGGCTACCACTGCTTTTTGTCTTTCGTAACGCTAGCTTCACCGTAATGCTAAATGCCAAGTGTTTCAAAGGCAGCTACTGATAGATGCCAAACAACTGGTGATCCGAACTGCAAGTTGATCCTTTGAATTAAATCCTTGTTTTATGGTATTTGGCATTGCCAAAAACTGTGTCGTCCTGTATGCTGCTCTTTTGATTCCTGTCTAGTGCATTTTGCTGCTGAGATATGGAATGCCTTTCTCGGAACTTGGACGGAATGCTTCTTTGTTCGGATGTGGTGTGGAGGCTGTTGACTGTTGAGCCATGTTTGCCGAAGTGGTGCATATTTACTTTAGCTGTTGAATGTATGATAGTTCTCAACATCAGGCGTCTGAGCCCTTAGGAGTTAGGAGAGCTGACTTACAGTTCATCCAAGACAAAGTGACTTGAAGACTTGCAGGTTGGAAAGCAAATTTATTAAGTAAAGCAGGTAGGTAAATGCTAATCAATGTGGTGCTTATAGTACTTTTAGCATGTAATCCACTTTATTTCTCAGAGTTTACATGATTACAACCAGAATGAGTAGCAGCATCCAGAAAACCAGCTGTTACATCATAGCATAAATTACAGTACCGCTATTGGCTTCTTAAGCGCATATTCTGGAACAACGTTTGCAGATCGATTGATGTGTAGAATCTTGATGTCCTGGAAGGAACGGATCAACAACTTAAACTCATTCAGGATGTGTGCACTACGCATCTGAACTCTATCATGTTTCTCGAGTGACGAATTCCAAGCAATAAACTTGGATAATTACCTTTTAGCATCTGCTTCCAATCCATCTCTGCATGCCAATAGCTCGTTAAAAGGCCAACATCTGTTGTTTTTGACGCATCCTGCCTTGATTAAATTATTATCAGCATCTTGTATAACATAACCTGAAACAGCGCCTCTATTTCCCTGGTCCAAAGAACCATCAGTGTTAACCATAAACCATTCAGCAGGTGGTGGTTTCCATCTCACATACTTTTTCCATATTGCTGACACACGTTGGGACAGTTCCATACTTGCAACTAAAACGGCAACCAAGGTGATAAGAGCAACTCCAGCCGTTGGCTACCTCAGGCCGAATTGCCGGCGTTTTTTGGGCGGGGGGGCGCCGGCGGAAAAAAACGGCCTGGGGGCGGGCCGATTCCCAGCCGCGGCCCCCAGGCCGATCGATAGAATTATTTATAGAAAAATTTGTTCGACGAACTTACGCGAAATTTGTTCAAACATAGACAATATTTGTTCAAACTTAACGATATTTGTTCGAACAAGATTACAAAAAAACATAAAAAAAATTAAAAAACGGCGGCGCGGCGTCTACATGCCGAAGTGGCGGTAGAACCGCGTGTAGTCCCCGCCGTCGGAGTCGTCGGAGTCGCCACCGGTCGGAGGAGGAGCAGGAGCACTGCACCCAGCGCCGTCGCCGCCGGTGCCGGGCTCCTCCTTCGGCGTCAGTAAGCAGGAGGAGCTCCCGCCGGTGCCGGTGCCGTCCTCGTCGCTGTCGTCCAGCACGACGTAATCCGGCCCGGCGCGACGACGGCGGCGGCGCTCGTAGCGCGCGAGGAGCTCCTTCTCCTCGGCCTCAATGCGCCGTTGGCGCTTCTCCTCCTCCCGCTCGTGCTCGCGGGCCGACCATTCCAGCGCGAAGTCCACCGGCGCCGGAGGGACGTTGTTGAGGCTGGCCGCCATGGCGGCCCGCACGGCCTCCTCCTCGTCGTAGGCCTCCTCCTTCACGACGGCCTTCTTCTTGAAGGCCTTCTTGAGGGCGCGGCCGCCGGTGCCGGGCTCCTTCTTCGGCGTCAGCAGGCGGGAGGAGCTCCCGCCGGTGCCGGTGCCGGGCTCCCTGATGACGATGCCGCGGGAGCCGCTCCTTCGCGGCGGCTCGTCCGCCGGCTCCTCCTTGACGCGGGCGAACGGCATCGAGCGGGCGGCGTCCGAAGAGGAGCGGGCGGCGTCGGAAGAGGATGACGACGAGAAGGACATCCTCCGCGGCGTCCATCCTTGGCGCGCCGCCGACGGGCCCTGAAGGCGCGGCTCGTTGCCGTACATCGAGGACGTACGCCAGCTCCTTCCGGGCATGCCCCACCACTTCTTCCGGCCGTCGCTGTTGTTGCGCTTGGGCGCGTGGGCCGCCGGGCCGGGGTAGTCGTTGAGCTGGCGCTGGCGGCGGTCGGAGAAGAACGTGTTCCAGGTCACGTTGTTCTCCGGATCCCAGACGGGATCCGCCTGCTCCTCCTCCGTCAGCCACTCTCGGGCGGCGTAGATCTCCGCCAGCCGCTCATCGCCGGTGGGAGTGGGGGGGGGGGGGGGGGGCCGGGAACCCCATCTGGCTGAGCCGCCAGGCTCCGGGGAGCCTCATGCCGGGCGGGCATGGGTAGCCCGCCTCGTGCAGCAGGCGCGCCTCCCGGTCCTGGAGCCAGTTCCGGCCGAAGCCGTTGGCCGCCGCGCCGCTTGCTGGATCCATTCCGGTGTGTGTGCGAGGGGTGTTCGTGCTCGGCGAGGATGTGTTCGTGCTCGGCGGGGGTGTGCTCGCTGTGAGAGGAGGGGCAGTAAATAAATACCGGCGGGGAGAGGGCGGGGCAGTAACTGCGGCGCGCCTAACTCCGCCGCGTGGCCGATTTGACTCGACGGCGGTTCGCCTGACCGGCGGCAGAGCAGTAATGCGACGCGGAAGGCGAGGCGATGAGGACGACGAAGCGGTTGTGCCGCTGACAGGGCGGGCCCGCCGGAGCTTTCGCGCGGTTTCCCTCGGTTCCGCGCCGTTTCGCGCCATTTTCCCTTTCGCCGGCGTCCCCAGGCCGAACCCGGCGCGCTGGGTTCGGCCTGGGACGCCGGATAAAAATTGGGCCAAATCCGGCGAAAAAGAGGCCTTGGGGGGGGGGGGGGGGGGGCGCTGGGAGGGCGACTACGGGGAAAATGGGCCGCCGGCGTCAAAAAGGGGGTCCTGGGGGGGCTCTCGGGGGACGGCTGGAGTTGCTCTAAGTCGGGCGGGCTGATAAGACTCCTCACCGTGGACAAATCTATTATGGCTTGACCAGATGCACCAACACAAGGTGATTGCTTTTGCTTTGGCCTCCACCCTGATCTCATTCTCTCCATTATCAGATCTGATGCCCAGCTGAAGGAGTGTAGCCTGGCAGCTTGATATTCTCTAAAAGTTTTCCAGAATAAAAGAACATGATCACATTCAACAAGAGCATGGAACAGAGAATTTTAGAACCATCCACCAAAACATTCTCACTTTAGGCACCACTGGTAGTTCCCATTGTCTCTTCCATAGCCCCCTTCTTTCTGGTTGGAGAACGGACCAGCCTTTGTTTGTGGATTGGTTGCTAGCGATCTTGCTAAGCACCAGGTTTAGTGGAATACATTTCCAGTTTTTTTTAAATAGAATTAATACCAGTTTTTTCCCTGACCAAGAAAGCAAATCATCAGGCTGGGGACGTTGCTTTGGTAAGAAAAAAATTGCTTCTCATCAAGAGGAAAGAAAACCTGTCAAATTTCGGTTTGATAGACTCTCTGAATTCTTCTCCAGTCAGCTCTTAAACAAGTTCAATCAGCGTATCCACAATTTACCGAGAGCTTTGATGCCAGGTTACACTGTAACAAGCCGTCATTCCTGTTATTTTATGGTGATCCAAATCCGTTTCTATAAGTGAGAAGGCTAACGACGGAGCGAAGCGAGGCCCGTCGCTGGTAGGCTTGGGCCGAAGCGAAGCGGAGGCGTTAGCCCACCGCGATGCCCCGAGACAGGAGCACTGCGGGGGGTGCGGGGGCGCGCTGCCCCCGCGGTACGGTACGAGTTGTAACCGACCAGGACACCTATTGTTGCCGACCTAGTTTAGGTCAGGACCACTATAAATACGTCTTGTAAGCCGCCGCCGGAGATAAGCCACACATTGTAAATCCCGGCGCGTTTGTAACCTCACCCCGAAATAGTGAAGTATTGCTGGCTGGCGCCCGTGGTTTTTCTCTTCCTTGTTGGAAGGGTTTTCCATGTTAAAATCTCATGTCCCCCGTTGGTTTGATCTTGCTTAATTTCATCGTTGTTTTGCTATCGTTTATAACAATTCCTTGGTCTCGCCATTACCAATGCGCTTGACCGCTCAAGGACCTTTCACCCACAAAGGATGGCCTTCCATACCCTCGATGAACTCCTGGGAGAGGTGGCTTTCATCAAATGGCAATTAATGAAAATCTTCCTTTCATCACCCGAGCATAGAGGCTCGTTAAAATTGAAATTCACCGTATCCCAGTTCCCCATCAGATTTTAGTAACTGAAACCTTATCCTATGATTGCCTATTCATCCCTATTTTGTCCAATGATCCACTCAACCAATATTTGGACATAATTATCTTTAATTTGGAGCATAACCCTTTTGTTAGCTTGAAGCATCTCATGAAGTAGGATGGTCGAGCCCGAACCACGGGTTTGAGAACAACTTCTTTGGCGGCGAAAGGCATCCTTTTTTCGCGCGACCCTTGCATGAGACCTCGTCCTTCGCACTATATATTCAAAATTCTTCCATGTTCGTCTCCCTGAAGCAATAAGCATGCCTAAATACTTTTTCTTCAATGATGCACCCTGGGAGGTGCACCAGTTTTATATAGAGGAAAAGGTCAAGAGGCCGAGTTACTGGCACATGCGCCGAGCATGACTAAACACTCATCACTAAGAGATAAGCTCCCCGAACATTTTTCATCATCGTCCTCACAAAAGGGGTTGAGCTGAAGAAGGTGGAGCTCTTCTGCTTATTTACACGTTGACCTGACCCTGTGCTGTAAATAGCAAGAATCTCATGAAGTCGATCATGCACTTCAAGTATCAACCTTGAGGACCCAAAGGCCTATGTCAATTCAGCCCCCATGACAATTCTCAAAAGACGTATCGTCAATAAGCTCTTTGCACACAGTTTAAGCACGCGGTTGTTAGCTGTTACCGTCAGACATATATGTACAAGAGCATATACGTACAAGCTTGAATAATCTGCACTCCGTGCAAACTATATATACTCTATCGACAACGACGACTGAGCCGTCGAGTCGTACATCAATATCTCTGCCCGTAGAACAGTCCAACAGGCGTATCGCCAACAAACTAAACCAAAACAAACCCAAAGTAAAACCAAGAGAGCCGACCAGTCCAAAGACAGAAACATGGCTGCAGGAAGCAGAAATTAATAACGAGGTGTTGATGGGGGTTGAGTGAAGGACATTTCCGATTAGTTAGTGGATGCGTGCAGCTTTTTGTCAGTAGCTGTCTTCAGCGAGCAAGCCTGCTGACTAGTCAATACCTGTCTGTTCTTCATATGTAACGTTTGGTCTTTGACACGTCGCTGAACATGCCTTGATAGGCAGCGGACTTGGAGATACTATAGTATTGTATCCATGTAATGTACTGTGTTTTACTGTGTCTACTGATTGCTTGTGATTATGTCTGTGCTATTTTGTAATATTTGAAAAATCACTTTGACTTCTCTCATAGTTCATTTCTCCACAAAATTCGGGAAATATTCTACGTCGCTAAAAAGGTATTGAATCAATTACCTTCTGTATTCCAAATTTACGTTTAAACTACTTTAAGCGTCAAGTAATATTCCATAATAAATTAGTTAAACCTGTATCCTAATACTTCCTACAAAGAAAAGTGTATTCAAAACCTATAACCCAACCTTTAATCCAGCACTTTCTCCTCCATGAAATCTTTGGTATTTAAGAAAATTACATATTTCGACCACAATTGGGGCTAAGGTTTAAGAAAAGACAGGGATACAGTTTGGTAACAAAATGGTACCTGTTACGCGTCAAAAACTTGCAAGAAACATTGATTGGCCTGCTTTTTTTCGAAATGGGGGTGGCACCCCAGCCTCTGCATCGATTGATGCACACAGCCCTTTATTACGAAGTTTCAAGTATCAAGTTTTACAAATCATTGATCGCATAAGGTTGAAACATGAATTAACCAACGAAAAAATGACAACACATAGCATCTAGGCATCCCTAATGCGATTAATATGCTGCCACGAAGCCCGGCTGAAGATATCCTGACCGACCATCAGGAGGCGTGTACATCCAGTAACCATAAGCTCCCGCTGATCCGACGGGACTAAGTAAGCCCATAGTTGAATCCAGTGCGCCGCCATATTGACCACCTGTAAAATATGGATATTTTTTGATCTATTAAAAACAATGTTATTTCTAGAGTTCCATATAGACCAACAAATAGCTGCAACGCCAATACGAATACGAGATTTTGTTAGTTTATCTATCCCATTGAGCCAATTACCAAACATATTGGTTATACTAGTCGGTGGAGAGATATTATACGTACTATAGACAACCGCCCAAATTATTTTCGCAAAAGGACAAGAAATGAATAAATGTTCTACTCTGAGCCACAAAAAGAACATTTTATACATCCTTGCCATCTCCGCTTAGCAAGGTTATCTTTTATGAGCAATACTTTATTTTTTAAAACCACATAAACACTCGGAAATTCACTTTGGCTCCCGGGTGCACCTGCACCCGGTATGCCTTTTGATTTTTTAAAATTGAAAATGTTTCGAAAAATTCTGAAACAAATTGGACACAAACATACGCAAGTGTCGAACACTCGTGAAAAATTTTGACAGAAAATACCAATTTTTATACCCTGTGCAAAAAAGACAAATTTCTAACAAAAAACATACTTTTTTAGATCTCAGTTTTTGTCATAAATTTGTCTTTTTTGCACAGAGCAGAAAAAATTGGTATTTTCTGTCGAAATTTTTCACGAGTGGTCGAAACTTGCGTATGTTTCTGCCCAATTTTTTTCAGAATTTTTCGAAGTATTTTCAATTTTTAAAAAATCAAAAGGCATACCGGGTGCAGGTGCACCCGGGAGCCAAAACGCCATCCTCATAAACACTTTAATATTCAGTGGTATCTATAGTTTCCACAAATATTTATGAAGGTGTCTAGCATGATCATTCAACAAATCTTTATACATAGATTTAACTGTAAATTTCCCCGAAGTCGTTAGTCTCCAAACAAAGTGACCAGGCATCTCCTCTAAATGCACATCCATGAGTCTAATACATAAATGTGAGCAAGCATCCCATTTATCACCAACTAGCGCTCGTCTAAAACTCATATTCAGAGGAGGCGCAGTGGATAAGACATTATGAACCGAAACATTTTTCCGGTTTGTATGCTATATAACGATGGATATTGATTTCGTAAAGGAGTATCACCAATCCAAGTGTCCTCCCAGAATCTTATTGTTCTACCGTCTCCAATTTTGAAAAAACCTCTCCGAAAGAAGTCATCTTTGACCTTCATCAAACCTTTCCAAAAAGGAGAGTCAGCGGTTTAGCACCGACCAGCGACAATGACTTGTCAGAAAGGTATTTGTTGTGCAGCAATTCCTGCCAAACCCCTTCCTCGTTCAATAATTTACTAAGCCACTTACTTCGTAAACATTTATTTTTTAACTCCAACACCTCAATTCCTAAACCGCCTTGATCTTTTGGTGTACATATCATGTTCCATTTAGTAAGTCTATACTTACGTTTATTATCATCGCTTCACCAAACAAAACGGGACCTGTAAAAGTCTAGTCTTTTTCTTACCCCGATAGGTATTTCTAAAAACGACAACATGAACATAGGCAGACTAGTTAAAACTGAATTAACTAGGACTAACATATATCCATAAGAAAGTAATTTTCCTCTCCAAAAACTTAGTTTTCCTTCAAAACGACATTTGAGTGGACCATTCGACATTCGATAATTTTCTGTAATGGATTGGAATACCTAAGTATTTGAAAGGAAGAGACCCCGCCTCACATCCAAAGATCTGTTTATATTGAGCTTCATCCTCCTTTGCCTTCCCAAAGCAGAAGATTTCACTTTTATGAAAATTTATTTTGAGTCACGAAAGTTATTCAAACAGGCAAAGAATCAATTTCATATTTACCGCCTTCGAGAAATCATGTTCCATAAAAAGAACAGTATCGTCCGCATATTGTAAGATAGAGATCCCTCCCTCCACTAGATGAGGAATAAGACCCCCAACTTGGCCATCATTTGTTGCTCTATCAATTAAAATAGCCAACATGTCGACTACTACATTAAAGAGACTAGGAGATAAAGGATCTCCCTGACGGAGGTGAACGACAATTCTGACCGGTGAGGCCCGTTGTCAGGCTGACATGGCAAACAACAATAGTTACCCACAGAAGGCCGCTAACCTCGTGTTGGTTGTCCTAACCTAGCCCAATTGGACAACGTTTACCAACAAGTGGCGAAGTGGGTAAGGCGAGGGCGGAGGCGTCCGGGCTTTCTTCCCAGAGGATGGCACATGTCGCGGGAGCTCAAAACCGACTGTGGCGAAGTAGTCTATGTTCCTGGTGGCAGGAAGGTAGTGGCCGAGATTCTGAAGGACCTAACGACACAGAGTCATCGCTAGACATCGTCTCTCAATTGTGTGGAGTATTTTCTCTATGCAGCATGCTCCATTGTGGATTTGAGGGGTGGTAGATACACTCGTGGACCTAATACATCATCACAGGAAAAAAGGCTTAAATCTTGCTTAATCGAAGAATGGGCGCTGGAACCCTAACACTACTAGGAAAAAGCTTATCAGTTGCGCACGTTTTTGGGATTCTGTGGCGCATCCGTGGCCCATATTGGATGCGCCACATAATTCACGCCACTAAATTGTATTTCTGTGGCGCATCCACATGATATGCGCCACAAAATTCTCAAAAAAAAATAAAAAAAATGTTAATTTTTTTAAAAAAAATCATAAAAAAATCAGGAACATCAAAAAAGGAAATAATCTGGAAAAACTCAAACATTTGAATTTTTTGACCATCTAATATCACTGCAAGCATATCTCCAATGATGTTAAAATGATGACTTCCCACTAGGTCACTCATCCTCAAATTGCTCCAACCCAAGCACGCTTAACTTCTAAGTTCTATTTAATAGAGCTACCCTTAGAGCATGTCTAGTAGTACCCTCAAACACTCAAACCCTTCTAGCGTTTTAAGGGTCGAGAATTGGGCTTTTTTTGCACTTTTAAGGGTTGAAAAAGAGGGGCAAAGACTAGAACCCTCAAATCCAACCTTTAAAACTGTCATAAGGGTTGGATTTGAGGGTTCTAGTCTTTGCCTCAACCCCAACCTTTAAAACTGTCATATGACATATCACAAATTTCATCACATTTCATCATTTGACATATCACAAATTTCATCACATTAGACATAAAACAATAATCATTCTAGTTATTATTACCTTATCACAATCGTTGACAATCTTCACAAACAGACTACGGCGCATTTGGTACCTTCTACGGAAGAGGCGAGGAGGGTATGTAGGTACCTCGTCGAAGTAGTCTTGCATCAAATGCTCGTGTCTGATAGCGCGGTTCCGGTAGATGTTGACTCGCCCCATCTTCGACCCTCTCCTCTGATCCATCAGCTTCGCGCGGTCTCCAAACACTTGCACGTCGACGAGGAGGCTCATCATCTCGTCGTCGTCTTGCAACACTCGTCAATGTCCGAATCGTCGGATGACGACCAATCCGTCGAATCGGACAAGAAGTCCATCTACACAATACAACAATAATTCATTGTGAGTGCCAACAATGAATAAAAAGGAAAGAAATGGAAAAAAAATTGGAGACATACCTGCTAGGAGAAGCTCGGGGCAGCGCGGCTGCCTCTGGCTCGGGGCGGCGCGGCGAGGATGGCGTGGCGGGCTGTGGCGAGGAGAAGCTCGGGGGGCGGGCTGTGGCGGGCGGCCGGGGGCGGGCAGAGGCGTCTGGGGGAGGTCGATGAGGGGGGCGGCCGGACAGCGAGGAGAAGGTCGGCGTGGGGCCCGCGTGGGAGGCGGGAGGGGTGCGGCAGGGATGGCGGCGGCCGTGGGCGGAGGAGGAGGCCACCGGGGCGGAGGAGGAGGCGACCGGGGCCGGCGTCCGGGGCGGGGCAGCGTCGTCCGGGGCGGGGAGCCGGGAGGGCGGGGAGGCGGGAGGGCGGCCGGGGACGGCGGCGCAGGGCGGCCGGGGATGGCGGGGACGGCGGGGATGGCGGCGGGCGGCCGGCGGCGGCCGGATCCGGGGGAGGAGGCGGGAGTGGGGAGGTTGGGGAGGCTGAATACTCCCTCCCGCGCGTGGATGGCGTCGAGTGCGGGTCGGGAGGGATTTTGCTCCCCAACCCTCACTTCTACAGGCCAGCAGGGGGTTTGCAGGTCCAACCTCTAAATTTTTTTAGGGGTTCTAGTCTACAGCTTTTTTTTCCGCGCAAACTGTAAAAAAGCAGTTATTTTTAGGGGTTTGGGGATTTAGGGGTACTACTGAAAGAACAAACAATGCCCGGATGTCGCCTAGAGGGGGGGGGGGTGAATAGGCGATTAAAGCTTTTTCTAATTAGGGGCTTGATAATTGCGGAATAAAACTATGTGTTTAAATTAACAAGCCAACAACCTAATATGCTAGGGTTACCTATGTGCACCAACAACTTATGCTAAGCAATTAAGCAACAAGGTGATAGCAAGATATGAACTTCAAGCACGAAGGCTATCACAATGTAAATTGCATAAGTAAAGCTCGGGTATAGAAATAACCGAGGCACGCGGAGACGAGGATGTATTCCCGAGTTCCTCCTTGTTAAGGGAGTACGTCTCGTTGGAGGGGTGTGAGCTCGCCACAAAAGGCCTACTCAAGATGCCACAAAGGCCTCACCCTATTCTCCGATGAACCTCACCCAAGGGATTGGTTCACCTTCCACTATCGGAATCCTTCAAGGCGGATTCCGGAGCCCTTTACAACTCTTCTTGGGGCACACACCCACAACTCAATTGGGGGCTCCCAAACTCGTGCCGAAGCTTCACAAGCGAAGTCTTCGCGGCACCTCCAACCGTCTAGGGTACACAATGCACCCAAGAGGCAACAAGCTCTTGGGAACACAATGCACCCAAGAGTAACAAGCTTCTCAACTTCGATCTTCACGTATCACGTAGGGAGAGCAACCCGATGCAACAAATGCGAAAGGCAAGAGCACACAAAGTGGTCAAGTCCTTCACTCCGAAATCCAACCAAAGCAACGAATGCTATGGAGGGATTTGAGAGGAAGAACAAGGGGAAGAACACAAAGCAACCCTAAATCTAGATCCACTAGGTTCCCCTCACTTAGAGGAGGATTTGATTGGTGGAATGGTAGATCTAGATCTCCTCTCTTGTTTCCCTAAAGATGGGCAAGAATCATTGGAGGGAAGTGGAGGAATCAAGCTCTCAAAGAAGTGCAACAATGGAGGAGAGAGAGAGCAAAAGGTTCACCAAGATCCGTTACACCGTTGGGGAAGAAAACCCATTTAAATAGGAGCCCTGGGAATCTGGCCGTTGGGGCTCAGAAACCCGCAGGACCGGAAGTACCGGCCCAAAGGGCGGTACTTCCGGCCCACCCAAAACAGCCTTCCAACGGCAAGAGAAGAAAACCCGCGAGGTCGGTAGTACCGGAAGAAGGACCGGTACTTCCGGTTATAGCGGTAGTACCGGGGCTACTTCCGATCAAACAAATAGGAGACCCGAGACATCCAGTACCTGAAAAAATAAGCGGAAGTTCCTCCGGAAATTTCCACCGGAAGTAGAGAGCGGAAGTACCGCCACGGTCACCGGTACTTCCGGTGGCCCGGTACTTCCGGTTCTACTTCCGGTCCAAATTTTGGGGGAACTCAAGGTTCCAGTACCTGGGGAAAATAAGCGGCAGTGGGTCCGGAACTGGGCACCGGAAGTGCCCAGCGGTAGTACCGGTCCTGGGACCGGTACTTCCGGCCAGCAGAGAAACAGGCAAAACCCTGAAACTGAATAACTTTTGCGTGGCAACTCCGAATCGAGTGAATCCAATTTTGTTGGAAAGAGGACGACAAGAGCTTACACTACAAAAATTCAAAATATTGAAACAAGCCAAGGAGATTGTGCATAGGGATGGAATGGTGAGACCTTTCCAAGCGGATGAACCGGCAAAATCTCCAACACCGAAAACGCACAAGCTTTTCATCAAGACTCCGTTTTCTATGATCTTGGGCTTGTTTCAAAGATAAACACAAGCCCTACAAGATCATGCATATACACATCATAGTCTATCATGTGAGGAGGAAATCATAAGGAGAGAGTTTGACCTCTCGTAGAAGAGACAAACCGATAAAAAACCTCCGAAATCAAAAACGCAAGAAGATATTCATGAGATCCGTTTTTGATGAACTAGAGCTTGGTATGGAGATGAACACAAGCTCTATATTCTCACATGGATAAAAGCCAAATAAGAACCAATAAAGATGATTGCATGGATGCAAAGGTTTGAGCTCTCCACGAACGATACGATCATGATACTCGGTCGAGAGCCCCTCTTGATAGTACGGTATCTATCCTATAACCCGGTCTCTCACTAAACAACATGAGACCGGTAAAATAGAAACCCTACCAAGATCATACCTTTGCCTTGCGCTTAAACCACTTGAGGTCGATGAAGACGATCTTCATCTCCTCAAGGCAAACCACCTTTCTTGATTGCGCCTTGCTTGATGAAGATTCACATGACGCTCCCCCATACACCAAGATGGGGAAAGCACTCCTTCGGTATATCTTCACTTGGCCTTTCTCTCGATGACGAACACCTAGGCTTTGATCAACAAATGATCTTCTTCCCTAAACCTTGACTCCAACACATGGAGAACAAGCGAGACCTTGACTCCAACAAATGGAGACAAGCAAGCAAATGGACACCTACAAATATAGCTCAATGCAAATATTAGTCCATAGAGATTGTCATTAATTACCAAAACCATGCATGGGATCAACCATGCACTTTCAACTACTAGTAATGCTCTTATGCTACTAAAGTTCTTCTTGATATTAGTATCATATCAACCCTCTTAAGCCTTGTATGTGTATATATGTGTGTAGTTTATTTATGGTATATGTATATATGTTTTTTTAGGGTTTATGTGTATATATGTGTGTTTAGGTGTGTATATGTGTTTTTTAATTTTGAAAAAAATCAAAAACTTCAAAAGTTTCAAAAGGAAATTCAAAATTTTCAAAAAATCCAAAAAAAATAAAAAAAATCCAAAAAAATCCAGAAAATTTTAAAAAATAAAAAAAATCCAAAAATACGAAAAAATCAACAAATCCAAAAAATGAAAATTTAAGAAAAAATGTAATTTCTTCAGAAAAATGACAAAAAAATCAAAAAAATAAAAAATTCGCGGAATTCTAAATTTTAGAAATTTCAAAAAACTAAATTTTTCAAAAATATCAAAAAATGGAAAAGAATCTAAAAATACTAAAATTTCAAAAAATCTAATATTTAAAAATTAACAAAAAATCATAAACATCAAAAGTTTCAAAAGGGAATTAAAAAATTTAAAAAATCCAAAAAAAATTCAAAAAATACAAACAAATTCAAAAATCCAAAAAAATGAAAATTTAAGAAAAAAATGTAATTTTTTAAAATGACAAAAAATAAAGGAATTTTAATTTTTTAGAAATTTCAAAAATATCAAAAATTGGAAAAGAATCTAACAAATACTAAAATTTCAAAAAATCTGACATTTAAAAATTAATAAAATCAAAAGAATCTAGAATATAAAAAATATTTAGAAAAACTAATTTTTTAGAAATTTCAAAAAACTATTTTTTTTTTATTCTTAGAAGTTCAAAAATTGGAAAAATTTCTAAAATTTCAAAAAAATTGAAAAATCCAAAAAAAATATGGCGCATCAGAAATGTTTATTTCTGTAGCGCATATCAATGTACGCCACATAAATGTGTATTTATATCTGTGGCATATACATGTCACACAGAGGAAGGCACATGTCGCGGGAGCTCAAAACAGGCTGGTGGCGAAGTAGTCTATGTTCGTGGTGGCAGGAAGGTAGTGGCCGAGGTTCTGAAGGACCTAACGACACAGAGTCATCACTAGTTGTGTGGAGTATTTTCTCTATGCAGCATGCTCCATTGTGGATTTGAGGGGTGGTAGATACTCTCGGGGACCTAACACATCATCGCAGGAAAAAAGGCTTAAATCCTTCTTAATCGAAGAATGGGCGCTGGAACCCTAA
Organism: Puccinellia tenuiflora; assembly: GCA_012064385.1. Taxonomy (NCBI): domain Eukaryota; kingdom Viridiplantae; phylum Streptophyta; class Magnoliopsida; order Poales; family Poaceae; genus Puccinellia; species Puccinellia tenuiflora. The sequence continues at coordinate 577,829 of QRDG01001449.1, read as the reverse complement.
CACTACTAGGAAAAAGCTTATCAGTGGCGCACGTTTTTGGGATTCTGTGGCGCATCCGTGGCCCATATTGGATGCGCCACAGAATTCACGCCACTAAATTGTATTTTTGTGGCACATATCTACATGCGCCACAGAATTCTGACATTTCCGTGGCGCATCCACATGATATGCGCCACAGAATTCTCAAAAAAATAAAAAAAAATGTTAATTTTTTTTTAAAAAATCATAAAAAAATCAGGAACATAAAAAAAAGGAAATAATCTGGAAAAACTCAAATATTTGAATTTTTTGAACATCTAATACCATTGCAAGCATATCTCCAATGATGTTGAAATGATGACTTCCCACTAGATCACTCATCCTCAAATTGCTCCAACCCAACCACGCTTAACTTCTATGTTCTATTTAATAGAGCTACCCTTATGCTACTAAAGTTCTTCTTGATATTAGTATGTGTGTTTAGGTGTGTATATGTGTTTTTAAATTTCAAAAAAAAATAAAAAACTTCAAAAAGTTTCAAAGGAAATTAAAAAATTTCAAAAAATCCAAAAAAATAAAAAAATCCATAAATTTCAAAAAATAAAAAATAAAAAAAATCCAAAAAAATCAATAAACCCAAAAAATGAAAATTTAAGAAAAAATGTAATTTCTTTTAAAATGAAAAAATCAAAAATTCGTGGAATTCTAAAAGTTTTTGAAATTTCAAAAAAACTATTTTTTAAAAAATATCAAAAATGGAAAATAATCTAAAAAATACTAAAATTTCAAAAAAATCTAATATTTAAAAATTAACAAAAAATCAGAAACATTAATAGTTTCAAAGAGAATTAAAAATTTAAAAAAATCCAAAAAAATCCAAAAAAAATTCAAAAAATCCAGAAAAATTAAAAAAAATTTCTAAAATAAAAAAAATTTGAAAATTTAAGGAAACAATGTATTTTTAAAAAATGACAAAAAATCGAGGAATTCTAAATTTTTATAAATTTCAAAAATATCAAAAATTGGAAAAGAATCTAACAAATACTAAAATTTCAAAAAAATCTAACATTTAAAAATTAATAAATCAAAAGAATCTAGAATATAAAAAATATTCAGAAAAACTAATTTTTTAGAAATTTCAAAAAACTATTTTTTTTAAAAAAAATTCTTAGAAGTTCAAAAATTGGAAAAACTTCTAAAATTTCAAAAAAAAAATTGAAAAATCCAAAAAAAAATTATGGCGCATATTGCTACATGCGCCACAGAAATGTTTATTTCTGTAGCGCATATCAATGTACGCCACATAAATGTGTATTTATATCTGTGGCGCATGTGGTTTACGTGCGCCACAGAATTCCAAAATTTCTGTGGCGCATAAAAAAATATGCGCTATTTATGTGGCGCACGCACTTTCATATGCGCCATAGAATCCATTTCTATATATAGCTAGTTTCCTAGTAGTGTAACCCTATGTCTAGCACAATGAGGAACTCACATTGGGTTCATATTCATAGGAGGAGAGGGCGGTTGTCACTGCTAATCTCTCCATCATTCCAGGACTGCATTGGTTGTGGCAGAGCAGCCGGAAGAGAGAGAGAGAGAGAGAGAGAGAGAGAGAGAGAGAGAGAGAGAGAGAGAGAGAGAGAGAGAGAGAGATGGGAGGGGGGGGGGGGCAGCGAGAGACAGAATGTGTGAGGGAAGGAGAGAGAATGTAACGATTGGCTTTGACCCGACAGCTGACAACACTACATTTAGAGACGTCAGGGGCTGACCGTTGCCGCTTGCCCGCAGGCTGACAATAGTCCCCACCAATTATAATCATCGTTCGTATGGTTAGCAGATCGGTCAACCTTTATTGCAAGTTTGTTACGTGTAACCAGTACCATTTTCTTACCAACCATCATTTTGATGGGTTTCTTAAACCTTAGCCCTAGTTGTGGTTGCAATATGTAATTTACTCTTGGTACTCAAGCAAACAAGTAAATTACATAAGACCAACACAAATGAGGCTAGGTTCACAGGTCAGTACTGATTTTGGTAAAAATAAATTATAAAAAAGACTACCGCTATTCTGACGAGTTGTCACAGATTGTGCAAAATATCGGTTAATCAGGTTTTAACAGGAGACCTGATAGGCTGGGCCCACATGTAAGCGGTAACTTGGCTTACTCTCTGTCGCATTCACTTAGTAGATTAGATACCTTGTACAGCAGTACAAGTACGACTCGCAGTGTCCTTGTTCCTGTTCTCTCCAACTGACACGGTGGCATTCATCCTTTCTCACCTGCCACCAATTGTGTCCATGGCCCATGGCCATGGGACCAACTTTGGCAGCGTCTTGTCCGACATGATATCCCGCGCGCTCGTGTCGATCGGCCGATCGATTGTCTCGTATCGATCATACAGCGGAGCATCACAATGTATATAGATAGGTCCAGGAGCAGGTAGCGACGTAGCGTAGTATGTGCGCCCGTGAGCTAGCAGGCTCCGAGTCGAGACAGACACACGCCGATATGTCTATAGAAGTAGGAGGTGCACGGGCCGTTTGTACTGGCGTGTGTTCACGTGCGGCAACTAGCTGGGCATGGCTGGACGTCCCCCTACCCAACACGCCTAGCACTGCTACGATTTTTTTTTTGAGAAATAAACCTGCATATATTCAACATAGAAGAACAGATACAAGAACACACGCATACACAGGCTCACACACACACTGTCGAATCCGAAGCACCGGAGCAACAGCTGAGAAGCTGAACCACCAGGAAACTCGCCTCCGTTGGAAGGAGGAGCACCACCATGCCTTCAAGAATCTGGAGTCACCCGCCGTCGAATGCCGGGATATAGAACGATGAACGACCATCGGCCAAGATGCTCCCACCACTCGATGCAGCAGAAGAAGCCGAAGAACAGACCCTCCCGCAGCAGATCGACCACCATCACACCACCAACCCTGCACCGGAGCTAGAACCGAACCGAAAGAGCTCCTGGAGCCTACCTCACAAGCTTCACGGAGACGAGGGAGCAGTCGCCGCCGTAGCAGGGAAGAAACCGGAGGACAAAAGTCCATACGGTGGTCACCGCCACCGCCTCGCCGACCACCGCTAGACACCAGAGGGCCACCGATTCCTCGCCGCCCCACCAAGGCAGAGCAGCGAGATGAGGAGAACCGAGACCACCTTATTCGCCGCCGCGCCGCCGCCGTCCCCATCCGGGCCGCAGCGCACGAAACCCTACTCCTACTATCTACACGCCGAGACCGAAGCACCAAGGTTCCCCCACCATCCCGCCACCGAAGCAACCGACGGAGGAGGAGGGAACCGCTGGCCTTGGCCGCGACGGAGCGAGGAACTGGAGACGCCGCCCTGGTCGCCTACCTTATCGCCTCAGAGCGAAGGGATAAGGTTTGGGGGCAGCTTCGACCGAGCGTACCTGACCACACTGCTACGATTATGAGAGGGCTCGCTGTCGCTGTGGCATGTGGTAACCCGTACACAGACAACTGGGCAAGAGACGTGCCTACGCTCCAGCCCTTGGTAAATTGTCTATACACGACTAGAGACGTACGTCCGCGAAGTGTAGTACTCCCTCCGTCCCGAAAAAGATGTCGCAATGTACATTTTACGAAAAACCCCTCCATCTTCTTCCGACACAATTCAGTCCAGTTTCTCTTCCCCTTCGTCTCGTGTGTCCACCGACGGAGGTTCGTCCCGCGATTGTCCACCGGCGGAGCTACCCCGGCCGACTGCTCCGTCACCTCCTCGCGCGCCCTCCGCCTTCTCTTTCTCTTCTCGCCGCCTTACTTCGTCCACACCAACCAGATTCAAACGCGGAAGGGAGATCAAGAGGAAAGGAACCCCTTTTGTGCGACTACTCTGCAAAGCGCTCGATTTGCTGACTCCGGCGACGGTGCTCAAGCAGGCGAGGAGGCGGCGCCCTTAATCCGAGAGCATAGGTCGGGGAGGGGTGGGAGGGAGGCGGGGCATGGCGGAGGAGGAGCGGAGAGGTGTCATTCTCAGAAGCTTGCTTCCATCATCATAGCGTACACATCCTCGTTGACGGGCAACCCTACCGTCGAGTCCGTCCTACACAGCTTACTTCCCGGCTCGGTACAAGCGTCGACGCCGTGGCGGAGAAGGCCAAGGCGGCGCATGCGGAACAGGGGAGGGAGCACTGGTGGGATCTGGGGCCGATCGACCGCGCTGTCGTGCACCGATCGATCGGTTCCCAGCCGTCTGATCTCGTCGCGAGGCCGTGCAGCCGAAGCACGCTCGGACGCATGATGGCGCCATGCCATGCTGCCGATGGTCGAGCGAGCCCACATCTCGTCAGTGACTGTCTGTCTGTCCCACCAAATAAAACTTTTTTGCGAGCGACCGACCGACCAGACCCAACCAAAAACAAAAGGCAAAAAGGCGGCTCCCCACACCACGCACCGAACCACACACACCACACAGAGACCGCACCTCACAGCACCCGGCCCCACCATGTGCACGCAGCATGCCTCGCCCCTCCTTTACCCGCACACCGCGCACCAACCCAACCCAAGGCGCTTTGGGTGGTGCCTCTCGTCCTCGTCGTCGTCGTTATATAACGCCCCGCGCCTCCGCTCCTGCCACCTCTTAGCAAAAGCTCCACCACAATTCAAAGCCTACTCCAGCTCTACTCTACTCTACCTCCTCGACCGGCGAGCGAGAGAGAGAGAGAGAGGGGAGCGCGATGGGCAACTGCCTGGCGTCTAAGCAGCAGCACGAGACGCGGCGGCGGCGGATTGGCGAGAGGGTGGTGCCGGAGGAGAGGGAGGCGCAGGTCGTCACCCGGAGCATAGCCGACGTGCTGCTGCAAGAGCAAGAGGAGGAGGAGGAGGGGGAGGTGCCGGCGGCGGCGACGGCCGCGGGGGTGAAGGTGAAGGTGGTGCTGACGCGTGCGGAGCTGGAGTGGCTCATGGCGCAGCTCAAGAGCGGCGACCAGCGCCTCGAGGACGTGCTCCGACAGATGGGCACCGCACGCGCCGGCACCGGCGCCCACGACGACGACGACGGCAGCACCAAGCCGTCCATGCGCGCCGACGGGTGGCGCCCCCGGCTCGAGCGCATCCTCGAGTGCCCCGAGTCCGACGCCGTCGACGCCACCTAGGCTGCCCGCCCGGCCGCGCGGTCGTGCGCTCCGGTTGCCGCAATCTCGATCTTGGCCCGGCGGCTAGCCTTTTCCTGCTTACATCCGTCTGCTGTGTGCATGGTGTAAAAATCGGTCCTTGGTGGTGGAGATGCTGCTTCTCGTTTTTGTGTTTGTTTCTCTCCGGAGGATCGATGGAGTGCCCTGATTTAGGATGAACACCACCGACCATACTATTTTGTACTAGTAGTAGACTGTTAACTAGAGTACGTGGTAGTTAGTTTACTGGTGCTGTAAACGTTGTTGTTTTCGGGGTTTGATCTCTGCTCTTGTTTTCGTTTAATTTCCTCTGAGAAGATCTAATATTTTGACCGTTTTGTAAATACTGCGGTCTCAATGTACCAGCTGCATCGGAGCTGTGATGAGTGTAGCTCACTTTTGTGGCGCAATCTATCGTTTCTAAGCAATTTCGATCGAAACAGAGAGGAAAAGTAACACCAAAGCTGCTATATATATATAGCTACCTAGCGATATTCGTTCGTCAAGGCAAAATTAAGCAACCTTCAGTCAACTTTTGGCGGCCACGGTTAATCCATTCCCTCCCGAGTATCGATGCATCACTCATGCTTAACATTCAGGCCGGTCAAACATTTTGCACATGCCCTGCCTTTTAGTCTGTAATTATTCAAGCGTAACCCCAGGCGATAGATTATTTGGAGTTTACGTCCGGGGAAGCTGGTAGACTAGACTGGACGTGATGTTTACGTCTCGCCGGCTTTTTCAACCACAAGCGTGCGCGACGCCTGTTTCCGGGGTACGTCGCCGCTCTGGCTGTGCTAGTTTAATCCACGTACGACTCGAAACGAGACCACGCATCTCGTTTCCAAAACAAGTTTGTCGCTTGCCACGTTTGCTTCTGAAATTGGCTGCATATGCATGCTGACCAAGCAAAGGCACTACAGGAACGCGGAGCTACGCCGACGGCCAACATGTATACTGATGGCCATTTGTCGTGGCCGTCGGCGTAAGGGGCGAGTTGGACTGCGCAGAAAAATGGTCGTCGCCATAGATTAACCGTCGGCGTATATTGCTACGTAAAATAATTCGTATCTTTAAATCTGTAAAGCGAAATTTAACAAATAAAATGTCTAAATTGATTAGAAAAATGAGAGGAATCTAAATATGACATCTATATCATCAGAGCAAACTATCATACACTTGTAGTTTAAATTTCTATTACTTCCCAAAAAGCAACATAAAGTCATTTAAGTAGGCGAAATTAGTTAGAAAGCGAGAAAATTCCTAATACTTGGGGATTATCCATCATATATGTACTAATATTTGTGGAAATTAAATGGGTGTCATTTTGCAACATATTTTTGGTACTTACTTCACAAAAAATGTTAATTTTGACACTTAAAAAATGAAAAATGATATTTGGAAAAATAATTTGGAAACTCGGTTCGGCACCAATATTTCCCATGCGAAGACACACCTATGTGCCGAATATGGGCACTTTATCACAAACTATGCCACGGGGATGGTCATATCTTGGTCATTTGGTTCGAAACTTATATATGTTTGTAGATGATAGAACTTTTTGTGAAGGATTTTTTTAGAAACTTTGTCAAAAATCAAGTTTATCATTTTTCATAGCAACTAGTAAACATAAAAGGACTCCATGCCAAAGGATTCCATTTTTTGAGTATTTTTTCACTTTCTTTTACTTTTTTGAAAAAATGGTCAAAATGGCCGCCGTGCCTAATCATCGAAAGGGGTGGAATCGTTTAAAAATATCGACGGTTCTGTGATATAATCACTAGTTTTGTACCTTAAAATGATTTTTTAAAAAATTCAAAGCAAACTATCACACACTTGTAGTTCAAATTTCTATTACTTTCTAAAAAGCAACATAAAGTCATTTAAGTAGGCGAAATTAGGTAGAAAGCGAGAAAATTCCTAATACTTGGGGATTATCCATCATATATTTAATACTATTTGTGAAAATTAAATGGGTGTCATTTTGCAACATATTTTTGGTACTTGCTTCACAAAAAATGTTATTTTTGACACTTAAAAAAATGAAAAATGATATTTAGAAAAATAATTTGGAAACTCGGTTCGGCACCAATATTTCCCATGCCAAGACACACCTATATACCGAATATGGGCACTTTATCACAAACTATGCCACGGGGATGGTCATATCTTGGTCATTTGGTTCGAATCTTATACATGTTTATAGATGATAGAACTTTTTGTGAAGGTTTTTTTAGAAACTTTGTCAAAAATCAAGTTTATCATTTTTCATCGCAACTATTAAACATAAAAGGACTCCATGCCGAAGGATTCCATTTTTTGAGTATTTTTTCACTTTCTTTTAATTTTTTCAAAAATGGTCAAAATGGCCCCGTGCCTATTAATTGAAATACCAAGTTTATCGATGTTTATGTGATGCACAAGATGACATGGATGTCATTTTTGAATTCCTCTCATTTTTCTAATCGATTTAGACATTTTATTTGTCAAATTTCGATTTACGAATTTAAAGATATGAGACATTCTATATTAAATGTAGAAAGGGAAATAATAAATTAAAATTCATTTTACTGTTATTTATTCAAAATATTATTGCTTAATAATTGCTATTTATTCAAATAATTTTTCAAAATTTAAGTAATAAAAAGTGTAGCATCATGACCGAGGGGTTAATATGATTGATATGATAGTTATATCAGTAAGTTCTAATTTCTCATTTGGAAGCTAATTTGGATGGAACTCAAAAATTAAGCGTGCTTGGGCTGGAGCAATCTGAGGATGTGTGACCGAATGGGAAGTTTGACCAGGGTAAGTACTTTGACTGGAGATTATGAGTAGAATTGGAGTTTAAGTGTGTGGCTAAGTGGAAAAATTTCAAAATAGAAATAAAAATAGAATTAAAAAATATAAGTAAAAGTAAAAAAAATGATGAAAAAAAAATGCCGACAGTACTATGCTGACGGCAAAACCGTCGGCATAGCCTACGCCGATGACATTTTTGACTATGCCTACGGGCTGATACGCCGACGGCTGCCGTCGATGTAGACCTATGTCGACGACAATTTGACCTACGTCGACGGCTTTTGGCCGTCAGCATATCTGTAGTTTCCTGTAGCGAGGGTGTGAGACCGGCTACTGCCTACTGACCGACCAAGCGAAAGGTTGACACAGGAAGGCAAGCTTAGATGTCGTCGTTGGTTTTTAATTAAATTATATGACATGTTCATCGTAATGAAGTGAGTGTATATGACTGTGTACATCAATCGATGCGGAGACTGTGTTGTACCGTATGACCGTACGTAGTAACGAGTTTCAAATTAAATATCCAAGCAGCTGGGAAGGCATGAGTCAGTCAAGTAAATGGGTAACCACACGTGCAACTAATACATATGGTCGTAGACTACTCGCAGTATTAGTAGTCGTAGAAGAGCAGTGTGCGCTCCGACGACCGAAGAAACATATACGCACGTGCTCAGGGTGCGTCGCCCTCGGTATGTAGAAAGAAAAACAAGACTCCGGCTGCTACTACACTATCGGCACAACACAACAGGCACTGACATGAGAGTATTCCAACTTGTCGTACGTTCTCCTGTCCTGGGTGTGATATGATGTTGGCTTCTGCGCGCGTGCGCAGAATTCCATTCTCCTGAATCTGCTCACAGTCCAAGCACGGTTGCGCACGAGCCGGCACGCGATTTTCCGGCGAGAATTCACCTGGCCTGCACCGCACAAACCAAACCAATTCTGACACGAAATTCCAGCCACTCTTTACGCCTACTATACGTCCCGGATACGTACGTGTGACGGATATATCGCGGTTTTGCTGCCAAACATCGAAACTCGAAAGGGATACAGCGGTATATCTGCATGACCGTGCAAGTATACATTTTTTTGGTAACGGGGCCGCTTAAATTGTTTCGTGTTTCTTCCTCTGTGGCAATTCCATTTCCATGCATGCACGACCAGTCCTTTTACGTCGATAAAATGCAAGAAATCTCCTTGACAGCTTCATGCACAACACGTATTCCCTCCGTTCTCAAATAAGTGTATTTCTAATCCTTATCTTAAGTCAAATTCTTTTAACTTTGACCATTTTATATTGGAAATATAACAACATTTATTATACTAAACTAGTATCACTAGATCGGCTTTGAAATATAGTTTCGTAATATACCGATTTCATATCACATATGTTAGTGCTAATTTCAATAAATTTGGTCAAAGTTAAAAAAAACTTTGACTTAAGACAAATGCTAGAAGTACATTTATTTAAAAAACCAGCTGCATCGGAGCTGTGATGAGTCTAGCTCACTTTTGTGGCGCAATCCTTGAGCAGAGCAACTTGGATCGAACCACCGGAGCAGAGAGGAAAAGTAACACGATAGCTGTATATAGCTAGCTAAACGATATTCGTTCGTCAAGGCAAAATTAAGCAACTTTTGGTCAACTTTTGGCCCCGGTAAATTCGTGTCCTCCCGAGTATCGATGCATCATGCATGCTTAGAGCATCTCCAGTCGGGACGCCAATAAGACCGCCAATAGCTCTATACACTAAATCATGCATGCTTAGAGCATCGACAGGATCTGAATGGGTGGTGGCATCGATCGACAAGGTCTTCGTCGATGTTACGGCTAACTCGAGCATGCGGCGCGTCCAAATGGACAAAATGTGGGACGCCTTGTTACAGAAGACCGACATCAAGCTCGAGCTCGTCAAGTCCAAAGTCGCCGTGCTAAAGAGGAAAGAGGACTTCATGATCCTGACCGCCGACGTCTCGAACATGACCCCGCAGGTCAAGGCGGCGCACACCATGTTCTGCGCCGACATCTTGAAAGAGCTCGGGCTCGACCAGGCGCCACGCACGGAGGTCGACCGCGACGAGCCGCAGGAGGTCGACCCCGACGAGATGCAGGACGGCGGCCACGGCACACGTGTCGACGACGGCGCCGGTGGACGTGCCAACGACGGCGGCCGTGAGGATACGTTCTGCGACATCGACGCCGAGGGGCTTTAAATCTCTCTCCATGCCGCGACGCCGAGGTGCGGAAACAGCGATACTTTTGCGCAATTTTTTGGTGGCTTGTGGCCGATGATGGCCGGGACTTTGCAACAACGGCGAGACTTCGCGCCCTTTTAAGTATTTAAATGTTTCCCTTTCTATTCTTTTTAACCCAAAATTCCGCGCGCCGCGGCGGCTATTGGCGTCGTGACTGGGGAGCGGCAACGCCAATATGCGCCATCCTGTCCGAACGGCGCCAATACAGCTCGTTCGGGCGCGGATCCGGACGAGCTGGTCTAACATTTTGCACATGCAGTGTAACTAAGCATTTAAGCGTAACCCCGGGCGATAGATTATTTTGGAGTTTACGTCCAGGGAAGCTGGTGGACGTGATGTCTCGCCGGCCTTTTCAACCACGAGCGTGCGCGATCTGGGTTACGTCGCCGCTCTGGCTGCTAGTTTAATCCAGGAAAAAGTCCAAAACAAATTTTAAACTTGTAGATGAAAGATAAATTGAACTCTAAATTTTGAATCTCGGAAGTTCACACTCTGAACTTACACAGTTCCCAGTTTGTTTTAACCCTTGGACCTGTTTGGCAGACTGGGAATAGTACAATCCCAACCAGGCTGACATGGTACTCTCGCTGACGATCCGGGCCCGCAACAGTGAGACCCACGTGTCATATTCATCTTCCCTAATTTTTTTAGCTACAGAATCGATCTGGACTGCTGGCTCGCGGCCGCGCTTGCCGGAGACGTTGGAGACGGCGGCCTCGGTGCGCAGGATGCGTGCAAGCGCCTCCTACGGCTGCTCAGCCTCCTGGGCGCCCTAGGAACGGAATCCGCCCGCGCACGCAAAGCCAGCTTTATCTTTCACAGATTAGTTGATTTTCCCGTGATTGATTTGATCCAACAAAGCTAACTAGATGGGATTGCACACAACACCTTGATTTGCTTTGCAAACTTAGCACGAAAAGCTAGCTAGTTGTAGTCAATCGATTGACTGGAGATGCTCGAGCATATCACCAATTCGACGCCCATGCCATGCCCATCTACTCCTAGATCAATAGGTGCGCCACCAGCTTCACCAGTTCAAGCACTTGCGACCTGGAGCTCATGGAGGCGCACGTCAGGCCCCCTTATTTAGCCCTAGCTCGGAGTGAACCGGAGGTAGGAGACGAGAGACAACTTGTTTGCAGAGAGGAATTCGGGATAGAAGATAAAAATGACAGGTGGGCCATCTTAGCTAGTAAATTCTATATAAAATTTATATTTTTTTCGCGCTGAAAACAGGTACAAGGTTCGGGATAGACTGGGATTGATAATTTCAGTGTGTCGATTTCAGGGATTCAAAGTTTAGGATTTGATTTATTTTTCATCTACAAGTTTAAGGTTTATTTTAAACTTTTTTCCTTTAATCCACGTACGACTCGAAACGAGAGCACGCATCTCGTATCCAAAACATGTTTGTCGCTTGCCACGTTTGCTTGTGAAATTGGCTGCATGCAGGCTGAACAAGCGAATGGTGTGAGAGACCGGCTACTGCCTACGTACTGACCAAGCGAAAGGTTGACACACAGGAAGGCAAGCGAACCCTAGCTGTGCCGCCGCTCCTCTCTTCTAGCTCCGTGTTGTCCACCATTTGAAGCTGGTGGGCAAATACCCGCCCGACGGACGGCGGGTTCTTGTCTCGTCGTCCGTTTCTAATGACGGGAGATCATAAGCTAGGAGTGCGGGACGCGGCGGCGGATCTTGACATCGACCACCAGGGGAGGAGGTAGAAAAAAGTATGAGGGGGACAAAACTGAAATTAACTACAATTATACAGGGGACAGATGGAGAAAATGCATAGCCTGTAACATCAGGACCTTTGCAGAAATATTAATTCTCGCGGGGGGGGGGGGGGGGGGGGGGGGGGAGGGGGCAAGGCCCCTTCTGGTTCCCCTGCTTCCGCCAATGTCGACCACGTGTGGCGGAAGCATGGGCGCCGGGGACAACGGACAACTCTTTTGGGCAACGGGACTTCGGAGTGCGGTCTGCAACAACTTGTGACAGTGTGGGGGTGGCAGCCCGGCGCCTGCTGTTCAATGGCTATGTGGTGGCCACCGTGGCCTGCATTCGGTCAAGGGCGCCCGATCTACTCGTTGTGAGGTCAACCATGTCAGCGCAGGAATTTGGCAATTGGTGCAACGTCGGCGGCCTTCGTGCTCGTGTGGACGATGTGGTGGTTGGTCTTGAGGTGGTGATGGTCTTTCGAGACCGGCGATAGTATCGGATGCCCCCTCTATCTCCAGAATGGATCGACATGTGCTATGCACTGCGTCTCTTTTGTGGTCAAGTCATGTCAATCGCCGGCAGATGCTACACACAACATCTCTGATGAGCAGGCGTTCATGTCATGCATGTCTCCGACACCTACAATATAAGTTAAATACAGTATAAAAATATATTATTTTGGCGAGTACTATTGATATTAGTTTGGTATCGTAAAAGTTTAGATTTTATAGTCTATAACATTGGTCAAACGTAGACGTCATTGATTTTTAACTATATTTATACGACTTGTTCCTTGAAATGTAGTGAGTATATGACTGTGTGCTTATCATCCTTTTTCGAGGAAAAACCCACGTTTGCTTGTGGTACGGCTCGTTTGGTAAAAAAAAACACGTTTTCTTGGGAGATTCATATATACTCCGTATGTTTTGTTTACAGTACGACCGTGATAACGAGTTTCAAAAATGTCCGAGCAGGGAAAGCCATGATGAGTCGGTCAAGTAAATGGGTAACCACACGTACAATACATGGTCGTAGACTACTTGCAGTATAAGTCGTAGAAGAGCGGTGTGCGCTTCAGCTCCAACGACCGAAACATATACGCACGTGCACAGGGTGCATCGCTATCGGAGGGAGTAGAAAAATAAGACTCCGGCTAGCTGCTACTACCTACACTAGGCACAACACAACAGGCACTGACATGAGAGTATTCCAACTTGTCGTCCTCCTGCGTGCGCACAAGAACTCCATTCTCCTGAATCTGCTCACAGTCCAAGCACGGTTGCACGAGCGGGGCCGCGAATTTCCGGCGATCGAGAATTCAGCTCGCATGCACTGCACAAACCAATTCTGAATTTCTGACACGAATTTCAGGTTCCAGCTACTCGATCTTTATCTTTGCAGCCTCTCACCGTCTAGGCGTCTACTATACGTCCCGGATACGTACGTGTGACGGATTGATGTCCGATATCCCAGCCGCCCACGGTTGTCTCTGTTTCTATCGCGGTGTGCTGCCAAACATCAAAAGGGAGACAACAGTATATCCATCTGCATGACTGTGCAAGAGAGGGGAAAAGAGACTGTTTCGTGTAGTGAGGGGAAAAGAAGATACATTTCTCCAAAAAGAATATGTTTCCCATATCAAATTGTATGTTTTCTATCGGCTTCTGGGAAGCCAATTGCTAATTTTGGGTGCCAGCAAGGTTGCTAACTCCATACTTTTTGAAAAGTTTAAATCTCTGTATTAATTTGTACTAGTGGTTTACATAAGACAACAAAAGAGGTCTCTGGGATGTACTATGCAAAGTGTTTAGAGATACATAGAAAATAAACCATCTTTTAAGTACTAGTGCTTATTTATACAAGGATCTTGATGCTATCCTGGCCGGCCTCCCCGCTGTTCGTGCCACCTTCCCGCTGAGATATATCGGTCTCCCGCTGTCTACTTATTATCTGCGGAAGGTGGATTTCCAATTTCTTGAGGACAAGATTGCGGCCAAACTCCCCACTCGCATCGGTAAACATCTTACTGCCGCTGGACGGTGCACTTGGGTCAAGTCCGTCTCCACCTCGCAGGCTATCTATCACATTACGCCGGTGGCCGTCCCTGCGGGCACTCTTAAGGGCATCGAAAAAATTCAAAGAGCTTTTTGTGGGCGGGTGGCACTTTTATCACTGGAGGAAAATGCAAGGTCAATTGGCCCACTGTTTGTCGTCCCAAATCTCTCGGCGGCCTTGGAGTTCTTGATCTTCAGTCCTTTGCTAGGGCCCTCAGATTGCGTTGGCCTTGGCAGGAATGGAGATTGCCGAACAAGCTTTGGGTGGGGTTAGGGAACCCATGCACATATGAAGATATGGAGTTGTTCTATGCTGCTACTCGGATTACAATTGGCAATGGGTCCACCGCAGATTTTTGGCGCTCGCCGTGGCTTTTCGATCGTAGTCCCTCGGACATTGCTCCTATCATCTTCCTCCTATGCAAGCGCAAAAAATGGACCGTGCAGGAGGCCCTCCGCGACAATGCTTGGATTACACAGTTGAACCTTGCTGATGGCCTCTCGGTGGAGCACCTTGCGCAGTTCGTCGACCTTTGGACGAGGCTGCAGGATCTTGTTTTGAATCCCGACGTTCCTGACTACATCTCCTGGCGCTCTACCACCTCTGGGGACTACTCGGCTTCCTCAGCCTACCGGCTGCAGTTTGATGGCTCCAGTCTTTCTTTGATGGACTCTCTCGTCTGGAAAGCTTGGGCTCCTCCGAAGTACAAATTTTTCGCGTGGCTGATCATCCAAGATAGGGTTTGGACCGCGGACCGGCTGCAGCGTCGGGGGTGGCCCAATTGTGGTGCTTGTCCTCTTTGCCGCCAGGAGCATGAGTCGGCGTGCCATCTTCTTTTCCACTGCAGATTTTCTGTGCGCATTTGGAATGCAATCGCCGAGTGGCTGGGTTCCACGCATTTTAGGCCGGACATGTGGGTTGGTCTGACCTCGGTCCGTGATTGTTGCTCTGCTTCGGTCCTTCACCCTGAGGCGCCCCGCAAGGCGACTGCTTCCATTATCTCCCTCGTTGCGTGGAAATTATGGAACGAGCGAAACTCGAGGATTTTTAGACACACATCTCATCTTCCAAGTGTGCTTATCTCGGATATCAAGGAGGAGGCGAGAACATGGGTCAAGGCGGGTGCGACGTGTTTGGTGGGGTTCATACCGGGAGAGTAGTCATCTCGATGATGCTGTGTTTTGTTTCCCCCTAGCGTGCTGTTTTTTCGCTGTTGGGAGGAGTTGGCCTTGACCATGTAAATCTTAAACTCTTTTTCTCTCTTAATAATAAATGAAAAGGCAAATCTTTTGCCTCGTTTCAAAAAAACTATTCACCCTCTCCTACATAAATATGCACCGATGCTTAATGAAAAGTTTAGTTTCTTGCATTGTAGATGGTCTTATAGACCGTGGGGGATCATCTAGCCAATGCCCTAGCCAGTATAGTTAACTCACGAGCTACATAATTTTCTTCCATAGCAACAAGTTTAAACTCAATATTTATGAAATCAGCTTCCGTAACTACATGGCTAGTTGATAGATAGGCGATCAGGCTCGAAGGATGCTTTGTAAGGGCAAGGTGTTAAATTGAGGGTTGTTCACAACGTTCGAGCTGCCACGAGATGACAGTCAAGAGGAGATTCGCCATTTGGCGAGACGGGAGTGGCTCCATCTTTGTACTCGCTATGTTTCTAATTAACTTGTACCTAGGTTTAGTCAAAGTCAAACTTTAGACATTTAAAAATTTAATCAAATATATAAGAAAAATATTTCATCAAAACATATTAATATGGCATCTTGTTTTAGAGTCCTCTTCGAGACGAGCCCAACAATGAAGACGGATCGTCAATTGGACTAACGGTTTAAGAAATAATTTATTCTAAAAATTTGAATTGTAAAAAATTCCCTGCATGCATACATACATCTGTTGGGTGCTCTGCCCTTATAAGGCTTGATGAGCACGGACGGAATTGTTCGTGGGGGCACGTCCTCTTATTAGAATAATCTTTTTTATATTCGAGAAATTTTACATAGTTTAGATGTAATTGAACCCAAAACATGATGTAATTGATAACAAAGAAAGTATTGAAATAATACTATACCGAACCGTGGAATTTGGGCAATGCCAGGCAAAAATGAGTTGAAACCGATTAAAAAGGACGCCAACCGCCTGCCTGATAGCTTGGCACGTGGCAGTGTGTTTCGACGGCAGTTGCCATCCACCGCCGATAAAAAAATTTAACGGCTAGCAACTCGCTCGCTCCATGTTCTCGACTCAGAATGTACGTTCTAGGTATTAAAGAACATTTAGACCTTATAATTTCTCTTTAAAAAGCGAGGGTGGAGTTTTGGCACCCGAGAGCTATGCTCCCGGTTATAAAAATGCATTTTAATTTTTTTGAAACTCCGAAAAATTCGGGTAAAAGTTTCGTGCATACCTCTCGACATTCTATATGTTCAAGAAGTCGTTTTACGGAAAACCGAATTTTTTTGTGTGGTGTGTAAAAAAGATAAATTTTGATATAAAAAAGGTTTTTCACGTGACTTTTTTTTTATCTTTTTTACACAGGCCATAAAAAATATCGATTTTTTTGTGGAACTTGTTACACGCCAGATTTTTCCTCAATTTTTATTGACATACTAAATATTTTTAACGGTGGCAGGAGCATAGACTTCCAAGTGGCAAAGTGAATTTCCCTTAAAAAGCGGCTTTCCCGGATGTTGTCGGTAAGGCGTATTTTAAACGGTTAACTAGGACTTTTGGTCTGGAGGAGCGTGGTTGCTGCCGGAGAAGGGTCGTGATCATCGATTTTGAGCTGTCACCATTTTACATTACTCTCTAGTAGGGGCTCGTGCGCCCCCATGTGCAGGCATTAGCTTAGGTAAAGACCAATTCGTCTTTTGCTAGATCCTGGCCCTGTCGGCGTCAAGAAGTACAGTGCCCTCTTTTCCTTGATCAGATCAAATCAAATGTTGCGGGATCAAACGTTTCATTCGGATAGGGACGATGCTAAATTTAGTGCCAGATTTACGGCGTAACGATGTGCTTTTCATGCTAGCTGGAATAGCTTTTTTCTGATGCTTGATAGGGACGCACGCTGCAAGAAAAAAACGCACTAATTAAAGCTCGTTTCTGGTCTCCAACTTGAATCGTGGAACGTAATGTGCCTTTGCCTTGATTTCCAAAAATAAAAAAAATGAAAGTTTTGCCACGTTCGATCGAGCTTGTGATGTTAATGAACGGCCAAGTTGCCTCTTGAGCTCCATGTTAGTCCGTGGGTGGCTAGCTGCTGGCTAGTGTAGTGCTACTCTTTTACTTTCTGAATGTTTAAGACGCGTGTTGGCAATGTTTTCAAAATATCCTCGAAAGGTAACTTCAAAATTTGGATGTATACAAAAAATAAGGGGAAAGCTAATTTTAGAACGGTCGGTAGTTAACGTTATATCTAGAACGTTTTCTAGGTACGACAGTACGAGCGGAATCAAAAGACTACGTGAAAATCTGCGTGCAACCAACCAGACAAAATTGCTCACACCATCTTTTTTTAATACGAAATTCAAAAATTTAAAATGTTTTATAGCTCAAACCGTTTATCCGATTTAACATCCGCTTTCACCGTTAGACTAGTCGCGACGAGATCTTTAAAACTAGATCCCATATCGATATGTTTCGGACAACTTTTTTCGGATCAAAAAGTTACCCGCCATTAACACTTAAGTTACCCAGCTATGATACATGAGTTACCCACCTATTGAAAATTTAGTTTGTGTTTAAAGTTATATCTCACTTTTGCTTGTTCTGTGTGAACACACTTAGTTTTATACGTGACCTACCACTTTAGGATGGTAACTGCATACTAAATAAGTGGGTAACTATATCAGTTTGGATGATGGTCACGTGATCACAAGCCGATAACTACATGAGTATCGTGATGGTTATCGTGTCGTGTACCTTTAGATAACTACGTTAATACCGTGGTGATAAGTGTACCTTAAGCAGGGTGACTACGTCAGTATTTTTTTGGTAACTATTTGCCAAAATAGCAAGGTAACTATATGAATTATACAGTGATAATTTTTGGGTATAAAAAAAAGTTATCAAAACATATTAACATGTGATATAGCATCGAAGATCTCGTCACGACTAGTGTAACGATGAAAACGGATCGTCAATCCGATAAACTGTTTGTGCTCGACTCCACACACACCATTCATAGGGTGGGTAACTTACATACTACATCCTGGGTAACTCACGTGTTTCAGGTGGGTAACTTTTAGGTCCGAAAAAGAGACTCGAAACACACCATTCATAGGCTGGGTAACTTACATATTACACCCTGGGTAACTCATGTGTTATAAGTGGGTAACTTTTAGGTCCGAAAAAGAGAATTGAAACATACCATTCATAGGGTGGGTAACTTAAATACTACGCCCTGGTTAACTCACGTGTTACAGGTGGGTAACTTTTAGGTCCGAAAAAAGAGACTCAAAACACACCATTTATAGGGTGGATAAATTACATATTACACACTGGGTAACTCATGTGTTATTGTGGGTAACTTTTAGATTAAAAAAAAGACTCAAAACAAAACATTCATATGGTGGATAACTTATACTACACCTTCGTTAACTCACGTATTATAGGTGGGTAACTTTTAGGTATAAAAAAAATCATCGAAACATATCAACATTGAATCTAGTTTCAAAAATCTCGTCGCGGCTAGTCTAATGATGAAAACAGATTTTAAATCAAAAAAACACTTTGAGTTACAAAACTTCTAAATTTTTCAGATTTTGCATTTAATGCGGATTACATCAGAAAATTTGTCTTTTCTGCATGCATACAAAAAAGCTATATACAAACCCTTTTTAAGGTGGGTAAGTTGCGTACTACAGTCTGGGTAACTTACATAGTAAACCCTGGGTAATTTACGTGTAATGGGTGGGTAACTTTGGGGTCTGAAAAAAAGTCGTCAAAATATATCAACATGGGATCTAGTTTCGAAGATCTCGCCGCGACTAGTACAACGGTGAAAACGGATTTTAAATCGGACAAGCGGTATGAGCTACAAAAGTTTTTAAATTTTAAGATTTCACTTTTAATGTGGATGACATCAATAATTTTGTCTTTTCTGCATACAAGCAAAATGATGGAGAGAACGTGGATGAAGGTGGTCCTAACATTAATTTGGTAGTATCTAATGTTCTATGTTTAAGCTTAACCATAGAACGTAATAACCAAGAATAAGATGGCTTGCTTCTTATACCATTTAAAGTGACGATGCCATTTTCATCTCTCCCCTTCTCCCAACTCCCACAAAAAAAAATCCCACAAAATATTCTCTCACATTATATGAGAGTTTCCCCTATCAACTCTAAAAACAGACAAACCGGCACCTCAACTTCTAAGATTTGAAGTAGCATTCCGCGAGACAAATTCAGAGCAATTCTGATTGATCATTTTAACACAGTTTGAAATGACGTGGCACATATGATTCCATCGCGTCTCCTCCACATGTGTGACCCAACATCAGTTTACAATCTTCTAGACACCCATATCTTTCATAGTCCCTCAATTAAATTGGCTTTTCCACTTCAAACTTGCTTTTCATTCGTGTTTTAATTTTTTTCTAGCACTAATGGTTCGTTTTATATTGTGTTGCATTTCCAAAACCAGCTATCTACATAGCCACTAGTTCACCATCACAAATAGTCACGATGACCAAGATATCTCTCCTTCGTAAGGAATTAAACAACTTTCAACAAATATTTTGGATGTTACTGCTTATTCACTTCAATTAGATACAAGAAATGAAATTTTCGACTAAAGATTAACTGATGGCCATGTACCTTATGGAAGTATAAAAATGCAACACAATTACAAATGAAGCATTAGTGTTTAGATCCAGTACACTGCAAACAGATGGTGAACAGGACACAATAGACACAAATTAATTTGAAAATCCCAATTCCGTAAAAATCACCATTCGCTAAGAATTCAAAGATTTCGTGATATATCGATGGTCAGGAGGTCTCCTTTAATTAGTTCTAGCATCTTATCATGAGGCATGGCTTGCGTGGAAGCGTGTTTTTGGCAGTGCGATTCTCATTTACCCTTGAAACTGAAATAAAAATAAACTATTCGCAATGTTTTTCTCATACTACACTTAGGGCGTGTTTGGTAGCCAGGCTCCCTCCAGAAAATCTCTCCCCAGCCCTGCCCACCCACTTTTGGGCTGTTTCGTAGTCCGGCTCCCTCCCGTCAGTCCTGCCCACTTTATACAGAAAAGCCTCCTCAGCCTGGCTGGGTTGTGAAGCTCGAATCGAGCTTCACATCTCAGCCCGGCCGAGGTCATACAGAAAAGCCTCCCGCGCATGGGCCCCACCGGGCTTCGACCCGCACACCCTCAGCCCGGTCGATTCATCCCCCCCCCCCTCGCGAGCCTCCTCTCATCCTCACGCGTCGCTCAGCCCCGGCCACGAGAAGCTCCGCGCCGCCGCCCCGCCAAGCTCCGGCGACTCCTCCGCGCCGCCTCGCCGCCACGAAGGACCACCACCGCGCGTCCTCGCACTGGCTCCTCCCGCCACTACCGCCTCGTCCTTGCACCGGAGACGAGCGCCATCGCCGTCTCGTCCTCGCACCAGAGACGAGGACCACTGCCGCCTCGTCGCGCCACCGCGGAGGACCACCACCGCCGCGTCCTCGCACCGGAGACGAGCACCGGAGAAGAGGACTTGATTGCTTTTTTGGACCTGATTGCTTTTTTATATTTGTTCAAGGTCCTTTCTGTAAGAATTTGGACCGTTTTGTAATTATAATTTCTGGACCCTACTCTCAGTGTGGCGCAACACATATAGGATACCAAACAGCCTCTCATTCCAACCCGACACAGGTCATACAGGCCACCAAACATAGCAAATTATCTCAGCCCAACCCGGCCCAAGTCAGCATGTCTCTATTGGGAGAGCTAGGTCAGGGTGATACAACCTACCAAACACAAAATTATGTGCAGATCAAAGCTATTCCGAGTAGATAATTGCGAGAAAAAGAAAGCTTCTGAGGTGGCCTGGTCAACTGCAACGTGCTTCCGCTCCACTCTTCTGTTCTGAACTACCGAACTCCACGCCTCGGTCTAATTAAACAAGTTCCCCATTTAACAACATGGTAACTGGACCAATTCATAGTTTCATACTCCTTTGATTAACTTATATGTTATGTTATGTTTGTTTGTTACTACTCACTACGTACTCACTAGTCAGTGTATAGGTAGATCAACTAAACAGTCTACGCAAAGCACGTGGTTTCCTTGGTTGAATACTGACCAGCGCCGGCCGTCGGCTGATACCCTAATTTACTGTACACCTCACAGGTCAGTATTATGTGCGCACGGTGGCAGCCGGCGGTGCAGATTCCAGGAGTAGAGCACCCGGCGGCCGGAGTCTCACTCCTTGTGTGCTGCGGTTGGTGGCGTCCGAGAAACTGGGATGATGGCGGCGCGCACATTGTTGTCTATATTTGTCAGACTCGGAACAAGACCTCTCCATACGAATTTATTTTTCTAGATGTAATTGAGCCGGCGCATGAGCTTGCGGCTTTGGTTGTTGGAGCAGCTCACAAAGGACCTTTGGATACCAAGATTTCCGACCTCTTACTTTCGTAGTTATGAATTGCGGAATAGAATCAATTATGAAATTCATAAGTAAGCCTTCCCTCATCCCGTACAATAATAAATCCTAAGTATTTTTTAGGTCAGGCGACACCCAGATTTGACCGTTTTATGTAGACGACGAGCTACCCGAGTTCTGTAACCCTTCTGATGATCGATGATTAAGCCGTGTTCACAAAAGCAGAGATGGCAGGTAGTGGTACAGCAAAGGACAACGGACCGATATACGGAGTAGATAGGATGGACTGTCAATAAACATGATTGCAAAATAACACCGTTTACCTAAATTTTCAGGAATTGTCAAAATTTACTCGTTAGTCTTGGCATGCGACGTGCACACTTCCAATAATGCTTACAAGCGATATGCAATACGCCGCATATGGAGGGAAATTAAAATTGATATGAACACATAAAATAAGAGACAAATTCGATGTCATTAGCAGATTAAACACTGATTTTTGGAGATAAAAAATATCATGTATCTCAAACGTCAACTGTTTTCATAGATGGCATCTTATCGACGAGCGATTCAAAACTAGATCCCATATCAGAATTTATCCATAAACTCTTTTGTTATCACGACATGAACACACAAGTTGGTGGCCTATTTTATAATAAGTTACCACGTGACAATTCCAGTATGAATACACTTAAAACTTAAAAAATCATTATGTGATAACTTTAAAATTCGTCGAAACATATTAACATATGATGTAGTTCCAAAAATCTCTTCTAGATAAATAAAGACATGCCGTACATCGAATTCACGATTTGAGAATTCAATATTTACAAGTTTTGTGTGTACAAAGATCTTGATGATGTCATCCACGTTTAAAATTTTTGTACACTAGTTAGCGTGCACGTGCAACGTACGTCTCCACAATGCAACACAATTTTTTAAATCCTCTTTCACCTTATAAGTTTACTTTTCTACAGTTTTCGTTCGTATCTACCTTAATTTGAAGTGAAATGCTAAATTTTCGCCTAAAGATGCCCATATTTTGTCGAATCAGGTTCATCTCCTACATACTATACCTCCAATACTCATAAGCAATGATGACCCTAATAAAATCATGCAGGTGGACATGCACGTACAAATATGTTTTTTTAAGTCAATCAACTCCTACATAACATAATATTCATAGTGAATATAATATAGCAGTTATTCAAAGCTGATACTTTCAACATTTGTTGGTTTGAAGCAAAAAAAAAACATCTCACATGGCACAAAAGATAACAGGTGCCATCTACAGAATAAAAGAACTATTTACAAAGGAATGATAGATACAACATAAATGTGGTGCAGAAAAAATGCGTTCATTCACACAATAGGTACAACGATGAAGTATGTCATTTACCTAAAAATAAAATGGAAAGCTATCCATGTTCAGAAACGTAAAATTAGGTTTATCCACTGGTTACGTATCCCCCAAATTCTTCAGATCATTACCTAAGTTTTGGGACTGGTCTTTAGAACATAACGATCTAGCTTGCCAAAATTTTCAGTCCACTTGTAGTTATTTCCTAGCTGTATATGTGAACGCATTTCAAAAACTGCTTGTAAGCTTCAGGCTATAGCTTCTCCTTTACTTTCTCACAGAAATGGAACTCTTGCGTGTACACACCTGAACTTGTCTGGTATCATTTCAAATTTGCACTATATGAATAAAATCTACATGAGTTTTCACTTTCCTTCAAAGCATCAGACCGGAACTGAACATACTATCTTGTTTAACATTATCAAGCAATCATGAGGTGTTAAAAGAGATCCTACCATTTCAGCAAGGAGAATGGAAATCACAAAAGCATGTAGTATCACCCTAGCCACGGGCCTCGGCCGCTCTCCGGCAGCTAGAAGCAAACAATGCACTCCTGCTTGGCAACCTTGACGACGATCTCGCTGCACTTTTTCGGCCACTGACCCTTCGTGTCGCCATCCGGCCATTGACGGGGACTCTGCCTACTACACACCTCGCCGTCTATAGCAATTGTGAAGGCAACGACGGCTTCTGGATGAGCTTTTGTTGTGGTACCAGGCCTTGGTGCGGCCCTCTCCGTCCATGAAAGCTGCCACCAGCTTCAAACGGAATAATGGTCACTCTGCAACAAAACTAAGCAATAATAGTTCAACCTGCAGATGCAAGAATAGTATATTGTTGTGTAGCGTGGAAATATAGATAAAATTGAAAAAATACAAACAAATCTGTAAGATTGGGATCATCAGTGTATATTACAGAATCACCAAACTATCAAACGCATATATATCCAACCACAGATTAATTAAATGTAGCTGGGTATATATAATATAGCTGTTATCACTGATTTTACAATAGCTAAAAATAGTCTACATAATTTAGTCATTTGTACATGCATTGTTTAAAGGATGCTATAAATAACAGAATACAGGTTCCCATAAAAAACAGAATATAGGAGCAAACCTATCCCTCTGTTCAGAAACATAATTTCATAGCAATCATGTTTAGCTTCTTTACAAGCTTACAACAGAAAGAATAATAATAATAAATTGAATGGAGGAACACCAAAGCATGTATCCAACCTACATGTAATACAGGTTCCGACAAAAGAATTAAATTTCTCATTCTCTAATACACAATTCATTTACCCTTGCAAACATTTCACCCTTGCAAAATTGATAGTTTGCAGTAATCTGAACGTTCAATGTATAACGATTCACGGGAAGAGAGCAATATAACTCAGCCTGCCCGATGCTTGTCCTCAGAGGTTGCAGGGCACGATCCACCGGTGGCAGCGGCGTGACAGAGGTCTTCCTCGTTGGGGATTTTGCGGCCGTGTAGGCAGGCTGCCGTGCCGACAGGTGGATACCCTGAATCTAGTACGGATCTAGAAATTCCACATGAAAGTGAAATAACATGCTCAGTGAATAGGTGTGTAACCTGAATCTAGGTACCCAAGAACCCCAGAAGTTTCACATCAATCTCAGATTCTCAGCGAATATGATTTTTAGATACACTTACCGCGTGTGCAGTGAGAGTCTTTGCAATTGAAGGGAGGGTGTCTTCTGACCTTCTGTGCTGGATGATGCATCTGACGCCCAACTTGACCACTTTCCGCTGATTCTACTTTAGGTCTCCCAAACATTCCATCAAGATTTGTGCCCTCAATGCTGAAAAAAAATAAACCAGTCAGGATCAAATACCACTGTCCGGAACCCAACTAATCACATGAATTCCAAGGAAAATTCCAGCTTATCAGCCAATCAGGATCAAGAATCTGACGTGCTCCTGTTCAGGCTTCAACCCCAAAATACACCAGGGACCAAAGAGCCCTTTCTCAAGTGCGTTCTGGGGAACCCGAAGTGGTGGGTGCCGCCACCGAAAAATCTGGGAGTCGACGACACAGTACATGGGGACGACGGCCTAGCTGTGGATCACTTGGAGGTCGCTCCCGAAGCAGAGGAAGGCCACGCCAGCCTGCTGCTCCATCCCACTTGGCAAGCGGCGGCGCTTGAAGGCAGCATCGCGCGCGTGGAACGGCGTTGGCGCTTGGAGCGAAGCGGCGGGGCAGGGGCGGCGGGGGCAGGGGCGGCGGGTTGAAACGAATGGGGGCATGGGCGATCCGCAAGTGGACTGTGCGTGCGGGGGATTCCTTCGTCCGTCCGACAGAGCTGTCAACGCTAATTGCTATATGCAATCATGTACTCTACTTAGATCAATTTAAACTGTTAGATCTAGGTGAGTGGGATGATCTGGTGATACAAAATAGGCTGGGTACACTTACCAGGGTGTTCCTAGAAAAGAAAATGTTCGGTTGTTTAATAGTAGTAGAGATTAGATCTAGATGAGTGGGATAATCTGGTGATACAAAACAGGCTGGTACAAAACAGTGGGATGACCAGGGTGTTCATAGGAAAAAAAATATTCGGTTGTTTAATAATAGCAGAGATGCATGCAAATAATCAAGGATTCAAGGGAGAAAGCCACACAAACATGGCACACTATTGCTGTCCAAAATTTTCCATGAGGCCGCAACCTATACCAGTATTTCGAGCTTTCACACGTCCATAAGATTAGAAATCGTTTGAAAATAATTTCGATTCGAAGAAGCCGCTCGAAACAGACTTCGTAATCGAACAGTACCGTAGTACCGCCTCGTGTACCCGATCGCACGCTGACCTCCGCCTCCACGGTTCAGACGATGCTTCCGTCCATCCTTTCAAAATCAAGAAACGCGCCGTCACACCGCCGCCGCCTCCGTCGTCCCTTCTCCTCTTCTCTCGCCAGAGCTACAGATCACCCATCCACCAGCGCCATTGCGGCATCACCACCTGCAACCTCCAACTCCCACCTCGCTTCTTCCCCTCATTCCTACCACCACTATACCTCTATCCTCCAATCCTGCGTCGCCGCTGGCTCACTGCGCGCCGGCAAGCAGCTCCATGGCAGGCTACTTGTGTCGGGCCTCGGCTCAGACACGGTCTTGGCCACCAAGCTCGTTGATCTGTATGCTGCCCGTGGCCATGTGGCGCACGCGCGCTGCCTGTTCGACGGAATGCCCAAGCGAAATGTCTTCCTGTGGAACGTGCTGATCAGAGCCTACGCGCGGGAGGGGCCCCACGAGGCTGCAGTGCAGCTATACCGTGGGATGGCCGAGCACGGCGTGGAGCCAGATAACTTCACATACCCGCTGGTTCTCAAGGCGTGCGCCGCGCTCCTGGACCTGGAGACTGGGAGGGAGGTGCACGAGCGCGTTTCAGGCACGCGGTGGGGCGAGGACGTGTTTGTGTGCGCTGGTCTTGTTGACATGTACGCCAAGTGTGGGTGCGTGGACGATGCTCGAGCAGTGTTTAACGGGATTGCTGTGAGAGATGCTGTGGTGTGGAACTCAATGATTGCTGCATATGGGCAGAATGGGAGGCCAATGGAGGCGCTGGCATTGTGCCGCGACATGGCTACAAATGGTGTCAGGCCGACAATTGCCACTCTGGTGAGTACAATATCAGCGGCAGCTGATGCAGCTGCTCTACCTAGAGGGAGAGAGCTGCATGGGTTCGGTTGGAGGAGGGGTTTTGGGCAGCAGGATAAGCTGAAAACTTCCCTTCTGGATATGTATGCCAAGAGTGGGTGGGTTCAGGTGGCTCGCATTCTCTTTGATCAACTCATGATGAGGGAACTTGTTTCTTGGAATGCCATGATATGTGGATACGGGATGCATGGCCATGCTGATGAAGCGCTCGAACTTTTTAACAAAATGAGGGTTCAGGCTCAAGTGAATCCTGACAACATCACTTTTGTTGGTGTTTTATCTGCCTGCAACCATGGAGGGATGGTAAAAGAAGCAAAATACTATTTTGGTCAGATGGTGGATGTGTACTCTGTCAAGCCAACGGTGCAGCACTTCACTTGCCTCGTGGATGTTCTTGGTCATGCTGGTAGGTTTGATGAAGCACATGATCTCATCAAGGGGATGCCTATGGAACCAGATTCAGGGATATGGGGTGCACTTCTCAATGGCTGTAAGATTCACAAAAATGTTGAACTAGGTGAGCTAGCCCTGCAGAAGTTGATTGAGCTTGAACCTGAAGATGCTGGTAATTATGTGCTTCTATCAAATATCTATGCTCAGTCTGGGAAATGGGAAAAAGCTGCAACGGTTAGGAAGCTAATGACCAATAGAGGCCTGAAAAAAATCATTGCTTGCAGTTGGATCGAGTTGAAAGGGAGAACACATGGATTTCTTGTTGGGGATGCATCTCATCCTAGATCAGATGAAATTTATGACGAGTTAGAGAGACTGGAAGGTCTCATGAGTGATGCTGGATATGTGCCTGACACCATGCCAGTTTTCCACAATGTGGGAGATGATGAAAAGAGGAACATGGTGAGGAGCCACAGTGAGAGGCTGGCGATTGCATTTGGGCTCATTAGTACACCTCATGGGACAAAGCTTCTTGTGACCAAGAATCTTCGAGTTTGTGAGGACTGTCATGTTGTCATTAAGCTGATTTCACAGATTGTGCAGCGTGAAATCATCATAAGAGATGTTAACCGTTACCATCACTTTGTAAATGGTGAATGCTCTTGTAAAGACTACTGGTAACCTTCACAGTGAATAAGTAGTTGAAGATATCCCTGTCTGAAACAACATTATTTGGCCATAAAGCATAGCTCGTTCTTGAGAAATTCAGAGGTGTCTTTTACAATGTCAGAGTTCACTGCAATGCTGTTCGACCAGACAAGCTAAGGTGCTGCCTAGGCCAGCAGCAAGTTGTAAAATGCAAAGGTAATTACTTTGGTATGGAGCCCTTCATGTATGTAAATCATCAGAGGATGGCTGTTCATTGCGGGACATCTGGTTCTGCAGTGGTCTTGCTTATCTGAATCCCTATCAGGAGGGGTGTAGACAAACTCAAGCTTGGCATTCATGGTTTCTACTTGGTTACTTGCTAGAGGCATGATTTGAGCAAAAATTTAATGCGGAGAAGGTACAATTTGAATTTTTCTTGTTGGCAAGATTTTATCGGAAGGGCTGACTTTTGTGCCCTGGTGCCCATAGTCAGAGCGTCGCTGTGGCCATCCTGGCCTTAGGCAGGCTTCCCTGAAAAAAAGCTGCCGCTAACGAATGGTTTTAAGAAATCTGTTATGTCACTAGCATCCATAGGCAGAGCTATGTTGTGAAGATTTTTTTTGGGAAGGGCTTCGATGGATTTTTTTTACTCTTTTACCCCCCTCCCCCTCCTCCTCCTCTTCCTCTCCCACCCACGGCATTTTTTTGTCTAGCTCCGTAGCATTGGCATGGCTTTCCGTGAAACTATTGGTCTACACTACCATAGATAAATTAGGAACTGATGATGAAAATAACAATAGTAAGTTGATGCAATTGCACTATCCTACAAGGTGGGGGTACTGTTCACTTTATTTGCATTTCGTGTTCGATCTATTATTTTGTGTTTCTATGATATTCTTCTCTCAACAATGGAAAATACCCATCCTATTGTTTGCTACAGTCAAAAGAACTAGCCTTTCTGAAGTCTGAAGTTCCTTATTTTTCATGTTGCATTATGCTGTCATGGACTGCGAATGGAATTTCCTCCGAAATAGCACAATGAATGGGGCTAGTTACATAAGGTGAGAACTTTCATTGTGTGTTAACTTTCGTTTATCTGCGCTCCCAGCTGGTCAGCAGTGGTTTATCTTCATTGAAGACACAATTCTAGCTCTGGTATTTGTTGCTCCTTCTGTATTCATCCTTGAGGGAAACTTCACATTTGGGAAAAACTTTCATTTTGGGAAAATTAGCATCTCCTCTTGTTTAATGATGTTACTGTTTGCAAGAAAAATATTAGTACTGAGAAGTGAGAGCCTGGAAAAGCTAGCATGGTTCTAGTTCTACACTATGAAAGATAATATTGTTATCTTTTCAATGGTCTTTATGCACTTTTTTGTTTCCAGTGCATAGAAATTTATCGCCACTGGGTTGTTTAAACTGTTCATAATTCAATGGCAAACCCATCTATTGGCTCTTGAAAACTTTGCACTACTATCGGTCATTCTCTTCGCGCTAATCAATTCCTATACTTTACTTTGCCACCCAGTAGTATTCTGATCTTCAGCTGCCATGCTGTATGCAAGATTGGGGGCTAATTCAGCCAAATCACTAAGAGTTCCATGCATATGCTGACTGTGGAGGTGATGTTAGTGGAAAGATTTTGTCTTACTCTAGACTATTTTCTAGATGGAAGATGCTAATTTGACTTAAATATCATTACATGCATCATATGCTTCATGGGCTTTTGCCTACCTCGTCTTGCTTCCTTCAAATTGTTTTCTTTCTTTTCCTCCCTTTGGTAGTTAGCATCAGGGTTGGGTTGCACATGAAGTTGAATTATTTAGGCATATTGCTTCATCTAGCCTGCTAAGGTAAACATAATTTTCATTTATCATTCTGAAAAGTTCTTGTGCATTGTGACTTATACAAAATAATACTCTCTATGATCCATAAAAAGTGTCGCTCACTTTGTACTAAGTTAGTACAAACTTTGTACTAAGTGGGAGACACTTTTTATGGATCAGAGGGAGTACTAATTTGCACTTAATTGATCTTTATAATTGTGCATAATTGCTTGGCGAATGGATTGTCCTCAGAGGTGAAAATATATGCCCGAGTGCTGCTGTATACTGCCTGTCCGAGATTCCTGAGGATCTGTATCTGTATTGACTCAGATCTAGCTTGCGGTTGAGATGAAATGCTAATTATCGAGAATGAACACTCTTTGATTTTGCATAAGTAACTTAACATGCGCCTCATTTCTCTGTGTCATAGCCAGTTTCAGATGAGGTATCTTAGTGTGAATGTACCAACACACTAAAACGTGTCTAGTTACATCCAAATCTAGAAAACACTAAAAAGCTAAAACATCTTCTATTTAGGTACGGAGGTAGTAGCAAAGTATTCAGAACTGTGACTCAATTTGCATTATCTCGAATACAGGTCCTTGCTTGGTTATATCAACATGAATCATTTACTGTTCTGCGTCCAGTTTAACCTAACTGTTTGTGCCTCCTGCAACAATTTTATCTTCATACTGTACCAATTGACTAAAACATACTTGCTCTAAAAATGTTTCTGCTAGAGATGAAAAACATTGGATCCTGCGACCATGAGGAGCTACACAAATGTCAGTATAAAATATCTTGATTGTTTTCTGTAGATTGCAGCTTTGCAAATTGGATCTTCCCCATCCCTGCATTGATCATGAGAAATCCTTTGTCTTCTCCTTTTAGGACATGGCTCAAAAGAGCATGTGTCCTCCTCAGCTGCACAACACATTTGATTTTTTATATGCAAAGCAAAGAGCACAAGATCAATTCTGTTTGTGATCTGCTTTTCAAATGGTGCATACTGAAAAACCATTTGGTCTTGTTCACTGGCAGGTTGCACTGATAACACAAAAAACCATTTGTTCTTAATGCTGTCTTCCCCTCTCATATTATATTACATTGTTACTCTGTCACAGATCAAGGGCTTCAGGTACTGTCACTTTCACTTTGTCTTGCTCTTATTTCTGGGAACACATAGATTTAGGTCTGATTCTCACATGTAAATGCCTTAACAATGCTCCTGCCTGATCAATGTGTTATATAGAAGACTGATATCATAAGTTGTCAATTGGTGCTATATTTCATCTTATCTTCTTTAGTTTACCCTGGGTACTAAGTTGTCTTTTCCTACTTAACCTTCTGTAGTACGAAAGATTATTTCCTCTATGCATCTTACTACATTTACTTTTTTTTTTTTGACCAGTAAAACCGTAGGGGAGGCCCCCTAGGGTAAATTTTATAAATGATAGATCAAAAATACAAAGAGTCTCACTCAGCCATAATTACAAGGAAAAGGTTGAGAGGATCAACCTTAAACAAAAGAAAAGCTAAAAAGAGCTTCTTAAACTAAGTAGAAGTCCAAGCTTTGAAACTCTGTACTTTGCTTTATTTTTAATTCGGTGGCAGGTAGTCTGCAAATCTCCCAAGAACTTACTACATTTATTTGATCACGGAAGGGCTCAAAACTGAGTTTATGTTACATCAAGGTATAATTACATGAGCTGTTTGAATAGAACTGAAAATCCCCTAGGATTTTAGAAATGTCGTCGTTTCAGTTTTTGTTCTTACTTGGTCTATTTTCCCAGTATATTACCTGAAGGTTATGTGTCATGCGCATATAAATTTGCACGTGTTGAAACTGCAGATATGATTACTGGAACAACCAGACAGCCACTCATTTTTTTCTCTCATACCAACTTTATACATATAGCATCAGCGGGCGGGTCAAAAGAGAGATTATTAAGTTGCCGTGTAGATTTTGTTTGGTGGTGGAATAGATATAGTACAGTAATAGACATGACCTCTGCTAGCTAATCAGCAGATATTGTATTCTTAGTTAGCTTCGTTGATGTATCCTTTAGTTTAGGTTAGATTTTCCGGTTGTCTGTTGTGGTAATAGATATGGCCTTGTGTGCCCCTGTAAAGGTTGATGTGTACATCTTCCCATTATTCTTCGCATGTTATCAGATGTCCTAGCATATCATTTTGCCTCGCCATCTCGGCTGATGCTTTCGATGTTCTGAAGTTGTGTTTTTAAAACTATACCTCATCTTTCTGTTGTCTTCAAATATTCAGATGTTTGGTTATGCTTATTTTGGCAAATAAAAAGAAACCCTTCTCTTCCGAGAGAAAAATAAGGTAGTCATAAAGGGTGGAGGTTCCAAGAAACATTTGCTTATTAAAACTTATTTATGAGCCATGTAGTGTAGCACGCCTTCCAGTCTTCCACCATTTTGAAAGTAGGTATTTAAGAAGTATCTATCTCTTTTCTTACATGTTATAAAAAACTGCACCCGTGGTAAACTTGCGGTTATATGTTAAGGTTGGTGGCTAAAAATTCAGAATTGTTTCTCATTTTTGTGCTTTTCATTCAAAAGTTCGGATACTGGCTATAGTTTTGGTTACTTATCTGGTTTATTACAGTTTATTATGGCAACGAAAGTATATTCAACCTCTTTGAAAATGAGGTGCTGCTTCATCTATATGATACATCTCTTCCTTCTATAACCTCTACTAACTAGCATATGTTTAATCGTTCTATTTACACTTAAAGGAAGCAAAGTGTGACAATACCAATATTTTCCTCCTACCAGCAATGGTGTTATATATATTGGTTGTGTTTGCCATCCTCGAAAGTCTACACGAGCCTATCATGCCTCTGAAGATCTACATATATAAGTCTGTAGTAATCCATGCATTCATTCGACCTCTCCAAACATCATGTAAGTGTTCCCATTTCATAGAGTGATTTTTAGCTCCTCAAATAAATAGCATTGCCTGGCTTCTCATTTATGTTCCTTCCATCACGCTGTTCTTCCCAGGTGGTTCCGACAGGTGAGTGGATCGTCATGTGTGCGCTACTCAACTCGAAAATGTGTGTGCAGCCTTGCCTCTTAGGTTTATGCAAGTGAAGCTGGTTTAAAAAATAGCTTTTACGAATCAATTATTTACTTATGGGAATGTTCCGCTGGTAATGAGTTTCAGTAGAATATGGTTCAGGAAAAAATCATGCAGTTGATTGCTTCTTAATGACTTTGCAAGAACAAATGTAAAATTCCATTTCCCCCTGCTATGCTTTATAATGACGAAGTTACCTAGACCATGTGTTGTGTTGCCACTTAGTAGAACCTACTTAACTTATGTTTTCTATTTCCATGTAAAGTAATTGTGCAGTTCCTACATTTACAATTTAGCTTACGAGTTTTTCAGTTGCATGTTTGATGTTTCTGTACTAAAAATAATTCATGAGATGGGGCGGATGATTTATTTTTAGAGAGAAATATTCCAGCTGTTGCCTCATACATGCTTCGGAAAATTATTTTTGAATATGATATCGATTTAGTGACTACCTTACCTTTTTTGACAAGGCTAAACTCCCCTTCACTCTCAACTGAAACACTACCCCTGGCCCATGCATACAACATGTTGGCGATCCTCTCATTATCATATTCAAATCGTATACATTCTTCCTTAGATGTAATCAAGTGTTGTTCAGCACTTTCAGTGTCTTTCATTTCTCTCTGTATTGAGTTCACAAGATGAAAATGATATGGAGGTAAATTGTCTCTTTTCCAGAGCTATACACCCTCAGTCTAGCAGTTTTAGTTGGTACTTTTCTCTTTTTCTCACTTATTTGTGCATTCCTATATTTTGTGCAATCTCTGCCGTCTCTCTACATTTTTTCTTAGTACTTGTGAAACAAAATAAGAGATGCAAAAGTCAAGCTCATGCATAAAGATATTGTAGGTGAAAAGAGAATCGGGTTTCCATTTCCACTTCATCCAGTTTGCTAAATTGACGAGCTCCTAGGTTTGCATTTTTACAGAATATTGTAGGTGTTGTTCACAATTTTTGTTGATGATATTGCCCCTTTCTAAGTAGAACCATCTATGGCCAACTGTTTTATAAACTGCTAAAGATAAAACCTAATTCTTGCTCATGCCTGTAATAATTTGACATTATTAAATCTGTTGTAATAATTACATTTTGGAGTATCCCGTTGCAGCCATATTTATCTTGCCTATGCTCATAATCATCTATAGTCCAGTAGATTTTCCAATTTCTCACTAAACATTTTGTTTTCTTTCATGTGCAGAACGATTTCTCACCGGCTTGAAAATAGGTCAAGTGCAATTTGCACGCGAGACGCTGACCTTTCAAACAATAATGTCATTGGTGTCATATGATAGCATATCGGAGGCATATTTTGTACACTCCTATTTGCATGTTCTCCTTTTTGTACTTTAATGTGTTGGATTTATTCAGAAATACTAGATGTGTTGCGTGTGTGTCCTTGATATTGTTATACATGTTTGAGCATAAGAGTGTAGATTGAGCATGTAAGTATTTTAGATACCGCCCAAGTTAAGTTTTATTTGAAGTGGATCATACACAATGTGTGTTCTTCTATGGTTGGGCCTTTTTAATTCTACATATATGAAACTGCCAATCGAACAGCCTCCAACATGTGTATAATACATGAGAATTATGGGCAAAATATTTTTAGAATCAACAGGTGGTCTTGGATGCCGAATGTCTCATTGTTAACGCAGTTGAGACCAGTTGCCTCTGCCTTTTGGAAGAGTTATTGGTTACATGAAACTCCTTAGGTGTTTGAGATCATGTCTCCCTACCCATTTTAGATCAGTGAACTTATCAGAACTTATATATTATGTGCACCTAAATGAGCCAACTTTTGTGTCATTGTGGTAGAAATTTCTGAATTGCCATGTGTGTGTACAATTGCTCTGTTTCTTAAGGTTTTGAATATGAGATGTGGCAGTTGATGATTTTATGAGACCTTATAGATATGCTTTCATACCTATAGACCAATTTTCATCTTTGTGAAAATAATAGTGTGATCTCTGTACTTGATCTAGATATGTTACTCTGCGACCAACAACATACAAGCATAGTTATCAGAAATTCACATTGGCCAGATTTTGTCTTTTTTGCACAGGACACAGAAAGTGTCATTTTCCTTCCGAAATTATTCACGCATGTTGAACACTTGTATATGTTTGTGCCCTATTTTTTCAGATTTTTTAGAAACGTTTTCATATTTTTAAAATTTTGCACAACATAACAGGAGCATATGCACCCGGGAGCCAAAACGCCTCTCCCCATAGTTATGATATTATCATTTTGTTTAGCTTATACTTCTGTATATTAACCATCTTCTTAATAATCTGTATAAAAGGTGACAATTACGGGCAAAATATTAAAAGAACCAACAAGTGCCGCGCGGCAGGCCGCGCAGCCAAATCTAGTTAGTAATATGTACTACATTACAGTCTTTCCAATTGGGGGTCGCTACGTTGTGCTAACCCACAAGCACGAGCAAAGTCGTGTGGTGGGTGTGCTCTTCTCTTTCAGCACGTACTACATTACAGTCTTGAAGCAATATTAATCAGCTTTTGACATGCACGTCATCCTCTACAGCTGTAGTTATTGGAATAGTCTTGTATTCTGGATCGACTCTGCAGAGTTGACATGCGTGCCGACGGGTCTGTCCCGAGTTGGGTTGTGTTCGCCCGACTTCGGAGGCTGTTCCAGATCATGACATTATAAGCTGGGGCGTCCTCGAGTTGGCGGTGTGTGAACCTGGGAGCGGTCGAGTCGGCTCTCTCTCGAGGTGGTGTGTCAGCACTAGTACAACTAGTACAGAGTAGGTAAATAGGATGTGGTTGACGTCATCTACAATGGTTTCGAGTCAGTACTAGAATCATTCGCAGTGGACTCGAGTCAGTGATGTCGTATACAATCACAACGAGTCAATGACATCATTGATCCGTCACATCAAGTCGGATGTGACGTTTAGGTTGACTTCTCTGGTCTCGGTGGCCTCTATGGTCCACTTCTCTCTGCCTACGTCTTCGCCTAGTAAAGTTATTGAACTTTCCTATTTTTCATGATTTTTCCGTATTTTCTACGATGCAAAAATAGGCAAAAGAAAAGGAACTGATACTTGGCCCTGGTGATATATTAGTCCAATAAAAATGATACAAAATGATATAACATCATGACACACGAGTGTATAACATTGAAATTATATTAGTATAGATCAATTAAAATTATGGATACGTTTTGGACGTATCAGTACCGTAAGGGAGGGTTGATGATGGCGTCCCATCAACCAAGAACAAACTCGGATGTCGTGCTTCAATGGGACTACGAGAGAGAGAGTTCACCATCCCCAAGAAAGGTGAATTCATTGTATTAATCCCCATTTCTAGCCTACACCGATGATACGGTACAGATAAAACCTAGAGTGAGAATGATTTGATCTCACAACTTAATTGATTTGACATTGCAAGTTCCATGTATAGTGTGGCGCATGAAATCAAAAGCCCCCCCCCCCCCCCCCCCCCCCCCCCCGCAAATCTAGCAGCTACACAACTATCATCCTTGCTAATTTATCTTGTTAGCCTCCCTTTTCTCTGGCGGCTAATTTCAACGCCACTGGTGGGGTACCATAGATTTTGTGCTGGTCGGGAGTCTTAGTTCAGTTTGTTAGGTTTTGGTGTCCTCGTGTCGGGCATCCAGGGGCGACGTTGTGGGCCGCATGTCGTGTGATGGTGTGTCCTCAGATCCAATCCTAAAGGTCTTTGGGGAGGGGGGGGGGGGAGTTGTCAATCATAATGCTTCTGCCTTGGTTTGTTCTGCCGTTCGTGGTCTCGTCAATAAGTGCGAGATTGGCATTTTCAACTTCCAACGACAGTTGGGTTTCCTCGCCCGACCTTCGCCTTCTCCAAGTTGACGTTTCGTGATTCACATCGTTGTCATCTCCCGACAAGTTCGATGACTTAGTGTTGCGGAGTAAGTGCAACATGGAGCTAGGCTCACGACGCACCATCGACTTGTAAGTATAAAAGACCGTGGCAATTTCCCCTCGTAAATCCTTGTAACTTTTACTTTCACCAATGGTGTTCTTCTTGTAAGGCTTCTTGGTTAGTAGTAGGGATGGCAATGGCCGTACCCATTACCCGTGTAACCTGCAGATAAAAATCATATTAGGGTAAATGTTTGAGATAAAAAAAATTACCCATGAGTATGTAATAGGGAAATCTCATACCTGTCGGGTATGTGTATGGGATTATATAATCCATACCCCCACGTACCCATGTACCTGTATGAGATCCGACAATTGGTACTTTATTGTAGTGCTTATTTGTGGCTTTATGTATGGTGAAATTACCTCTCTACATTTTCGGTTTATTAGCTTAAAGTGTGTGATGATGTGTTGTTGTTTAAGACTATGTGTTGATCTTTATCATTTATGATGTGTTGTTGTTATGGGCACGTGTTGCTGTTTATGAGAATGTTCTGATGTTATGTATATGATATCATAAGTATGTGTATTGTTCTTTATAGTGTGATGTTGTTTATACACGTTTTCGTATGTTATTGTTTATGATTATTTTCTGCTCAATTTGATGTGTTACAAACGTTGGTATTTTACCCTAGGGTATCCAAAGGGTATGGATACTCGGGAAGAACAGGGCCGGGCCGGTAAAATTTTGGGCCGTGTGCCAAATTCTAAACAGGGCCTACTTCTTTACAAAGTTTGCAATATAAATTTAGTCTGTTAGAGAAAAGTAATAATTTTAATGCATAAATCTGTTTAATTTAAACAAACACAAGCTAAGGACCGTTGGCTAGCACAGCTTGTAATCCGCTCGTACCATGCAAGGAGGTCTCCAGTTCGAAACTTCTTCTTGGCCTTTACATTTTTCCAACAAAATGGTTAACTGTGGAGGTCCGGGCCTGCTGGCAGCGGGATAAATGGGTCGAACTAAGAAACTCTGGGGCCCCAAATTTTTGGGGGCCCTGTTCGGCCACACAGTTTGCACACCCGTCGGCTGCCTGGGGAAGAATAAACTCTAGGAGGACGGGTAAGGGTATGGGGTGGCTCCAGGGGATGTAATGTTGGCTCCTGAACTCATATGTCCCCGTTGATTAGAAAAAAATAAAAAAAATAATACGTGTCGAAATTCTGAAAAGGTGACAACAACCATATAAAAAAGTGTTCTACGTGCAAAGTTTCGTGATGAAATGTAACTCTTGGTGCTCTGTGCGAAAATAACAAGATCAGTGCTATAAAATAAATATTTTTTGATCTCATTAGCCACTGTTTTTTTTCAAACATCATCACTAGTTTCATTTCATCACGAAACTTTATACGTATGTGAAACACTTTCATATGCTTGTTGCAATTTTTAAAACATTTTAGCATGTTACTATTTATTTTGAATTTTCAGTCAGGGAGAAGCATATATGAATTCGGAAGCCATTGTGAATTTCCGGTGGCTCCACCCTTTGATACGGTTCCACTTTTAAAATTCAAGACATTGAATAGTTAAAAAAAAAAGTAGTCAACCGAAGTATAGTCATTTGTCTGGAGCTATTCGCAAAACCTACCGCGGCCCCTTTGGCCCACTTCTGCCTCCCACCGCAAGAAAGGGACCGAAGAACAAAAGAACGAACCGGAGAAGAACAGCAGGTTTAGCATCGCCAATTTCCGAGAAGCGTTTCGGGGAATTTTTGTTGTGTTGTCCCCCGAACTCCAGCGCAAAGATGCCGCGCATTCCCCTGATCAGATTCCCCCAGAGGCATCTCAAAGTCCCATCCCCACCAGGTGCCCTCTTTCCCCCAGTTCCTTTTCCCCTTCGATTCGTGTAGGGTTGAGGCTTGCTAGTCTAGGTCTAGTTTGTCGGAGATCTAATTCTTAGTTTCTCGATTTTTTCGGTTGATGCAGCGGCGAAACCTGCAGATCAGCACGCGACCCTCATGTCCCGATTGGGTAAGCGCACGATTCTCGAATCCGCAACTAAACTATGTTTTTTCTTCTTCTTGAATTCGGTTAGTTACCGGTGGTAATTTGTGGCTGGTCACATGCTTTCTGAAGTACTCCGTAGTTGATTGTTCCGTGCAACATATTTTTGTCCCTGGGATGTTATTTTGCTGCATTAGTTAGGAATGTGAACCTGATCCTGCGGCTGATGGTCCAGACAGCTTTTCAGTGTTTAAACCGAATGGAAGTTATTCTTTTATTGGTTCTTCTTCACTTAAGATAGATGGAGTTGAGATATTAGGGATAAGTTTGCAAGGAACTTGATGGAAAAGATAGGGTTTTGTGAGTTACCATGCAACTGCAGTGTGTCTTACTTCTGTGCTTTGTAGTTGTTTGTTTTACATATGGTGCTATATCATTCAGATTTAGGGTTGCTGCTTGCTAACTAATTTGTACAACATTCTCAAGTGTATGAAGGTGATACGATAGTCATTTTAGTGATCCAGTGAGATAGGATATGATCCGCACCTTCATGGCAATGAATAAACAGAAACTTTCTATCGTACATTGTTTCGGTAGTTAAGACTTGTATCCCATATGTATGTGCTGAATGTGTTTAAAATAATCAACCCTGTTTTTGGGATTAGAAGAGATGGTGTTTTCTCTGACTTTTGCCACACCAGTTATTGGATAGTTCTTATTTCCTGTTCTACTAAACATTATTTGCAGTAAGTGTTGCAATGAGTTGCTTTTCACATGCTTTGAATCTATGGATTGTTCCCTGGCCTAATAATACTGTACCAGTGTTGCAATGTGTAGCTTTTCGCATGCTATCTTGGCATTTTACTGCATTTCTTGAGCTGCTATGCGGCTGTTTTGTTTTGCTAAATAGAACAATCGAACCTGTTTAAGATAGCACAGCAATTTCAGCTGTATCTGTCGGAAAAAAATTACATATTGTGATTTGTCCTTAAGCTTTTTGATCTTTGTCAATTTCCAAAAGTTTGAGCTGTCTCCTTAAGTTTACCATAAGTTCTTTGTCATTTGTTAATTTACCTACAGGGAGGGGGGGGGGGGGGGGGGGGGGTGCTCTGTTCCACAATTAAATGTGTTTAAATGGCTGTGAAGAAATCTAATCACACAGCCAAATATAGGGTACCTGGAAACTAGCCAGATCTGTCCTGAAACTCTTATCCTTTTCTCGCCACCTCGTCCTTGAGCAAGTTCCCAAGAAAAAATATGCTAAATCCTGAATACTCTTGAGGCAGGCAAGATTGCACATCCAGACATGGGGACTCATCTGCCACCCTCTGGTTGTACCTCACAACGACATCCCGTTGTCCCTCTTCCCAGCAATAATTTTGGCATCCTTCAACGCCCCACAGACCCAGCCTTGCTGCCTACCTCATGCCTCTCACTGCTGCAGATGGTGCTCATGCGCGTGAAGCGCACAACTTAATGGAGCAGACGCAGTGCGTCCCTCCACACCGACTGGCGGTAATAACGTCCTGGCCCTCAGTGGACAGGCTCTGCAGGGCACTCGGATAAGTTAGCGCTGGATTTGTGGAAGCATTCTTCAGCTTGGGAGCGGTGGATGTGTTTTTCCTGGATGCTGGGATTCGTCGTCGCTGCCACAAAGACCCGGCGCTCCTTGGTGCGGTGTTGTGGCGGATGTTTGTGCTGTGAGAACATAGAGCCAGGCGAGCAAGCAAGCTGAGGGAATGCGTTGTGTTAGGTTGTAAATTAGTCAGGTTAAAACTGTCCTGGGAAAATAGGCGGTGGTGACAGCTGTTTTTTTTTCTAAGAAAGCTTCTCAGAGAAAATTTATAAGAGGCCGCTCAACCTGGGGAAATCTACCCTGGGAAAAAAAAATACCCCATTATATTGCTTTGGACATCAACACTGCCCTCTAGACGCTATCTTGAGCAATAATTTCTATTGTAAACTGTGGTATATTTATATGTAATATTACGAAGTACTTTTTTTCTCAACATATCACAAAATACTGCTTATAGTACATGGAAAGGGGTGTAACTAACAATCTAGAATTTTATTTTCAGGAGCTAAAGTAGAGGCACCCGCTTCTGGGGAGAAAAAAAATTATCGCTTTAAATCAGATGTTCCTTCGGCACCTTCTCATAATGCTGTTGGTGGGCCAGCTTCACAACTTCCCAAGCGCACACCACTTTCCGAGGAAGAGATTGAGGCTATCATGGTACGTTTGATGTTTACAGATGCTGAAATACAAAACATATACTTTATGGTTATGCATAAGGTCTTCGGTTAGTAGTACGAATAATGCAATTTTATCCAATGCTCCTGTGTAGTGTGGAACCATGTTAAATTACACATGAAATTTGCACAATGATTTTGCCGTTGTTGCTTAACACATATGTGTTGTTGGTTCAAGCCTGAGGATAATGGTGAAAGGCTAGTTAATTACCATTGCATAATCCCATCATAATGGTTGTTCCTAATCTGTTGCCAGTCTTTTGGGAGTGGCTTGTACTTTTTTGCACTTGCTACTTAGTAAAGAGAAGTCGCAGGACTGGGTAGGCAGTTCCTCAAAGATAGTCTCTGTATGGGCCCCATCATAAATCCATGGCTTTGGAATTTCTTTCACATACATAAACTAAACCCACATACATGAACCATACAAAGGGATTTTGTCAGAGGGTATAGTTGTTTGCCATGCAATCTTTTTTTCATTGTGATCTCTAGGATTACCCTAAAATGGGTTTTCTACCCTTTTCCAACTTAGTAACCTACCTACCCCTGTAGTGCGTGCATTCTACATTCTGCTACCCTTATCTATCAATGTATACTCAAATTTGTTAGTACCAATGTCGCTTGAATTCTCTTCGGTATTTTCTCTACCATGGACAAACTCAATGCCTGTGTTGACAACTATCTTCTCTCTAACTTGAAAATACATATTTATTTTTGAGCAGCTAGGTGGTGTCTTCTGACGCCGCTTCTCATCAATGGTACCTTTGCCGGAGCATCAATAAGATACCTTACACCATGCTGCATTCTCAACATTAACATTGGAAGTGTTGTTATTAGAGCCATGTTGATATGGAACTCTTCCTTTTTGGTGCATCTTGGTCCCCAGAACTCACCAGCTGCCACATTTGTTTTCTGAATATTCTCCACATGCGACTAACCGAAATGGTCATGTGATGCATTGGTGCCTTGTGAGAATATGTGGATCATGGAATGTTTTAATTATTGTTCACCTGTTACCCTTGTGCTGCTGCGAGTTTCGCCCATATGGTTTTGTTATTAGTACGTGTTTTCTTGTTTTCTCATGCATGGGTTGAGTTCTTGATGCCGTTGGTGACACTGCTGCAGGCGGTTTTGAGTTCAGTTTCAGGCTTTGCAAACATCATATTCTGTGTTTTTCTATTGAAAACGCCGTCGTGTTCTGTTCTTGATTGGTGCATGATTGGCATAGTATCTTATGATATCAACGGCAAGCTTCCAAGGGCCAAGGCAGTAGTAAACTGTCGTGCTTGTGTTTTCCCATGTTTCATACGTTGGAGCCGTGCAAGTATCTTACGAGTGCTGCTTAATCAGAGCTATCCAAAACTCTCACAAATTTGCCCTTCTGACGACGTTTTCATATACCACGTGTTCAGCGTAGAAAAAGGTGGGGTTTTAAACTTGGTTGGGTATACTTGTCAATTCTACCTATTGAACATTCGTAGGAAACAACTTTGACCACATATTTCAACACATTTGTAAAATCGAACACACAACCTATCTATAAGAACAACTCTAGCGGTTGCCTTCAAATTTGAGCCTCTAAAATCGTTTTACGCCCCTCTTAACAGATCCAGGCACTTAAACTTGGCAGACTCGCCGCCAAGTCAGACGCACAAAAGTGCGCCTCTAAAGTCTGTTTTTCTGTATTACTATTTATTTAATTAATTATATACAAGCTCTATTTCACGTCAGAACATCAAAGGGAAATATTTGAATCATCCATCAACCAAAATAGATTGAAATATCATAAAAAAAGCTCATTACCATAACATACATAATAAAAATAGGTCCAAATGCATAAGCAATGTTCGTCACATCATAGCATCCAAAAGCACAAATAGAAAAAAAAATAGAATATCAAATTGCTCCCGTGACGGAGGGTAGTGCACCCCTCGAATCCAATATATTTGAACAAGTGGTCTCTCAAAAGGCTCTTACCTTCTCATCCATCTTGCTTGGATCTATCACCATGAACATGTTTTTCTCGATTCTCCTACACCTCATTCCCTTGTCAGCATTCGTCTTTACCTTCTCGGCCTCTTGCCTCAACCTCGTCTCCTCGAGTTCAAGCCTACACCCTCAAAGGCAACATTGTGATCCCTCATACGGACATCGTACTCCTCATGTCTCTTCACCCTCAGCTTCACCGCCTTCAAAGTCTCCAAGCATGTCGTATCCTTCTCTTGTTGCTTCTTGGCATGCTCCAACCTAGCTCGGAGTGCCTCCTTGGCATGCCCTTCCACTTCTTGATCATCTCATCAATCTTTTCCCACATGGCACCTGTCTCAGCTTCTTTCTTTAGCCTCTCCTCAACCCTCTTCTCCCCTGTGGCCTAACGTTGTTTGAGCTTGGAGTAGGAATCGTAGATCTTCCTTCGTCATCATCTCCATCTCAATATCGAGATTCCCTTCTCTCACATCACAATCTTCAAGTTCCTGAGAAGATGGAGTACAATCCCTATGCCTCTTTGGGAGAGCCACATTGTCGTGGGGTTGTCACGGCAAGTCCTTCCTCCAGGAAGGTGAGTTCGGGGGCCATCGATGCTTGAAGCACGTAGGAGAGATTAATCTCGCCTAGGGACACAGATTTACCCAGGTTCGGCCCCTCTTGGTAGAGGTAAAGACCTACTTCCTGCTTCTCTTTATTGCTCTAGATCTGGTATCGATTACAGGGTTCCGGCTCCTCTCTGGGGAGTCGGCGACTTGGTGTTTCTCTCTCTCTCTAGATTGCTTAGAACTTGTCGATCTAAGGTCCAGGACCCCGCTTATAAAGGCTGCCGGGTCCCTGGACTTACAGGTTACACCGAGTCACACTAGAACACGGAGTCCTACTCTACGTCTTGGTCTTCCAAGTTAAGGCTCCGGGTTGTACTTGGACTCCTTCCGGACGGGTCCTTTCTTCATCATGGGCCTCGGTCGGCTTGTCTCCAGCCCAGCCCATGTGACTTGATACGTGACTCGGCTTTGGCCTTCTTGGTCTTGGCGGGTCTACTTTTCGGGTCCATGGGCCTACCTATAAAGTATCCCCCCATCAGTAGCCCCCGAATTTATCTTGGGCACAGCTTGGCGGCTTCCTCCAACTCATTGGTTCGACTTCCTGGGTCGACTCCTCCATTTGAGCCACAGGCTCCAAGTCGCTTGCTGCTAGCTCCAAGATGAATTCCTGCATAAAAAACATAATACACATATAAAATGAGTCCATCCTTTTCCTCGTTCAAGCCACCACTCTTGCCTTTGTACTAACAGGCCGAGTCCTGCTGTGACTCTTGCGAACAAGGAATGAATAACTTGACTTTCACTGTCATAGGACTCGCCATTCTGAGACAAGCCGGCTTCTTCCACTTCTGTGACTTTGACTTTTCTCTGCTATGTCCTTTCTGGCTGTTAGCCGCTGAATCGTTATTACCGAAACGTTATCCACAGTTTACTGTGGACCCACTCTGTAACTCTCTAGGGTTTTTACCCCTTTATAAGTATCGATGGGTTAGGTCTCAAACCTCACTCGCCCCCTTCAGCTCAAATTCCCTTCTTTCTCTTCGCGCTCATCTCTTCCCGCGCTCAGCACACACCGCCCGCACGCCATGGCACCCAAGCGCGCAAAGACCGCACCCAAGGCCAAGGCATCCTCGTCGAGCAGGACGGTGGACATTGCCGCCGCGGCCGCCGCCACCGCAAAATCCTCTTCCAAGCGTTCGATTTCTGCCGATTGGGGTGGATCTACGGTCACGGCCGAGCAATTGAAGACACACCGATCAACTGGCCTGATTCCGTCCAACGTGAAGGCTCGGGCCCCAGGGGATGAAATCGTGCCCGCTCCCGCAAAGGATGAGGTGGTGATCTTCACCGAGCACTTGTTCCGCGGGTTCACTCCCCCCGGTAATCTTTTCTTCCGCCAACTCCTCGAACTCTATCAGCTGCGGATTCACG
Source organism: Puccinellia tenuiflora (assembly GCA_012064385.1). Taxonomy (NCBI): domain Eukaryota; kingdom Viridiplantae; phylum Streptophyta; class Magnoliopsida; order Poales; family Poaceae; genus Puccinellia; species Puccinellia tenuiflora. The sequence goes on along the minus strand of QRDG01001449.1, from coordinate 533,154 downwards.
ATCTGGCTCCCAATTCCATTCTCACTCTATCAAATTTCGTAACCTTGTGTGAGGACTACCTCCAAATCAAGCCAGATCTCAACCTTTGGCTCGAACTCTTCTACTGCAACCCCCAGCCCGAAACTTCTGGGGGCCCTCTCCTCCAATGTGGCGCCGTTGCTCTTCAACGGCGCCTCCACTCTGTCTTTCCCAAGCCAGTCTTCCCCAACCGCATCAAGGACTGGCAGAAAACCTTCTTCTACTGCAAGGATACCTCCCCTGCAGGTGAACCCAAACTTCCTTTGTTCTCTGAGGATCGCCTCCAGGCGACTCCTCTTATGAAAGCTAGGTGCTCAGAGGCCGCCCGGCCGAGAGTCGAGTCTCTGATCACTCGAATCCGAGCCCTCTTGTCCCATAACCTGGAAAACATGGATCTGGTCCGCTGTTGGACCACTTGGAGAATCCAGCCTCTGAGTCCTAGGACTCGACTGATCTGCTCATACACTCGTTGCGCTGGTGATGACCTCCGAGTGACGGAGCAGCTATCTGATGGACCCGAACTTGGTCGGCTTATCAAAAAGCTGACTGGGAGGCCGGTGAAGGACCAGGCCCATTTTGGGCTCCAGCCATTTTGCTCTACCAACCCAGCTCCCGATGTAAGCCTCATTCTCTACCTTATTTCTATCTTGATCTTACTTGTATTGCTTAGTAACCCACTTTTGTTGACTCTGTTGCAGCTCACCGACTCCTTCTGAAAGCCGGCCTCTGGAGCTGGCACTAAAAATAAAGCTGAAGCCGAGGGTGAGGCTGAAGAGGAGACTCCTGCCACAGATCAAACTGATGTGGTAGAAGACACTGACAATGATGATGAGGAGTCCTCCCAGGAGGCTCCTGCTGAAGATGATGCTGCTGATGAGGAGTCCTCGCCAGAGGCTCCAACTGAAAACGTTATTGAAGAGGAGTCCTCTCAGGAGGCTCCCATTGTGGAGGAGACTGATGATGACGAGTCCTCTCCGGAGGCTCCCGTCACTAAACAAACTGACACCACTTCTGCTGCTGCTCAGCCATCACTATCTGAGGAGTCCTCAGCCAGGAGTCACTCTTCTTCTTCCCCAGCCTCAAACAACAACGGATCTCGAGAGGCTGTTCCCAAGGTACCGCTTTCACGAGTCCTTGGGTCCACTCGTTCACCTGCTAAGCCTGAAGAACGCATGCAGAGTGTTGCCGCCGCCAGGAAGAGGAAACTGCGCTCCGATGGGCCTGCAGATGCTCCTGAGCCTCTGCCTGTCTCGCACCAGCGGAAATCGGCTTCTCCTCCCAGCAAGGACGACTCCTACCACTCCGGGATGTCAATGCCTTCCTCAGACTCTCAGGCCTCCTTGGACCTGGAGACCAATGTTGGGTAAGACTCATCTGTTTGTGTACTTGTATTCAAATGACTTCTGCTTTTTCCCTTTTCACTAGATTTATTGCTGACTCCTGTCTTCGGATATTTCAGGGCTCGGCCTTGTGCCAAAGTAACCAAGCTCCCAGGTATGGCTGATGTCACCTCTGGTCGTGGACCTGTCCCTCCATCGGCCTCTGAAACGACAAGCACAAGGACAGGTCCCTCCATTGCTGCATCTGCTGGTGCAACAACAACTCCCACCATTCCCGAGTCCCCTTCAAAGACTCGGGTGGCGACTCCACAAATTGTCCAGCCCTCTTCTAGGGCTGCGACTCCTGACACTGCACCTCAAGCTCATCCGGCTCCTGTGAAGCCGACTCCTGCAACTTCTCCAAACATCAAGATTAAGTCATCTACTGACTACAGCCGACTCCGGGTGGCAGATAACCTGTCATTTTCTGAAGCCTATGCTGAAGCAGTTGACTTGAATGATCAATCTGCTAGGCTGAAGGATGATGAGCAAGCGGCTCTTAGATCTCTTCACATGATTCATGATGTAAGTTCTTTGACTTCACCCTTTATGCTTTCTGGCATCCTCCTACTCCAGTAGCCCCCAAGCACCTGTCTGTGGTGACTTGTGACTAGGATAGGTGCTTTTACTTTGAACTGAACTCCACTGGTTTATAGGAAATTTGCACACTGTAGCCCCCAAGCACTGAGTCCTTAGCTCTACTAGGACTCGGGGCTGTTAATTTGCTGTCTGTCGGGTCCTTAGACCAAAAACTTTTCCACGAGTAGCCCCCAAGCGCCGAGTTGTCAGCCTGCGACAACTTGGAGCTACCAATATACGTAATTTACTGACACTTAACTTGAAGAAAAATTTCTGTTCTGCGAGTAGCCCCCAAGCGCCAAGTTGCTAACTTGTGGCGACTTGGAGCTGATGACTTGTCAACTAGAAACCATGCTTTGCTAACTGTTAGGAAGAAATTGACTCCTGAGTAGCCCCCAAGCGCCAAGTTGTTAACTTGTGATGACTTGGAGCTCATGAGTTCTCTATTTGACTTGTAAAGCTGACTTATGCTCTACAACTTGTCCATTCTGACTTGCAAAAATCTGACTTGTGATTGCAGTGCGTTATCTCCAAGATGAAGAGAGATATGAAAGAGCTTGAAGACCAAGCCGCTGCTAGTGCCAGGTCTGCTATTGCTGAAAAAGAACGCTCCCTTCAACTTGAGGATAATCTGAAGGCCTTGTCTGCTCAACTGGAGCAAGTAAAGAAAGAGTCGGCTGATGCCAAAAAGATTGCCCAGAAGGCACACAATGACCTAAAGGATGTTTTTGACACCTGCCGCAAGGGCATTGGGGCCATGTTCCAACATATATTTGGTAAGCTTAAAAATTTCGCTTGCTTCCTTTTGCACCTTTTTGAATTGCTTTTAGACTGACAATCACTCTTTGGTTTCTCTTTTGTAGGGGCTGACTCCCCAAAACTTAAGCTGCCCACCAGCAAGCAACTATCTGAGATGCTTGATCACTGTCACGGGCTACAAGAGGGAGCCCGTGCAGTGGTTAAATATTTAAACCATAAGGGAAAGTGCCCCAAAGAGCCTGAACGTCTGGTGGACGAGTTGTCTAGGGCACCAGGTTACATGCGGCTGTGGAAAAAATCTTCCTTGAGGAGAGCCTCCATCAGGATCTTGGCCTTAGCCCATAGCTATTATCCAACTGTCATAGAGCCAGCAATGCTTACAATGGGGAAGCCGGAGCAACATGAGGACGGCAAACCTTTTACTCAAGATGATTTCAAGGCTGAGGAGAAGCTGGTGCGGCCGTATGCTTGCGAGATTGCCAATAAGATGGACCCTGAGGTATGGGTTCATCACTATGATTTGGAGAAAAAAAGAGTTGCTCCAGAAACTCCTGCGATAGTAAACTTTGGCCGCCCATCACAGGACCCAGCTGGTGTCCCCTCCTCTTCTACTGGGCTGAGTTCCTCGTCACCGACGGCTCCTGTTCCTAGTGCCGAGCCCACTCCGAAGACTCCTGCTGCGCCCACTCCTTCGAGAGCTATCTGTCGTGGTGTNCTTTGTAATGCTGTGCTATTAGCCTTTAAACTTTGTAATGATGCACTACTGGTGCTTAAACCTTGTTAGGTGTTTTGAACTACTTTGTTCTGAAATTGTGCCAATCGGCTTATGATGACTTGCTTGTTATGAGATTTGATATGTACTATTGCAAGTCATTCTATGGTTCTTATAACCCGTCTAATTATCCACTGATGAATAAGTAGGCCCTGCATGACTCCTCTTACAGCTTGTGCTGACAAGCTCCTAACACTTATGTCCCTTAGGATTCATAAGAGCCGGAGACGGATCATGCCTGTAGATTAGTCATATTGTGCAGGATGCATCTAACTTACCAGCGAGAAAATTAGGAAAAATTTGGCTACTGTGCCGGGTTCAAGAGTCTAAGCTTAACTTTTTTCACTGAAAAGCAAGCCCCCAAGAACCTGATGATCAAAGTTAAAGAACAAAGCGCACTCACTGGGTGACTCGACTAAAGGACTCATGTTCACAGAAGCCGGCTTTATTTCATTTGATCATAACAATTTGATTACATCTAGGCATGGCTCACTGGGCTCTTTGCCTTCAACTCATAAAACTATTACAACTTAAGTATAATATGGACGTAACTGAGCTATGTTCCACGGTTTGCCTCTGCATAAGGATCTAGTGTATGAGCTGTGTCAGCTCCTTTACTTTCACTTGCCGGCTCTCGCACATCCATTAGATAGTACGATCCGTTGTGCAAGTTCTTGCTTATGACGAACGGTCCTTCCCATGGTGGAGATAACTTGTGCATCCCTTCCCTATTCTGGACAAGGCGAAGCACTAAGTCTCCTTCCTGGAAAGTCCGAGTCTTGATTCTGCGTGCGTGATATCGCCGCAAGTCTTGCTATAAACTGCTGATCTCTCAAGGGCTAACTCCCTTGCTTCCTCGAGTGCATCCACCGAGTCCTGGCGAGCGAGTTCATTTTCTGTCTCTACGTAATTGGCGACTCGTGGCGAGTCATGCAACAAGTCGCTTGGCAGGACGGCTTCTGCTCCATACACCATGAAGAAAGGTGTGAAGCCAGTGGATCTGTTAGGAGTCGTTCTGATACTCCAAAGTACTGCTGGTAGCTCCTCAACCCAACATCCGGCGGCTCTTAGCAAAGGGACTCGGAGCCGAGGCTTAATTCCCTTCAGCAACTCCTGATTTGCCCTCTCTGCCTGTCCATTGGACTGTGGGTGTGCCACTGAGGCTAGGTCGAGTCTGATGTTGTTCTCACCGCAAAACTTGGCCATCTCTCCAACTGATAAGTTGGTACCATTGTCTGTAATGATGCTGTGAGGGTATCCAAAGCGTGTTGCTATTTTCTTGAAGAATCTCATAGCTGATGCACCGTCGACTCTGCTGACGGGTTCTACTTCCACCCACTTGGTGAACTTGTCAACTGCTACTAGCAGATGGTCTTTCTGACAAGGCGACTTGAGAAAGGCCAACCATGTCAAGCCCCCAAACTGCAAACGCCAAGTGATAGGGATGGTTCTGAGCTCTTGGGCTGGCACGTGGTCTTGCATTGCGTACCTTTGACATCCATCAAAGACTCGAACTATCTTTTCTGCGTCCAAAGTTGCTGTTAACCAAAAGAAAACCCGTGTCTGAAAGCTTTTGACAACCAAGGATCTAGTGGATGCATGATGACCACAATCACCTGCATGAATCTCTTGCATATTTGCTTGCCTTCTCTGGAGACACACACCTCTTGGTAGACTCCAGTAATCACTCCTTCTATATAACTCGCCAATCAATGATGTGTAGGACTTGCATCGCCTGATGAGTTGCTTTCGCTTGACTTCATCCTGTGGTAACTCACCCCGTAGGAAGATATGCAAGGTAGGCTCTGTCCATGCTGGGATTGCCCGTACTGCTGCCACGAGTGCCGACTCTGGATCTGGGAAGGCTAACTCCTTCCTCTGTGGGCAACTTGACTGATGGGTGGTGAAGCTCGTCCACAAACACATTTGGTGGTACTTTCTCTCGACGAGAGCCGAGTCGTGATAACGCATCTGCGGCCTCGTTCTTGCGTCTGTCAATATGCTCCACTTGATAACCAGAAAAGAACCCGGCTATCTGTTCGACTGCTCTTCTATAAGCCGCCATGTTTGCATCCTTCGAGTCCCAGGTTCCAGATACTTGCTGAGCTACGAGATCCGAGTCTCCAAAGCACCTGATACGCTTGATGTTCATCTCCTTGGCCAAACGTAGGCCATGTAGCAAAGCCTCATACTCTGCCATGTTGTTTGTGCAATCAAAATGTAATTGAAGGACATATGCCAACTTATCTCCTTTCGGTGAAGTTAGAACCACGCCGGCTCCTGAGCCCTCTAGCTGTCTGGACCCGTCGAAGTGCATTGTCCAATACTTGGTGCAAGGTGAACTTGGTGAGGACGTGCAATCAGTCCATCATTGACAAAGTCGACTAAAGCTTGAGATTTGATTGCTGTTCTGGGCTCATATGTGATATGATAAGGACCCAGCTCAATTGCCCACTTGGCGACTCGTCCTGTTGCATCTCTGTTGCATATAATGTCTGCTAGCGGTGTCTGAACTCACCACCTTGATGGATGCTCTTGAAAATAATGTTTGAGCTTCCTACTAGCGAGAAAAACTCCATAGACTAGCTTTTGCCATTGAGGGTACCTTTGCTTTGACTCTGTGAGGACTTCACTGATGTAGTAAACAGGCCTCTGCACTGGATACTCCTTTCCTTCCTCTGATCGTTCCACCACTACTACTGCACTGACCACCTCTCGTTGGCAGCCACATACAATAGCATGGGCTCCTTATCTGTAGGAGCTTGCAAGTACTGGTGCTGATGATAGGGTTTTCTTCAAGCCTTCAAAAGCATCATCGGCTTCTTTGTCCCATATGAATTTGTCTGACTTCTCAGGAGTCGGTAGAGAGGACCCGCCTTCTCTCCGAGTCTTGAGATGAATCTGCTAAGAGCTGCTACACAACCAGCGAGTTTCTGAACGTCCTTTAGACAAGTCGGCCTTCTGCAGATTGTGAATAGCCTTGATTTTCTCTGGGTTTGCTTCAATGCCTCTCTCTGAAACAATAAAGCCTAGGAGTTTGCCTGCAGGGACTCCAAAAACACACTTGGTTGGGTTGAGCTTCATCTTGTACTTGCGTAGGTTATCAAAGGTTTCTGTCAGGTCTGCTATCAGAGAGTCGGCCTTCTGAGACTTGACCACTACATCATCCACATAGCATGAATATTCCTTCCAATCTGTTTTTTGAAACAATTTTGGATACATCTCTGATATGTAGCTCCTGCGTTCTTGAGTCCAAAGGGCATTGTTGTGTAACAAAATGCTCCAAAGGGCGTAATGAAGGATGTCTTCAGCTCATCCTCTATGTTGAGTCTGATCTGGTGGTACCCTGAATAGGCATCCAAGAAACAAAGCAACTCTGACCCCGCTGTGGAGTCAATGATCTGGTCAATCCGAGGTAACGCAAACGGGTCCTTAGGGCAATGCTTGTTAGGCCCGTGAAGTCGATGCACATACGCAACTCTCCTGTTTTCTTTGGTACTAACACTGGATTGGCCACCCACTCTGGGTGAAAGACTTCCTTGATGAACTCGGCTGCGAGGAGCCGAGCCACCTCTTCTCCTATGGCTTTCCTCCTGTCATCATGAAACTTGCGCAGACCCTGCTTAACTGGTCTTGCATTAGGGTTAACATGTAAGCTGTGCTCGGCGAGTTCTCTCGGGACTCCTGGCATGTCAGATGGCTTCCATGCAAAGACGTCCCGGTTCTCACGGATGAACTCGACGAGCGCGCTTTCCTATTTATCAGAGAGGTGTGCCCCAATGTGAACTGCTTGGAGGAATCACCAGGGGTAAAGTCGACTTGCTTTGTGTCCTGAGCTGACTTGAATTTCATCTTCTCCTCTGTGGCCGGCTTCTTAAGGACCGAGTTGTCCTCCGGGTCCACGTTTGCCTTGTAAAATTTCAGCTCCTCTTGAGCACAAGCTGTTTCAGCCATAGCTGCATCACCTAGTTCACACTCCAATGCCATCTGTCTGCTGCCATTAACTGTAATGACTCCTGCTGGACCTGGCATCTTGAGCTTCAAGTAAACATAGCATGGTCTGGCCATAAACTTAAAGTATGCTGGTCGACCAAAGAGAGCATGGTATGGACTCTTAAGATCCACTACCTCAAAAGGCATAATCTCTGAACGAAAATTCTCCACTGTGCCAAAAGCAACCTCAAGGTAAATCTTACCAATTGGCTTGGCTGACTTCCCTGGTACGATCCCATGAAAAACTGTCTCAGTGGGTATTAACTGTCTATCTTGCAGCTGCATCCTCTTGAATGTGTCATAATATAAGATGTTGATACTACTTCCACCATCCATAAGCACTTTGTTCAATGTATAGCCCCCAACTTGAGGTGCCACTACCAAGGCTAGCTGCCCTGGGTCGTCGACTCTTGGTGGATGATCTGCCCGACTCCATGTGATGGTTTGCTCTGACCACCTGAGCCACTGTGGAAGCGCCGGCTCCACTGCATTGACAGCTCTAACCTTTAATTTCTTGGAACGCCTGGACGTGCTTGTTGTGAAGACATGGTAACTGCCACGACTCGGGTTCTGTGGCCGAGTTGTGACATAATACTGCCCATTGTCATCGTGAAGCTGCTTCGGGTTCTGCTGGAACCCGCCCTGCTGGTTACCTCCTCCTTGAGGTTGGTTGGGATTGTTGCCGACTCCTCCACCCTGGTTGCCGGGTCGTCCACCATCATTGTTTCCTCTATAACCATTGTTGTTGCCTCTGTTTCCTGGTCCTTGGAACCCGGCACGCTGCAAATCTACGCACTGTCCCAAGGTGTGACCACATCTGCCGTTTTTGGCGTGTTTAGGGCATGGAATCCTCAAGACCTCCTCTGTGCTTGGAGTACGGCCTTGGTATCCACGAGAATTATTGTCCTTGCGTCTGACCCCAGTGTTTGTGTTAGCCACTAGGTCAGAGTTATCTCCATATGGCCGTTTGTTACCACCTTGATTCTGGTTTTGATTCTGGTTCTGATTCTGACCATTGCCACCATGTCCTTTAGTTCCTTCCTCCTGGTCCTTTGTTTTGTCTGTGGCGGCATGCTTGTTAGCACCTGCCATGATCTCACCAATCGTAAGGGGAATACCTTGATTCAGGCTCTCCTTCATACGACCCAGCTTCCAGCTCAAGGGGTTGTAGCTGCAGTTCCTCTCCATTGCCATTAGCACTGAAATTGTTGGGAGTCCTTGCGATGAGTTGATGATCTCAGAGACCCGCTTCATCCAGTGCCTTGCAGACTCGCCCTTTCTCTGAACACATCTCTCTAAATCCTCTATAGTACTCAGCTTTTTGCATGTTCCCTGAAGTTCTGTACAAAGGCCGACTTCAACTGCTCCCAAGAACTGATTGATCTAGGAGGCAAGTTACGCATCCATACTTTGGCTGCTCCCTCCATCATAAGATACATGAATTTGGCACACAAGTTACCTGTGGCATTGCGAATACTCATCGCCATCTCGTATGTACCCAACCAAGAGGTCGGGTCCATATTGGGCTCATAATTGGGAACTTTACGCGGCTCCTTGAAGTCGCTGGGGAAAGACTCGGATCTGATGGCATCTGACAGGCACTCTGGTCCTGTTAGTGTGGGAGAGGTACCAGGAAAAGTCACCTCTGTGTGCACCCGGGTTGGCTGAGGCTGGTTATCTGCACCAGCTAGGGCTCTGTCCCTCTCAGCCTCCCGAGCCCTGGCCGCCTCCCTTTCTCGTCGCTGTCTTGCTTCATCAACTACTAACTGAGCTCGTGATGCAGTTGGTATAATAACCCTGTTCCTCTCTTGCTCACGGCGCCTTGCGCTTGTAGAGTTGGCCGGGTGAGACTCGTCATGCCGACTCCTCGTGCCAGAGTTGAACGGTGTCGAGTGTAGCCTGCTTGCATCTGGAAACGTTGGGTAAAGAGCTTGCTGAGTCATTGCTGTCTTCAGCATCTCAATAGCACGGCGGGTCTCCTGGCCCGCTGGTCCTTCTGGTATCTCAATATTCTCTAATCTCATTGTTGCCGCATGAAGGTTGTCCATTGGGTTAGAGTAATGCCCCTCTGGAGTACGGAACCTGCCAGGTGGAGGTTCCATACCACCTGCTGATCCTCCTCCGACTCCTCCTTCAGGTGGTGGTCCGTTGGTACGGCTGCCACCGGGTCCTTCTGGTGGTGGTGGTGGTGGTGGTGTTGCTCCTCCCCCTGCGCCGCCTCCTGCAGCTGATGAGCTCCCTAGCCCGGCTCCTGCGCCTGGACCAGTAGGTGTGGTGAACAAAGCAGTAGGATTGACGTTGACTCCTCCATGCAGGCGACTCCTGGCTCTGCGATGCTGGATTGAGGTGAGTTCTTCCTGGCGACTCCGCACGACCTGGGCCTCAGACTGGACCCGGGCCCGCTCCTCCGCTAACCTGCGATTTGCCTCGTTGATCTCTGCTAGTTGCCTCTCCATCGCAGCACGCGCACTGGCTAACTCGGCCGCCCGCTCAGCTGCATTGCTTGCGTTGATCTCCTTTGTTAACAGACTTGGATCAAACTGATTTCCTCCGTTTCCAGACATGTAGACTCCTACGACGCGAGCGCGAACTGGCGACTCCTCGTAGTCCTCTTCCTCGATTCCGTACCCAAGCCGATCCTCAAACAAGGGCAAGATAGACTCTGAATCGGCGTCGTAATCTGGCTCCATATATGGCTCTGCCAGCGACTCCTCTCCATGGTTGACAGCAAGATGCTTCTCTGACTCGGCAATGATGCCGAGTTCTGACGTGCCGACCGACTCCTCTCCGTCGGACTCGACAACAACTGTTGGCTCTGATACAGATTCCGCCGAGTTCGCGCGAAGACCCGACGCGCAAACCATGCCGACGAACACGTTGATTCCTCCAAAGACAAGCTGATAACCCTCGTCGACCTCGTGCATGTCCGAAGTCCAACCAGAGTCATCGATCTCTGTTTCTCCATGCTCATCAGTGTAGACTCGCCCGATGGCAAGTTTCTCCATGGCCCGGCGAGCAGCTCCCACGATCTCGACTCCTCGCATCTCCTGCCCCACGGTGGGCGCCAACTGTCGTGGGGTTGTCACGGCAAGTCCTTCCTCCAGGAAGGTGAGTTCGGGGGCCATCGATGCTTGAAGTACGTAGGAGAGATTAATCTCGCCTAGGGACACAGATTTACCCAGGTTCGGCCCCTCTTGATAGAGGTAAAGACCTACTTCCTGCTTCTCTTTATTGCTCTAGATCTGGTATCGATTACAGGGTTCCGGCTCCTCTCTGGGGAGTCGGCGACTTGGTGTTTCTCTCTCTCTCTAGATTGCTTAGAACTTAGAACTTAGAACCTCTCGATCTAAGGTCCAGGACCCCGCTTATAAAGGCTGCCGGGTCCCTGGACTTACAGGTTACACCGAGTCACACTAGAACACGGAGTCCTACTCTACGTCTTGGTCTTCCAAGTTAAGGCTCCGGGTTGTACTTGGACTCCTTCCGGACGGGTCCTTTCTTCATCATGGGCCTCGGTCGGCTTGTCTCCAGCCCAGCCCATGTGACTTGATACGTGACTCGGCTTTGGCCTTCTTGGTCTTGGCGGGTCTACTTTCCGGGTCCATGGGCCTACCTATAAAGTATCCCCCCATCAGGTTCCCTGCGCTTTTCTACCAAACTCATTGGGAGTTCTTAAAGGAGGACATTTGTCATGCCGTCAGATGCTTTTTGAGTGGAATGCCAATACCTGATGGTTTTTGTGACTCGGTGGTTGTACTAATTCCAAAAGGTGCAAGGCCAAAACATCTCAAGAATTTCAGGCCAATAAGCCTCTGCAATGTCCTATATAAGATAGCTTCAAAAGTGTTGGCTAATAGGCTCAAGACTCTGTTGCCTACAATTATATCTGAACATCAAAGTGCGTTCGTTCCAGGGAGATTAATTACTGACAACGCCTTGATTGCCTTCGAATGTCTTCACACAATTCGAAAACAAAAATCGAAGAGACCTTACTTTGCCCTAAAGATTGACATGATGAAAGCATATGATCGTGTTGAGTGGAGCTATTTACATGGATGCCTGACCAGGCTTGGTTTTGCCACGGAATGGATCAACACGGTGATGAGATGTGTAACTTCTGTTCGTTATGCTGTCCGAGTCAATAGAGAACTCACAAATCCCGTTATCCCTACGAGGGGAATCCGACAGGGAGACCCTATCAGCCCTTACCTGTTCCTTCTATGCACTGAAGGCTTGTCAAGTGTGCTTTTGCACAAGGAGTCGTGTGGTAAGCTACAAGGTATTCGAAATGGTCGTCAAGGCCCTCCTATCTCACACCTCCTTTTTGCCGACGATAGCATTTTCTTTGCTAGAAGTGATCAGCAGAGTGTTGAATCCCTGAAGGAAGCTCTGAATTTATATTGCCATGGTTCAGGACAGAAAATTAATATGGAAAAGTCAACTATCTTTTTCGGGACCCATTGCTCCAATGATATCAAGCAAAATGTGATTAATGTTATGGGAGTTACCAAGATAAAAGGTAAAAGCGAGAGCTTACTAGCAAACAAACAGTAGCTAAGAATACTCAACAAGATATAAGCGAAGCAAAGGAGTATTCAAACGAAAAAGCGAAGCGTGTCTCTCTCCCACACAAACAAAGCAAGGATCCAACAAGGATATGACTAGCAAACAAACAAACAAAACTGAAAGTAAAAAGATGCTCCAAGCATAGCACATAATATGTAAAGTGATAAAAAATTAGTTCAACGAAGACGAACTCATGATAGTCGATGAAGAAGAGGGGATCCCTTGGGCATCCCCAAGCTTTGACTCTTGATGGTTCTTGATATTCAGAGGGGGTTCCATGGGGGCATCCCCAAGGTTGAGCTTTGATACATCTTCAATTTCTTCATTATCCTCTCCTTTGGAACTTAAAAACTCCCTTCACACAAAACTTCTCATAAACTGATTAGAGGGTTAGTGCTCATAAATTAAAATGCACATGTGTTCAACTCAAGAAAAATTGCAAAAAACTTCATTAGGCATTAGCTACTGTTCACTAAGCCTAAATGTGGCACTCCTCCTCAAGAGTATCACATTTGACGATAGTAAAGAGACGAATACAAAATAAGAGCAGAATCTATCAAAAACTGAACAGTCTGTAAATATCGAATTTATCGAGGCATTTTTGTAGCTCAAATCAGAAAACTCAAAACTAACGAAAGATAGATAAAAGCATCGGTCTTGCTGTCTAAAAATTTCAGAAAAACATAAAATTCAGAGAGTTTTTGGATTTTCGAGCAGTGAAGGACAGAAATCTGTTTCTGGACAGCAAAACAACACCTCGCACTTTCAATGCATTAGAGGCTAAACTTGGCACAAAAAACCAAAATAAAAAGATACAATGAAGTTGCTACAGATGCAACAACTTTAATACTCAAGAAAAGAAAAAAAACTGAAAGTAAAAGATGGGTTGCCTCCCAAGAAGAGCTTTTCTTTAACGCCTTTTAGCTAGGCGCAATGATTTCAATGATGCTCTAATAAGAATAAGAGTTGACAAAAGTGAGCATCAAGAAACAAATACCAAACATATTTAAGCCTAACCCACTTCCTATGCATAGGCATCTTGTACGAAAATAAATCCATGAAGCACAAAGCATTAAGCATAGGAAGGTAAAACAACATAAAGATAGGTGTGTTAGTAACATGAAAGTTCCAATAACCATATTTTCCTCTCTCATAATAATTTTCAGTATCATGAACAAACTCAACAATATATCTATCACTTAAAACAGGCTTTTCATGATCTACAAGCACATAATTTCGGTCCATCTCAAAAATAGTGGGATCAAACCCACTTTCAATTGAATTATAATGATTATCATAAGTAACATAGGACCGCCGTCAAGAGCATTATCATATAAACTTTCTAAGCACAACTCTTCATTAACATGTATCTCAATGGTAGGAACAAATAAAGGATTATCATAAGATTTATCAATAAAGCACGGATTATCATATATAACAGTAGCAAACTCATCTTCATAAGCATCATTAATAGAGGCCTTATCAACTTCATCACAGTAGCATGGGTTGTTATAAATGAGAATAGAATTTTGAGTAGAAACATCATCAATATAGCATGGATTCTCATCTAAAGATAACATCCTTGCCCATGTTGGGAGGCTTCTCAGGGCATGTGTTGTTTCGGCCGTTGGATCGTCTCTCCCGGCACATCTCAGCCCTTCGTTGCTTTCACCGCGTGAGATATAAACGCAGCTCCACGCGGTAGAAACCCTAGCCGCCCTCCTCCCACTCGCGCCCCGCCACCCCCTTCTCTTTCGCGCGATTTCGCGTGCTCCGCCGCTGCCGGTCCTCCTTCTATAGCGTCTCCTCCCCGTCTTCGAGCTCGGCCCACGAAGGAGAAGGAGGCGGTAGGAGGAAGAGGGCTACGACGACGCAGGAGGAGCCGCACCATTGCCATCGTCCTCAACGCAGATGCAAAATCCAGCCACGAGGATGGAGACGAGGAGCCTGCAGGCGAGAGGCACGGCGGCAGCGCGCTCACCGCCAGCTCCCCTCGTTGCTTCGCCATTCATCCACGCCTCGAGCACCTCCCGCAGCAGCCCATGGCCTCAGGTGTGTATCTCCCCCCTCAACCTCCTCCCCTCTCTCTCTCTCTCTCTCTGGTCTCACCTCTCGTCTTCTCTCTCTGAGCTGCTGCCTAGATCTCAGGCCACACACAAACGGAGACGAGGAGCCTGCAGGCGAGAGGCACGGTGGCAGCACGCTCACCGCCAGCTCCCCTCGCTGCTTCGCCATTCCTCCGCGCCTCGAGCACCTCCCGCAGCAGCCCATGCTCTCAGGTGTGTATCACCCCCCTCAACCTCCTCTCTCTCTGGTCTCACCTCTCGTCTTCTCTCTCTGAGCTGCAGCCTAGATCTCAGGCCACACACAAATTGTTTTGAACTTTGGTACAAGATGAGGTGATGTGCATGCTCTCTCCTAGATCTCTCCTATTTTGTGTGTGGATTTGAGAATAGTAGCCGGCCATTAGCTGTAATTTGGTGTGATGTAATTAAAATTACATACGGTCATGCACTCATGCCCCATTTTCTGTGAAATCTGGTCTGTTCTCATGCCTATTGATCTATTGGTGCTTGATTTCCATTCATCTCTATTTGTTGTTCAGGTGTGCTATGGAAGAAGATGAAGTTCCATAGAAGATTGGGCTTATCTTGATGTTCTAGAGGTAATGGTTAGAACATTTTCAGATCCAAACCGTAGTGTAAGCTAGGGATCTAATCTTGCAGTCCCTCATGTTTCTGATTTTTTCTTCCAATTTCTCTCTGATGGGTATAGTATGCAAGCACTAATTTGTAGTCCTTCAGTACCTTGATGGTGTGGAGTCCCTGCTCAACGCCAGGTCGCTATGGAGCTATGCGCCAGGACCATCAAAGTGGGAGAACTGCCGCCCTGCACACTGGCTGCCATATCCATGTTAGCAATTTGGTACACCTTCATCTGTATACGCTAATTGCTTAAAAAAGTTGTATGGTGGGTTGTTGAGTTCGTGTGGGTTGGTTATGCTGAAAGTGTCGTATTTGATTCAGAGGTGTGAGAATGCGAGTGCTGCCAGGTTTGGTTAATAAATTTTTCTATGATTACATTACTATTGTACATGCTCCTTTCTTGCATTCATTTCTAGGAACTTGAGTAATGAAGAGGACTTGCTTTTCGACATAAAGGAGCAACCATAAGAAACAAACTTTTCTGTGATTGTTTGCTATGCCGCTGCCATTTTCACTATACTGATGTCACTTCTCATATATATTCCCTTTTTTAGTTCATTCTTTTCAAAGTACATTGGTCCAGGACAATGATTCTTACAAAGTTCTGCTTTAGGTGTTTCCTAATTAAATGCCAATCTTTTTTCTGTATAGAATATCATGTAAAATGGTGCGGTATAATATAATGCTATATCCACCAAAATTGTATCCTTTCTTGACTATTTTTTCTGTCATACAAAACTGCAGGACTAATATCTGAAACCTGATTAGTTATATGTACTTTTCGCACATCATATTGGTTCTATATCAAATGGGCGTTGCAGGTTTTATGCTCTTTAACTAACCACATAGTACTCCATTTATATTTATTTGAAAGTGGTGTTTCCGCAAGCCAGGCTGTCTGAGCTTGGCATCCTCCTCTCTATGTCTGCAACTATGGTGAAGTTGGGGAGTCTATTTGCCTTCCTAGATGTTTCCTTATATACCATAGCCTGTGTATTTCTCTTGGACACATATTTGCATTTATGTAAGGATACATGCATGTGATGGTCAATAATTGTTTTCTCGGTTTTGTAGCTACAGATTACTGTGTTGAATGAGGTTAAAAAAGTGTTCGCCCAGATTGATCTTAATTGGAGGGTAATTGGGAGATTTTGGTGCTACTGTGAAGAGACAAATACATTCTTCCCTCCAACAATGTGCGTCCATTGGTCGGCAACTACACGACTTAGTGTGTGGACGGTGAATGAATTTTTGAAGCTAAGATAGTAGTGCTCGGTTTTGTATCTGTCTATTAGATCATATTGAGATAAACTGATATGTGAAGAAAAAATCAAATGTGTTTCCTTACTTGGAAAAGGAGTCCACTTTTATCTCCATTATTTGCTGTTGTGGGAATTTTTTATTCATGCTATTGTGGGATGTACTGTATCTAGGTGCATAGAGAAAACCTACACCAAGAAACGCTATATGTTGTTCCTATCCCTTATTAGCACCATTTTATTGTTTTTTACCAGGATCAATTTTTCAACTGTTCCGTGTTTCTCATCTGAGAAAGGATTTAAATATGGTTGGATAGGAAAGCATGCCTTGCCGCGCGCCACATGTTTTGAAGTGGATGTTGTCCTACCGTACAAACACATTTTTTTGTTGTCATAGGATGATTTAGAAGCACATATCTGATACCATTAACATTTGAAGGCTCGCAGGTAGTTTGCTTGGCTAATTTTGGAAACGACAGGGTAAAGAAAGATAGGAGTAGTTCTGATTCTTTAGTTTAATTTTATTTTCTCCTGTTTTAACACACACAAACTATCTTGGATAGGTACAAATTACTATTTGTTTGGTACCCATCATCAACTGCTGCACTTATTCTAAAAGGAGCTTCATCGGAGAGTATCTTAATCCATGGTGGCCTCACTACGCTTACACGTTTGCTTCAATGCTTTTTTTTCCAATTGATATGGTGCTTCCTGGTGTACTCCATTTCTGATAGTTGAAAATATCTGAGGTTGGTATAGAGTCTCAATCTCCAGAAATTGGTTAACTAATTGATGGTATGATTTACATAAATGATGATCTCATGTTTCAGCTGGAATCGCAAGAGTCGGATATGTTTTATATAAATGATGATCTCGTGTTTCAGCTGGAATCGCAAGAGTCAGATAAATAAAATGAGGCTCTTTGGTTCACTCTTAAATTTCCATTTTATTGTTCATGCTGCAGGTTTGCATTACATGTGTTCTGTTGTTTGGCTGTGATGGTAGATATTGATAAGTTGGGTGGTGCCCCAAGCGAAGGCGGAATTGTAGATAGTAGCAGTTTTCCCTCGTTTAACGAACCGAGGTTTATCGAACCAGTAGGACTTTGAAATCAACAACGAGGTGAATGTTGAAGATCTCTGGCGCTTTACCTTCAACAGACGCGAACGGTGGAAAGGTTGTCAATCTTTCCAGTCTCGCAGAAAACAAAGCGGTTAATTGTATGATGAAATAGATAAAATATGAAAAGTGACCAGAGGAGTAATGATGATTAAAAGCAAGTAAATGAGGTTGTAAACAATGTAAAAAGATGGACCGGGGGCCATGGGTTCACTAGTGGAGTCTCTCAAGTAAATAAAATATGCATGTGATGGGTGAACGAATTACAGCTAGGCAATTGACAAGATCATGACACAAACCCAATTTAGCTATGACAAAAAGGACATGATAATATTTATGGAGGCATCACGACAAGGAACAAATACCGTTGAGTCCAATTGCGTCTTTGTCTAAAAAGTCCACCGTGGGATCGCTATCCAGCCTGTCACCCAACGGTATTAAGTTGCAATCAACAGACAATTGCATTAAGTAAAGTGCATGAAGTAAGCAATACTAATATCAAAAGAGACATTAACACCGTTGTTTTACCCTAGTAGCAACAGCACACCCTCGCCCTTAGACGTTTCTGTCACTCGTGCCCAGGAACAAAAGGGGTCATAAACCCACTATCTAGCATAAATACCCTCTCTTGGAGATACACACAATCACTTGGCCAAAATAACTACGCACATCGGATAGCATGCAAAAACATAAATTACTCATATAAGAATCATGCACAATTTGAACATAACTTCATAATCCATCGGATCCCAGCAAACACATCAGATAACATTACAATAATCGATCTTGATCATGTTAGGCAGCTCACAAGATCATAAGACATGAAGCACAAGAGAGAGAGACTACCAACTAGCTACTGTCATGGACCCGTAGTCCAAGGTGAGACTACTCACAAATCATTCCGGAGGAAGGCATGATGATGAAGAGCCCTCCGGGATCGATCTTCCCTCCGGCAGAGTGCCGGGATCAGCTTCAGATTGGACCCGGAACTAGGGTTTTCGGTGACGGCGCGTTGGGGGCGAGTTTCTGGAAAATAATCGCCGCCCTGATGTTTTTAGGTTATTTCTGATTTTATAGGCGTCGGAGGGAGCTGAGGAGGTGGCCCACGGGCAGGGGCGGGTCCCACCCGCGGGTCCCCCCAGGCCACGGCAGGAGCCCGCGTGTGCCCCGTGGGTCGCCTCCGAGGCTGCCCTTCGGACTCCGTCTTCGTCTTGGCGTAAAAATAATCTCCGTAAATTTTGGTCCAATTCAGTAAATTTCTGAAACAAAAAGATAGCAAAAACAGGGAACTGGCACTTGGCATCTTGTCAATAGGTTAGTCTGACAAAATGCATAAAAATGATATAAATAACAGTAAAAACATGTGACAATTTCACAAAACTAGCATGGATCACTCAAAAATTATAGATACGTTTGAGATGTATCAAGCTGCTGACTGGAGGTATTCTCTCGTGAACCAGATATATCATGCCTTTTTAAGGAAAGTTAAGTCTCTCACTTTGCGTTACATATCCACGTTAAATCTCCATTTTTCTCTCTTTGTATTTCTTCATTGTTAATTGATTTACTGGCATTAATTTCTGATTTGCATGGATAGTTTATCCCGCAAATGTGTTTACACGAATGATAATAAGCAACTAATTTGGAATTCTTATTGCCATTGTACTTTGTTTCATTAGTATTGCATATTCTTGACTATGGTATTGTTGTAATGTGAACTAATCACTGATTTCTATTTCATAACATTGAACCTGGTAGATACATGTGACTCAAATTATCATTCTAAAGAGCTTGGAATTTCGAGAACCTGACTTTGTGTCGATACTCGATATTGAAAGGAATATCCTTGGACTGCTAAGTGTTTTACACATGTAATGAATCATAGTATGTTTCAAGAACAAAGGTTAGTGATTCAGATAAAAATCATGTCAAGAACTCACGGTACAAATGTGTATAGGTTTGATTATGCTAATTCAACCATATTGATATTTGTTTGGTGCTTTGTTGTGGCGTCTCACGCCACTTCACAATGTGGGGCCAATGAGAACTCCATATGGCTGTACTGCAATCGATGATACAATCCAGAATCCACTATTTTCCCCTCTTGAGTGCTACTAAGCCTAAGATGATGCAATCCATATTTACTTTTTCACATGTTATTTTTGTTTGGCTTTTGGTCCGTGCACTAGGGGGATATGGTCAACATATGAAATTTTCATACATATACATGTGCTAAGATCCTACCTAAAGACCTTGCTTTCTTATTTACTTTCAGAACCATTTTAGATGCATGAAAACATGTTGCGGTTGCAGAAATAGAAAAACATGATGATTCTTTCTGTTCCTTAATTTCAGCTGGTAAATTTAAATGCCAAATTGTTTGTGTTAATTTCCTGTTAATGATGTATGTACATGGTTCTAAATACACAGTGCAAGCCTTTGTTAGTTCCCTTAAAGTATGTAGGTGTAGATCGTTCCTCCCAAAGAGCCGTTTTGTTTGTGTTAGTTGCTGATGGTTAGCTCTTGACTTCACGATTTGTTTTCTTAGTAAGAATGTGGCATGCTTTGTATCAGATATGTTGTTGATTTTCTAATGCCTCCTCGGTGTCGTTGCGGCCGTGTAGTGGGTTCTCGATGCTCTGTTCCACAACAGGCAAGCAGGTCGGCATCTCATAAGCGGAAATGTATGATTGTCGCTTCTTAATATATCTCGGTCCTTTTCTTCTTTAGTGTCACTCCTTACAGATACTTTTTAATCATCGTGAGTTCCTAAATGTATAGTTTGTTGTTAATTTTCCTGATCATAAGTTGGTCTTGAAAACACGTGTCCTGCTTATGTTTCTTAGGAACCTAAGCCAGACAATTGGCATGTGCAATGGCACACTCTTGATTATCTAGGACCTTGCAGATCGCGTTATCCACGTCGTTATTATTACTGGTTCTCTAATGATTTCAGCATGGTCAGTCGATTCTTTGTTATCCATCTTACTATTTCCGTTTCGGAAATTTCTACCGGCCTTGCACGTTGCTTGATGCACACAAAGATGTGCATCTAGCTCGGTTATTGCCTGCTGCTCCTGATGTTTTAGCATGGAAGCTGGAACTTTTACTGTTGCGTGGCCTTTGCTTGCGGTATATATTTTATTCCGTCCTTACATAACAAAAACAATGTGTTGAACTAGTAGACTTTCCATGTGGTAAGATGTATAGGTGGAGACTAGAGAGATCTACCGGTGTTATTTTTTCCTGCACCATTTTGGATGCATGAGATCTTTTTGTTACTCGGTTTCAGTCATTGAAGTTTGTGGGGTTACTACTGCTAGATGATTGCCTGAGCTGTACATTTCTCATGCTAGAAAATGTATTCTATCATCTAAGTCAGGCATCTATTTCATGTTAAAGTTGTAAATGAACACCACTAACCATTGCTAGGTCCCTTTAGGTATGTAGGTGTAGACTGTTCCTCTTAGAATCGTTTGTTTGTTTTGTGGTTAATTTAACTATTGGCTGTGCTATTTGCTTTCTCTAGTAAGAATGGAGCATGCTTTGCCTTGAATGAGTTGTTGACAGTCAGATGCCTCCTCGGCATCGTCGCGGCCGTGCCGTGGTACTGGCATCGTGTTCCACAACAGTCAAGCGGGTCACCATCTCATATTATCTTCTATAGTTTTGGGGTCTTTTGGTTGGTGAAAGATAAAGAATCAACAATGATTTGTCTTCTCGACTAACTTAAGCAGTGGGCTCTCTAATTTCTTTTGTTTTCATGGCCAGCTGCAGGTTATTGTCTTCCTACTTATATTGTGCTCCATAAGAAGAGAACAATGACTGCCCTTCTGTGCTTTATTTTTCATAGAAACTGATTCTTCATTTGTGTCTTATTAAGTAATGCCCAATCAGCCATTTCTTTCATTATATCGTTATATTGCAGGGAATAACTAATGTATTGCTGGCTTTTTGATGGTTGATATTGATAAGTTGGGTGGTGCCCCAAGCGAAGGCGAAATTGTAGCTAGTAGCAGTTTTCCCTCAGTTAATGAACCAAGGTTTATCGAAACAGTAGGACTTTGAAATCAACAACGAGGTGAATGTTGAAGATCTCTGGCGCTTAACCTTCAACAGACGTGGACCTGCACACACTCAACCAAAATACTTTGCCCGCAACGGCGGAGAGGTTGTCAATCTCTCCGATCTCGCGGAACACAAAGCGGTTAATTGTATGATGAAATAGATAAAATATAAATAGTGACCAGAGGAGTAATGATAAATAAAAGCAAGTAAATGAGGTCGTAAACAATGTAAAAATATGGACCGGGGGCCATGGGTTCACTAGTGGAGTCTCTCAAGTAAATAAAATATGCATCTGATGGGTGAACGAATTACAGCTAGGCAATTGACAAGATCATGACACAAACCCAATTTAGCTATGACAAAAAGGACATGATAATATTTATGAAGGCATCACGACAAGGAACAAAGACCGTTGAGTCCAACTGCGTCTTTTTCTAAAAAGTCCACCGTGGGATCACTATCCAGCCTGTCGCCCAACGGTATTAAGTTGCAAGCAACAGACAATTGCATTAAGTAAAGTGCATGAAGTAAGCAATACTAATATCAAAATAGACATTAACACCGCTGTTTTACCCTTAGTAGCAACAACACACCCTCACCCTTAGACGTTTCTATCACTCGTGCCCAGGAACAAAAGGGGGCATGAACCCACTATCTAGCATAAATACCCTCTCTTAGAGATACACACAATCACTTGGCCAAAGTAACTACGCACATCGAAGAGCATGCAAGAACATAAATTACTCAAGAATCATACACAATTTGAACATAACTTCATAATCCATCGGATCCTAGCAAACACATCACATAGCTTTACAATAAGCGATCTTGATCATATTAGGCAGCTCACAAGATCATAAGACATGAAGCACAAGAGAGAGAGACTACCAACTAGCTACTGCCATGGACCCGTAGTCCAAGGTGAGACTACTCACAAATCATACCGGAGGAAGGCATGGCGATGAAGAGCCCTCCGGGATCGATCTCCCCTCCGGCAGAGTGCCGGGATTAGCTTCAGATTGGACCCCGAACTAGGGTTTTTGGTGATGGTGCGCCGGGGTCGAGTTTCTGGAAAATAATGGCCGCCCTCACGTTTTTAGGTCAATTGTGATTTTATAGGTGTCGGAGGGGGCGGAGGAGGTGCCCACAGGGCAGGGGCGGGTCCCACCCGCGGGTCCCCCTGGGGCCGCGGCTGCTACCCACGTGCGCCCTGTTGGTCGCCTCTGAGGCTGCCCTTCGGACTCCGTCTTCGTCTTGGCGAATAAAAAATCCTCAAAAATTTCTAGCGCGTTCCAAGAATATTTCCAGAAGTAAATTTCTGAAACAAAACGACAGCAAAAACAGGGAACTGGCACTAGGCATCTTGTCAATAGGTTAGTCCGAAAAAATGCATAAAAATGATATATTTGACAGTAAAAACATGTGATAACAACACAAAACTAGCATGGATCACTCAAAAATTATAGATACGTTTGAGATGTATCAGCATCCCCAAGCTTAACTCCTACTCGTCCTCGAGTAGGTAAGTGATAACAAATAATTTTTGATGAGACATGCAACCAACACAATCTTGATCAAGATAGTTATGCAAATCAAAGGATGTGAATGAAGGGATACAAAATAATTGTCTATAATTGATAGCAAGAAAGCAATGAATAAACAAGTGGAATCATCCAAGCAAAATCTTTCATAAATAGTATGTCAAAGACATGAAAATAATGTGATCAACACGTTTGAATAATTCACAAGAATAATGATTCCATGACAAAAGTGTTTGAGAATCAACAGAAAGAAAGATGTAAGCATTAGCAAAGAGCTTCAACTTCCAACGGCTTATCTTATAGATAAAGTCAATATAAAGATTCATGTTTAATCTTGATAATGTAATATGCTCAACGTTACCCAGGGTCAATGCTAGATGTTTGCTTTTGTTGAGATAGAAGGAAAAAGGGAAAACTGACTCAACATTAAAAGTAAAAGAAAGGCCCTTCACAGAGGGAAGCAGAGATTAGTCATCTGCTAGAGCTTTTTAGTTTTTAAAATAGAAGTAAAACAATTTTGAGACATGCATGCTTTCGTCAACGACTTCACAATAGAGAAGCTATCTAGTCCCCCATGACAAGCAAGGTTTTTAGACTTGTGAGAGCAGCTGGTTCTTAGAAGAGCGAGTATGCTCATCTTTCTCTTTGGTTTCACCACTGTCCAATGTTTGGGCTGATTTCTCAGATTTGCATTGCGCGGAGGAGAATTGGTGAGTTATATTTATATTTTTGCTTAAGCTGCTCTCGGGTTGATTCAAGTGAAGATGTAATCCATCAACACCGGGTGAAAGGGGGGAAATTACCTCGCTTGTCACAAGTTATATCTAGCTCCCTACTGCTCCCTCATGAGCTTAAAAACAGAGGCACAAAAAAGAAGTATTTTGAATTTTTAAAGGTAGCACATGACAAATTTACTTGGAATGGTAGGAAATACCATGCATAGGTAGATACGGTGGACTCAACTGGCAAGAAAGTTTGGCTTTGGGGATTGGATGCACGAGTGAACCATACACTCAGTACGAATTTTTTGGCTTAGCAAAAAAGGTATTTGAAGCAACCATTTATCAATAACCTGTAACAGAACAACATATGACATTTACCGATCATAACCATAAAAACTCTACACCGTCTCCCTTGTTGACCAAACAATTCTTTTGATAGAAAGATTAGCACTATGAATTATCAACTGTGAAAAACCACACAATTTTAAGGTTTCAACCATATTTCTTTACTAATCAATTCCACTCAAATAACCAGCAAGTTTAAGCATTCAACTTAACATCTCAAAACAATATATAAGCATCAAGTATCCACACCATGATCTACAAAACTATGCAGGCTTTTCATTTTATTCTATCATCACACAAATAGCATTTTGTCGCATTGACAATTCAAGCAATTTTTCAACAACAACTCTCCAACAAATATAAGTGAAGAACAAGAGAGTTTAACTTAACAACTAGCAGCTCTAAACAAGATAAAAGCTAAAAGCGAGAGCTTACTAGAAAACAGACAGTAGCTAAGAATACTCAAAAAGATACAAGCGAAGCAAAGGAGTATTCAAACGAAAAAGCGGAGCGTGTCTCTCTCCCACACAAATAAAACTAGGATCCAACAAAGATATGACTAGCAAACAAACAAACAAAACTGAAAGTAAAAAGACGCTCCAAGCATAGCACATAATATGTAAAGTGATAAAAACGAAGTTCAACGAAGACAACCTTATGATAGTCGATGAAGATGAGGGGATGCCTTGGGCATCCCCAAGCTTTGACTCTTGATAGTTCTTGATATTCAGAGGGGGTGCCATGGGGGCATGCCCAAGCTTGAGCTCTGATCCATTCTCGATTTCTTCATATTCCTCTCCTTTGGAACTTAAAAACTCTCTTCACACAAAACTTCTCATAATTTGATTAGAGGGTTAGTGCTCATAAATTAAAACGCACATGTGTTCAACTCATGACAAATTGCAAATAAACTTCATTAGACATTAGCTACTTTACTAAGCCTCAATGTGGCACTCTACGTAGAGTATCACAAATGACGAAACAGGCTTTCGCCCCGCTATATTAATATAGCAACCACCCGATACAAGATTGAGTCCACTACTGGGGCAAAAAACAGCACACGCATGCCCAAGAAGAAAGAAAGATAAGAAGAGAGAAAACAAAGCCGACACCGGCGGATCAACGAAAACGAAAACGACTTGCCACCGATGTGTCCTCGGAGCATTCCCACCACTAGCCTAGCACTCCGAGTCGCCGCGTACCAAGCAGCACCTCCAAGAAGGATGACGACGATGACGCCGCTGCTACCCGGACAGGTCCTAGGGTTTCCCCCGGTACGCTACCGGTAGTAGGGAAGGGTATGGCCGACGCCCTTCAGGAAGGATCGGCGACACTCACAAGCGTCACCGCGTCGGTGTCAAAGACAGGGATTTCTCCCGACCCCAAAAAACCACAACTCTGGGCAATTCGTAGCGCTCCACCAATCTTGCCATCCACCAACGCACGCCACCACGGTCTTGAAGCCACCTTCGTCGTCTCACCATGGCAAAAGTAGCAAGGTCGGCTAACCCGAGATGAGACAGCGGGAGACAAGGTCCGGCGGCATGACAACCACACGGGAGAGAACAACTCCACCGCCATAGGCGGTAGCCGACCGGACGCTTCGACAAGAGCACACCGGGCCATTGTAGCCGGAGGGCGGCAGCAGCACGGCCACCTAGAGGGCGTCCTCCACCGCCACCTGCGGGTGCCGACCAGACACGCCCGCAAGGACACACCAGGCCGGGCAGGCCCGGCCGAGCCCTGGGGGGGCTCGTAAAGTCCCCGCCGCCATGCTGCTGCACGTAGGCCGCCACCGCCGCTACCCTCATGATCGGCCCACAGGCCCGGCCGGAGCCGGAAAGCCCCGTGAAGCTCCCGCCGTCACGCTGCAGCAGGGGCAGTGTCAACGCCGCCGTCCCCGTCCCAAGCCTTGCACCAGGCCAGTCGGAGGCAACGGGGCCGCGCCCGCCCTAACCCAGATCAGGCCCTTACGGCCCAGATCGGGGTCTGCAGAGCCAGCACAACACCACCGTCATCCCGCCACCAACGGCAGCACCCCCACCACCTTGACCACCCACGCTGCACCAGGGAATCCCCACCGCCGCGCCGGACCATCGTCGCCGAGCAGCACCACCCGCGCCCAGGCTGCCCCGCGCCGCCCAAGCACAGGAGGGGAGAGGCCGGGGGACCGCCGCCGCCGGGGCCGGCCGGCCAAGGGCCGACGCAGCACACCGGCGATGGCGGGCGGGAAGATAGGAGGGAGGACTAGCGGCGGAGGAGCAGAGGCGCGGCCCGGCCACCGCGGGGGCGGCGCGGGTCGCGGGAGGGAAGGGAAGGGAGAGGGGGAAAGGGAGGAGGAGGCGCCGGGGGCCGGGCGCGGCGGCGGGCTGGGTTGCCGGCCGCGGGGGCTAGGGTTTCGGCGGGTGGCAGGTCGCCTCCTCTCGCGAGGGATGTTTCCTGAGTTTCACGTATGTCTCATCCCGAGAGTATGACGATGGTAAAGAGACAAATGCAAACTAAAATCAGAATCTGTCAAAATCTGAACAGTCTGTAAAGATTGAATTTTTCGAATCACTTATGCAGATCAAATAAAAAAACTTAAAACTAACGAAAGATATATAAAAGCATCAGGCTTTCTGTAAAAAATTATCAGAAAAAGATAAGTTTCTGGCGATTTTATGAATTTCGTGCAACAGGCACACAGAATCTGTTTTTGGACAGCAAAACAACACCTCGCACTTTTAATGCATTAGAGGCTAAACTTGGCACAAAAAACCAAAAGAAAAAGATAAAATGAAGTTGCTATAGAGGTAATAACTTCTTGACTCAAGAAAAGAAAAAAGCAAACTGAAAATAAAAGATGGGTTGCCTCCCAACAAGCGCTTTTCTTTAACGCCTTTTAGCTAGACGCAATGATTTAAATGATGCTCTAATAAGAATAAGAGTTGATAAAAGAGAGCATCAAGAAATAAATACCAAACATATTTAAGCCTAACCCACTTCCTATGCATAGGCATCTTGTACAAAAATAATTCATTGAATCGTAAAGCTAGTCGCATAGGAAGACAAAGCAAGTGCAAATTCAAAACTTGCAACAAAAAGAGAGGTGTCTTAGTAACATGAGAACTCCAACAACCATATTTTCCTATCTCATAATAATTTTCAGTAACATCATGAACAAACTCAACAATATATCTATCACTTAAAACAAGCTTTTCATGATCTACAAGCACATAATTTCGGTCCATCTCAAAAACAGTGGGATCAAACCCACTTTCAATAGAATTATAATGTTCATCATCAAGAAACATAGGACCATCGTCAAGAGCATTATCATATAAACTTTCTAAGCACAACTCTTCATTAACATGTATCTCAATGGTAGGAACAAATAAAGTTTTATCATAGGATTTATCAATATAGCACGGATTATCATAAATAACAAGATCATTTTTATCAAAAAGGGATGTTTCAAAAGAATCAATGGGATCATAGCATTCATTCTCATTTTGTAAGGGACAATCAAATAATGTATGAGCTAGAGATTTACTCTCATTAGAAGGTAGAGATGGGTAGCTACTCCATTCTTCCTCCTCTTGTTCGTCACTCTCCTCCTCATTTTCATCCAATGAGCTTCCAGTTTCAATAATTTCTTCTTCCATAGGCTCCTGCACCGCATTAGTCTCTTCTTCTAGGGGAGATAAACCCTTAAGATATTCAGTAATATAAATTTTTTCATCTTTGTAATTATCCATGCAATAATTAAGTATAGCAAAACTTTCTGATTTATAAGGAGCATCATCATTATTTTCAATCAAAGAAGAAATTTCATAAGCACCCTTCTACGCAATAAATTCTTCAATAGGTTCCACATCATAAAAATCATAGTTTCCCTTATCATAAGATGCTAAGGTTTCATTATCATTACCAGCACATTGAAAAGGAAGGTGTTTAAAATTCATGCTACAACTAGACTCAGTCCACCGTGGGATCGCTATCCAGCCTGTCACCCATCGGTATTAAGTTGCAAGCAACAGACATTTGCATTAAGTAAACCACATAAAGTAACAAATACTAATATCAAAAGAGACATTAACACCACTGTTTCAACTTCCAACGGTAAAGTCAATATAAAGATTCATGTTTAATCTGACGATGCAATATGATCAATGATACCTAGGGTCAATGCTATATGTTTCCTTCGGTGGAGATAGAAGGAAAAGGAAAACTGACTCAATATTAAAAGTAAAAGAAAGGCCCTTCGCAGAGGGAAGCAGGGATTAGTCATGTGCTAGAACTTTTTATTTTTATAAAACAGAAGTAAAACAATTTTGAGAGATGCATGCTTTCGTCAACGATTTCACAACAGAGAAGCTATCTAGTCCCCTATAACAAGCAAGGCTTTTAGACTTGTGAGAGCAGCTGGTTTTTAGAGGAACGAGTATGTTCCTCTTTCTCCTTAGTTTCACCACTGTCCAATGTTTAGAGCTGATTTCTCAGATTTTCATTGCGCGGAGGAGAATGGTGAGTTATATTTATATTTTGCTTAAGTTGCTCTCGGGTTGATTCAAGTGAAGACGTAAACCATCGACACCGGGTGAAAGGGGGGAAATGACCTTGCTTGTCACAAGTTATATCTAGCTCTCTACTGCTTCCTCATGAGCTTAAAAACAGAGGCACAAAAAGAAGTATTTTGAATATTTTAAAGGTAGCACATGACAAATTTACTTGGAATGGCAAGAAATACCATGCATAGGTTGATATGGTGTACTCAGCTGGAAAGATAGTTTGGCTTTGAGATTTGGATGCACGAGTGAACTCTACACTCAGTACGAATTTTTGGGCTTAGCAAAAGAGGTATTTGAAGCAAACATCTAACATTAACCGGTAACAGAGTAACATAAGACAATAGTCAATCATAACCATAAACGCTTCACGCCGTCTCCCTTGTTGACCAAACAATTATTTTGATGGAAAGATTAGCTTTAAAAATTAACAACTACGAAACACCACACAGTTTCAAGCTTTTAACAGTATTTTTTTACTAATCAATTCCACTTAAATAACCAGCAAGTTTAAGCATTCATCTTAATATCTCAAAACAAATGAGAAGTATCAAGTATCCACACAATGATCTACAAGACGAGAACCGGCCTATAGCCGGGTGGCTTGTGTCTCCGGTGTGAGCACAGCCCGCCCAGGTTCGATCCCCCAGGGGGACGAATTTCGGGTGTCTCACCTGCGCGGTACTGTTCACTCGAATAGTGTTTGCCCTGTAGCAATTTGTGGAGGGCCTTATGGGCTACATATACACAGAAGACTGGGCCCTTTAAATCAGTCTGCTCAATTCTAGGTTCGGAGCCTATTCCACCGCGGTTCGACACTGGTATTGCGGTGTGCCCACCACCGTAGGGATTTCCCGAAAGATCTCGGCTCGCGGAGGCTCAAGTCTTAGTACAGTCTGGTTAGGTCTAGCTTGTGCACGGGTGGCGTGCGTGTGGTGTAGTGTTGTGTGTGGAGTGCGTAGTGCGTGAGTTCAGATATTACAGCTGTAATAAGATCAGGAATTCTCAAAAAAAAAAGAATGATCTACAAGACTATGTAGGCTTTCATTTCATTCCAATATTACATGGATAGCATTTTGTCACTTTGATAATTCAAGCAATTTATTAATAACAACTCTCCAACAAGTAGAAGTGAAGAACAAGAGAGCTTAACATCAACAGCTAGCAGCTCTAAACAAGATAAAAGCTAAAAGCGAGAGCTTACTAGAAAACAAACAGTAGCTAAGAATACTCAACAAGATAAAAGCGAAGCAAAGGAGTATTCAAATGAAAAAGCGGAGAGTGTCTCTCTCCCACACAAATAAAGCTAGGATCCAACAAGGATATGACCAACAAACAAAACTGAAAGTAAAAAGACGCTCCAAGCGTAGCACATAATATGTAAAGTGATAAAAACTTAGTTCAACAAAGACGACCTCATGACAGTCGATGAAGAAGAGGCGATGCCTTGGGCATCCCCAAGTTTTGATGCTTGATGGTTCTTGATATTCAGAGGGGTGCCATGGGGGCATCCCCAAGCTTGAGCTTTGATCCATCTTGAATTTCTTCATTATCCTCTTCTTTGGAACTTAAAAACTCACTTCACACAAAACTTCTCATAAACTGATTAGAGGGTTAGTGCTCATAAATTAAAATGCACATGTGTTCAACTCAAGACAAATTGCAAACAACTTTAATAGGCATTATATACTGTTTACTAAGCTTCAATGTGGTACTCTTCCTCAAGAGTATCACATTTGACGATAGTAAAGAGACGAATATAAAATAAAAGCAGAATCTGTCAAAAACTGAACAGCCAGTAAAGATAGAATTTTTCGAGGAACTTATGTAGCTCAAATCAGAAAAATCAAAACTAACGAAAGATAGATAAAAGTATCAGGCTTGCTGTCTAAAAATATCAGAAAAATATAAAATTCAGCGATTTGTTGGATTTTCAAACAGTGAATGACAGAAATTTGTTTCTGGACAGCAAAACAATAACTCACACTTTCAATACATTAAAGGGTAAACTTGGCACAAAAAACCAAAAGAAAAAGATACAATGAAGTTGCTACAGAGGCAACAACTTCATGACTAAGGAAAACTGAAAGGAAAAGATAATGGGTTGCCTCCCAAAAGCGCTTTTCTTTAACGCCTTTTAGCTAGGCGCAATGATTTCAATGATGCTCTAATAAGAATAAGAGTTGAGAAAAGAGAGCATCAAGAAACAAATATCAAACATATTTAAGCCTAACCCACTTCCTATGCATAGGCATCTTGTACGGAAATAATTCATTGGAGCATAAAGCTAGTAGCATAGGAAGGCAAAGCAAGTGCAACTTCAAAACTTGCAACAAAAAGAGAGGCGTCTTAGTAACATGAGAACTCCAACAACCATATTTTCCTCTCTCATAATAATTTTCAGTAGCATTATGAACAAATTCAACGATGTAGCTATCACATAAAACATGCTTTTTATTAGCATAAAATATTAATTGTGGGCATAGATAAAGAAGTATCATTAAATTCATCACAAATAACAGTAGGAAAAGCATTTGACAGCTTATTTTTTGTCTTTCTTGAGCCATGGAAGTTGTTGCATATCATACAAAGTAAGAGTTAAAGAGTTACTTTCATTAGAAGGTAGATCCTCCTTTTGTTCCTCACTCTACTCCTCTTTTTCACCTAATGGGATCTTAGTTTCAGCAATTTCCTCCTCCATAGGTTCCTGCAAAGCATCGGTCTCTCCTTTTGGAGGAGAGACTTTCTTAACATATTCAGTAATATAATAATTATCATTGTAATTCTCAAAGCAATATTTTAGTATAGTAAAATTCTCAGTTTGATAATGAGCATTATCAATGTTCTCCAGAAAAGAAGCAATTTCATAGGCACCCTTAAAAGTAACAAATTTTTCAATATGTTCAACATCAAAGAAATAAAAAAATTCCCTAGCATAAGAAGCTAAGGTTTCATTTTCATTTTCCGGACATTGGAAGGGGCGGTGTGGAGTGCACCTCCCACAAGAACATTTTATATCATAGAGGAAACTTATATTTTCAGCATACAAGTTCACTTTTTTCAGAAAGTCCCAAAGTTGTTTCCCTTTTTGCGACAAGCGGTGTTCCTTATAGTATTTTTGCTGATCTTCTGTAAAACCACAACAAGATCTAGTTTCAAAGAAAGTAGCCATTAAGAACAACCAAAGAACTAAGCATACTAATAAAAAAGGATAAAAGACTACACTAATTTTTTGGGTTTTAAAATTTTGCGACAAGAAAAATAAGCTAAACGAGAAATAAGCAAGCAAGACAAAAACAAAGTAAAGTGATTGAGAGTATGAGACTCCCCTTGCTATAGCTCCAAAGTCCTCGGCAACGGCGCCAGAAAAGATGCTTGTTGGTTGATTTTGATGAGCACTAGCAGAGTTGGGTTGTGCCCCAAGCGAAGGCGTGGATGTAGGAAGTAGCATTTTTTCCACGTTAATGAACCGAGGTTTATCGAACCAGTAGGACTTTGAAATCAATAACAAAGTGAATGTTGAAGATCGCTGGCGCTTAATCTTCAACAGACGTGGACCTGCACACACTCAAGTAAATACTTTGCCCCCAACGGCGGAAAGGTTGTCAATCTTTCCGGTCTCGCAGAAAACAAAGCAGTTAATTGTATAGTGAAATAGATGAAAATATGAAAATGGACCGGAGGAGTAATGATGATGAAAAGTGATGAGTAAAGGTTGCAATCAATGTAAAAAGATGGACCGGGGGCCATGGGTTCACTATTAGAGTCTCTCAAGTAAATAGAACATTCATATGATGGGTAAACAAATTACAGCTAGGCAATTGACAATATTATAATACAAACTTAATCTAACTATGACAAAGAGAACATGATAATATTTATGTAGGTATCACGACAATGAACAAAGACCGTTGAGTCTAGCTGCATCTTTGTCTAAAAAGTCCACCGTGGGATCGCTATCCAGCCTGTCACCCAACGGTATTAAGTTCCAAGTAACAGACATTTGCATTAAGTAAAGCGCATGAAGTAAGCAATACTAATATAAAAAGAGACATTGACACCGATGTTTTACCCTTAGTAGCAACAGCACACCCTCGCCCTTAGACGTTTCTATCACTCGTGCCCACGAACAAAAGGGGGCATTAACCCACTATCTAGCATAAATACTCCCTCTTGGAGATACACACAATCACTTGGCCAAAGTAACTACGCACATCGAAGAGCATGCAAGAACATAAATCAACATATAAGAATCATGCACAACCTGATCATAACTTCATAATCCATCGGATCCCAACAAACACATCACATAGCATTACAATAATCGATTTTGATCATATTAGGCAGCTCACAAGACCATAAGTCATGAAGCATAAGAGAGAGAGACTACCATCTAGCTACTGCCATGGACCCATGGTCCAAGGTGGGACTACTCACAAATCATCCCGGAGGATGGCATGGCGATGAAGAGCCCTCCGGGATCGATCTCCCCTCCGGCAGGGTGCCGGGATCAGCTTCAGAATCACCGCCAAACTAGGGTTTACGGTGGCGGCACCTCGGGGCAACTTCTCTGGAAAATAATGGCCGCCTCCACGTTTTTAGGTTTAATGTGATTTTATAGGCGTCGGAGGGGGCAGAGGAGGTGGCCCACGGGCAGGGGTGGGTCCCACCCGTGGGGTGCCCTAGGGCCGCGGCAGGGGGCCGCCCCTGGCCTATGGGGCCCCTCCGAGGCTGCCCTCTGGACTCCGTCTTCGTCTTGGCGTAAAAATAATTCCCGTAAATTTTCGTCCAGTTCCGAGAATATTTCCAGAAGTAAATTTTCTGAAATACAAAAATAGCAAAAACAGGAAACTGGCACTAGGCATCTTGTCAATAGGTTAGTCCGACAAAATTCATAAAAATGAGTAATTTGATAGTAGAAACATGTGACAATATCACAAAACTAGTATGGATCAATCAAAATAATAGATACGTTTGACACGTATCGGTAGACTGCAATGATAAAGGAGAACCAACTCGGCCTTCCGTCCATGTCCTCTCTAAGAAACCCCTGTAATCGGAAGCTCTGATCCACATTGCTTCAAATTTGAAACCATACTGCACTTGAGGAGCTGCATAACGGGTCGCCCCATTGTTCAGGACAACATGAACCGCATAGTGATCAGAGGACGTGGTGATCACGTTCTCAACCAAACAATCATCATAGTCAGTGGAGAATTCTCCATTAGCTAGTGCTCGGTCGAGCCGGGCTTTGACATGGCGGTGAGGGTCTTGGCGATTGGACCAAGTGTACTTAGGACCAATAAATCCCAAGTCGACAAGACCGCAGTCAGCCAAGCAGTCCCGAAAGTCGTTAATCTGCTTATCTGTTCTGTCTTGAAGACCCTGATGTTCGTCATGGCATAACACCTCATTGAAATCCCCACAACAGATCCATGGGCCATCCCATTGTGCACGCAGAAAACGGAGAAAATCCCAAAACTGGCATATGTTTTCTCTTCTTGGCTCTCCATAAATGAAAGTTGCTCTCCACACTGGTCCCTCTTCAAACTTGACATGAACATCAATGCATCTATTGTTGAATGCCTTCAGAGAAACATTTATAGAAGACCGCCGAAACAAACACAGGCCACCACTTTGCCCATCACTACTGACAGCAAAGGAGTTCGAATATCCCAAAGACCACATGAAATTCCTCGCATGTTGATCTTTCATCTTTGTCTCAGACAATAAGAGGAGGGTAGGACGATAGGTCTGCACCAACCAGCGCAACTTAGCAGCCGTGGCATCCGTACCCAAGCCTCGACAATTCTAGTTCATAAGACTCATAGTTGAGAAGGGGTGGGGGAGAAAAGCAGAGTTTGTACCTGCTGCACTCGGTTGTAGCTTCAATTGTTGTTATTTGTCCACCGTAGACTTCACATTCAGAGAAACTGGACGGGAGAGGAAGGCAAAGGAGGATGTGGGCACTGGACGGGGAAGGGAAGCGGAGGATGATGACAGGGGAGGAAGGCGAAGGAGGATATGGACGCTGGGAGGAGTGAGATGGGCAATTCTGAAAAACGAGGTGAGCGTTGAGAGGTACGCGATGGGGGTGGAAGGAGGCGCTGTACGGGGAGGGAAGCGGTGTCGGACGGCGGCGAGGGAGGGGCGCTAGGTAGGGAGAGGGCAGTGCTGAACGAAGGCGCAGAAGCGGAGGTCCGGTGATGGCAGGGCGAGGGGAAGATGGCAAGGATAGGCGGTGGAGCAACAGTCTGCTTGCGTATCTAACTTTTCCTCTCGCTTCAAGGTGAATCTGGGGATTTTGGGCATGGAGAAGAAGGATTAAACGGTGGAGGGGAAGCTGATCAAGGGGAATTAGAGAAGGATTTGGAGGAGAAGCATCAGCAAGAAGGGGGAAACAGCATATCGCCATACTCC
Organism: Puccinellia tenuiflora; assembly: GCA_012064385.1. Classification (NCBI taxonomy): domain Eukaryota; kingdom Viridiplantae; phylum Streptophyta; class Magnoliopsida; order Poales; family Poaceae; genus Puccinellia; species Puccinellia tenuiflora. The sequence continues at coordinate 498,362 of QRDG01001449.1, read as the reverse complement.
GGCATATCGCCAAACTCCGGCACGTCGCCACACTCCAGGAGAAGTTTTCAGACTTGAAGCTACAGAAATAAAGGTTGATGTGCTAGCTATCACGGATTCATCTGAGACGCTCATCTAACCGCGAAACTGTGAAGCAGAGTTGGCAAATGTTTGATCTCTGTGACCACTTGAACAGACATGTAGCCCAGTTTTTTTCCTTCTTTTGAGGAAGTAGCCCAGCTGGTTTTGGTTCAACCCGGCCTGATGACATGTGCTCAGGTTAGAAGCCCATTCATGTAACCGCAGATAGCGAGGCCCGCCCGCCAGCCCGCTCTCGCGAAAACGGCCTAAAACCCTAGCAATCCCCCAGCGTCGCCGCCGTTGGGAACATGAGCGGCGCGACGGGCACCGCCGACTTCTTCTACCGCGAGGCGCTGCGCCTCGGCTACGTGGCGCGCTCCGCCTTCAAGGTCAGCTTCTCGCTCGGCCGGCCCCGATCTCCTCCTGCTCCGCGCGCCGTGATCGATTAATATCTCACGCGACCTATTTTTGCTTCGCCTCTGCTGCTGCTGCAGCTGATACAGATACAGAAGCAGCACAAGCTCATCGCCCCGGGCGCCGCCGTGCTCGACCTCGGGTGCGCCCCCGGCGCGTGGCTCCAGGTGGCCTGCCAGAACCTGGGCCCGCTCGAGAAGGGCGGCGTGGTCGTCGGCGTTGATGTCAAGGTCCGCCGTTGCCGTCCAGGATGTCGTTTATTGGTCGCCGTGATTCGTGGAAAGGGATGTTGGTCTGATTTGGTGCCTGGTTGTTGCAGAGCAGAAGGTGAAGGTCCCCTCGGCGCACTGCGACTCAAGGGTCAGAACAGTATCTGCTAATGTGATGGCTCTGATGAAGCAGCAAGCTCGGGCAATGTCGCCACAGGTTCGACTGATAGCCTGCTATTATCTATTTACTGTGATTTTGTTGGATGCCGATTTTGCTAGATTAGTATAAATTAGGCAGTGGTCGAATTCCGAATAATGTCGCTTGGTTAGTTAGTTAATAACATCTCTGCTACTGAACTATAAATCCATATATGCTGAAGCCATCTGCAGAACATAAATAATCTGGAATAGTTTCTGCAAAAAAATATGTCTTACAAGAGTTCACACAAAGGGTACTGTGGATTATTCACTGGCAATACTTGTCAGAGAGAACTGTTAATTAACCAAAATCTGTGCGAAAACTTACTACAGTATAACCAGACTGTAGTTTGTCCATCAGCATATATGTGTAACAGATAGCAAGACACATAACTGCAAGGTTGACAAATATTTTGTGCAGAAGGAAGCGGCAGTTACTAGTTAGAGGTGCAGGTACACGAGACGAGAATGTCGTTGCGTATAATGCTGCATATTTTGAAGGAACAACATGTATCAATTAAACCACAGTTTGACTTGTCAGTATGTAGTTGATTGCTAGAACTTTTGAGACCGTTCTGTTTTATTCGTCGTCAGATATGTGGACAAACCTGACATCCTACCCATCCTTAAAACTATGAGGCTTGACCAATCTGATCACCGAAATTGCCTGTGCCCGATGATTAGAAATACCAAATGGAGGATTGTCGCCTATATTTGTCCGGTGATCTTGCTAGTGGTTGCTCTGTTTCTTTTGTTGGTTAATCAATGTCATTCTGTTGTGCAGGAAAGGGGATTTTCCGTGATATTATCCGACATGTGCCCAGTAGTTTCAGGGATCACAACCAAAGATGAAGCTATATCCTGTGAGTTGGGCATGCGTGCACTCTCTTTGGCAGTTGGCAAGATAAAAGTTAGAGAGTCATCCGACTATAGTGAGATTATGGAGAAGTATCAGAGCTCCACGGATCCTGATCCTGATGAGGATGGTGTTCTTAGACGTGGAGGCAGCCTAGTAATCAAGTTTCTCGAGAACGAGGATATACCAGGTTACCTGAATTTCTTAACAGTAGTTCTTGTTTTTGCTATAGCTGCCGTTGCTATCCAATCGAAAATAAATAGATAATCTAAGTTTGTATTGCGTTGCTGCAGGGTTTAGCAAATTCTGCAAAAAGAAGTTCAATAAAGTATCTTTGCTGAGGCCTAAGGCGACGAGATCTAGTTCGAGGGAGATATACATGATCTGCGAGGGTCTTCGGTAGAAGAGTGGCCACTAGGAGAAGGTGATGGCTTGCCATTCTCAAACAAACATCATTTTTGAAGGTTGTTGGCATGTGTTGCGTAGAGCGACTGGATGGAGGAACTCTTTACGAATATGCTGGTTGTTGAGCTTTAGTTCTGGAGAAGCCACTAGATCCTGCTAACTTCACCGGGAATTCAGGATGAATGAGTCTCTCCTGAGATTGGCGACGTGGTGATTGTTGCCTTTGTTAAAGAACAGTTATATTGGCTTGCCTTCCTGCTTTTAAAAGATAAATAGTTGTATTTTCTTTCATAACCGTGTTTATCGATCTCTGACCTGTGTGCTCTATCATCTGTCTTGAAGGCACTGGGCCATTGGCAGGGCTGGGCATCCGGTTTATGTGGTTGATATTGTTCAGTTTATTTATAATTTTGGTTTTCGTAAAATGGCCACTGAAATAATCACACGTAATTTAGACACCTAGCCATATGCACAGACATTAATCGGTCGGCATCAATCCGAGCAGTCAGAAGCTTATATTTAAGCTTATATTTTGATGCATCCTTTGTGGAAAGTTTGTTTCATTTTTTATTGATCAAAAAATTGGCGAAGGAACTTTTTGCTGTATCTTTTTTTTGTACCTTAGCGAATGTTGCGTAAAATAAGAATGATCTAATTCCCTGTATATGGAGCCTCTTTGGTTGATCTTTGTATTCAGTATTGGCATTCACTCACGAGTCACGATATTCAGCGTCCGTCGGTAAGGCATGATCGACCCAGGCCGATTCCCACCTCCCTTTTCCTCCAGCGCCTCGATTGAAGAGGATGTCACCAGATCTGCTGCCAAGACCATGCGCGAGCACAAGTTGCAGCATCCCTACGGCCTAATGTCAAACTCCACCATTACGGCAAACCAGAATCAAACCCTAGACCTAACTCTATCTGTGAACATCGGCGGGCCGGCGACCTCTCCACGTATACAGCGATGCAGCCACTAGCGCTGGGCGGAGTGGGTGCTATATGCCACCATCCAGTATGTAACATCAGCAGCGACAGAAACCTACTCAAATTGAAGCGTATGGCCAGTTGGCCACACAAACACAATCATACTATTGCTATTAGTAGTATGGAGGATAAGTTGGAGTTAACAGCGTAGGTATGAGTCAACATCAGGTGCAGCTAGAGCTAGCTAGCACCGGTGTAAACCCTTAACGAAATTTGACTATAAAACCGGCCTGTCCAGTCGCCAACTTGCCTCTCAAACCGTACAGCAATTGTGCAGCCATGGAGGAGGGGAAGAGCCACCTGCACAACCAGTTCCATCACAAGGTCGACATGGTCAATCCGGCCGTTGTCGCCATGGCCACCGAGGCGAGCAAGAAGCTGGATGAGAAGCACAACAGCCACGACCAAAGGCAGCACGCCGGCGGCGGGATGGACCTGGCGTCGCACGTCGATCTTAACATGATGTCCGATGCAATTCTAGTACGCATCTTGTATATATATACCACTGCTATAGCTAGCTTAATCAAATGTCCAGACGTTCTCGAGACGCTTACTTCTTGTCCTCTGTATGCAGCACAAGAGGTACGAGGCGGCAACAGGGCAGAGGCTGGCGGATAAGGTGGTCGGATTGTTTAGTGCCGAGGAGGTCGAGCAGCGTGAGGTGGCGAGGAAGGAGGAGGAGGCTGGCTCGGTGAAAAACGATGGAGTCTACCAGTTCTGATCGCCGCCGGCCGGCTATCCTCAAACTTGCGTGTTCTCAATAAGGAGTGCTATCTGCATCCGGCACATATGTGTACATGTATATAGCTCCCACGTCATGGTCTTTACTTACCCCCCAATATGTGAATGTGTGTAACTATTGTACGCAACGGCGCAACGCATGTCTCAATATAATAAGCGACCGCCCTGTCGTATTTGTTGAAAATAGTAAGAAAAAAAGTCATATGAACATTGGAGTACTCGGCAAAATCTGATTTTCCTTGTAGTGATCTTTTTTTTATATATTTGAATCAAGCTAATCACAACTCAATTGAATTTATCAGACGGTTGGCAGCAGAAGCCAAACCCCCAAAAGCAAACTAGAAAGGTTAATTACCTACCCTAAGGGCTCATTTGGTTGCAGGGGGAGAAATATCCAGGGAAAATAATCCCGGCCGGGAATCTGAGAAATCATGTGTAAAACTCCGGGATTCTTTTCCCGACCTCCGGAGTAGGGGAAAATACACCCCGGGAAAAGGCCGGGATCCCCCCGGGATTCCAGTTACCAAATGAGCCCTAAGCGAAGATCAACATGATCATCAGAGGACGAAGTAGCTATCGAGGAGGCAGGGTCGGCGGTGCGGGCGTGGGGGCGATGAGGTCGACGATGTTGTTTGCCAAACTGGAGAGCTCGACGTTAGCATTGTTCTCGTCGCTTATCGGATCCTTGTTGAACATCTGCATCAGGTCAAGGTCGCAGTAATCCGGCTGCCACGACGCGACCATGAGCTTGAACGACGCGGGGTGGAGACGGCCGGCGCGGAGGTCGTCAATGGCGCCGGCGACTGATCCTTGCATGACGTGGTACGCATCGACGCAACCCTGGAGCCCGCCCATCAGGTCGTTGAGATAACCAATTGTCTTAGTTATGTTGGCGCTGGTGTGCTCGGCCGCGGCGATGGCGAGACTGCGAGCATCCCTGGCGGACGCGGCGGCCGGGTTGGCGGACAGCGTTAGAACGCAGTAGTGGTAGGTAGACCTTCTGACTTGGCCACCGCGGCGCACATTGACCTGATAACGGATGAAGTGCGGCCGCCTCCCGCGGCAACCCCAGCGCCAGCGGCGGTGAGGAGGAGAAAGATCGGGAGAAGGTGGAAGAGATGGGATTGCTGTATGGTGGCCATGGCTTGTGTTTCTTTTTTTGCGGGAGAAAGGAAATGCTAGGCAGACTTCTTGGAAGGGAAACGCTTCCGTTCCTCCGGACGATGCGTCGTTTGCATCCTCCTGACTCTGAGCGCGACACGCGTCCCTCCAGGGTGGAGACAGCGATGGGACTAGGGGCCACCAACTGCCTTATCTATTATGATTTATTCTCCTCCATCCGTTCAATCCCCTTCCTTTCTGCTCTGATTCGTTCTCTCGCTCTGAAAAAAAAAAGCTCTGCAACGCTATGGCCATGGCCACATGAGGAGCTGGGAGGCGTTGTTGTGAGGAGCGCCGCCGATGCTTCTACGAGCGGCGGACGGACACTGCGAGTAGGTCGCGGTGGAGCTGAGAGGACCAAGCGCCCATGCTTCCTACGATGTCGGGCGGTGCTACTACCGGCGACGAGCAGTGCTTCCTAAGGTGTCGTGGGGTGCTACCACCGGCGAGTGCGGGTGGTGCGATCGAGGAAGTGGTGATACCACCGGCAGCGGACCTCTCGTCCTGCCCATCTTCTTCAAATTATTCTCCACAGGCACATCATGATGTCGTCAGCTTTCCCAGCCCTGGCCCGGCCATGCAGCCACGGAGCACCAGCTTAGGAGGATGGCGATGCTACCAGCGGTCGTCGCCGTTGCTACCATAGGAGCATCCGAGCATGACGATGCATGCTACCAGCCGTCGCCGTTGCTACCATAGGAGGATGAAGATGCTACCAGCAGTCGTCGTCGTTGCTACCATAGGAGCATCCGACCATGATGATGCTACCAGCCGTCGTCGTCGCTACCATAGGAGGATGAAGATGCTACCAACGTCCGTCGTCGGTGCTACCATAGGAGTGTTAGGGTAATAGACTGCTTGTTGTATTACCAGGGGCCAAAGGCCACATATATAGTACAGGTACAGGCAAATATACAGAAAGCCCCCTAACAGGTGGGGAAACTACAATATACACATATATACTCTAACACCCCCCCTCAAACTCATGGTGGATCCACAACACTGAGTTTGGAGAGTAAGAAGTCATGCTGCGCTCGGGTCTGTGCCTTTGTAAAGAAATCCGTCAACTGCAAATCTGAAGGCACATAATGAAGCGCAACAACCTGATCCTGTACCTGAGCACGTGTATAAAAAGCATCAACACCAATATGCTTGGTCAGCTCATGCTTGACCGGATCACGTGCAATACTGATAGCACCTGTACTGTCACACAAAGAGGAGTGGGTGTCGTAACAGAGACCCCAAAATCTGCAAGCAACCACCGTAACCAGGTCACCTCAGCAATCAACGAAGCCATAGCCCGCAGCTCAACCTCAACACTCGAACGGGAAACCGCTACCTGTTTCTTCGTCTTCCAAGCAACAAGCGAACCACCAAAAAACACACAGTAAGCAGAAAGTGAACGACAATCCGTAGTATCACTCGCCCACGTAGCATCCGAGTAACACTGGAGCTGGAGAGAGCTGGAACTAGGGAAGAAAAGACGACGAGTAATCGTGCCACGAAGATAACGAAGAACACGGAGGAGATTACTGTAGTGAACGGTGGTAGGAGCTAAGACAAACTGACTCATAATATGAACAGGATAAGAGATATCCGGGCGAGTGACAGCAAGGTAAACAAGACTCCCAACAAGATGACGATAACGTGTGGGATCAGAAAGAGGATCACCATCAGTAGGACGAAGCTTAACATTAAGCTCCATAGGAGTCTCAACAGTACGGTCATCACTAAGATCAGCCCGAGAAAGAAGATCCTGAATATACTTTTCCTGGGAGATAAAGAAGCCATCGGCTGTAGAAGAAACCTCAATCCCAAGAAAGTAGCGAAGAGGACCAAGATCAGACATGAGAAACTGCTCACGTAGACGAGACTTAACAAAGGCAATGTGCTCAGGGTCATCACCGGTGATGATCATGTCATCAACATAGAGAAGCAGCAAGGTCCGACACCGAGGAGAGGTGTAGACAAACAGTGCAGGATCATGAGCACTGGGAGAGAAGCCTGCGGCAATAACCACTGAGGAGAAGCGCTCAAACCAGGCACGAGGGGCCTGTTTCAGGCCATATAGAGATCGTCGAAGACGACAAACCATCCCATCAGGAACAGAATACCCAGGAGGAGGCTGCATATAAACCTCCTCACTCAACTCGCCATTAAGAAAAGCATTCTGAACATCAAGCTGGGACACAGACCAGCGTCGAACAGAAGCAACAGCAAGAAGAGTACGAACAGTGGTCATATGAGCCACAGGGGCAAAAGTCTCGTCATAGTCACGGCCGTGCTCCTGCTGAAAGCCACGAGCCACAAGACGCGCTTTATAGCGCTCGAGAGATCCATCAGAGCGGGTCTTAATTTTATAGACCCACTTACACGTGATAGGACGAACACCAGAAGGGGGAGAAACAAGATCCCAGGTGCCAGTGCGCTCAAGCGCAGCGATCTCCTCAGCCATGGCAAGCTGCCATTCAGGATGACGCTCAGCATCCCGATAAGAAGTCGGCTCGGAGACAACAGAAAGACCATACTTACTAAGAGTATAACGGTCAGGAGGACGACGCTGACGAATAGGCCGTGAATGGGAAGGCTCATCGGCGGAAGACGACTCATCAAAAGAAGAGGAAGAAGGAATAGGAGAAGGAGGAGCCGAAGCCGGAGAACGAGGAGTACTAGGCGGAGGAGAGGATGGCGCCGAAGATGGAGGAGGCGCACAAGAACTAGGAGGTGGAGAAGAGACAGCAGGAGGTGAATCAGGAAAAAGGAGAAAAGAGATATCATCCACCGGGTAAGTGCCAGAGGTGTGGCGAGGATAGAAAGAGCGCGCCTCATCAAACGTGACATCACGGGAGATGCGCATCCGACGACCAGCAGGGTCCCAACAGCGGTAGCCCTTATGCTCATCACTGTATCCAAGAAAAACACACTCAACAGACTGAGCGGTCAGTTTGGTGCGTTCGCGAGGAGGAAGAAGAACATAGCAAGCGCAACCAAATAAACGAAGAGCCGAGTAGTCTGGAGAGGTACCAGAAAGACGCTCAAGAGGAATGCCACCTTGAAGGGCAGCAGAAGGCTGAATGTTAATGAGGTAAGTCGACGTAGCAACAGCCTCAGCCCAGAAATGCGGCGGAAGAGAGGAAGCAATCATCATAGCACGGGTAGTCTCAAGAATATGACGATGCTTACGCTCGGCGACACCATTTTGAGCATGGGCGCCGGGACATGAGAACTAGGCAAGGGTGCCCTGCTCAGCAAGGACACCACGCAGGTGCTGGGAGATATACTCTCCTGCAGAATCAGCACGAAACACACGAATAGGAGTGGAATACTGAGTACGAACCATGGCCACAAAGCGCTGATAAATAGCAAGCACCTCACTGCGAGAGCGCATAAAAAATAACCAGGTGTACCGTGAAAAATCATCAATGAACAAAATATAGTATCGATGGCCCCCTTTAGAAGCAAAGGGTGCCGGACCCCAAACATCTGAATGAACTAAATCAAAAGGTCGCTGAGATACAGACGCACTAGTAGGATAGGGAAGCTGAATCTGTTTACCTAACCTACAACCCTGACACGAATGTAAAGACACATCTCCTGAGACAGACCCAGAAGACCACGACGAACTAATGACGATAAACGGGAGCCACAAAGATGACCCAGCCGATGATGCCACTGCTGAAAAGAGCCAGTGACAGAAGCAGCAACCGCAGAAAGACTGGCTGATGAAGTGTCAGCGGAAGGAACGCGAAGCCAGTCTAACTCCCATAGCCCCGGGGACTCAAGGCTGCGAGGGCCAGCTCCAACCAGGGCCTGTGTACGACGGTCCTGAACAGCACAAGAATCAGCGTCAAGAATGACGCGACAACCAGAATCAGTAAGCTGACTAGCAGAAAACAGGTTCATCTTAAGACTAGGAACATGAGAAACATCAGGAACAGAGAAAGAGGAAGTAGAAAGGGTGCCTCGACTGGAAACAGGAAGAGAGGTACCATCAGCCGTGATAACACGGACTGGAGAAATAAAAGAGCGAAGAGCAGAAAGAATAGAAGACGCAGAAGTCATATGGAAAGAAGCTCCAGAATCCAGATACCACGGGGATGACGTACCTGACTGTGTAGAAGGTGGTGGTCGCGCGGTGCCAGAAGAGCTAGGCACAGAACCAGCAGTACCCGTCGAGGAAGAGCCTGTAGAAGCGAGCAGACTACGAAGACCTCGGATAATGTCCTGATCAGACAGTGCAGCAGCAGAAGATCCTGAGAATCCAGCCTGGGCAACAGCAGAAGATCCTGAAGAACCAGCCTGCCTACGAGCATTGTACTGCTGACGTAAGCTGGGATCCCTCTTACAGCAGCTCGAGATATCATGACCAGGCCTGTTACAGTAGGCGCAGGGAGGACGAGGAGATGCACGGGGCTGCTGAGGCTGATTCTGGGCCGAAGGAGGAGAGAGTATCGGCGGACCTGGAGACCGTAACGAGGCTGGCGGCACAGAAGGACCACGAGCAGACGGCACAGGAGGACCACGAGCAGCAAGTACAGAGGGAAGCTCAAGAAGACCAGCACCACGAAGACGAGTCTCCTCAGCCCGAAGCTCAGCTAGGACCTCAGAGAGCGGAACACGACCACGGGCAAGCAGCTGGGCACGGCGCGGCTCAAACTCCTTGCGGAGCCGCGACAAGAACTCATAGACACGCTGAAACTCCAGATCCGCGCGCACAGTCAGACAGCAGGGACAGGTGCCACACACAGCTGTACGAAGAGAATCAAGCTGACGCCATATAGCAGCACTCTGAGTGTAGAAGTCATCAATAGTGGAATCACCCTGCTGAAGATCATGCTCCTGACGAACCACGAACAGGTAAAGAGCATCGCCAGACGGCTGATAGCGCTGACGAAGAAAAGTCCACTGAGCAGCAGCAGTGGGAAGACCCATGAACTCAGCAGCATACTGAGGCAGAACACTGGAAGTGAGAACAGCAGCAGCACGAGCATCCTCATCTATCCACTGAGCGTAGTCAGACAGATCCAGCCGGTACGTCGCAACAGCAGTAGAATGCTCCTGGACCTTCCCGTTATAATCAGCCAGAGCAGTGTCATAAGCACTCTGGGCTGCATCCTTAGCCTCCTGAGTAGCATCGGAAGCAAGGGCAACAGGCGGCGGCGCAATGGGTGCCAGAGGAGCAACGGGGCGCGGCGGACAAGAGACCTCGCCAGAAAGCACACCCCAAAGACGAAGACCGCGCATATGGACGCGCATGAAGGCAGCGAAATCAGGGTAATTCGCGCCATCAAAAATCACCGGGCAGCGAGGAATCGCAACATAGCCCGACGAGGAAGACATTGTACCTGTTTTTTTTTTTTTTTGGAAAGCAAACGCACGGGAAAGAACAGATCGAGCCGATCGAAGCAGCGGGAGCGACAGCAGCGGAGGACGGCCGGGCGGATCGGGAGCAGCAGGCGACCTGGAGAGCGGAAGCGGCAGCAGCGGATCGAGCCGATCGGATCGGGAGCGGGCAGCAGTGGAGGTCGGCCGGCCGGATCGGAAGCGGCAGCAGTGGCGGTCGGCCGGCCGGATCGGGAGCGGGCAGGGCACCGGAGCGGGAGGCTGGAGAAGAAGGCCGCGGCGGACCGGAGCGAGGCCGGCGCGGGGACGGGCAACCGAGGACGAGCCGGCACCACGACCGCAGAGGAGATGACGGCGGGGCGAGCGAGCGCAGGGAAAACCGGAGGCGGGGAGCTCGGCCCGGTGGAGGCGGGTCAGTGCGGGAGGCAAGTGGAGGGTGGCCGGGTTTGCAGGCGGCGAGGAAGAGGCGGCGGCGGCGACCGGGCGCGGCGGCGAGATGCCGAGGCGGGCGGCGGCTGCGCCTGCGAGGAGAAAAGAAACCCTATGGCTCTGATACCATGTTAGGGTAATAGACTGCTTGTTGTATTACCAGGGGCCAAAGGCCACATATATAGTACAGGTACAGGCAAATATACAGAAAGCCCCCTAACAGGTGGGAAAACTACAATATACACATATATACTCTAACAAGGAGGATGACGATGCTACCGGCGTCCGTCGCCGTTGCTACCATAGGAGGACGATGATGCTATCAGTGTCCATCGCCGGTGCTACCAATTTCGGCCAGCAGTGCTGCGAGCGGAAGGCCGCGGTGCTACCAGCTAGGGTTGACGACGCTGTGAGCCGGCGAGATACCTCGCTAGAGTTGTGAGCCATGGACATGGTGAGGGTTTGTTTGCGTGTGTTCTGTATGCTTGGGTTCCTGCTTTTTCCAGTGCATGGTGTATCTCGCGAATACCTTTGAGAAGATGAAAGCGACGTTCAATCTGGGACCCACCCATGTGCAGAGCGATTTGTTTACTTTTAGGTAACGATTCGCGTGAGGGGAGCCAAAGATGTTGATCCGATGGTTCACGTTGACTGCATCGGACGGCGCGCGGGGCGGAGGATCGTACGGATCGATCGTCCGGGGGACGCTTAGCGCTGCCCTTCTTGGAACCGGGTGATGTCCGGGTTGGTTGACCAGTTCTAGTGATGGACCGATCAATGTCTGTTGGGACCCAGTCCAATCCAAGATGCGTGGATCACCACCGCTTGAGTACTTGGCCGCCCGGTCTACTCTCTGACTCAGAAATTTGAGAAGCACTAGTACAGGCGTGCAGGCATACTCTGTTAGCTGCTGTCGAGAAGGGTACCCAAAATGTGAGAAGCACTAGCACCCTGTACCCGCATAGATTAATTTTGTCCATTGCACACGGTTTTTGGAACCATCGATATGCGCATGCATAGACGACGCGGTGTCACATCGCACACGGTGTACAAATAGTCTGCGATGCGGATAACTCCCCTCATGATTATTAGATTTTATATAATCGTATGTGATAACTCGGATATTCGGTTTCGATCACCTGGAACTCTCGGTGCGGGTGCGTAACCGCAACGACATCCAGAGGAGGGTTACACCCACGGGCATCGCCACTGTCGGTGCCGAACGCTAGGCTATATCGGCCATAACAACCGTACCTCTGCGCACACCAAGAGTCGGCCATGCAATCTTCCCTGGTCGCCGCCCCGACGTCCAAGCTCGTGTGGACGATCCCACAACCCCTTTGAATGTACAGGGATGAGCACACATGATTTGATCCCGCCTCGACCAGATCCAACCTAATTGCAACCGGCGGAGGAGATGGAATGGCAGTGGAGGGCGGCGAGTACTGCTAACGTAGGGCATCTGTGTTCCCCCAAACCACCCTGCAACACAGTCAGAGGGTCCTCGCCTACGCCCAGATCTAGCCGGCGCCCACCATCTCCATGGCCAAGCCACTGTAGGTGGTTGACAACCCCACCCCCGCATGCCTCCATTCCAACTGCATGCCCCGACGCCCACCGTAATCGAAGCAACACCGCCCAAGCACCACCGCCACCTACTTGCACCGTCATCATGCGGGACCTGCCCCGACCAGGGCCCCAAGCGCGTCGACGGCTGGGAGAGAGGGGTCAAGTCGCCATGCAGTGAGGTCGCCCCCTTCGCCCGGGGGAGGATGGTGTCTTAGACATAGAGGTAGCTTAGTAATCAAGATTCTAGAGAATGTGGATATACCAGGTTACATGAAGACCTTAACATTAGATTATGTCTTTCGTTTTGCTGCACTCTATATATAGCAATGACGAATCATCTTTAGTATTGCATTCTTGCAAGATTTAGCGAGTTCTGCAAAAGATAAGTTTAAGAAAGTATCTCTACTCAGGCCCAAGGCAACGAGATCTAGCTCGAGGGAGATCTACATGATATGCGAAGGTTTGCGGTATAAGATGGTTGTAGATCTTTGGGCTTGATTAAGCATGGGTTCCTGCTAACTTGAGTGGGAATTCAAGATTAGTAAGTTGAGTAAAACTAAATGCTGATGGCGTGTGTGTGTGTGTGTGTTTTTCCTTTGACCAGGATGGTGTGTGTTGTTGCCTTGGTTAAACAACAGTTGTATTATTGGCTTTACTTTCCTGCTTTTAGATGAAAAAAATAGTGATATTTCCTTGCTTCATCTTTTATTATCGGGTAGATTGTGCTGTTATTTACGCCCACGCACACTAGGCCCACAGGCCTGGCCCCGTCTCGTTGGGCCGAGCCGGCATCTTCCTTGATGCTCCGCGCCCACCGATCAGCATATCCGTTGTCCGGTTAAGCATCAAGGAATCCATGAAACGCGCCCCAGATTGGAAGCACGAGCGAGAAGCTCTGAGCCGTGCAGCAGCTCTGTGTGTCAATGCCCCGGCGCCACGTACTCTCGACCGGGCCACGCTGGCGCGCGCTTTTGCTGCCCGCACGACGGAGGTTGCTCCACGTGGTGGCTTCCTCCGCCACAACTCCTCTGCGGCGGCGAGGAGTCTGGATGGCCCGAGGAGCTCGATATGCTCGATCGATCCAGGGTGTTCTTTGTATACCGTAGAGACATAAATAAATCGTCAAATGTTGGAGGCCGTGTTTGAACCTCGGTTCGCCTCGGATCCATTGCGACTCTGAATCACCGAGTTACCTTGTCGTCTGAATTACTGGTGTTGCCATCACCTTCAGAATCAGATGACACAGAACGACGACCCTTCAGGCTTTCACCAGCCAAGACATCGTGTTCGAGTTATTATTCTACTACTGCAAACTTTGGATGTAGAGGAAAGTAGCAGATAGAATTTGGTAGAGAAATAGTGTGATTTCTTGGAGCCGTGCGGTTTGTGTCACGGGAGTGGGAAACTCATGGCCGCAGAGGATCCGAGGCGGAGCTCTAGACCATTCCGCCACCATCGACCGACGGCGGTTCCCGCGCGTTCGCGAGCCGCTGCCACGTAACCCCTCCGGCCATCCCACTCCCACCCCATCTCCCACGCGCTCCAGCTCTCACCCCGTCACCGACGGCCGGGACCCGTACTCGCGGTCGCCCCACGGTCGCAACGCCGCTGTACTCCACTCCCTCTTCGCTCCCCAGCTTGTACCATCGCATTGCCATCACCCCACCCACCGCCGGTACTACTAGTGCCACTATATATAGTCCTGCACTTTGGCTCGTCTGGTTGCTCACTTCACTTCGCACTTATCTGCCCAAGCATAGCTATCCAGCTGCTGCGCAAGCGCAAGCTAGATTGTTTTTTTTTTTCATTTCCCAAGTAGTACTAGCTAGCTAGAGACAGAAATTAATCTCTATAGGGAAGAAGATATGGAGGTGGAGATGCTGATGGAGTATGGTGGCGATGGGGTGGCGGAGGAGCAGGGCTGGGAGACGCCCAGGAGGGAGGAGTGCCGCATCCCGGCGGTGCTGCCGTGCCCGCCGCCGCCGGCGAGGAAGAAGCCTGCCACGGTGCAGCTCGGCAAGGTGGCGCCGCGCCGGGAGCCGCCCAAGGGTGGGTACTTCCAGCCGCCGGACATCGAATCCCTCTTCCTGCTCGCGCCGCCGCGGAGGCAGTACGCCGCCTCCACCTGCGCGTAATCGATCGGTCAATCCTCTGCAGCACTACAAGCTAGTAGAACAGCTGCGGCTAGCTGTTGTAGGGATGGATTACACATGTCTGCACATCTCGTTTTGGTTTTTGAGAGAGGAGGATGTGGCGGCCGTGTGCGTTTAGCTAGGTTCCTCTTTTGCTTCCGTGATGTGGAAATTGTATCGAGCAGATCACCAAAACTGCTTGTAGTTGCATGTGTCCCTGCTAGCTAGGCATATTCGGGGGATTAGGATTAGGACAAGTTCGAGAGTGTAGCTGTAAATAAAAACAAGTGTGTGCCATGTTTGTAAATGTTGTTGCAAGTTGAAAAACAATGTTCTCCTCGTTACTTATTTGGCTCCTTGTTCTTCCAACATTTATTTCTGCTTTTTTGAGAAGCTGCTTCCAGGACCAAATTTCTCTGAACCTGCAAGTTCTTGTTGAGTGGATCATCGATCTATTAAGAACCTTCTTTTTATAACGGCAAAAGCTTTCTCTTAATTAAGAGAAGAAAGTAGCAGGAGACGTGTGCATAGTATAAAATGTTACGGGAATTCACAATTAAAAATCGAAAAATAGTGAAGCATTTAAAAAATTTCAGAAAAAAACGGTGACGATTCTGTGGTGAAATGATATTTGTAGTACTATGTGCAAAAAGAAAAAAATAAGTTACCAAAATAGGATTAAAAAAACATTTTGTAAAGCACTGTTTTTTTACCGAGAACACCTTATGTGTCATTTTATACTTAACACTTTATATGTCATTTTATTGAGCTCTTTTACGGTGATTGGGACGGAACTCGGTACCGTTAAGTCTATTTTTTTAACCGTTAATTAAAACATTCTTTTTGCAACCGTTGATTAAGACATCAGTACATATACAACGCTTACATATACAACGCGTAAACAGATTTGAGCAGAATAATAGGGAGATCGGATGCACTGTTGGTAGGTTACTACTGTGTGCTTGCTCTCTCTCCCATGGTGGGATGCATGCATACAGGGAGATCAAATAAAAGCTTTAGGCGAGGATGAGGCTGTCAGCGACGATGGGTGGCCGATATAAAGTACTCTGTCCGTCGGCCCGTGGCATGTCCGCCGTCCCAACCGTTGCTCACTCACCATACGGCAGGTCCCACGCGACTTCCCAGCGGTTCTGGCTCGTAGGCGTTTAACACGTCGTGCTCGTAGACGGGCACAGGTTCTACCATGTGAGGTTTAAGGAAAAAATTCGACCACACAACAAACGGACAGTCCCAGTCTAGTATCATAACAGACAAACAATGCGTAGGTTATGCGGTGCCATCAGAAGGAATATGGCGGGGAGTTTGGAGGCCATCATGGCGCGTTCCATGGTGTTGGTGAGAAGACCATTTCAATTTATCGAACACCTTGAGTGCATGGAATGTGTGCGACCGTTCCTGTTACCAAAGTGTTTATTATCTTGAGCTAACACATCCATTTAGCTTATCAACAGAGTGACGCTAGGTGGCGTGAGTGTTTCTACTTGTAACGAGTGAGGTACCAGGAACACCAGCGACATACCATTAGCAATGGTCGTCGCTCTAGAGCAGTCACCGACAGATCCACGTACACACCTGTCGGCGGAGGAGGGGTACGTCATAGGAGAGCACGCAGCTCCGCACCCCCACGCCACCTACACATCCGGGAGTGGCTCTTCCCGTGTATGTTTCAGATCCTCAACCGCGTCTCTTGTTTGGTCGTTTGCTCTTTGTCACCTTGATCTGGTGGTCAGCAGAGCTGCAAGCACATGCTACGCGCCAACATCCGGCCGACGGGAGCCGGCAAGCGCCACCGCCCACCTCGCCTTCACCGAGCAGCAACACTAGCACATCCGTCTAGCACGTCGCTCCTATGCTTGCCGGAGAGAGAACAACCGAAAGAGGGAGATGATGAGCGTGTCAACGTGAGTCAGGGCAGCTCCATCACAAAACGACTGCATGTGCCTCCCTTCACTCGCCAGGTCCACGGCGAGGGGGCAGCTGGCGCTCCTTCCTCCCCTACAGCCAGCGGCCGACGCTGTGGTGCCTCCCTTCACTCGTCAGGTCCACGGCGAGGGGGCAGCTGCTGGAGTGAAGAATGTGGGGAATTGTTGATCTGCTCGACCTCGCGGCTGTCGGCGGTGATTGGGTGCAGCGGTGAGAGGAGAATGGAACGAAGAGAGTTAGAGAGAGAGAGGTGGACAGCTGGGGTTATTATAGCCTCAAAAGTTAAAATAAATATGTATGGGTCCCACATAATTTCGATACCGTCCCCGCATAATTTCGGTACCGTCCCCACACTTTTGGTTCCGTCAGGTTCCGTCAATTTGGTTCCGTCTATTTTAGCACCATTAGATCGGACTGATGGACGGTCTCTAAAATTGCCAACCACCGTAAAACTTATACATTTTATTATGAAACTTAACATGTTACGGGAATTCACAAAAGGCTCCCCATCTGCCCGATTAAAAATCGAAAAATAGTGAAGCATTTAAAAAATTTCAGAAAAAAACGGTGACGATTCTGTGGTGAAATGATATTTGTAGTACTATGTGCAAAAAGAAAAAAATAAGTTACCAAAATAGGATTAAAAAAACATTTTGTA
This sequence comes from Puccinellia tenuiflora, assembly GCA_012064385.1. NCBI lineage: Eukaryota > Viridiplantae > Streptophyta > Magnoliopsida > Poales > Poaceae > Puccinellia > Puccinellia tenuiflora. The sequence continues at coordinate 481,259 of QRDG01001449.1, read as the reverse complement.
AAGCACTGTTTTTTTTACCGAGAACACCTTATGTGTCATTTTATACTTAACACTTTATATGTCATTTTATTGAGCTCTTTTACGGTGATTGGGACGGAACTCGGTACCGTTAAGTCTATTTTTTTAACCGTTAATTAAAACATTCTTTTTGCAACCGTTGATTAAGACATCAGTACATATACAACGCGTAAACAGATTTGAGCAGAATAATAGGGAGATCGGATGCACTGTTGGTAGGTTACTACTGTGTGCTTGCTCTCTCTCCCCATGGTGGGATGCATGCATACAGGGAGATCAAACAAAAGCTTTAGGCGAGGATGAGGCTGTCAGCGACGATGGGTGGCCGATATAAAGTACTCTGTCCGTCGGCCCGTGGCATGTCCGCCGTCCCAACCGTTGCTCACTCACCATACGGCAGGTCCCACGCGACTTCCCAGCGGTTCTGGCTCGTAGGCGTTTAACACGTCGTGCTCGTAGACGGGCACAGGTTCTACCATGTGAGGTTTAAGGAAAAAATTCGACCACACAACAAACGGACAGTCCCAGTCTAGTATCATAACAGACAAACAATGCGTAGGTTATGCGGTGCCATCAGAGGGAATATGGCGGGGAGTTTGGAGGCCATCATGGCGCGTTCCATGGTGTTGGTGAGAAGACCATTTCAATTTATCGAACACCTTGAGTGCATGGAATGTGTGCGACCGTTCCTGTTACCAAAGTGTTTATTATCTTGAGCTAACACATCCATTTAGCTTATCAACAGAGTGACGCTAGGTGGCGTGAGTGTTTCTACTTGTAACGAGTGAGGTACCAGGAACACCAGCGACATACCATTAGCAATGGTCGTCGCTCTAGAGCAGTCACCGACAGATCCACGTACACACCTGTCGGCGGAGGAGGGGTACGTCATAGGAGAGCACGCAGCTCCGCACCCCCACGCCACCTACACATCCGGGAGTGGCTCTTCCCGTGTATGTTTCAGATCCTCAACCGCGTCTCTTGTTTGGTCGTTTGCTCTTTGTCACCTTGATCTGGTGGTCAGCAGAGCTGCAAGCACATGCTACGCGCCAACATCCGGCCGACGGGAGCCGGCAAGCGCCACCGCCCACCTCGCCTTCACCGAGCAGCAACACTAGCACATCCGTCTAGCACGTCGCTCCTATGCTTGCCGGAGAGAGAACAACCGAAAGAGGGAGATGATGAGCGTGTCAACGTGAGTCAGGGCAGCTCCATCACAAAACGACTGCATGTGCCTCCCTTCACTCGCCAGGTCCACGGCGAGGGGGCAGCTGGCGCTCCTTCCTCCCCTACAGCCAGCGGCCGACGCTGTGGTGCCTCCCTTCACTCGTCAGGTCCACGGCGAGGGGGCAGCTGCTGGAGTGAAGAATGTGGGGAATTGTTGATCTGCTCGACCTCGCGGCTGTCGGCGGTGATTGGGTGCAGCGGTGAGAGGAGAATGGAACGAAGAGAGTTAGAGAGAGAGAGGTGGACAGCTGGGGTTATTATAGCCTCAAAAGTTAAAATAAATAGGTATGGGTCCCACATAATTTCGATACCGTCCCCGCATAATTTCGGTACCGTCCCCACACTTTTGGTTCCGTCAGGTTCCGTCAATTTGGTTCCGTCTATTTTAGCACCATTAGATCGGACTGATGGACGGTCTCTAAAATTGCCAACCACCGTAAAACTTATACATTTTATTATGAAACTTAACATGTTACGGGAATTCACAAAAGGCTCCCCATCTGCCCGATTAAAAATCGAAAAATAGTGAAGCATTTAAAAAATTTCAGAAAAAAACGGTGTCGATTCTGTGGTGAAATGATATTTGTAGTACTATGTGCAAAAAGAAAAAAATAAGTTACCAAAATAGGATTAAAAAACATTTTGTAAAGCACTGTTTTTTTTTACCGAGAACACCTTATGTGTCATTTTATACTTAACACTTTATATGTCATTTTATTATGAAACTTAACACGTAATATAGAACACTACGTCCGTAAAAAATTGCATTTTCAAACCTTTTAAAACGGTATACTATTATTTTTCCTTTTTATCCAGCTGTTCGGCCGGCGCTGTTTGCTGGCCGTTCGGCCCCAGTCGGCGATTTTTGATCGAAAAAATATCAGAAATCTCATAAAACATAATTTTTTAATAGTTCAACAAATCAAACTCATAATTTTTATCATATATTTTAACATAAAAATTAATATAAATAGTTAAATCAACACAACTCATAATTTAACAAGTTTTGAAGCATAAATTATAGTAACCTAGGCCTCAGTCTTTGAGTGTCTTTGAGCCTTGACAGATGATTCACCAAATCTTTATGCAATTGTTGAATTGATTAAGTAGTCCCGGTGCCTCTGGTTGCTCGTGGGGCGCCCTGACACCGCGTCACATTCTGCGCGTACAGTCCGGCCAGACAGATGAGGACCAGCAAGTGCTCTTTGTCGATAGCGGCGTCGATGCTTCCTCTTCTATCAGAGCGGCGAGCATCTCCTTGTCGTCGGAGTCCATCGCCGAGCAGGCAAAATGTCAAACACCTCGGGGCGTGGTGGGCTTCCTCTTCCATCATAGCGGCGAGCATCTTCTCGTCGTTGGAGTCCATCGCTGAGCAAGCAAAATACCGAACACCTCACAGGCGTGGTGGGCGACGCCGACTCACCATGAAAACTTGGTCACTGGTGAGATGGAGGTGGAGGGTCTGCTGCGGCATGTTTTTTGCGGTGGAAGGGTGGTGCCGCGGCGGGGGCATGGAAGCAAGGGGAATGATAGAAGGTGGGAGAATCTAAGTGGGAAATCTGCGTTGTCTCGCTGAAAGAGCTGGCCCACGCGGTTTGTTTCTTTTGCCGACGCCCAAACGACCCCAGTGCGATGAGTTCGGCCTGAAAACGCCAGATGACTTTTCGGTCAAAGCCGGCGAAAATCAAGAGCCTGAAAGGTGAGTGAGAGAAAAACCTTCCACTGAGGAAGAAAAAAAGGTCCTGAAGGTCTCTCGAGGGGCGGGTTGAGTTGCTCTTACATCCCATGTGCCCACTATCACAAAAGTGCACACGATCTCAGCCTCGCGCAGGTCACAATTTAGTATAAATGAATACTTTTCGTTGGGTGGAGTTTTTTTGGTTTCCAACCTCCAGTACTCTCTTTTGGGTGAACTTATTGATACATCAATTTAAATATGGGTCAACCTCCTAGACAAAAAAATCACATAAAAACACTATTCTTATGGCATTAGGCTACCTGAATGCTTAGTTCGCCTATCTACTTTTTTATCCCAGCGATGATGACTTTCAACTGGCGTGTGTCTTTAAGCATGTGGATATTTTTATCATTTAAAATATGTCCACAAACAAGGATCATAAGGGAAGTAAGGCCTTGCTAACTATTGTTGGAAAGTTCAACAAGAGAGGTCCATTGGTTGAACGACAAAGATCATGGATGTCCATCAGTCGATGATGTTTACTACACATTTCTATTTTACACTCTTTTAGATCTCCAAGTGAAGATATTTGTAGGTCATTAATAAATTTTCTTAAGTGAATAACCTAAAGTGTATCAAACACCGTGAGGTTGTAGGTTGAAAATTATCACTCTCAAGCAATACAAGAATTGAGATATCCACAACAGACCTAATACAATTGTCAGCTGTATATATACACTAGTTCGACGAAGAGATGATAAAATATTTGTAATATGAATAGTAAAAAAATCTATAATAAAAATAGCAACATGGTAACAAGTAGAAAAAACTGAAAGTAAACGGGTTTCAGTGCATGTAAATAAGGATTACGGTTCATACTTTTACTAGTGACGACTCTTAAAATTGTTAACATAATTAAACATATGATATCCTTTCAGAGCATGCATGATAATGATTACTTTGAGTTCATTGTTCTTGTGGATCAAAACAGGATGAAACTTACATAGGACTACAAAAGCACACCTTAAAGTTCGTCTTTCTAATACATGGACACTCCACGCTGTCACGTTGAGCATCCAAAATCATACAAAACAAACACCTAATGATTTATGTCTTTCTAATCTATTATTCATAAAGTCCCAACGGGCACATGCTTCCTGAGATTATACTAAACATGCATCAAGTTATCTCATGATTTCATTATTCAATCTAACATATATAGAACAAACTTATGATCAATATTGTTATAATCATCCTTAGAGACCCATGGGCCTCCCAAAATTATACTAGACATAAATCAAGTGAACAATATCATATCCAGTACATAAGAAAATAGAGAGGGAAACATCATACAACTACATTAACAAACCTCATGGTCACAATCAAGATCACATCATGGTGGAGAGATAACCACATAGCTACGGCTAGAAGCCCTCAGTCTTGGGGAGGGACTACTCCCACTGTCCCACATCATCATGGGGCAGCACGGTTAATGAAGATGGTTCCGGAGGTGGACCCCGTCCTGGTAGGGAGTTTCTACACAATGGCGACTACTCCGTATCGTGAAAATAAAAATCGTCGGGGGGGGGGGGGGGTCCTAAGGCGGTGCCCGAGGAGGCGGCACGGGTGGCTGGCGCGGGCAAGGCCTGGGCCGTGGCCCATCCCGCGTGGCGGCCCTCCCATGGTCCAACTTATGGATTTGTGGCTTATTTCTCCCGAAAGAATTTGGTATTTTTTACAGTTTTTTTGAGAAACTTTATTTTTCGTCTTTTTCTGTAGTGCGCAGACAAATAACCAGAAACTGGTGCTAGACACTGAATTAATAGGTTAGTCCAATAAAACACTCTAAAACCATAGTAAAACATGTAGTAATGATATAAAAGTAGCATGAAATGATAAAAAAATATAGTTACGCTTTGATCGTATAAGTCGACGACGGAGATCATGGATCCAATACTGAATTGAGACATCATGAAGGCCGGTCCATTCTCCAAACGTGAGACGACATTTGTAGAATAAGTAGGAGTGGTCTCGTGGTGAAGCCTGCAAAGTTAGTAAAGATCGTAGTTAGGTCCACCTCATCTTTGGAGGAGGTCAACACTCAACACCCTATCATTCATGACAAGCAAAAAATAAACACTTAGGAGGAGCCGAGGTCTTTCAAAAGATGGTTACCGTGTTTGAATATATATATGCGGCCAAGGAACTGGAGGTTGGAGGCTGATTCCACTAAATATCATCAATCAATAGTGAATTTCCAACGAATGGAGTCGTCAATCCCGACTTGGTTGGTTGCTTAAATTTTTTGCCCGCAAAATTCTCAGAAGTGTTGATCCAACTAACCCAGCCTAACTGTTGTTTTCCATGAATTTAAGAACGATGCAATTCTTTTTAGATGAGCAGAAATTTTTGAGACCCTTCTTTAGAATGAGAACAACAAGATATGTACTCTCCAAGAACTACTTATCTCGCAAGGGTTACTCTTATGCGATCCACAGTCTAAGAAGCCCATCTGTGTGAAAATTTTAGAAATTCTGCCCCCGACAGGAGTTAAACTCTGGTTGTTGAGTGCGCCACTGCGATCTGCCCCGTTCTCCATTTTGCAAGCAACAAGGTTTATTTTTAAGTATATGTATCTATTTAAGTACCAATGCTCGGCTTCGTATCAAAGTAATACCAGGAGCTCCTGCTCTCTCGTGCACGTTCTCACCTACTCCAGCCATGGATAAAAAAAAGAGGTTATTCTTAGGGCGAGTAATTTTTTTCCTAGCGATAAAATGGGATTCTATTGCCAGTTCAGTTTGGTGTACGTTTCGATTTATTTCTTACTCTCTTGGGGAAGTGTGTGGGATTTCATGGACCTGAAAAAACTACTAACTCCGATCCGTAACAAAGCATCGCAGTTTTAAATTAGACTCAAACTCAAAACTGAGACACTTATTAGCCGAATCTAGGACAATCACCAGCACTGCGCTGCGCGTCCAACACGGCCCCAAATGTTCTGGGCCTTGACGGGGAAATAGACAGGCGGCCCAAGATGCGTCTCCTCCCGACCTGAGAAGCGCACGGCAGGTTCGAGAACACTCTGGACTCCGCCGCCGCGGCTTCTCCCCTTTCCCCACGACCGACGAAGAGGGAGACAGAGAGAGCAGTACAAAAGGAGACGAAGGCACCCAAGAAAGAGGCAGCAACCTCAATCAACTTCCCGCGGCACGCACACCTAATCACAAATCGCGTCGTCTCTCCGGCAGCAGCAGCATCATCCCTGCGAGAAGATGGCCAAGGAAGGAGGAGGGCCCGACTGGAACGGTCTGCTCAAGTGGAGCCTCGCCCACGGCGGCGACGGCACCAGCCAGCCGCGCGCCCTCAGGTCCGTCCAGATCCCCCCCTCTCCCGTGCCCCCTCCTCGTATGGCTACGCTACCACGCCGTTTCGTGGTTCTACTGCGCATCAATTAGGATTCAGGTTCTCTGTGGGTTCCACTGCGTACCAGTTGAGGTTCAGATTTTATCGCTAGAGTTGCTTGTTCTAGCGTGTACTATCAATTGGGATTCAGATTTCAAGGCTAGAGTTTCTGGTTTCTAGTCTACCGGTTCGTGTCTATGAGACAATCATGATGAGCTAGCTGTATTGTTTTCGTTAAATTGTCGCCGTGCTTGCAGCTAGGATACTGTTCTATTTGGATTGATGCAGTTCCTAATGTTATATTTGATTAAACGAAGATGTCGTAGAGCTCATTGGCTGTTTGTTTGATCTAGAAGTCTAGGTACTGTTCAAGCCTTTAGTTTTTCTTGCTTGGAGCCGTTCAATATTCAGTTGAAAACGATCAAAAGACATTCTGAGTATCCGTGTTGTTTGTTAATAGTTCCCTTGATTTCCGGTTCGCAGCGAGGAGGACAGGAAATGGTTTATGGAGGCGATGCAGGCGAATACGATCGATGTTGTTGCCAGGATGAAGGAGATTGCCCAGGTGATGAAAACCCCTGATGATGTGCTGCAGTCTCATGGCGTGACTACAGAGAACATTGAAGGTACCTTTCCAAGTATTCATATTCTTTTATCCCATCATGCTTTCGTTCACAAATCGAACATTTGCTTATCATGGCTCTTACCTGCTGTAACATTTAGCTGTTATATACCCCACAGCACTGTTTAGATTCTCATGTTCACACCTGAGAGTACGTCATATGTTCTTGTAAATGAATGCTTCAATTATATAACTAGAATCGTGGAACTATGTTTATATTCATAGTATTTGCATGTCTGTGCTAGAGGATATGTTAGATAAATTAAATGTGGCAAACACTGTTACCGGATGAGCGACTACAGCGATGGACAGTAATTCCTGTACTGATATATGCAGTTGGCTTGCCTTCCTTCCACCTTTATATATGATGCAAATTTATTTTACTTGTACTTGATTGTGCAATTGTGCGTGGTGCAGCATTGTTGACACTTTCTGATAAACACGTGGGGCGAGGGAAACATTGTTGCAAGTGCCATGAAGTTTTTCTGTTTACGTGTTTCTTCTTTTATATCTTCCCGCTTCATGTTGTAAATGCAGCATATGACTATTTGGATCGGCTACTGCTTTTCCTTTAATACCCTCTGTGCATGTATAGAAGTCCCTTCTGCACCTGAATCTGATTTGNTATGTGCAAGCTAAAGTCCATTTGAGTTGACCATTTCCTAAATTTATGCCCAGATATGCTGGATGAGTTGCAAGAGCACGTGGAATCCATTGATTCGCAAATGGTAAGATCACAGATGAATTGATTGATGATCTCTCTGTTTTACATGGTTATTTTGTAGTTAACCTAATGGAAAATCGTTTATGGTCTATTTGTCCAAGAAGATCTTCATTCTATTGGTGGATTAGATCCTCTTACTTGTTACCCTGAAAAATTCACCATGCTGGCATCCGAGCAAAGGCAGCAGAAGTTGTGAGCACAGTTGTCCAGAATAACCCGAAAAGCCAGCAACTTGTCATGGAATCTAATGGACTGGAGCCACTGTTGACAAACTTCAGGTCTGACCCTAGCACCTAATGCACGCACAAAGCTCTCGGAGCTATATCTTTGTAAGTCATTTTTCTTTGTTTTCGTGTTTCTGCATTCATATATGGCAAACAATTGCATGCAAGGACCGCTAGGTCAATTTCGTGCACGTTCTTTTGTTCTTCATGCTAATCATTGATATCATATCCTCTTGTTGCAGCTCTTATTTCGTAACAACCCAGCCTGGACTTGCTGCATTTCGCCTAGGAATGGCTATGCTGCACTGAAAGATGCGCTTGCTTCTGATGATGCTAGACTTCAGAGGTACGTCATGTCATATCCAGAACAGCATTATGCCCCATTTATTAAGAGATTTTTGTGATTTGTCTTAGTTGGTGAAGGACAATACTATACACCAGAACCATCTTACCTTGTATCCAAGAAATCATATCTTCTAGTGGAAATTATGTACAGCAACAGCTTGCATGTCAACCCTTAAGGAGCTCCAAGGAAGTTTTTTTTTAAATCATGCAACCTATGCTCTTCCGTAGGACAAATCTCTTGCTATGGAATGATCATATGTCCGCATATGCGAGGCCATTGTTTGTTCATGCTGGTGTTTTTGTATTGGATTCTCTTAGTTCTGACTCAGAAATTTCCTATGCTATTTGAATCATGCACCTGGAATGTCCAACACTTTTGCTTTCTGTATCGTCTCAGGAAAGCTCTGCATCTCACACAATACCTACTGCACAACAAGGCGGATAGGAGCGCCGCTACTGAGCTTGTCTGCCGAATCTAATGGTGCACCTCGCATCCAGTGACGATTTGGAGTCCGAGAGGCTGCCTTGGGCGGTCTTCTTGACCTGGCGCGTGACCATACATTACCTGATCAAGACAAGCTGAAAGATATCCTTAAGACCCGAATCGAAGGCATCAGGCAATGGGACGCCGACGACCTCCAAGCAGCTCGCGAGGAGCGACAGCTTGTGGACTCCCTCTGAAGGAGTGTTACGATGAGCCGTCGTCTCTCAGGGAGAGGGCCTCGTGGTGCTCCCTGGGAGGACGAGCCGCAGCAGCCGCCGCCAGATGTGGCGGGGAAGATGTTCGAGCCACCACTCCGGGCATGGCTGCGCCGAGGCCTGCTCCGGCGGAAGACTCAGATTCGGGCAGCGGGAAGAAGGATCCACCCTTGCTGCTAGGCCCATGAAGCCTGAGAGCAGCCGTGCCAGAAGTTGTATTTGATGATTTTGCATGTACAACTCTGTAGCGTTATATGCCCGCTTGTACTAGGGGATCAGCTATGCGGTTGATTCGAGTGTTTGCCTCTGCTAGGCTGACATATGCTCAGAGTTATCTATCTTCCTCTCTAATGGTAATCTAACTATATGCTTCGCACGAGGCTAAGCTTTTTCTTGATGATACCGGTTACGGAATGTGATGAAATGGGATGAGATGCTCTAATACCAAAAAGGCTGAGCCTTTTCCTCGGCTTATAATATCAAGCTTTGTTGTATGTTACATAATCAGACAATATATAACTCATGTGCTCCTCAAATTTTATATTCAATCAAAAATTTGCAATCATTCTTCAACAATATTATTTCTTCAACTAGAATAGTAGCACTCGTGTTAGGAGATTCTTTTCAGTGGTATTGATTTGTATCAGATATCTCATTTGTCAAGGTCGAATAAGAAGAACACCTTCCCTTATATTCCGTGTCTGATGATGTACAACGGGGTATACACTATGCTCTGTGCAGCTACCAAACTCTTGTTCCAGTAAGTATGACGTATAGACTTAATAAGAATCAAATCGTACTAAATTCCACCAGATATATAGAAGGAAATGTCAACATATACAATTTTAAGTAAATAGATTATAAAAAAATCTGTACTGAATCTATTGATATCTATAGATCAAACTTGGAGGATGTTAACTTTTATTATACGCCTTATCGTTGGCACAGAACAAGTATTGTCCATCCGACGATCACTGGAGATGAGTCCTCTGGGAGAGTGGGTTAGTCTCTACTAGGCTCTTAGCACGCCCTAATCTCTACCTCGAGTGCCATCCGTTTTAATTCAAAGGGCTTGCTGAGTCCCCGCATGGTTCCGCAGCAACCATGCCAGTCCTTGCCGAGTCCCCCATATCATCAAGTGTGACATATACACAAAAGAAAAAGAAAGCACCGGTGAAAGCTGTTGAATGCGTCTTTTGACTCCAACCTGAAATCCTTCCGGCCGATTTGTTTTCGCATTTGCAACATCTCTGCAAGATATCTTAAATCTTGACGCAGATAAGAAACGCCCTTTGCCGAATCATGTTGGACATTCAAGCACACATGCTAGCAACAACTTGGTATCACATTGTCACATTTAAGAACTTGAAGGGATAAGCTGGGTATGCTGCTTTGTTTACAAGAAGTTTTCATGATTTTGATTGTAACTTGAACCAGGTAAGAAGGACCAACTAATTGTAATCTCACTATCAAGAGAGAGACTTGGAATTCAAGAAAATAAAACCTTTATTTTTTAATTCGCCTTGGAGTACATATGTGGCATATCAGAGTCATTCAGTACAACCAGGTCCCCCATAGAAGAACCGGCCAGAATCAAATAAGAAATAGGGTAACAGTCTGGACGAGTTTCTTCGTAGGGCAGATTTGTGTTAACAATATTTTCATTACCATCAACATCGATAAGCTTGAGACTACTCACGGATGCAGAGGTGCCGCTCAATGGAGCGTACCCATTGCCCATTGGTGGGCTTGGTGTTGGTTTATCGTGAGATACATAGCCACCAAATCTAAGCTCTACTGGTTTATCTATCAATGCGGGAAGCAAGGATTTCGGAAAATAGCCCACTGGTTTGGGGAACTATTTACTCCATAATACACATGCCAATCACCAGTTGATTTATTCCTGCAAGCATGAAAAGAAATGTACGCATCGGCCCATGTAAATAATGATTATAAAACATGCTGATCATGATCAAATAAAATTTGAATACATGAAACACAACTAGATTCAGTACTGCAATGAATATAATATTTAGAATGGTATATGGTCCAAAGGAAATTATTGTGCATCATGACCACACATAAAACATATGAAACTTTTTACGTCATATGCTTGTGCGCCCACATATTATGACCATATGAGAATTTTAGGTCCCAAGCTAATGTTTAACTTTCTTACCCCGACAAGTTCATACGATATCAACCAAGTTTACATCTTACATCGTGTTTTCGGCTAGACAAAGTATATGTAATGATATGCTATGCATTTCAGGTTGAAAGAATTGGTGGTAGTTAACTTTCTATGTCCGAAATCTTGCTATTTTGCAAATACAAGAGACTTTCATACCATGTGCTCACAATAACCACAAGTATGCATCGAAGAAATCAGCAAATTTGATTCATTTTACGCTTAACAATTGTGCTCCTTCAACATAAAACTACAATGATGGTGATATAAACTGGTGAATTTGAGTTATTTTGTACATAAGCACACGTGCAATATAAATTCTTGTTGCATTTACAAATCATAGATTGTACAGTGGACATATATGCATATCGATTGAAGTAGTCCTAGTGAATAATCTAATCAACATGAAAGAAGTAGTCCAAAAGGAAACCACCCCCTCAACATACACAAATATTTAGGAATTAATGTAAGGAAGTTACAACAAACAATCTAACATGTTTCTAGATTTTTCCGAAAAGAGGAAAAAAAATACCCTAGCCTAGACACGTTCTAAAGTTAACATTATACCTTAGATAATCTTACGGTGATGAATTGTTTGCTGCCATTGAAACTTGAAACTGGATCGATGACATCACCTGGAGATATGCTCGATGATGTCTTTCGAAAGCCATCACATATCATGTTCAAGCAACCCTTACCAGGTGATCCCCTAAATCTGCTAGTAGAATAAAGCTCATTAAAAAAGTTACAATCCCACTCACTTTTCAACCATGTTCCGTAAGTTCAAAATTGTGAGTAATGTCTAGGGACATAGGTTTACCTACAATATGCAACACGATACTATTATTATTTAATGTTATATTTTGATGCTGAAATGCTAGAGTATACAACTATACCACATGAACTAAGTGCTTGTATGATTGGGGATGATAGAGAACCTACCAAAATTCACAGTCGAGACAATCCTTTCTAGTTTCGTACTTTTGAGCGTACAGTGTCAATATTATAGTTATTTGGGTTTGGAAAAAGGAAACTTACACCCCACCCAACGTAGAAATGGGTACGAGAATCCTTGTGCAAATCTGGATAAATTGTAGAAAATTATAACAATGTTAAGGCTGATGCAAAAAAAACCACTGCAATATTAGGCTATAAATCTGTTATGTTACTAAACAACATGCTCAATACATACATATAATGAATCGTTAAACTGAAAAGAGAACATAAAAATAGGTTATAAATCTGTTATGTTACTAAACATGCTCAATACATACATAATGATTCGTCAAATTCAAAATAGAACACCAAATATTTATTTGGGAGCTTAGTTTAGGGCATACGTCAGACACACAAAAAATGTACAGATAAACTTATGATAATTTGAAAAGTGAACTTGTCAAATGTATGTGCGACATTATATAAATAAATGTTACGCACTGCCATCCATCGAATTCCATTGATTGACTGTCCTTCTTCTCCTATGCTCCCAATCAGATGCCACCCGCGCTTAACTGACCAGGCTGTAAACTAAGCCCATATACATCTAGTGTAGCCTCTACACCGTAATACCTATCATTATCAATCCATGATGGGTTCACCTAAGAATAACAAAAAAAACGTGTCAATATAAGCAAATCCATCCAGAATGTTAGTTGTAAGCAAACTAATTAAGTACATGGCTGACACGTGTTACTCACGTAAGAGTATGTATCATTATTTTGGCTGATGCAATCTCTACACTGGCTGGATAAATTTTTGGTGAATTTCATAGGGCTGTCTCTAGGGAACCCATAGAAGGAAAACATCCTCCCACAATTACATTGGTGAGTAGGACAACAAAACAACACAAGCTGGTGCGTAACTTTCTCCATCTGGAGTGAAGAGGGAAACAGTGTGGCGTGCCTTGTGCTAGACCACCTCTTAAATAGTGTGATGAACCTTCGAGCATATTGAAAATATGAGGGTAAAGATTAGAAAAGATTAATAAGGGCATTTAAAACTTTGATCATGTAAGATGATACTCAAGAGTAATAGAAAGAAGGAATTAATTAGGTAAAAAACTTCAAGAAAATCTCCAGATTAAGAAAAAATTGATGCAGAGCATTTAAAACTTTTCATAATGTATGGCGTATAGGATGAATCTTCAAAGAAAAATCCTGAATGTATATATGGAACATTTATGGTAGGACTATAGAGAGAAAATAAAAACTTCAAAAAATTATGGCGCTTAAGAAATCAAGTTAATCACGAGCATTTAAAATTTAATCACACACAAAAATGCACAGACATAATTAATCAATTCAGCAAAACCAACCTTGTGAACACCACTCTTCTTCCACACACTGGACTCCCAACTCCATCTGCTAGCTTCTCGAACGTCGATGGGTGCTGGGAAATATGCATTTGAACTCAGGGACATCTGCCCCGGTTTCAACAAACCATATTTCCACATGCTTAAAATAATTTGAAAAAAATCCCGGGCATACACATCCACATTATATGGCGGCGCAAAAAGTTTCGTCAATAAATGATCATTATTTTGGTCTAGGTGAAAAAGACAAAAGAATGTCTGAAACAAGTTTTTTTTCCAGCACAAAAATTTGTCTTTTTTGCGCCGCAAAACAAAAGTTTTTTTTTCCACAAAACTTTATGCCGCACACATATTTCGGTGAGATGTACACATAAAATTTTATTTCGGATTTTTACACAATTTAAAACGTGTTTAAAATGCATATTTCAAAAAACAGGGGCAGATGCCCCCATGTTCAGAAAATGCACTCTCCACGGGTGCTAGCATACCTCAAGACAGTGGAAGTGGTGTGTGTATGATTGGACATGGGAAGTAGCTTGGTCCTACGGAACCCGCCTTTTCATAGGTTACATAAAACTTCCGTAACATGGGACTCGGTAGCACGCATAGAAGTGTTATGAACATCATGGCAAATCTGCTACAACTACCAACGAATTATTGATCTTAGCCTACTCCCTCATATGGTTGCTTGCCCCGTCAACAGACTACTCCCATACAAGATGAATCAGCAGGTTCGAAAATGTGTCAATGTTGTGGTCTAGACATTCTATCCACGTCCGAAAGATTAATCGCAATTTTTTTCTTTACAAAACACAACACAACACGGGCGCTTACATATATGCAAATATACTCACCTCTATAAACACACACACTACTTCTATGAGCATCTCCGAAAAATTAAGTTAGCAGATTGAGTCTTGACATTGACAAAGCCATCATAGACGGACAGAAACGTCGTCTTCCTCTATATTAATATTTCGTCTTAATGAGAAACATCAATGTTAAATCTAATTTGAATTATGGTACGGGGTACAACTAGCCTCCTAACCATCCATCATAGGTCGGTTCTCAGAATTAATCGTAATCAGAATATTGATGCAAACACGTGTTAGCGAGTGTAATCCCACGCGCAATAAAAACAAGCTCTTGCATCCCGAAAAATAGAAAAGTGTGCAGAGACGTTGAATTATGCAAACTTGGAGAGGATGCTCGACATCGGCTAAAAGCACGGCCGTCCGATCATTCCCTCTGCCCCTAGCCGGTTGATCTGAACGGTGGAGAACGCTGCTCGTCCCGAGCCATTCGAGCGGCCGCGAGTCACCGGAACCCCATCCGCAATGGCGCTGTCGGTGCAGGCCGCCGCCGTCACCCCGCGTCTCCTCCTCCCTCTCTCACCCAGCGCTCTGCTCCGGCGCCTCCTCAGCTCCCCCTCCTGCGTGCCGTCGCCTCCCTCCGCTCCGGCATCTCTCGCGGGCCCGCGCCTCGGTGGACCACGCGGCGGGCCAGCGTGCGGGTGCGCGCGGGCGCCGGCGGCGGGCGGAGGAGGGAGTCCCGTACGAGGTGCTCGGCGTTTCGCCGTCGGCCGCGCCCGCCGAGATCAAGCGCGCGTACCGAGCGCCTCGCGCTCAAGTTCCACCCGGACGTCAACAAGGAGGTGCGTACTGCCTCTTCCCATTCAAGCAGGATTCAGCGATTATAACCTCCATACTGTTACAGTTTTTCAGGATTTGTTAACATTCGAGTTACATTTCCTGGTTTAAATGCAGGCGAATGCTCAGGAGGAAGTTTTCTGCGGATCAAGCACGCGTACAACACGCTAATGAATTCGGAGAGCCGGTCCAAGTATGCAAGCAGCAGCAGCAGCAGCAGCCCTGATTCTTCGTGGAGTCCCGGGGAGCAGGGAAGCAGCTGACGAAGAAGAGCAATTCTATGGGTTTGGTACTGAAATCCCTTCTCTTCTGCTCCACTAACAAACTGTATACTGGGGCTGGAAATTTTATACTAGTCAGTGAAATCTATCTACCTGTAGATAGGGATAGTTATGCAGATATGAGTGCAAACTGCAATCTACCGCAAAATGTCGCTTTTGTTGACAACCACTTCGGTTCTGGTTCTGCAGGTGATTTCCTTAAAGATCTGCAACAGAATTTCAGAACTGGGAAGCTGGCCTGGATTCAGACCAGAAACCCCAAAGCCTGTGGGAAGAACTATCAGTAAGTTATCTGCACGGCACTGTTGCTTGTTCTATTTTTTATTTTTAGATAAAGAAGGTCAATGTACATTTAGTAGAACAACGCAGATAACTATGCAACAAGTAACTAAGGCCTGTGGTAAATTCTCTCTTGCATTCTGCTCTATAGGCAGTCGGTGAGGAATTTGCGAGTTCCTGGAGAACGAACTGAACATCGACGACTCGAGTACCGAGGAAGACGACGGGAATGACCCGTACACTCAGTTTGGAGCGATGGGCAGAAATGCCCAGGGTGACAACGCAAAAACAAACACTCCGATGATGGCGTGTCTGACATAGAGTCGGTTCTTGAGCAGCTGAAGAAGGAGCTTGGGCTCAGCTAGGTCCATTTACTTGCCTACTAAGGTAGATGTCATATGAGGGTGTTCTCCTGAAATCGGTTTTCTTGCGATGGCGGTTAATAGATAGTAAATGTTGTATTTAGGCTGACGAGGCTCGCCGGTTCACCATTGACCGTTTTGCTGAATGTGTTGTTCCGGGTTGTAGGTTACTTTGGAAAGACGAGATGAGCGGGTTGTTTGTATTTGGAATTTTGGGGGTGAGAGAACACGGTATCCCACAACAGTAGTTGGATATTTGGTTGTCCTCCTTTTCTTTCTTCACGACATTTGGTATTTCTAGTGCAAAAAGCCTTTCTGTTTCGACGGAGGTAATCATGAAGGCAGTGTTTGGATGCACTGAAGTGGGCTCTGAATTGGGAAATTTGGAATTGAGGGCCGAATTCTGCCGTTTGGTTGTGCTTGGTATTCGTCCGTGGAATTGAGAACCAATTCCGAGCCACTCCCCCCCCGCCAGGCCAACTTACACGGTTGCTGAATACAGAGGTCTGGAGGTCTGAATCGACTCTGAATTGGCCCTCGCTCTGTTTCTCTCTCCCGAAAAAAGACGCATCGAGTACGAGCTCGGAGAAGACCCCGCCCGGCGTTCTCGGAGAAGACCCGCCCGGTGCTGGAGAAGACCCGCGGGAGCTCCCGTCCTACCTACCTCCTCCCATGCCCTCCTTCTCACCGTTCCTCGCGTTCCACGGTCGAGCGGCGGCCGATTCGGTCGAGCGGCGGAACCTAACCAGGCGCGACGGAGGCGGCGGTGATTTGTGTCGACCGGCGGCGCGATTCGGTCGAGCGGCGGCGGGTGGGCTCGAGCGGCGGTGGGTGGTGCTCGAGCGTCGGTGGGAGATGCTCGAGCGGCGGCGGGTGGGGTCCAATCGGCGGGAGGTGGTCGAGCGCCCCGCTTCCCTCGCCTTTTGCAGATTGATTTCGATTTTGCAGATTCTGTGTGTAGAAGAAGTGCTGATTTGGACTAGGGCATGATCTGCCTTTTTTTTTTAATTTTTTTTAGGGTGTGACTAGGGTATTTTTAGGAAAGAGAATAGGGAAATAAAAGGAGAAAAAAAAATGGAAAGAAGAAAAAGATTATTATGTGCATCCAAACAAGTTTTTATTATGTTCAAAGTTAAAAAAACATTCAATTCCACACAATGTGCATCCAAACAGGTTTTAGAATTTCATTGGTCTTTTGATTCTGCAAACGAATACCATGCGCATCCAAACAGGTTTTATGGTATTCCATTGAAATCGTTGATTTGGTATTCCATTGCCAATTCAATTCCGAGCCTAATTCCGTGCATCCAAACAGGGCAGAAGAGATACTGGGGGACTTATGAAGTTTGTGAAATTAGTTCGATTTGAGCAAGAATCATTATTCTGAAAATACCTGTATAGGTCATCGACAGTACTCCCTGTTTCACCGCCATTGGACTATGGGGTCATATGCATTCTGAAACTTTTCCCCGTGACTTCCTACGTTCTGAAACTTTTTGTGGACTAACTTGGGGAAGAATGGTGAATAGCCGAGGTGCGCACGTGTGATACAAATGGGAAGAGATGAAGAAAACCGGGAGGTTTTGTTCACGAACCGGCCCAACGTGGATTTTGGTCACATCAGCCGGCCCACCTAGCCCGGTGGATGGATTGGCCAAACCACCGCGAGAACCCTAGCCCCATCGGAACCGAACCGCTCCTGCATCGCCTCCTCCGCCCCTGGTTTTCTTCTCTCCCGCATCTCGCCCCGCCCCACCCCACCCCGCCCGGCCAGGATTTCTTCCGCCGATTCCGGCCGATTCAGGAGCCAAAACGAAAAAAAACCGGTGAGGTTTCTCGTCTCCCTTCTCCACCCTCTTCTCCTGGTTTAATTCGTTCGTTCTGCACCGGCCAATCGGGAATTAATTCGCCCTGAACGTATTTCTGGGGGTTAATCCGTCAGTGACGACACTGACAACCGCCGGTGGCGATGGCTGATGCAGCGCGGGATGGCGGCCACGGAGGCGGAGCCGGAGGTGCTGGCGGAGGAGGAGGAGGAGGGGGAGGGGCCGGAGGAGATCGTGCCGATCGGGGCGCAGAAGCACGACCCAGCGTGGAGGCACTGCCTCATGGTGCGGTCGGCGGGGCGGGTGCGCCTCAAGTGCGCCTACTGCGGCAAGCACTTCCTCGGCGGCGGCATCCACCGCTTCAAGGAGCACCTCGCGCGCCGCCCCGGGAACGCCTGCTGCTGCCCCAGCGTCCCCCAAGAAGTCGAGGCCGTCATGCACCGCAGCCTCGAGGAGGTCGCCGCCAAGAAGCTGCGCAAGAAGTCCCTCGCCGCAGCCGCCGCCGGCGCAGCCTACCCCGTTGCCATTGACATGGCCTCCCCCTCCTCCGCCTACACCCGCAATGCGGCCCAGGTCCAGCTCCAGGTCACCGGCGTTTTGTCGAGCCCCATCCACATGGTCCCGCTAAACCAGGTGCTCGACCCGCGCGCCGCCACACAGCCGCCGCTCGAGGGGACGCCGTCGTCGGAGATGGGGTGGAGTGGTGATACTGCTAGCAAGAAGAGGAAGAAGGCGCTCGTGGTGAGGCGCGCCTCTGCTACTCCTCTCGCTCCGCAGCCCCAGCAGCAGCCTCCTCAGCCTGCTCTTCAGACGCAGCCTCAACACCAACCTGTCATGGCGCTCGACGCAGCTGCACTGTCATCATGGCACTCCGATCCGGCTGGTATGGACAAGGAGAAGGTTTGCATGGCGGTAGGGAGGTTCTTGTACGACGCCGGTGTGCCATTGGAGGCGGTGAATTCCGTCCATTTCCAGCCGATGATCGACGCAATTGCGTCCACGGGAGGGAGGCCTGAGGTGTTCTCGTACCATGACTTCCGCGGCTGCGTTCTTAAGAAGTCGCTGGACGAAGTGACGGCTCAGTTGGAGTTCTACAAGAGATCATGGACCCGGACAGGGTGCTCACTATTGGCAGATGAGTGGATGACTGATAAGGGCAGAACGTTGATGAACTTTTCAGTGTATTGCCCAGAAGGTACCATGTTTCTGAA
Organism: Puccinellia tenuiflora; assembly: GCA_012064385.1. Classification (NCBI taxonomy): domain Eukaryota; kingdom Viridiplantae; phylum Streptophyta; class Magnoliopsida; order Poales; family Poaceae; genus Puccinellia; species Puccinellia tenuiflora. Next base: position 462,210 of record QRDG01001449.1, on the reverse strand, counting down.
ATCGGTCGATGCAACAGACATTGTCATGTCATCAGATGCGCTGTATGAGCTACTGAAGAGTGTTGTTGAGGAAGTTGGACATGAAAATGTTGTCCAAGTAATCACAAAGAACTCTGAGGTTCATGCAGCATCAGGCAAAATGCTAGGCGAAACATTTCCTACATTGTTCTGGTCTCCATGCTCTTTCCTGTGCATCGATGGCATGCTCGAAGATTTCAGCGAGGTGAAGGAAGTTAGCGATATCATAAGCCATGCAAAGACCATCACAGGATTTATCTACAACAACGCAGTTGCATTGAGTTTGATGAAGAAATATTTGCATGGGAAGGATCTGCTAGTTCCTGCAGAGACCCGTGCTGCTATGAACTTCGTGACACTGAAAAACATGTACAGTCTGAAAGAGGATCTGCAAGCCATGGTCAACTCAGATGGATGGATTTACAGCCTCTGCGTGCTGCCGAAGAATCTTGGAGGGGTAGAAACGAGCAATATTGTCAATAATTTGCAAGTTTGGTCTTCTTGGGCTGTAGTTGTTCGCGCCACTGAACCACTTGTGCATCTTCTTAAGCTAGTCAGCAGCAACAAGCGGCCTGCTATGGGGTATGTTTACGCTGGATTATACCAAGCCAAAGCTGCAATCAAGAAAGAGCTGGCGAGGAAGAGCGACTACATGCCTTACTGGAATATTATTGACCAGAGATGGGACAAGCACATGCCACGGCCACTTCATTCAGCTGGTTTCTTCCTAAATCCACTGTTTTTTGATGGAATTCGAGGTGATATCTCGAATGGGATTTTCTCAGGAATGCTAGACTGCATAGAAAGGCTTGTGTCCGATGTCAAAATCCAAGATAAAATTCAGAAGGAGCTCAACATGTATCGGAAAGAGGCAGTAGGGGATTTTCGTAGGCAAATAGCTATCCGAGCCCGGCGTACTTTACCTCCTGGTTAGTACTATACAGATTGTCTTGAACTTGCTTACATTTGTCCGGTTAATGCATCAACCTTCCACAAAATTACAGCTCCATTACATGTTAATACTGACAGACATTGTAGATGTTGTGCACATGCTCTGACCTAGGATGTTGAAGCATTAACTTTGCTTGATGATACTTGTCGGTTTATTTCATCTTAACATTCTGTTATACATTATCTTGCAGCTGAGTGGTGGTATACATATGGCGGAGCTTGTCCGAATTTAACACGTTTAGCAGTACGCATCCTCAGTCAAACCTGCAGTGCTAAAGGGTGTGATCGGACACATATTCTTTTCGAAAAAATCCATGACCAAAGAATGAATAACTTTGAACGTCAACGAATGGGTCATCTCACCTTTGTTCAATGCAACCTACGGCTACAACACAGGTAAGGAAATTCTCGTTATATAGAAATGTTACTACTGATTGTTAATGGAAGACATGTTATTCTGAAGAAGAAAAATATTAGAAAATCAAATGATTTGATTTATATGATTATATCACAGGCAACAATGCAAAGCGAATGCATTTGATCCTGTCTCAGTAGACAACATAGACATAGTTGATGACTGGGTGGTGGATAGATCTGCAATGTTGTCGGGACCGATTGAGCAGCCTAACTGGATGGAGATTAATCAACCCCTCAACTGGGTCGACTCAGCAGGATTGGGCGATGAATTCGAGTTGTTCATTGAAGGTACATCCTCCTTGCTCCCATTATATCCACAAGAAATGTTGAAAGTTAAATATCGAAATTCGTTTTGCAGGAATCGATGATGAAATGATCCAAGGTGCTTCCCGAGGAACCCAGGATGACGATGATTACAGCGATGACTACAAGGAGGAGGATGATGACGACGAAGACGACTCCAAGGACGAGGAGGCCCACACCTAATGGGTGAACGGGCTGGTTCTAACTTGGATAATCTGTAAACTTATGCTGTATGGAGAAAAGCTAGAATTGCTTGCGGAAATTCACAATGGCACCCGAGCTCACATGCTCCTGTTTTTTTCGACAAAATAAAAAAATAGTAAAACATTATGAAAAATTCTGAAAAAAAATTGGAGGCACACAAATATGAGTTGTTCACACTCGTGAATTTTTTGGAAATGAAAAGACATTTCCTGCGCTCTGTGCAAAAAAGACAAATCAGTGTTTTTAAAAACGTGTTTTTAGATCTATTTTGACCACTCATTTTGTCTTTTTTGTACAGAGCGCAGAAAATTTCTTTTCATTCCGAAATTTTACACGAACGTGAACAATGCATATGTGTGTGCCTCCAATTTTTTTCAGAATTTTTCATAATGTTTTACTATTTTTTTATTTTCGTTGAAAATAAGGGGAGCATGTGAGCTCGGGTGCAAAAACGCCTCTCCCGAATTGCTTGTCTCACATCTTTTCAAGTACTTCAAGTAGCTTTACCCAAGATAGAAAAGGATGTTTACCAAGTAGCAAAACCGATGTGTACATCTCTTGTTGTGTAATTTAGAATGCAACCTGTACTTCGTTGTTGAGATATTTAGAATTCGGATATTTAGACATAATCAACATTAAGTTTTTACTTGAAAGATGAAACCTACCATCATTGGCAGAAAAAAAGTAAGAAACGGATGGAGATGTCTTATAAAAAAAGAGTAAGAAAGCCAGAAGATAAAGGAGAATAAACCAGGGCAATGGTTACATAATCTGTAGCCAGTTTTCAGATATGGTCTCACGAGTGGCATCAGTTGCAGAAATAATTTGGTAGTATTGCCCAACTATGTAGTTTACATGTTGCCAAACTGGCCAAAACTACCGAATGGTACAATAGTAGAACACAGCTTGATAACATTTCCGAGTGTGAATACTTGCGGTGAAGTTCAGGCAATGCAGCATTGCAGACTATTTCTAGCCGTACCGAAAGAAACCTGATGAAGAGTCACCCATCGTCTTTTTCGCTCAAGTATTTTGTCCCTTTAGATGTTTATTATCAGGGGCAGGACTAACTCGTCAGTGATGAGAGAACCATCAAGCGCCGATTTCTCGGTTCAAATAGTCGACAAACATCCTTTTTGCACTATCAGCGTCTGTTGGTGGGGGTGGTCCGCTCAAGCTGTACTGCCCTGCCAGCTTGATGAAAGTGCGCCGGAGGCTTCGTAGCTCAGGCAGGCCAACCAATCTTTGAAGATTAATGTAACAGTCAGTTAAGGTTCTCACAACACAACAGTAACATCCGAAGATGGCACAGGTTTTCTTCTCTTGATTACATGCTATGCATAGGAAAGGCAGCTGGGGCCGAATGAAGGCATGCCCCTTAAGCTCGGATATTGATCTTATGGCAAAAAATGTGATTACAATTCTAGATTGAGACCATGCGCATGCAGGCAGAACTAGCTGCAGAGTTTTGGCATGCTTGATTTTTTGAAGTCATTCGCAAGTTCGAAATAGAAGTGGTGTGCACATATAAACCTCTATACATGGCATTTATGATATCAGGTTATTCTGAACGGGGAAGTTGTTATGATTGCTAGATATCGATGCTACAGGTATTTACGGGACAGAACCTACAGCTGCACAAAGATGGATAGCATAATATAATTTGCTATAGAATACTGCAACATTAAAGGATATAGTTGGCAAGTTAGGTCCAAGAGAAATCTTATTCCTGGCAAGACCACAAGATTGTGCCTCAACAATTGCACTGACCACCTCCTGGAAAGTACAGTTCATATCATGAGTTAGCAGTTTCTTCTAAAAAAAAACTTCCCACATTCCAAGGACAAGATATCAAAAAAAAAGAAAAAATGCCATTACCTGTGTTGCCTTGTCCATCTCATAGAGGGAATTAGCCTCAGTAGTCCGTACCTACCATATTATCAAGTCAGAATTTGTTTAAATCTACATGAACTACTATGAATGGAACTGTATCACAGTTTGGAAATGCAGTGCTCCATGGGGAGCGACCAAATCGGCTCACTCTCCTGGGCAAGAATTGAATGGACGAACAAGGTAACTACACATATTTTGGCAGGGGCTTCTCCTGGAGGCGTAACTAACCTCCAAAAGTTAGTGTTAAGGTTAAAGCAAACAGCATATAGAAAAAACATTTATGCAGGTATTGACATATTACCAAATATTTCTGAAAGTATTGCGTATAGATTAGAAGATCATGCAGTAGCAGTCAATCAATGATGCATTCAAGAATTTCTTTGTAGAAAAACATTTTATACTTACAGACTGAGTGGCTATTGTAGGCTGGAGTACTTTTACATCTCTTGTTTTTTGAATCCACTTTCTTAGTCAAATATGATACAGCCTCAGCAATAACAGGGGACGATTCCACAATTTCCTCTATTGACAAGAGTAGACAAAATAGATCAATCAAATGGGAATGATAAGTCAATGAAGTAAAGAAAATAACATTTACTATAGTGGGTAGTGCATAGGGCACTCAGACATATGAGATACTAATCAGAAAAAAATAGGACTTAATTTTAACACGGAAGATTATTTTTGATTCAGAACACGCATACAATGAAATAAACTAATCAGAAAACTCATGAACGATTTGATTACCTCTAGATGGAAAGAATTCAAAGAGAGGAGAATCCCAGCGGCTACGCCTATCAGGCTTCTCAAATCTCCTCACCAGATCTTCAAATCTGCCAAAACAAACGAAATCATGAGAGCAATGGCATCTGCCTTCTTAGTAAATGGTTAGCGAAAAACTTTCCATTATTTTTTCCATAAACCCAATACAGTACCAAAGGCTTCCATAACCTATCAACTAGTACTTCAGTGTTTTGAAACAATAATGCCAAGTATATATAACATATGTGTAATTTGAGATGACATTTAACAAAGTAACTGTGCAGCATCTACCTCATTCATAAGAGGTATTACATTTTGCAAACAACAGGTCGACAAGAACCACAAGCAAAATATCTTGCTTACATATTACTATCATATGAGGGTTCTCCTTTCTCCTGACGCTTGACATTCCATTCCCTACAATGGTCCACTTCTGCATCACAAAATAACTGAAACATAATAGATGAAGCATGAAGGAAATTACTTTCAGTTATATCATTTACACAATATTAAATGGTGCAAAAGCGTAAACTCGCAGTTTCGACATATGCTCTTTTCAAAAGGATCCTTCATGCAGAACATAATCATGGCTTGCAAATTATGTAACGAAAATACTTTAGTAACATCACTTTGGTAATGATATTTTATTTTTAAATTTTGATAGGTAATTTCTCATGTAGAAAAAAAATGCTAACACATGGTAACCAGATCTGTGGACAAAACTGAATCCAGGTCAGATGTAGATTCCCTTCCCTCCAACTTCTCACATTACTTAGTTTCTGAACAGACATTTTAATGTTGGAGGGTCTTCACCAGTGAGGAATTACATCAAGTTAGTCATGTTGCTCTCATTTTATGTGCATTAATGATTATCTGATTGTTTTTAGATTGCTTTTCATACCTGATCTCTGTTGCTAACCGAACACAATACCGCCAAAACACATAATGCTATCTACACACCATGATTGTTTCATTATGCTATGCTAATAGTAGTGGAAACCTATTAATTCAAAAAATGAAAGTAATAGTACATAAACAAGACATCAAGTGATTACCACACAATATCTTATTCCTGAAGCACGTGCAAGACACCACAACTCATACCGGTACCCCTGCATATTATAGATAAAAACCATCATGCTTGTATTAGAATACAACCAAAATTGAAGAATCTATTTCATATACATGTTACATTAGAATTCATACAGCATATACGTGCACTAATGACAATATAATGAGTTATAAAGCTGCACGCATCTAGAAACTAGATTGTTGCATCACTGAACTATGTGGTGCTTGTCTGAATGTAACATTAAGATTTTTCAGTGACCATCATTTACTGTGGCTTGAGGGTAAAACTGAAGCACTAAGCATAAAAAGGCTATGTTGCCTACATGGTTTGCTTTCATGTACTAGCTTGAAAAAGGTAACAATCATACACACCTTTGGCCAGCACTAGACAGAAACCGCTCAAAAACATCCAAAATGCTGAACTTTAGACTGGTAAATTGGATATTTGAAGACAGTGAACTTGAATTGGAAATTGAAAATTTTGTGTGTTTTGGGAAATCGTAGCACAGGGAGGAGGCCACCAAGGTTTCGAAGATTTTCCCTGATCATACTATGCCAAGTACAACAATGATATACATACAGATGATGACAATACAATACTGCTTCTATCTTCTATTACTAATATAGAACGTAATGATTGCAAGTTGCAACAATAGAATAGATGATTTACTACTGGCCTCACCTTAATATTGTTCAAAGAATCCACGATGATTATGCTGTCCCGTGACACAGACCTATCAACTTCTGATCTCAGAACTCCTCTTAAGTTTTTCTCCACAACCATATCTAAGGAATAAACACAGAAAATTGGTAGAAAGAATGAGCGGATGGTAGAACTATAAAAAATGAATAGTAGCATAGAGAAAACATGCTGACAAGAAATCGACAATACCTTTATAGCTATCATTGCGCCCAAGATGGAGCGATGACTCGTCAATCACGCGGACAGTGATGTCAGGCATGGAGGAGCGAAGAGCAGCAGTGAGACAAGCTGCAGCCTCTGACTTGCCGCTGCACGGCTGCCCACACATCACCACAAGTGCCATTGAAAATGCAGAAACCTTGGGAGATGGAGAGAACAAAAGCATGAGGACATGGTTTCCATCTTTAACCAGGCTAAAAAGTAAGAAGGAAATAAACGTTGCAAAGGTTTTGCCGCTCTGTGCAAAGATTGTTGTCTACCTCAAAAGACCCATTATGTATGTCATTTCTGGAGGTCAAGAAAGCATTTAAGAGAACCATTACAGACACCATTTGACTAGTACTCCCTCCGTTCCAAATTAGTTGTCTTCCATTTGTCAAAAAGTGGATGTATATATGCTTGTAACATGTCTAGATACATCCACTTTTTGGCAAATGGAAGACAACTAATTTGGAACGGAGGTACATATTGGTACGTCGAAATGGCATCGTGACAATGTATTACGTATTTATAAGTGCGGTGCTATCAGTCTTGGGAGGAACAAAATGAATTAATGATAAGCCAATCTGTTCTCAGGACGCTTACAGACAGAAGACCTATGAATGCCCAGAAGCAGAGCCCTTTTTCTTACTCGGAAAAAGTTATTCTAGAGTCACTAATTAGACAATTTTCTATTTTGCTAATTTTCATAAATGCATGAAAGCCTTTTTCAAAAAGATTAGAGAAGAGATTCCCCACCACCACGTTAGTGGGCACTTCTAAAATTTTGTTTGTTGTGTCTGTACTCGATTCGTTGCATGTATGCACAAGTTTAGATATCTTTTTGTCTTGCTGAGAATTAGGTACTTTAACTAGGATGAGAGATGATGGTAGATCATATTTCATTTCAGTGAACTGGAGCAGGGGAGAGTTCCTCCCTTTGAATCTGAAAAAGAAGTTGGTAGACTGGGTGATGTAATTGGTTACCAGAACCAGGGGCGGATCCAGATAGTGTGCCGATAACTGGAAACGGTTATGGCGGCGGCGCAGTGAGAGGCAGAGGGGTCTGGGGGCCGGCGGTCAAGTTAAGCTACGGGACTACGGCATGGAGGCAGCCCTAGGGCACAGCAGTGGTAATCTACGGGAGAGCTTTTTCTTACCACACATTGTTACATGAGTAATGTTGAGAGGGAAGAAGCCTCGAGCATTTTTGTTGCCGACAGCAGCGGAGCCAGATTAGAGTAAGCCCGGGGCTAAAAACCTAAGCACTTATAACTACTTCTGAACAAAACTCATGTAAAAGCGAATAAAATTTGGTTCGAATGCAAAAATGAATGTGTAATTTGACCTCAATTTAATCGAAGAAGCAAAAACATGACAAAGAACCTAGAAATAATATTACGGGGACACAAAAGATAGTACCCAAGAACGAACACATCAATGATTTGGTAGAACTGAGCCTCCAATGACCACATCAACAGTAGAATAAGAACGAACACCTTCAAGATATCAAGAATTGTTGGCATGGACACAGATTAATATAGTACCCTCTAGCAGCATCTCTAATGTCCGGATGCAAGTCCCCAATAGGCAGGTGTCCCAAAATCAGGATCCGCAACAATAATATTCGGACCGAGTTCTCTTTTAGTTTGTCGGAGTTGCTGATTGGGCTGGGTATTGAGATTAATGGATACATTGTTTTCATCTTCTTATTCTCAAACATGAAACTGATAACGAATTTCGTTAGATCAATGATTCAAATCAAGTCTACAAGAAATACAGATTACACATTATAACTGAGGAACATAAAATTACCTTAGCCCTTAGGGCTTAGTCGGCAAGAAGCAGAGGGGGGGATCAGCAGCTCGTGGTCACAGCCAACAGATTCGGCGTAGCTAGCGTCTAGAAGAGGGAAGAGGCCGCCGCTGTCCACCGCGGCGAAGGCAGCACGGCGTCGCGGGGAAGGGGGCGGCTCGCCGACGATGGAGTTGCGGCGACAGCGACACAGGGACAGCGAGAGGGAGCAGAGCAGGGGAGGGTTCGCTCTGTTCGATTCGTTCCTGCTCCCACCGTCCCACGTGTTGGACTTGGACAACTGATGGGCCTGAGAACAGATTCGTGTCAATGGGCACGGGTTGGGCTCGTTTGAGCCCAGGCCAAATCTTAATCTATTCTGGGCCTCGAGCTATGGGCCTCGTTGCCGCTTCTTCCCCGCCCGGCCGCTAGGTACCCCGCCGCCGCTGCCATCTCCCGCCCCGCCCGTCTACTCTCCCTAGGTCCCGCGCCGCCGCCAGCCTTGGCGCCCTCCGCTCCAAGCCACCCCGCGGCGGCCACCGCTCGCCAACGCTGCTCCAGCGCGCCTCGCGCGGCCTCTGCTGCTCCAACGGGCGTCGCACCATTGCCGATTAATCAGGGGACAGTGCCGCCGGCGGGTTGCGTGGAGCCGCCAGGATGCGGGGTCTTACGCGGGCGGGAAAGCGTGCCAGCGAGATGGCCCTGAATGCTGGCGGTGGAACGATCAACTGGTTCCCCGGCCACATGGCTGCCGCCTCGCGCGCCATCCGCGACCGTCTCAAGGTCGCCGACCTCGTCATCGAGGTCCGCGACGCACGTGTAAGTCCTCCGCTCGCACGCTACTTCTCCCCTGCTCTACTTACTATCCCGTTTGTATGGGAAGTGTCAGCGTTCTTGATAGTGGGGCTGTGGGAGGTGGGTCGGCGGCTACTGGTGCTCGGACGATGTTCGATGAAATGTCTTTCTTACATGCAACTTAGAACGTGATTTCTCAAAACACATTTTGAAGTAGAGCATAGGTTCAGAGTGTGTTATATAAGTAGTATGATTAATGAAGGTGCTCACGCCAAAGAAAGAAAAGTAGTTTCATGCGATGTCATCACTTAACAACCCATTTCACTGGTGTTTGTTTGCTTGTGTTCTCTGTTACTCTGGTTACTTGCTTGCAACTAATGTAACTTATGACCAGATTCCGTTGTCATCGGCGAACGAGGACCTTCAGCCGGTGCTTGCAGCTAAGAGGCGTATCCTTGCTCTAAACAAGAAAGATCTAGCGAATCCCAATATAATGAAAGTAAGCACCTCTGTGATTAGGTCAGGCTCTTCAGACTGGAAGCACCATGTCTTGTTGAAACATTCATATTGTAGAATCTTTCGCAAAAAAAAAATTTGCATTCATCAGCCAGGTCACCCAAAAGCTTGAGCTGATGGAGAAATGTGGGCAATGCATGTATATTGTTCAACCCCCCCCCCCCCCCCCCCCCCCCCCCCCCCTAATATGTGGCTTTCACAAGCCTAAATGTGGACCAAAGCCCCATAAGCCAGTTCTTGAACATAAGACCTTTTGACTCTGATCTGTGTAGAATTGCATGCATCACCAGTTCACCATAAAGCTCAAGCTTATGGGGAAGGTGGGTAATGCATTTATATATTTCAGCACATAGTTTAATGTGATTTCTGAGAGTTAATCCTGTTTTTGTGAACACAATGAGATAAGATGCTAATGCTGATACTTTACACCAATATGCAGATGTGGCTTGATCATTTCGAATCAATTAAGCAGGATTGCATCTCAATAAATGCACACAGCAGCAACTCTATTAATCAGGTTCGGTAACTTTTGATTTCATGTTTATTTATCCATTTTTCTTCTGTAAACCTCACAGGATATCTGTATTATACTGAAAGTATCAGTCAGGCATTAAGCTCTGAAATTTGTTGCTAGAGTGAAGTTCATAGTAGTAGGCTATCCACCCACCAATAGTAGTACTATTGACTTGGAGTAGGCTTCATAGTAGTAGCTATCCACCCACCAATAGGAATATCACTTGGAGTAGGCTTCTGCTAGGATTCAGACTCATGGAACTATGTCTTGTATGCTATTGACTGTATTCTTAATATCTTCATCATATCATCTGCCTTTAAGCTTTTAAGTATTATAACTGCTCTGGTCTTTCAGTTTAACTCATCTAATGTTTGCTTCATAATTAACAGTTGCTTGGGCTTGTGGAGTTGAAACTAAGAGAAGCAATCTTGAAAGAGCCCACACTTCTTGTTATGGTAGTTGGGGTCCCCAATGTTGGAAAGTCTGCACTCATAAATGCCATTCATAGGATTGCCAGTTCTAGATTTCCAGGTATGACCAATATAACAGAAATATTGTTTTGTTTCATTGATAATCCATGTTTGTTCTCTACTCCCAGTGAATGATAAGATGAAGCGGGCTAGGGTAGGACCACTTCCTGGAGTTACTCAAGACATTGCAGGATATAAGGTGAGGCTCTAAAGTCAAATGTTTTCTCAGCACCACTGCATTTGTTAATTGCTCTTTTCCAGGAATTCGTTGTTATTGCACTAGATACCAAGAAAAACCACCAGATAACCCATGTTAACGGTTAACCTGACTGCTTTGTCAGTTGTATTATGCACGTGAATGACTGCCCAGTTGAATCATATCTGAGTATCTCTTTGTTTGTCACTCTGTGTTATTGGTGCATATTCAATACTAGATGTAGTATATAGAACAAATAGGCACACACCCAGGGATATGGACTAACTGCTGGTAACTTGCTTTGCAGCTCCATCTGGCAACTAAATTAGCTACCTATGCACCTTGAAGTTCACAAAATAGAAGATCTTAGTCAGGGCATATATGAGTCTTCTCCGTGCTATAAACCTTAGCTATGATATCACGGGGTCATAAAAACAAAGACGCCTGAGAGAACATGCCAGGAATTGCCTTGCTTCACTTCTCTTATCTCTATTTCATCGACCTCTTCGTTCTGCTTATGATTTAAACATATTCTATAAGACAGGCCACTAAGGCATCGATGCGCCGAGTTGTGAATTGAATCTGTCGATGGTCTTGAAACCGAGTTCCTTCAAATGTATCTTGGATATGTTTGCTGGAGCTCATTAAGGATAAGAGACCGCCCTATTTTTATTTACCGAGGGAGCCGAGGATATTGCGGCACACGAAACTGAAGCCGGGAATGATAGAAAGTAGTTAATCCGCAGACCAGGAATGATAGAAAGTAGTTCATCCGATGGGATGGCGATATCTTTGTCCTGGACAAGTGAATTATGGAATTGGTTGACGCAATGGAAACATTTCTTTGTAAGCTGGCTTCCACTAGCCTCACTTTGACTCCTTCCTAGGCGCCAGAGATGTCGCTTCTCTGCTCGATCCAATGACCACAACGGAGAATGCCTTTTCCTAGAGGACAGTGGATCGGTCGGGTAGTCTATTGGCTCGCTATCTTGCTAACCACAGGTGCAAATAAACCATTTTACCAGCAGAAGACTATGCTTGCGTTGAAGAAGAGCATAGCTCGATTAACACAACTAGGGGCAATACGGTTCATTTTCCTAGAACACCACAACAAATGTCCCTACCAGCGAAATGGCGGTTCATCAGTAGTCAAAGGTGCAGACTTCATTCTTTGCTTTCATCATTTGAGCCCCTTCATCCTCTACCATTACGTTTTGCTTTTTAGGACTACCTAAAGGAAAGGAATAGAATGATCCATAGTCGTACCTACTTGAGGGCACTAATCAACAATTCATCTATATGTTCGTTGATACTCTAACAGTATTGATACCACGAAGCTCACTGTCGAAACCAAGATCGAATGTTGTTGGCTGACTAGCAACGCATTCCACAGTATCTTTGGACCCATCAACTTCTATTACTTCAAATAGACAGCTCTTTGTAAATCTCCATGCTATGAAGTCCTCCATTGGGATAATACCAGCTACTCAGAACCTGGGCACACAACGAGTTAGGTGCGGTAATCAGCTGATAGCCGCTGACCGTGGAGTACTTGCCGATCCATCAGCGAGGACTGTATCATTTAGCGAGCTAGCCTCCTTAAGGAACATGTATGTGAGAGTTCCACTTTAGCTCCCTCAACACCAGGCGGGACGCCCCAAGACCCAGAACATTTTGTTTAGGGCATGTTTGGTTGGCCTCCACACTCTCCCTCGCTTTTGTGCCACAAGTGCGGCAAGCCACTGTTTTTGTGGCTGCCAAATTGTCTGCCACTTGCCACACTTGTGGCAGAAGTCCACTAGAAAATGACTGACAAGTGGGATAAGAGGCAAAGAAAGTGCGGCATGCCACAACTGTGGCTGCAACCAAACACTTGCCTAACATTTGGCAAAGTGTGGTTACTAATCAAATATGCCCAGCCCATGCTGGCACCCAGCCCATGCTATGCCAGCATATGGCATATGTGGCCTTGTCAATGCGCTCGACTGGTACTTATTATAACCCCGACTCCACTATCTTTCACGATATCAGTCAGCTCTCCACACATGACACCACTGTGACAGTGATCCTTTGATCAATTCAGTGCATTTGTTGCAGTACAAGCCATTTCTAAGACAACAACTTGTTGTTTGTTCCCTTCTGTTGTGATGAACTGAGTACATTTAACTGTAAGATGTGTTTTGGATAGATTGCAAGCCAGCCAAGCATTTACGTGCTTGATACACCAGGTATTTTAGTGCCAAGCATTCCAGACGTGGAAACATGCCTGAAACTTGCTCTGACAGGTTAGATTCTTAGTTTATGCCGTTATTTTCTCTGCGCCAACAACTTATCTGAAGATCAAGATCATTGGAATTTCTTCCTCATAATGATCATCAATTCATCATGCTGTGTTTACTAGTTGTACACTTGTACTTTCCACTGAAATTTAAATTTTTACATACTTGTATTGCCACATTGCAATATTTTCCTTCTGTTTATGTGCAGGAGCTGTCAAAGATTCGGTTGTTGGAGAGGAGCGCATAGCCAAATATTTATTATCTCTTCTCAATATTAGAAAAACCCCTCTACATTGGGAGCGCTTGGTTCACAGAAGAGAAGAATTTGATGAAGAGCCAGGTGGCAATTGTGAAAAAGGCTCTAGAGATTCACTGTGGAGGAGGAGGCGTTTTAACAACTCTGATGCTGTGTATGTTGAGGTAGTGACTCTTACCAGAAAATGCACTGCATTATCCGTCATTATTAAGGGGATATGTCTAGTGCAAACCCATATCCAGGACTCCAGGTGCTATCAAGCAAACTTTTCTTGAAGGCCATCAGCTGACATTTCGATGGATTAGATTTTATGTGGGTTTGAGGATCACATGGATGCTCATTTTGAATATTATTATAATCCCGCAGAGATTCAAAAATCAGTGGGATCCTACCACCTGAATTCTTCTAAATCAGATGCGACGTGAGCTTGCTTTATTGTAGCTTGTAGTCATGGTTTTGATTTTTGCATTAGATGTCCCCCGTAAATTTTATTGTTCTGTTGCACTCTACGCAGCTAGCTGCCTGCAAGTGTCAGTAGCTGACACATTGGTTGCAAAGTAATTGTGAAGCGCTGTTGATACCTTCTTGGTATACTTTTATATTCACTTTATTTTCATGATGTAATGAACCCGCAATCTTCCGTTCACTGCTAGCTGGGGCTAGCATTAGGCAAAGTTAGGCCAATAACAAACATTGCACATCATCTAGTTTTGCTTAGTTATTCTCTGCCATATTGTAACAAGTATGTTTTAAACTCTGCAAATTATTTTATTAGCTTGAAGGTTTGCTCAGACTGTGTGTAGGGCAAAGTTGGATTTTGTGTGGCTTTGCTGGCCGTAAGTTCAATAGTAAATTTATTCGCCTACAGGTCCTGTGGTAATCAATGGTTTCACCTCGTCCACCTGTTACAGGACATGGTGATGGAGGTCCAGAGGACGCTGTGCAGTACATCCATGGAATTCACGGGCAACCTCGATGAAGACAACGAGCTGGAGAGTCTGATCGATGCACAGCTTGTCGCGCTTCGGAAGGTGTTCAGGATACCTCATAAACCGCTCGATGAGTCACATGGCCCAGTCTCCAAGAAGCTATTGACTCTTTTCAGAGCAGGGAAACTCGGCCCGTTCATCCTCGACGACCTTCCAGGCCAGCAGTGAAGGGGAGATTCACTTGCCTATGGGGGTTCTCATAGATGTGATGTAAAATGATAGCTTCTGTCACTGTAGAATTGCAGGACACATGCGTTTCTCTCTCTGTTTGTCAAGTTAGCTATATTCAGTTTTCCTTTAATGCTGGCAAATGAGTCATTTGTTCACAGATGTTGGTTCATGATGTGTTCGAAAGAAGAAGCTACTACTCAAAATCGTTTACTTTTCTGGTTTCGAATTCGAGATTGTGGAAGAAAGCAGACAGCCCGAATTCGAAACTAATTCTGTTAGTTCCGATTTAAAAGGAAATCAACTGAGACATAGGCAAACCCTACGGATTTGCTAATTCTCAGTCGCCTGATTTTTTCTTATGTCTCAGTCATCACAAAAATGTGCATGAGTTGCACTTTTCTGGGAGAAATGTGAAATTACACTTTTCTGCCAGAAAAGTGCAATTCGTTCTAGTTGGACTTTTTTTTGAACTGCACTTGCACTTTTTCTGAGGTGATTTAGACTTAAGAAATTCTCAGGCGCTTGATTTTTTCTTATGTCTCAGTCACCCACAAAAATGTGCATGAGTTGCTCGTTCGAGTTGCATTGTTTTTTGAACTGCAGTTGCATTTTTCTAGGTGATTGAGACTTAAGAAATTCTCAATCAACTGAGACATAGGCAAACCCTAATATTAAAGCACGTCTGGGACCAGAACACAACCAGACCACCGTCTGGGTTAATTACCTCATCTATAGGCTGAATCTCAAGCATCTCTTCTCCGGCAACGACGACGAAGAGTCCCCCCCACAGCTGCGCTGCTTCCCGAACCCCGTCGCTTCCGGCGAGCCACCTGAACCACCTTGCCGTGGCCGCCTCTCGCACCAACGTCATCGTCGCCGATGCAACTGAGTGCCGGACCACATTCCACGGCACCGACTCCAACTCCGCCTCCTCTGGCCCGGATATGCACGGCGCCAAGTACCATCCCGTCCTGCTCCCCGTCGGAGACGACATGTTCTTCGCCATGTCCGGACAGACGTGGAACCACGACCACCCGGGCATCCACTACGAGGCTCTCGTCCGTACCGGTGGCGGCCGCCGGTGGGCTTGGCGCGCCCTCCGGGAGCCACCGGTCCGCGACGCGCCATCCGCTGCGAGGTGACTGCCTACTTTATCGCCGGCGCGCGCATCTGGGTTTCCTTAAAAAACGAGGGCACCTTCTCCTTCGACACGGTGCACCGCCGGTGGCGCAAGGAGGGCTCCTGGGCCCTGCCTGTAAAGGGCCGGGCGATCTTAGTCCCGGACTTCCTAGGCGGCGGCCGGCAGCTGCTCTTCGGCTTCTGCTCCCGGGACTTCTCCTCCATGGAGCGCACCTTGTGCGCCTGCGACGTGGAGGCCAGGCCTCCGGTGATGGTGCGGGTGTGGGAGGAGTCCAACCCCAGGGAGTGGTGCATGCGCACCGGATACATGATGTGCCAACCCGTGGAACTGGAACACTTTGGAGGCGGCCGATTCTGCATCTCAAGAAACATTCCGAACATCCCGTCGAAAACGGCAATCCCCCACGCTTAGTTCTCTCTCTTAGGACGTCTCCAATGTAGACATAAGAGCAGGTCATAAGGAAAAAAAATAGCTTAAGACTCGGTCTTAAACATTGTGGAAGTTGGTCATAAGCAGAAAATTCTAAAGACCGGCATTACCAGTACTACCCGGACATAGCGTTTAGAAAACGTTTGTTCTCTCTCCTCTTTTCTATAAAAGTACAGATTCCATCATACTTTGCTTGGACATGCAAGTATTTTAATCATTGAATGGTTCAGATGTGGGCTCCATGTTATGGCTCTGGCTGGCCTTAAACATTGTGAGGATTTCAGATCACTATACCAAATGAAGTGGGACCCAACTTATGTCCCAAAAGAAAATTAAGCATTGGAGACGCCCTTATGGCCGTCGAGGTGACCCCGGAACTGCAGCTGCTCAAGCGCAACATCCGATGCTACCTGATGTCGCCAACTGGGGTACTTGGTGGCTTGCTCCCATGCACCCCTGTCACGTCCCACTAATCTGTCAATCTATCGCGAGAGGCGTTTTTTGAGATTTCGAATTTTTTTTCGGGTGATAGCAGCGTATGCTAGTACACACTGTACATAGCAATAGTCCACATGAATCCTGACAAAACTGTCAAAGAATGTTACAAAGATAAAAAAAAATCATGATAGAAGGATCGGATTTCTCAAGGTGGCATGGCAATCTTCAAGAACATAACTTCAAAAACGGCAAGGTAAAACTGGTTCAATAACTGAAACTTCAAGATCTGGTATCACACATTTCATTTCGTTTCTTCGTCAAAGCCAATAGGGGTCTTAGGGAGAGAGTCCCAACAGTCAACCAAATACATTTTCACCCGATTGTATGTTGTAAGTAAGAAGAGAGGAGATGGAGTGCGTCGTTTTGGAGCTCGGGCTCCATGGAGCCCTTTATTTGAAAATTTCAAAAACTGCATTTGTAAGTTCAAAAAAATTATAAAAAATTGCTAGATGTAGATAATGATGATCTCTATTAGTGTGCAAAAAACCAGTACGAAATAATTTATATGCTAGCCTGGGCAAAAATAACAAAAATGTAGATCTGGGTGTGGTGAACAGTGCCCATTTTGAAAATGTGTACTTTTGTCATATTTGTTATTTTCATATAGCCTAGAATAAAAATTATTTTGCATTGGTTTTTGGCACACGGGTGGAGTTAGACATTATCTATATATAGAATTTTTGTTCGTAATTTTTTGAAACTTTGAAAAGGAGATTTTAGAATTTTCAAAATATCAAGCTCCATGGAGCCTCAGCTCTCTTCGGACTTTTCGGGATGACAGAGGACATAAGACAATGGATAGGACAAGCAGAGTATATAGCAGAGAAAGCAGCCAACCATGCGGGAATTATTGGCGAAAAACAGCGGAAAATTGCAGTAACGTAGGAGGGCTTGGGGGCGCACTGCGTAACAGAAGATCATGGAACTGACCATCAGAAACCAGAGGATGGAATTCATCAATAAGCCAGTCGGTACATAAATCATTGGACTTATGTAGGAGTGTTGCAACTCCTTGATTCCTCCAGCCGGGCAGACTGACAGAATAAGTAATCTGACTGTAACGTACTAACATATTTAGATTAGGTTGATGTAACGTGTTTGTATCTAACTCTTGTAAACTTCTGATCAATATATATATACCGAACGCCCCCCTTGTTGGGTGTGTGCGTTTCACCCCAATCCATTGTGTTGCCCATTGCTTTACATGGTATCAGCCTGAAAATCGATCTAGGGTTATGACTTCCGCCGCCCAAGCTTCGACCGCCTCCTCGGCGCTCTCCTCTGCCCCGTCCGCTGCCGATCTTGCTGGACTTCGTCCTCCTGCCTCTCAGACGACGATGTCCGCCGGTGCGCAGACCTCTGGGCCGATCACACAAATAATTCAATAAGTGAAAACACTATATAATGGACGCATCAGGTGCTTACCTCAACCTTCTATTTTCTTTGCATGTTTGTTAGTTTTTTATGTAGGTTCTACATGCATTCTCTTTTATCTATACCTATATATAATAATAAAAGGCCACCGCAATTGCTAAGAATTACCCACTATGCCCCCCTTTAAGTTAAAAACTGTTCGATCAATCTGACGGGTATGTTTCTCATCCGTCCATGTTTTCCTTGTTCAGTCGTTTATCGCTCCCGTCCCGAACAAATTCTGTTGTTGCTCCCGTCCCAATTGAAAAATCATGATCGTTCGTTGTGCAAGCCCCTGATCGGATAAAATGTCGTTGAGGAGCCATGAGAGCGAGCGAGCTCAACTGGCGCAACGCTAAGGATGGCAATGGCTAGGGTAGACCAACACAATACACATAACTTTATATCTCATTGGTACAACATGATATCCATACCCTACCCATGGGTATAAAACTTTACCCACATCCATACCTAGTGGGTATCGTTACCAACTGGATAACCATTGGGTAGATCAATAGTTTTCAACATGTTGTTCGCCGCCACATCACAATCATGTTCTCCTACTCTCCATGTCATGCAACGTCGCCTGGTGCTGATGAAACAACAAAACGAGTGGATCTAGAGGGAGAAGATGGAGGTCGGTGGCACAATTGACAACTCCATGCCCTGTAGTGGGGGCGTAATGGAGAGGGTTGGTTGATCAAGAACTCAAAGGTGCACATATCTTATGGGTAGGATTTTGGTATACCCGTGGCTACATTATTGTATCCATGCCCTACCCACAAATTGATGGATGGGTTATGGATACTATCCATGAGTATAAAAAATGCACTCATATCCTACCCATATGGGTACCCGTGGGTAAAATTGCTATCCTTAGTATATACTTCTCGTGAGATGTCGTTGCCAATCAATATGTTGTCGATAAAACTATAACTATGAAATCGCAACAATTGCATTTTCATTCAAATCCAAATGCATCCTACCCGGCACTGGCGGAGCCTCGTGGAGGCGAAACTGGGCCGCTGCCCCCCCCCCCCCCCCCCCCCTCCAAAGTGCAGTTTTTTTACTAGGTAGGTCGCCACTATAAGTCAGCCTATTAGCATATCCAGCCCAACTTCTCTTCTATGTTTCCCAGTTCGGCACAAAACCGAACAGACGAATGGAGAATGCCGTCATGCTCACGCATCCGCCGCCCTCCATGGTGATTTTGCCCAATCTCTAGGTCTTCGCAGTGGATCCTCCTCCTAGCCCCTTGATTCTCCTACTTGGCGCAGCGATCCACACCGTGCGCTCACTGCTGCTGCTCCACCAGGCCCCGGTGGCCGGCGCCCACCGCCCCACTCCTTCATGGCTGTACGTACGCCACCGGCCATAGCCATGACCTCCAGCGCCATTACGTGCTTCTGATTTCTGTTTTTCATTGAGAACTGGGAATCACTAGTGATTTAGATGCCCATTATTACACTCGATTGCTAAATTGATGCAAAAAGAATCTGATTTAGGTTGCGAATTGCAATGGGGAATCAACAGAACATGCGGTATTTTTAAGAGAAAACGAGATGAAGAAGTTGTTGAACAATCATCCCTTCCTGATGCTATGACTATTGTGGACTATGTAAATCAAAGGGAAGATGAAGATAGACAGGAAAATCAGGGGTAAGATGAAGTTGAGCAACAAAATTCTAGCCAAGAAAAAGATATCTTATATGATATTGCCATCTAAAAATATTTTATATATGTTCTATGACTTGCCATTCTGTTGCTTATTTGCTATTTTCTATGAAACTCGCCCCCTCTTGTGTTTTGTTCACGCTCCACGACTGCTACCCGATAAGTTAGCTCGAATTAGAGTGCATGCACGCAAATCTATATGCATGTATTAAATACATTAATCCGTAGACAATTATGTATATTTTTAATTGTAGAAAAAATCAATGAAAAAACTATCTTGCCAAAAGAAAAGTTAACAAGAAGACAAACACATCACTGAATCCAAATTATAACATTGTTTGTTTGGGTATCAGGTGATACCCAGATCAACAATAAGTACTACATCTCTTACACCAATAGCATAGGATAAGCGGATAAAATAGCAGCTAATGTTAACTTAGCATATAAGCTATAACGTTACCTCCAAAATGACTAAATATACTAACAAGCTACATAGAAATTGAGTCACGGTAGGAGACCCTTGAAAGAATCCACGACGTCACCCCAGATGCTCTTGGGTTTTGCGTCAACGTGAAAATTCGTGTCATTACCTGATTTCTCGTGGAAGTTGTGCTTCGTAAGTTCACTAACATCCAGCACGCAGTAGAATTCAATTGCATCAGGGTCAATGAGGCGTCTATTGTTGTCGCTGTCCTTGGGGTGGCCATTTTCCTGATACTTTAAGCGGAGCAAGCTGATGTTCCCTACACACAGACCGAATGTCTCGGTCCTAGTTCTGGTCGTCCAACATATATGTCTTTACAGCTCGTCGTGTCGACACGGATCAAAGGAGTGATTTTGGATGTGAAACTGTACCGCAACTGAACCCTCATCAATGCAGGCGCATAGATGCTCGCGATACAATTGAGTTAATCTTAGTATAATTTATATTAAACTTTTATACATATATGTATGTGTTAACGTATACAATTTTCTATTTATTATTTGACATAGTTAACCACTTAAAATTTTGCTAAATGTTAGTTATAGCATTCCGAGTTAATATAGTTGTAATGCATATATTTGAAAACTATATTTGCATTGTGCCATTGTGCCAGATTTAAGCTATATGTCGTAGCATACTTTCTTTATCAATTAATTTCTGATTACTGCATAAACTATGTAATATAGACTTAGTTATGCTGAAGATGTATGAATCATATGGTCTACCAAATATCTGGATAGAGGGTTTTAGTGTACGATTAGGTATACACATTTCTAGAAATTTTATATTATAAATTGAATATTGACATGATTATTCACCCATATTTCCTTGGTCAATTATGTATTGCAAATTAAAGTGGGTACATTAATGAGATGACAAAATGTGATGTGTACTTGGTACTAATATTAGTATCATTAATAGTAATGGTCAATGAGTATATAAATTAAATATATTGTACTGCTTTTGCTTAAATACGATGTGATTGTTTGGTAATTCTTTTGCAATCCTCTCAACGTGATCTTCTCTACACATGCCCTTGTGCTATATCTTTTGAAATAATGATTCATTCATATAATTAAACATGAAAATTTAGATGACATATATTTCAGTTTGTAGAAAAAATTGTATGACTTCTAGCGGTGCGCGACTATCAATCCAACTAAACTTGATTTCATTGATTAATTGGTTTCTTCCTACATGGTCTCGTTTATGCAAATTTTTTCTGTTAATAGATGTTCAATAATCTCCAGGACATAATAGATAACATTGTAAAATGGTCATGGGACATCTCCTGTCATGACCAGAAGTGGTTACCCAGTTGGCCCGGCCTATGTGCCGGCCATGGCTGCGAGAGAGGGCGAAATGACTGCAAAAGAGAGAGTAGGCGGTGAAAGTGCATGGTTGCCCCCATGTGTGGTTTTGGTAATTAATGACAATCTCTATGGACTAATATTTGCATTGAGCTACTTGTAGGTTGTGTCCATATGCGTTGCTTGATCTCCATTTGTTGGAGTCAAGGCTAAGGGAAGAAGATTATGTGTTGATCAAGGCTAAGTGCGGGTTGATCAACACTTGAGTCCAAGTGAAGTTATGCCAAAGAGTGCTTCTCCCATATTGGTGTATGGGGGAGCAACATGTGAGCCTTCACCAAGCGAAGCGCAATCAAGAAAGGTGGTCCATCTTGAGAAGATGAAGATCATCATCGTCGACCTCAAGTGGATTATGCGCAAGGCAAAGGTATGATCTTGATAGGCTTTCTATTTTACCGGTCTCGTGATGTTAGTTGAGAGACCGGGTTATAGGATAGATAGCCGTACTATCAAGAGGGGCTCTCAAGTGAGTAACTTGATCGCATCTTTGTGGAGAGCTCAAACCTTTGCATTCTTGGCATATCATATTTCTTGGTTGTTATTTGGCGTTTATCCATGTGAGGATTTAGAGCTTGTGTCCATCTTCATACCAAGCTCTAGTTCATCAAAAACGGATTTCATGAATATCTTGTTGCGTTTTTTATGTTGGAGATTTTACCGGTTTGTCTCTTCTAAGAGAGATCAAACTCTCTTCTCGTGGTTTCATCCTCACATGATGGACTATGATGTTTATATGCATGATATTTTAGTGCTTGTGATTATCTTTGAAACAAGCCTAAGATCATAGAAAACGGAGTCCGGATGAAAAACTTGTTTGGTTCCTTATGTTTGAGGATTTACCGGTTGTTCTTTATACAAAGGTTTTACATTTCCCCATTTGGTTTTGTTCTCCCTTGTTGGACTATGATATTTCTCTTTATATTCTTGTAGAGATCATTTTTACAATTTCAACAAGCCCAAGAACATCGAAAACGGAGTCCGGATGCGAAAGATATGCCCGTTTTTGTTTGGCTGTTTCTGCAGTTTTTCTGTGGGCCGGAAGTTCCGGTCCTTAGGCCAGAATTTCCGGCCCTCCGGTTATTTCCGCCAAAAGTTCCGGCCCAAAGTTCTGGACTATGTCCAGAGAGCTTTCCATGGCGTCCAGGTCGCTCCAGGGGGTCCGGAAATTCTGGGTAAACCCCGGAAGTTCCAGCCCATGCAGGAAAAACTGCACATAACGGTTGGATTTGATGGGGACCTATTTAAGGGGTTATCTTCCCCAATGGTTCCCAAGTTTTGGAGTTTCTCTCACTCCTCCATTGTTGACCTCCAAAGTTTTGATTTCTCTCAATCCCTACAATGATTCTTTCCCATATTTAGGTATTCAAGAGAGGAGATCTAGATTTACAACTCCACCAATCATTTTCTCCTCTTTGTGAGGGGAACCCTTTGGATCTAGATCTTGGGATTCATTTGTTGAGTTCTTCCTTGTTCTTCCTCTCTTATTCCCCCATAAGTATTTGTTGCTTTGTTGGAATTTGAGAGTGAAGGATTTGAGCACTTGTGCTCTTGCCATTGCATTAGTTGCATCGGTTTGTGCTCCCCACGAAGATTCGTGGAAGTTGAAGTTTGAGAATCTTGTTACTCTTGGGTGCATTGTGTTCCCAAAGAGCTTGTGCCTTTTTGGTGCATTGTGTACCCTAGACGGTTGGTGGTGTCGTGAAGACTTCGAGTTGTGAAGCTTCGGGCAAGGTTTGGGAGCCCCCGATTGAGTTGTGGGTGTGTGCCTTAAGATCGTTGTAAAGGCTCCGGATTCCGCCTTGAAGGATTCCGATAGTGGAAGGTGAACCTAACCCTTGGGGTGCGGTTCATCGGAGAATAGGGTGAGGCTTTTTGTGGCATCTTGAGTAGGCCTTTTGTGGCGAGCTCACACCCCTCCAACGAGACGTACTCCCTTAACAAGGAGGAAATCGGGAATACATCCTCGTCTCCGCGTGACTCTCTATACCCGAGCTCTTTACTTATGCAATTTACATTGTGATAGACTGATAGCCTTCGTGCTTGAAGTTTTATATCTTGTTATCACCTTGTTGTTTGTCTTGCTTAGCATAAGTTGTTGGTGCACATATGTGAGCCTAGTTTATTTAGGTTGTTGGCTTGTTAATTTTAAACACATAGTTTTATTCCGTAATTGTCAAGCCTTAAACCGGAAAAGTTTTAATCGCCTATTCACCACCCCCCCTCTAGGCGACATCGGTTCTTTCAGGCGGGATTGTTGATGTTAATCTTGTCGTCCAAGTATTTAGAGTCATAATATTAGGAATATTTCCCTAAAATTAGGAAATCATATGAAGAATCTAACGTGTACGAACTATTGCTGAGTCATGTCATACTGGGTTCAGTTTCTGGTTTCATATTGAATCTGGAGTCTATAGTTTGTAAAACTCCTATGTACGAGAAGAAATAATTAAGGAAACTGTCTTGGAAAGCTAGCGTTATTGGTGAATAGAAAGATGCTCGGTGGGATATTTTGCCATACTGTCCGCCGCGGTCACCCTTGAGGGGACCTAGGCGAAACACTGGAAAATTAGGAGTTAAGAAGTTGGATATCCGTTATTCCCACATTGATGGTCAACAAAGGAGAATATAAGCGTCTATCACGGCTAATCCCACAAACACCTTGTTTTGCACTAATTTTCTAATGATCTTCGTGTCCCTTAGGTAAAATCAAAATTAACATAATATCATGAACACCATTACTACACTTCACACAACAATAATCGATACATCTTTATTTCAATCATGATAAAACTAGGATTTCTCTATCTCCTCAGAACTAGGAAATACTCACACATGAATACACAAAACATCATCATAATAATAGTATACATGACGGATGAATGTCTAGACGAGTACGCGTGCAAATCCAAAAGTTGAGTTTCAAACTTACAATGAGAAGGATGAGGTATTCGTTGATGGAGACGAAGGTGACGATGGTGGTGATGATGAAGACCGATGTCGTGCCCTTCACGATTGCAGTGGTGGTGCAGATGTCAGCCCTTCTGGGGATTCCTGCTATGGATGCTATGTTTCCGTGACTGTTTCTCATGTGGCAACGATTATGTTCGTTTCGTCCTCTAGAAAATCTTAGTACGGGGTAAAAATACTTGATGAGACGCATCGACGGGTGTGTCGTACGGTCACCGGTACGATCGGTCGCGGCCATACCGCTAGTCGTGTTTCGCATTCTGTTTTGGAGTAGGTCTTTGATTATGCTGGAACTTCTGTTCGCAATTCTTTCCAGAGTAGTCAATACAATAAGGAAAAGTATAGTATTCCCCCGGGGGATCCCACGCTTTCCATCCTCCCCATGGAGAGCTCGCCACGTGTCCCGCGGATCCACCAACAAAACTCACGCGACGCACCGGAGCCTTATCCTCTCCTCTCCACTCGCTCGTTCTGGCCTTATCTCCCGAGTAGTAACCCAGCCATGTGAAAGAACAAACGATGTCCCGATGTCGCCTAGAGGGGGGGGGGGGGGTGAATAGGCGATATAAACTTTTTCTATTTAAAGGCTTGGTAATTGCGAATAAAACTATGTGTTTAAATTAACAAGCCAACAACCTAATTATTAGGCTCATCTATGTGCACCAACAACTTATGCTAAGCAATTTAAACAACACGAGGATAGCAAGATATAAACTTCAAGCACGATGGCTATCACAATATAAATTGCATAAGTAAAAGCTCGGGTATAGAGATAACTGAGGCACGCGGAGACGAGGATGTATTCCCGAGTTCCTCCTTGTTAAGGGAGTACGTCTCGTTGGAGGGGTGTGAGCTCGCCACAAAAGGCCTACTCAAGATGCCACAAAGGCCTCACCCTATTCTCCGATGAACCGCACCCAAAGGTTTGGTTCACCTTCCACTATCGGAATCCTTCGAGGCGGAATCCGGAGCCTTTACACCACTAAGCTTGGGGCACGCATCCACAACCGAATTGGAGGCTCCCAAGAATCACCACAACACCGTCTAGGGTCCAATGACCCAAGAGTAACAAGCTCCCAACCTTCAATCCCACGAATCACCGTGGGGAGCACAACCCGATGCACCTAATGCAAAAGGCAAGAACACACCAAGTGGTCAAATCCTTCTCCCCAAAATCCAACCAAAGCAACTAATGCTATGGAGATATTTAGGAGAAAGAACAAAGAGGATGAACACAAAGCACCCCAAAATCTAGATCCCACAAGTTCCCCTCACTTAGAGGAGATTTTGTTTGGTGGAAGTGTAGATCTAGATCTCCTCTCTTGTTTCCCTAAATTTGGGCAAGAATCATCGGAGGGAAGTGGAGGAATCGAGCTCTCAAAGATTGCAACAATGGAGGAGAGAGAGAAAAAAAGAGCTCGGGAAAAATGGGGAAGAATACCCCTTTTTATAGTGGCCCACGAAAAATAACTGTTGGGAAGAAATCGTGAGCAGCCCGGCTGCCGGCCTCGGGCGGCCAGCACCGGCCAGGCCGGCCGAGTAGCACAGCAGGCAGAACGCAGCCATCAGGGAAGCCGGCCTACTCCCGCCTTGGGCCGGTCAAGCACCTGGGTGGGCGGGCAGCAGCCCGAAGGCGCCGGCCTGCCCTCAGGCCTGGGCTGGCCAGGCAGTGCACGCTGGACGGGAGGGCTCCCGAGCCGGCCGGCCTCCCCCCGGCCCTAGGCCGGCTAGGCACAGTTGCAAGGCCAGCAGCCCACCCGAGCCTCCCGGCCTGAGGCCGGCCTCGGGCCCGCCAGGCCGGCGGCCTACCTGTTTTTTTTCTTCTTTTTCTCTGTTAAATTACTGTTTAGAAAAAACACTGAGAATTAAAACCGCAATAACTTTCGCCCACGAAACTCCGTTTTCGATAATCTTGGACTCGTTGGACTCGTTGGACCTCGTCACAACGAGCACTACAAGAATATGCAGAGAAACATCATAGTCCAAGAATATATTATAAAAATAAATGGGGAAAGGTAAAAGCTCCCATTTGTAAATCGGAAATGCAATAACTTTCACCCACGAACTCCGTTTTCGATAATCTTGGACTCGTTGGAGTCGTCTCAACGAGCACAACAAGATTATGCAGAGAAGCATCATAGTCCAAGAAAATATTATAAAAAAATGGGGGAAAGGATAAACCTCTATTTTGAAAACCGGAAATGTCGAATCTTTTGCAATTGAAGTCCGAATGAAGTAAAACCAATTTTGTTGAAAAGAGGACGACAAATGCAACCCTTGAAAATGGCAAACAAGCAATGGAGATTTTGCAAAGAAATGGAAGAGATAAATCTTCCGCACGGATGAACCGAAACCGCAATAGAAGACGCATATGAAAACCGTTTTCGGTGAACTTGGCCTTGTCATGACGAGCACGACAATCACCAAGACCACACCACGATAAGAGACAAATAAGAACCATAAAGATGAATGCATGGATGCAAAGGTTTTGTGCTCTCTACGACGATACGATCACGAAACTCGGTCGAGAGCCCCTCTTGATAGTACGGTTATCTATCCTATAACCCGGTTTCTCACTAAACATCATGAGACCGGTAAAATAGAAACCATATCAATAACATACCTTTGCCTTGCGCTTTTAATCCACTTGAGGTCGATGAAGACGATAGTCATCTCCTCAAGATGCACCACATTTATTCGATTGCGCTTCGGTGAAGATTCACATGTTGCTCCCCCATACACCAAGATGGGAGAAGCACTTCTTCGACATATCTTCACTTGGACTTGAGAGTTGATCAACACGCACTTAGCCTTGATCAACACATACTTTTCTTCCCTTAGCCTTGACTCCAACAAATGGAGATCAAGCAATGCAAATGGACACACCTACAAATATAGCTCAATACAAACATTAGTCCATAGAGATTGGTCATTAATTACCAAAACCATGCATGGGGGCAACCATGCACTTTCAATCTCCCCCATTTTGGTAATTGATGACAATCCCTTTTAAGAGGGTTTATATAATGAATAAAGCATCCTTGCAAGACAAATGAGCAAGGATGCAAGCGCATTAAAGGCAAATGCAACAAAAGCATAAAACCCAAATTCCCTTAAACCCTCTAAACTTCTCCCCCATTGGCATCGATTGCCGAAATGGGAAGAAAAATTTAGAAGGACGATATAATAAGAGTTCCTCCATAAAAGTGTGCATTGCTCAAGTTGTGAGTGAAATCAAATGCACTTATTCATTGACGAATAATTAGAGGAAATCAAACTATATTGAGGATCCAAAGATTTCCAAAAGATGAAATCATTTTAAATATCTCCACAAAGGAGAAAAGCAATCGAAAAGATCCAAAGCGAGAGATCTAAATAAAAACGGAGAAGCTCCCCAATGTTCATGCACTATGGAGAAGCGCACAAAAATGGCATCCTCGCTCCCCCAAAATCATCTAGAACACGCAACAAGTGCAAGAGTGCATAATGCAAAAGCAAATCATAGCACTTGCACCAAAGATGTGGTTGAGCCATAGGGAGATACCAATTTTCAAATATTCAACATAGATAGGCCCAACCGAGATAGAGGAAGATCTTTAAAAGAATATGTTCACACGCTTAGGGATACCAATTGGAACTAAAACCAATTGAAAATGCCAAAAACTAGTGAGATCATTTAGCCAATAAAATTCAACATGCTCACCATGTTAAGCATAAGGTCAAAAGATTCCTCAACAAAAACATGAGTGTGCAAAGATACCAATAAAATAAGACAAGCACTCATGAGACAAATTTGGAGCCACCAAAGAATTATAGATGAAAACAAGGTAGCTCAAAAGAATTAGGATACAAACTAAGAGGTGACCTCTCTCATATGTATAGGTTTCTAATTAGACAAGCCATTGAAGATATACATCCGCAAAGAAACATATACATATGAAATGGTTCGGAAAAAAGAGAACAAGTATCCAAAGTAAGTCATAAATATACAAAGGAGATTATTGCTTAAAAGCATAGCACATAGCTCAAATTTATCTCATTGTATATAAATGAACTTCAAAAATATCAAAGACATCACACATATCACTAAGGGAACAAGAGATAGTGGAGATGCTTTGAGATAGGCAACAAGTATCACAACCAAATAAAACCAATTGAAGAAAGGTTTTTGCAATTTCATCACAAATATCACAAAGATATATCAAGTGAAGGAAAAAAGCCAAAACCACAACAATTGCACATAAAAGCTAACATGCCAAGAAGCAACCTACACAAGGTTGAGACTAGAAAGGTATGCATGAGGTAGATACTTGTTACCGAGATGCATTGGTGATGATGAGGATGATCCTTTGTTAGTCATCATAGCTTGACACTAGTAGGAAAAGGCTTATAGCCGCCAGGCTACCGCTGGCGAACCATAAAAAGTGTTCGCCAGCGGTAAATACCGCAGGCGCACCACAAAAATCGTGTTCGACAGCAATACTTGTGACCCCAAAAACGACCCAACGATAGAAACTATCAGTGGCGAACCGATTTCCATGTTCGCCAGCGGTAATACAGCACCGCTGACGCACATACATGCACGTTCGCCAGCGGTAGTTTGCACCGCTGAGCTCGCCCGTTTTTCACTAGCTACCGCGCGCATCTCTTTATTCCTTATCTTTTCGCCAACACGCTGCAGACCACCGCTTGTCCCTTATCCCCTCACCCACCCTGCACCCGCCCATCCCGATGGACGCGGCCCCTCACCCGCCGCAGCCGGCCGCCGGGGGCTACGCCGCCAGCTTCTCCCCCGCGGGCCTCATCCACGCGCCGCTCTCCGCGTTGCTCGAGTACTCCTCGGGCGTCCTGCGCGCCCAGGCCAACGGCGGCGGCCCCCAGCGCGGGGAGTCCAACGCGGGGGGCGACAGGGAGGTGTCGATTTGGATCGTCGGGCCCGACGGCGACGCGGGGCCGCGCGTAGTTGGCGCCGGCACCGGGGATGCGCCCGTGGATGAGGAGGCCCGGGGACGAGGCTGCCGGGGCAGGCGGGAGGGCCGACTCGCCCCTTATCCCCTCACCCACCCGACACCCTTCCTCGCCCCGTCGTCGGCCTCCTCCACCGCGGCACCCGCACGCCCCACATCGGCCGTCGACCACCATGCGCGGCCCTGCTCCAGCCCCGCCGCCCTTCCTACCTCGTCGCCGCCTCGATCGGCTCCTGCCGACCCTCCTCCGCCGACCTGAGCTCAGCCCCGCCTCCATCTCTTCCGAGTTGCCTCCTCCCAACTCGACCCCGGTCGCCGACCCAAGCTTGCCTCCCCGCACCTGCTCCCCTGCCGCTCCCGAGTTCGTCCCCTCCACTCGACGCGGCCAACTTCTCCGGCCCGCACCTCCCGCCGCCAGGAGCTCCTCCCGTCGTCGTTGCCTCCTGTGCGGCCGCACCGCGTCTCCTCCTTGCCGGCCCACCAGGTGACCCTTGCTCTCTTCCAGTGTCCTTTTAGGCCGGGGGATTCCTATTGCTGATGCTCTGGAGATCTAAAATCCAGCGATTGAGGATGTCGTCGTGCTGGACGAAATGAAGAATAAGAACTCTCCGCGCTGTGCTATTAAATCTTTGATTTGGTGGTCAGTAGTGCTTCCAGATCTCTAAGTCATGCTTTCCATTTGAATTGTTATTAGCTGCAATCCACTCGGTTCTAGCTTATACATGATTATGGTTTGTAGTGAATTGAAGTTTATGAGATTAGTTCTAGTAATTCATCACTGGAACAACCTAGTTTTCCAGGGACTTTCGTTTTGGTAGATGTAATTTGGTTATCTGTTTATTCAAGTATTTGTCTCCTTTCAGTTCGACAAAATTCTGCTTGTGCATTTTCTGTGGTGTCCATTGTCTAGAAGCCTTTGCAAGCTATGAAGCATTAACTTTCTTACACAAGTCCTGTTCAGTTTGTAATAGGTAGTGGCGGTAACAGGTCTGACTTCACGTACGTGCAAAATGTGGCGCACGCAAACATTTGCGCTGAACAAGCTTTATGTTCAAATCCTGCTTCTGTTGCTGGAAAGGTACACTTCTACTGATTAAAATGTTGTAATTATATATCTCATTTGAAATGTCCGAGGATGCATTAGAAAAACATGGAAATGTGAATGAAGGGCTAACTGTTCTTCAACTGTGAACATCTTCATTCAGTTAAAAATTGTGCGCATCTTAGTTTATTAGATTGAAAATTGTACCAGTTTTGCAGACTTTGGGCAATAGTAATTTTAGGACCACATACAACACTCACCAATACTTACTTTTCATACTAATTTTAGGACCACATACAACACTCACCAATACTTACTTTTCATAAGTGTGGGCTGCTTGTTCCCATGACAAGGGCTATTTGTTCCCATGACATTTAAGCTAGAGCTAATGTTGTTTGTTGGCTTGTAGCCGTCCATGTCACTGAAGCTAGCTACCCTCAGATGTTGTTGATGTTTCTTACTTAGTTCCCCTAGTCGGTTGATGTTTCTTACTTGTTTCAAAATTTCAGTTTGCTTGGTGTATACTCAAACTTGGCTTGGTAGGATTACTTGCTTGCTTGCAAACATTTGCTATACACTGTAATTATATGGGCATGCAAGTGCATTTCGCTCATAGCAGATTGTGTGCATGGTCTTGAATGATCTGTTGGATTGACCTGCATTGTATTTACATGATATTGAGCTTTTATTTCGTGAATTGTTGTACTAGTGATAGTACAAATTCATCATATTGCTGCCCTGATGTGCTACTCTTGTACTCCAATGTATTTTGTTTTGTTCCAGTGTGCTGCTTCTGATGCAATTTCTACAGGTGATGTGTTTCTTCTATTGCTATCTCTAGGCATCAAGGCTGGTGTTCATATCAGTTCACCTATTGCCGTGTTCCGACAAGGCAACCGGAACTTGCGTGTCGAGACGCTGGCGTTGGGCGGCAAGGAAGAAACTGGGCGAGCCGCTCCTGAGCAGCAACAACAACACATCGCCGACATCTACACGGGGCTGTGGCGATCGCGACATCGACCCAGGGCTGCGGCAGCGATGAACACGGTCGCCGACGGCCATCATTTTTTAAAATTCCATAGACTTATGTTGATTGATGTAATGGTCTATTGAAACTATCGAATAATGAACTGTATGAATGTATTGGATAAATAGATAAATCAATATGTTTTTTTAATTCCTAGTTACTTACTAGTGGCGTGCAATGCGAAGGACACGCCACTAGTATTAATTTTTTTTTTAAATTCCGAAATTCCTACTACTGGCGAACGGAGAGCCGTTCGCCAGCGGTAACGAGCCTACCGCTGGCAAACAAAGGTGTGGTTCGCCAGTGGTAAGTTTCCTAACCACTAGCGAACAATAGTTCGCCAGCGGTAACCTGTTACCATTGGCGAACAGCGGTTCGCCAGCGGTAACTTGTTACCACTGGCCACTATAGCGCTGGCGAACTGCTTGTTCGCCAGCGGTAGCTTAATTAGGTTCGCCATCGGTAGGCAGTTTCCTACTAGTGTAACTCCTAAAATCACATGGTGAGACCATCTTCCTTGTGAATGAGGCAAACATCCAATGCTTCTCAATTGTACCTAAAACACAATTCAAGTACAAAATGGTTCTCAAACTCATTGGGTTTCATAGTAGTTAGATAAACTACAATATATAGGAAACACTCCACATAAATATGTGCATATAGATATGAAATTGAATTTCATGCACATCTTAGCCGATTTAGGATTCGGTGGAGTATCCCCTATATATTGGAACTAGAAAGACTAGCATGCCATAAAATATATATACTAGTAAAAATGCATGCATAGACTTACAAGAACCAAACGAGATACACTTTGGACAAAAACACCAAGTAAACCAAGAGAGAGCACACCAAAGTATGACATAAAAAGGTTGTCCAAATTATATCAAATCCAAATCAACACATGATTGAGGAGAAAATCAAATCAACATATGATTGATTCCAAAACACATCAACACATGAAGTGTGATATCAATAGGAATCAAATCAAACAACACATGATTGAAAAGAAACCAATTGAAAATAAGATACCAACTAGGAGGAAGGATACCAAGAAGAGGATAATACTTGATCGGAATCAAGTAAGGTAAGATAAAGCAAAAAGGTATCAAAACTCCCACAATAAATATCAATTGAAATAAATATCTATGGAGGAGATATTAAATTCCAATTAATATCAATTGAAGGTACCAAAACATAAGATAAAGAATTACATGCCAATTGAAAGGATCAAATATTGATAGATAAGATAGTGTTCTAAATAAAAGGAATGCTCCCCCAAGATTAATGCATTATCTTAGATATTTGCATTTGAATACAAAATGCACACACAAGGGATCATTACTCTCCATATTTTATTTACAACACTAAACACTACCAATTGAAAATTAGGATCCACGCAAGAGGCATAGAAGGCAATAAATAAGTCAATTCAACGCAAGAGCCATTATGAGATGGTCTACAAAAGCCACCACAATTACTAGTATCACTTGTCATGGACAAGGAGTATATAGAGATATTTCTCGGTGGTATATAGGAATGATGTTCAAGACCAACTTCACAAAAAATAAGCATATGACAAGAGATAAGAAATAAACGCCAAGTTTTAAAAAAGGTTTGTTGGTAGTTTCAACTATTCGAACCAACCGGCAAAGCCATGGTTAGAATGAAATGAAACAAATGGTTCTCAAATAATATATGGAAATGGATATTGGAGAAAAACCACTCCAAGCAAACTTACACAAACAAGAGCCAAAGGATAACCAAATGGAAAAATGGAACTTGTTCGAGCAAACATGCCACATATGAATAAGATAATTTACAATATCAAATCTAAGTGGCAAACCTCAAATGTTCACATTTTTATGGGATTGTAATATGCACATAGCTTATTACTCCCCCATAATGTGATAATTCATTTTATTTTTAAAGAAGAGGCAAATGAAAACCAACTAGAGAAATTAAGGGACATTATAGAATTTGAATTTCTCATGATTATGACATACCACATAGTAACTAGATAATATTGAAATATCAATACTAGGTGGTGTGCCTCATGTACACACATTTTGGGTTTGTGAAATGCACAAAGCACATCTCACTCCCCCAAAATGGGATAGTCCATTAATATCTCAAAAGAGCCAATTGAAATCAACACAAGATCCAAATAGCTCAACACAAAGTTACACATACATGATACACAACTATCATACTCAACCTTGAATAACAAGACAAGTAAGAAAGTAGCATATCATATACAAGCACATGCTAGGAACAAAACTAACACATGCAAGGGAGCAAGCAACTTTCAATGTATATATGAATTAAATACATGTTACCGCAAGGAGGAAGCATTGGATATGAGATAGATATGTGATTCTCCAATTGACTTGGCTTGAGAAATAAAACCATGAAGATCCCTTAATTCTTCAAAAATAGCCAAGTCACCAATGTACTCCACCAACACCTATTGATCAAGTTTGAGCTTGTTGGTCCCCAACCAAGTTGGGTCCTAAGAGGTTAGTCACAATAGGCTTGGGAACCCAAATGGTGCTTTTCTTGACACTACTTTGAGCTCCCACATACTTGGCAAACACATTGCCAACTCTATCATTCCCAAGAGAATAAACATCATCAATTAGGATAGGGTTGGATGAGGTACCGTTATTGCATGAAGAAGCAAAATGCCCTTTGCCACGGCAAAGGTAGCAACATCGACTCTTCTCTTTCTTCTTCCTAGGCTCCTCAACTTGAGGAGCATTGGCTTGAGTCTTCTTAGGAGGTGGCCGTTGTTCAACTCGTGGTTGAGCACGAGATTGAACAAGAGGCCTCTTCCCAAGTTGCTTCTCACTAAGAGGCTTCTTCTTCATTGGGCAATCCCGAACATGGTGCCCTTCAACCTTGCACTTGAAGCAAATGATGTTGGCCGGATTCTTGACTTGAACTTGGCCCTTCTTCTTTTTCTTCTCAACCTTGGACTTGTTCTTGATGTTGGAGTTGAATCTAAGTCCACTCTTGTCATTGGGGGATTGTTGCACACTCAACATGTTGTCAAGTGCACTCTTCCCTTCATGACGCTTTTCCAAACCTTTCTTCATAGAAGTGGCTTGGGCCTTGAGCTCTCCTCTTTTCTCTACATGGTTAGTGACAACACAAGTACTAGAGGAGGTAGATGCATCATTGTTAGAGCAACAAGGCAAAGAAAGTAATTCATCACAAGATGTACCAACATTTTTAGTGGATGAATTACTACGACTAGCACATAGCAATATAGCATTTTTAGTTAAGGTTGTGCTATTATCCACATGAGACTCACTAGATGTTACCTTTGTAGTGATGGCCTCATGAGCTAACTTTAGACTAGCATAGGATGCTAGAAGATCATCATTAGAGCTAGATAGCTTTTTATGGCTTTCTTCTAACTTCCTATACTTGCTAGTTAGCAACTCAAGTTGAGACCTTAGCTCAACATTCTCCTTCAAAGTAGATGCTTCACAAGAAGTGGAGTTAGTAGCACAAGCATCATTACCTTTAGGAATGGAAGAAGACAACTTGGCAAGCTCATCATTTAATCTAGCATTTTCATTTTTCGTGACTTTATATTTAGCATGAGCATGGTCACGTTCTTTAAAGATTTTAGCAATTATATCATTATGAGACTCCTCGATAGATTCTAGTTTCTCCTCTAGAGATGCCCGAGTCTCTTGCTCTTCCTCAAGAGCATCTTCTAACGATGCCTTCTTCATAGCATCATCTCTTTCAATCTTACCCTTTTCTTCAAGACCTGCTTCCAAGGCCTCAATAGTTTCCCCGCGCTCAATTAGCGTTTCCATAATTTCAAAGAGGATAGCTTGAGCATTTTTATTGTTAGGAAGGGCTTTAAGAATTATTAGACCTTTATTTTGAAGGAGAGCATTAACCTTATCCACATCATCTTCTTCATCATTATTATCATCATTATTATCATTATCATCACTAGTAGCCATAAGGCAATGAGTGATGGATGAAGAAGAATAATTAATTTTTGAACTACTCAAGTTCACATCTTGTTGCATAGCAAATTGGGTTTTTCTCTACATTATTATTCATGCAAGAGTTAGAGGGAACACAAGCATTTTTATCATGGCAACAACATAAAGCAAGCATATCATCATTAGATTTATCTAAGCAATTTTTGGATGATATGCAAGGACTATCAACACTAGCATGTATGACATTGGAGTGCTAGAGGAGTTTAAGTCCAAAGATGAGGCATTGCAACACGATAGAGATAAAAGATCATCATAAAAGAGCTCACTATCAATATTGCAAAGCCTATCACTACTCACCATCACATTAGTATGTGGCTTACCACATTTTGGTGAAGTAGATGAAGACGACACCTCGTCAACGGCCAGAGGTGGAGGGAGAGCAATCATCCTCAATAGAGTTGGACACTCCATATTTATCTTGAAGCTTGGTCCAAAGCTCATGAGCGTCCCGGAGAGGCATGATTGACTCAAAAAACTACAACACTCACAAATTTGCAAACTCATTAGAAGCTAGAGCATCTAGATATAAGTTTTCTCATCCTCTAAAGTCGTACTTTCATAATCCTTTGGAGGAGAAAAACCTATATCTAAGATACACTCTATATTGGGGTCCAAGACCGCACTACTAGAAAAAAGGTTACCCGTGGCGCACCAGTTTTGGTTACCCGTGGCGCAGGGGCCTGCGCCACGGATTGCCACGCCACGGGTAAGAAAATAGCCGTGGCGCAGGTGTCCATGTGCGCCATGGGTATATACATAGCCGTGGCGCACCAAAATTAGGTGCGCCACGGGTATGTTGATGCGCCACGGCTATCGGCACATACCCGTGGCGCATCTCGTTTTGGTGCGCCACGGCTATGAATTCTGAATCTAAAAAAAAGAGCCACCGGCCACCGCCCACGTCGGCGTGTCCGACAGCTCACCGGCCATCGTGTTGGTGGTCGCCGTGGAGGAGGTCGCCGTGGTGGAGGAGGTCGCCGTGGTGGAGGAGGTCGCCGTGGTGGAGGAGGTCGCCATGGTGGAGGAGGTCACCGTCGTGGAGGATGTCGCCGTTGTGGAGGATGTCGCCGTCGAGGTCGCCAACGTGGAGGAGCTGCCGTCATGGAGGAGGCGTCGTCGTGGAGGATGTCGCCATCGGGGAGGAGGTCGCCGGCCGCCGTGGAGATGCTCGCCATCGTGGAGGAGGTCGCCGGCCGCCGTGGAGATGCTAGCCGCCGTCCCCAGCCGCCACTGTGAGGAGGATGGAGGAGAAGGGGAGAGGCTTGGAGAGGATAAGGGGAGAGGCTTGGAGGGAGATGGAGGAGAAGGGGACAAGAAGAGGAGAAGGGAGAGAAGGAGATAGGGTTGAGGAGATGCCCCCCTCTGGACCAATCAGAGACAAGAACGAACAAGCACACGGATTGTGTGCTTGTTTAAATCGCTGTGAGCCGTCGGATCGTGAAGCACATGGATTGTGCCCCCAGGTTACCCATGGCGCATGGACTATGTGGTGCGCCACGGGTAGTTAACTATCCGTGGCGCACCACTCTTTCCATGCGCCACGGGTAAGTTTTATTTATTTTTTCTGCCCAGAAAACTTAAACTTCAAAAAATAGTGTTCCCTTTCGAATTTGGGGATTCTGTGGGTAAAAAAACGGCTTTGGCGGGGTCAAAATTTGGCCCCGAGACCATTATTTTGGTGGCGCATTGGAATAAGGTGCGCCACGGCTATACTCTTACCCGTGGCGCACCGAAATAGTGGTGCGCCACGGATAAGGAGGGTGCCCCTCCGTCAGCCTAGCCTGCACTTAGCCGTGGCGTACCACTATTTTGGTGCGCCACGGGTAATGTCCTACGCGTGGCGCATCTGTGTCTGGTGCGCCACGGCTATATACTCGTGGCACACCAAAATAGTGGTGCGCCACGGCTAAGTAATGCACCTATAAGCCTTTTCCTAGTAGTGCCCGTAAGTAACTAAGCATATGAGTTTTCCAAACATTAAAATTTGTGCCATTAAATATAAACATGGAATCGTGCACTAAACCCCTAAACAACATCTTTACTCTCTAGGCGGTAAACCCAAACAAGAGAGACGAGGCTCTAATACCAATTGAAAGAACAAACGATGTCGCGATGTCGCCTAGAGGGGGGGGGTGAATAGGCGATATAAACTTTTTCTATTTAAAGGCTTGATAATTGCGGAATAAAACTATGTGTTTAAATTAACAAGCCAACAACCAAATTATTAGGCTCACCTATGTGCCCAACAACTTATTCTAAAGCAATTTAACAACACGATGATAGCAAGATATAAGCTTCAAGCACGATGGCTATCACAACGTAAATTGCATAAGTAAAAGCTCGGGTATAGAGATAACCGAGGCATGCGGAGACGAGGATGTATTCCCGAGTTCCTCCTTGTTAAGGAGTACGTCTCGTTGGAGGGATGTGAGCTCGCCACAAAAGGCCTACTCAAGATACGTCTCGTTGGAGGGATGTGAGCTCGCCACAAAAGGCCTACTCAAGATTCCACAAAGGCCTCACCCTATTCTCCGATGAACCGCACCCAAAGGTTTGGTTTCACCTTCCACTATCGGAATCATTCGAGGCGGAATCCGGAGCCTTTACACCACTAATCTTGGGGCACGCATCCACAACCGAATTGGAGGCTCCCAAGAATCACCACAATACCGTCTAGGGTCCATGACCCAAGAGTAACAAGCTCCCAACCTTCAATCCCACGAATCACCGTGGGGAGCACAACCCGATGCACCTAATGCAAAAGGCAAGAACACAACAAGTGGTCACATCCTTCTCCCCAAATCCAACCAAAGCAACTAATGCTATGGAGGGATTTAGGAGGAAGAACAAAGGGGATGAACACAAAGCACCCCAAAATCTAGATCCCACAAGTTCCCCTCACTTAGAGGAGATTTTGTTTGGTGGAAGTGCAGATCTAGATCTCCTCTCTTGTTTCCCTAAATTTGGGCAAGAATTATCAGAGGGAAGTGGAGAATCGAGCTCTCAAAGATAGCAACATATGGAGGAGAGAGAGAAAAAGAGCTCTAGGAAAAATGGCGGAAGAAGACACCTTTTTTATAGTGGACCACGAAAATAACCGTTGGGAAGAAATCGTGAGCAGCCCGACTGCCCGGCCCTCGGGCCAGCCAGCACACGGACAGACGGTCGAGCTTGCACAGCAGGAGAAGAAACGCAGCCATCAGGGAAGCTGGCCTGCTCCAGCCTGGACGGTCGAGCACCCGGGTGGGCCGGGGGCAGCAGCCCGCAGGCGCCGGCCTGCCCCCGGCTGGGCTGGCCAGGCAGTGCTGCCGCTGGGCCGGGAGGCTCCCGAGCCGGCCGGCATGCCCCGGCCTGGCCGGCTAGGCAGAGCAGCGAGCCGGCAGTCCACCCAAGCCTCCGGTCTGAGACCGGCCTCGGGCCCGGCCAGGCCGGCCTACCTGTTTTTTTTTTCTTTTTGTCTTTTTAAATTTCTATTTAGAAAAAACACTGAGAATAAAACTGCAATAACTTTCGCCCACGAACTCTGTTTTCGATAATATTGGACTCGTTGGACTCGTCACAACGAGCACTATAAGAATATGCAGAGAAACATCATAGTCCAAGAAAATATTATAAAAATAAATGGGGAAAGGTAAAAGCTCCCATTTGCAAATCGGAAATGCAATAACTTTCACCCACGAACTCCGTTTTCGATAATCTTGGACTCGTTGGAGTCGTCTCAACGAGCACAACAAGATTGTGCAGAGAAACATCATAGTCCAAAAAAATATTATAAAAACAAATGGGGAAAGGATAAACCTCTATTTTGAAAACCAGAAATGCCGAATCTTTTGCAATTGAAGTCCGAATGAAGTAAAACCAATTTTGTTGAAAAGAGGACGACAAATGCAACCCTTGAAAATCACAAACAAGCAATGGAGATTTTGCAAAGAAATGGAAGAGATAAATCTTCCAAACGGATGAACCGACAAAATCTCCAATGCCGAAATCGCAATAGAAGACGCATATGAAAACCGTTTTCAGTGAACTTGGCCTTGTCATGACGAGCACGACAAGCAGCAAGACCACACCATGATAAGAGACAAATAAGAACCAATAAAGATGAATGTCGTGGTATTGTCGAATCTAGCCGTGGCAGGGGTGCCATCGAGCTAGGTAGAGATAGGGGTTTTGGAGACGTGGGGTGATCCGACGACATAGAGGCGAGTTTACCCAGCTTCAGATCTCACGTCGGTGGCGAGATCCTACGTGCTGCTATAATTCACTATAAGGCAATATCGCCGAGTTACAGTGGATTGGGATTGAGAGCGTATCTGCCCTAAGGCGTCCCAGGGGCCGGCTTATAAAGGCGTCCAGACCCTGGGCTTACAGGAGGAAACCTAACCGACTAAGAACAGAGTCCTACTCTAATCCGGCTTGGGCCCTGCCTTGTGGGCTAAGTCTTCCGCAATGCAGGCCGGCTTCTAGAGTCTTCCCTTAGCCGGATGGGCCTCCTGCGCTTCAGCATACTGGGCCGCCCGGTAAGCCGGATTCGGCTTACCACCACTTTGGGCCACCCTGGTCTGCTGGCTTTTAGTCTTCTCTGTGAAGATACCTGTTCGGCATAACCCCAACAGTAGCCCCCGGAAAGCTTCAAGTACTTCAGTAGCTGGCTTCAATCTTCCGGCAATATGCTGTCCGGGAAATTCATCATCCGTCTTCAGTCTTGGAGCATTCCCAGAAACCTGAAATCATGTCGAACAGCTTTGTCGATTTTAACTGTGCCGGCTTTGTATGCCGAAAAAACACTTGAGCGTGCAACGACACGCGTCCGCCGATTTGACAGTTACGTCAGACCCGGCAGTGTGAGTGGAGGAGCATCTTTTGAATGCAGGGGCTAGTTTCCGTTTTTCCCGCGCTGGAACCGAGGCGTCGGAGAGAAGGAACCGTCACCAACGGCTTGATCCGAGACACGTGGCGAGTAACCCGGCTGCTGACCGTTGCACACATCTCGGCGCAGAGCTATAAATGGCGACCGCATCGTCTCCGCCGTGATCACCTCACCATTCGCAACCCTAGCTCCATCTCTCCTCCAAATCTCATCTCTTCTACCGAGCACAAACTCCTCCGTCTCTTCCTTGTCCTTCATGGCATCGAGCGCTCCAAGTTCCCCAGTGGCCGACGCAGCCGCCGCCAGTTCGACTCCGCCGATGGGAGGAGCCACATTCACGGCCGCCGGCGCCGTCACCGAGCCATCCGCCGCTACTCCCGCATCCTCACCAACTCCGGTGAGTTCCTCCGCCGCTTCGGGCCATGACACAGTGGCTCTAGCAAAAGCCGCAGCCGAAGCCGCTGCCACGATGGCTTCTGCTGCCACAACCGCTGAAGCCGCCATCGAGGACGCAAACGTTGGCGAGGAGGAGGAGGAAGAGGAAACCGTCAGCGGCAAGGATGCCGCCAACAACCCGGCTCGCAACTGGGCCTGCTCGGCTGTGGACGAGGTCGAGTTGAAGGGGATGGAGGCAGACGGAGCCATTGTTCCAACTTCTGAGTCGAATCCGACTTGGCGATCCGCCTGCGGCGACCCCTATCCGACTCCCATCAGAGACGAGCGGGTACTTCTTTCTTCCCATGTAATTAGGGGATTCTCCTTGCCGCCGTCGGCTTTCATGGTAGATCTCTTAGATCACTACGGCCTCCAGCTCCACAACATAACCCCGAATAGCCTGCTGTACATCTCCGGCTTTGTAGCGCTGTTCGAAGGATACTTAGGCATAAAACCTAGGTTAGACTTCTTCGAACGTTGCTTCTTAGTCAAGAGGCAGACCGTCAACAAGGAGCTACTGGTGGCCGGCACAATCAGCTTCAATTGCCGCCGAGACATTGACTGGTACCCTCAAGTGCCAATCGTGGATTCGGCAAAGGGATGGGTGTCCACCTTCTTTTACTGCAAGGATGTGGCGTCTCCAAACCAGCTTCAAGGTCTCGCCCCTTTCACAGACGAAGCCGGCACGCCGCTGCCCTCCTGGAAGAAGAAGCCGTCAGGTGTAATGCCGACGGAACATGCCGCCCTCCAAGCGAGGATTGCGCAACTGACATCCGGCTCCCCTCCCTTGACTGGGAAAGACACCATCATCTGCTGGATGAAGAGACCAATCCAGCCCCTCCAACATCGTGCTCGCCTTCTCTGCGAGTACACGGATAACGCTGATCCCATGCAGATCAACGAGAAAGACCTGGAGCGGAGCCTTTTTGAGGCTCGCTTCAACAAACTTATCAAATCCCGGCCTGGAGAAGGCCGGCAATATGAAGAATCATTGCCGATGTTTACGGCGACCAACCCTCCCCCAAAGGTACTTTGACTAAACAAAGTTCAATTTTTTGAGAGATTCGGGTTTGCTTTTGTCGGACTAACATGTAATATGTCAGATTGCTAGAATCACCGACGTCCGCCCTGCTGGGAAGCCATCATCCAGCAAGGCGCCCACGCGGCCCATCTCCCTTTCCTCGGCTACCGCAGAAAGCCGGAAGAGGAAGGGCCAGTCGACCACCAGCGGCACTAAGCCGTCTGAGGATGATGACGCTCTTATTGGGCTAAACATCCCCAGCAAAAAGTAAGTCGTCTGGCTACATCTCCTCCTCCCCTTGAAGTAATGCCGGATTTGCTGAACATCTTTTACTTTTGCAGGCTGAAGAAAGGCGCTCCGTTGAAAACAAAGACGGTCGCCACGAGGAAGAAAGCCTCTCCTGCCATCC
The DNA here is from genome assembly GCA_012064385.1 of Puccinellia tenuiflora. Classification (NCBI taxonomy): domain Eukaryota; kingdom Viridiplantae; phylum Streptophyta; class Magnoliopsida; order Poales; family Poaceae; genus Puccinellia; species Puccinellia tenuiflora. Next base: position 419,932 of record QRDG01001449.1, on the reverse strand, counting down.
CTCCATCAACTCCATCAGTTCCAGAGCCGAACCCAAGAGAAGAGAGCACTCGCACGATAGTGCCAGCTTCGCCTGTTGGGAGAGCCGGGGTAACTCCCCCCACACAATGGACAGAGATGACGGGGAAAGTGACTGAAACATCCTCTCCAAGGGCTGAAGCTCCGGCTAATGATGCCCCAACCTTGCCCCCCATCAAAGCTGAAGCCTTCGATGAGGAGGGGCGTATCAAGCCGGAATTCATGAACCGGTTCGTGAAGGCACCTCGGCTTCCCCGGAAGAAGGGAACAACCGTCCGGGACGATGAGCCGGACCACACCAAGGCCTATGACACCTTTGATGTCATAGAGATTCTTGAAGATCAGCAGAACTACTTTGCTGATAGCTTTGAGGCCGGCATGACGCTTCTCCGCGAGCACTACCACGTAAGATACCTTACCAGTAGCCCCCGAGCACTATGCCGGGTTAAGTTATCAAAACTAGCCGTCATAGTGATCCGAGTTAATGCGCATGCACACACTTAGCCCCCCAGTCATGAAATGTCGTCATGTAGCCACCTTAACTTGTAAATATAGATTTAGGCTTTTAGCGATTCCTTACGCAGATCCATTGAAACAATGGCGCTGAAACCATCAATTCTTTGGGTGTGCGAAATCAGGAGATGCGCCGGCTTAAGACTGAACTGGCGAACAAAGACGCCATCATCGAAGGGTTTGAGGCAGACCGGGTTCAATACCAAGGTACAAATGCCGAATCCTTAGCTTTGAGTTCCAGGCTTTCTTTTATACTGCTGACATTTTTGTCTTGCAGACGCCATCACCAAAGCCAAGGAACTTGCCGAGAATGCCGGCATTGTCGACCGGCTCCGCAATGAAAATATTGAGCTGAATAAGCTTAATCAATCGATGGCTGCGGAGCTGGAGACAACCAAGAAGAATCTTGCCAAAGCCGAACAACTTCTGGAATCTCAGAGGCAGAGCCATAAGGATGTCTTCAATGAAATCCAGGACCGGCTTAACAGGCGCCTTGATGAATCGCTGGCTATCGACAGCCAGCTTCTGAGTAAGTTTTAAAATAACTTAAACTCATTGGTTTTTGTCTTAGCCGAATATAATTGAACTTCGGCTTTTGCAGCTCCGGCGGGTTATGGCCATGAGCTAACAGCGGAAAACCGGCTTGACCGGATTCTGGAAGTAGGGGAGCTTATCCCGAAGATTATCTCTTTGGGAACAGATCTTGCTGAGAAGTTCTTTCCCGGCAACCCCGAGCCCCCGACGAACCTTGCCAGCTTAGAAGCTGAACTGGCCGAAGCGGCTTCATTCTTCGATGAACGCCTTCGTTCCAGTGCTCGTGGAGGTGCCAAGACGGCCTTGGGATTGATGATGGCACATTACTCGGAGGCAGAAGCGTGGCGAGTGGCATCCGGCTTCCCTCTTGAAAAGGAGGACGGCACGCCGCTGGACGACCAAGATCGCAAGAAGATCCTTCGGTCCGTCTCCGGTTATGCCAGCAAGATTGCCAACATGGTCTCCTTGACCACCATCTTCAAGGAAATGCCGTGTCCGCCAACTCCTCTTTAGTCAGATGATGACACTGAGGCGGCGGAGAAATCGTCCTGAGCCGAATTTGCTCGTTGAGCCGGCTATCCTGAAAATGTAATGGGCGATATGTAAAGCCATCCAAACAATGTATATGTCTAGAATTAACTTAGCCTTTTGCTGTATGTTAATCAGCTTTATATTTTGCAAACTTGCAATTTTATGCCTCAGTTCAATCTGGCCTTGACACCTTAGCCTTTAAGCGCCGGCAAACCTATGGCGAAGCTAACTCGCTGAGCAACAGGGTACGCAATGACCAATCTGTTTAGACTCAGAACAAGTGCCGCCTTTCGGTGCCGAAACGCTTTGAAGTAACCCGGCGCAAAAAGCTAGCAGACAAACATTAATTTGGCAAAACGTTGATTTTTCATCACCTTAAGGCGGATTCAACATGAAAAAGTTTACCAACGAGAGCAACACAGGCAATTTTGGGTAAACAGACTAACAATAAGATCATAGGGAAATAAAGGATGGTACAGATTCTCGAATTCGACATGAGAGAAACCAATTTTTATTTCATGATCACATTGACATGGTTACAATAGAATTTGCTAAGTGTAAAAAGGACGTAGCTGAGCGATATTCCACGGACGTTTCGTCTCATCTAAGTCATCATCTACATGCCTTTTTCTCTTGCGACCTTTCTTCCTGGGATCTTTCTTTGAATCCCTTAAGTCGAGGAGATAATATGACCCGTTTTTCAGAACTTTGCTGATTACGAAAGATCCTTCCCAAGGCGGGGATAATTTGTGCTGCCGGCTTTGCACAAGCCGAAGCACTAAGTCGCCTTCTCGAAAAGATCGATTCCGCACTCTACGGCTCTGATAGCGACGTAGATCTTGCTGATAGATGGCGGACCTTTGGAGAGCTAACTCTCTTTCTTCTTCGAGGATGTCTAAGCCGTCTTGACGTGCTTCTTCTGCGTCTTTTTCGACGTAGGCTGCTACTCGAGGTGAATCGTGGATCATGTCGGATGGGAGCACCGCTTCTGCACCATAGACAAGAAAGAAAGGGGTGGAACCGGTTGATCTATTTGTGGTAGTACGAATACTCCACAAGACCGCCGGCAATTCCTCAACCCAAGCGCCGGCTGCTCGATGCAAAGGGGTTTCAAGCCTCGGCTTAATACCTTGCAGAATAATGCCGTTAGTGCGCTCCACATATCCATTGGATTGCGGGTGTGCCACTGATGCCACGTCGAGTCAGATCTTTGATCGGCTACAGAACTTCGCTAGCTCACCGACGGCAAAGTTTGTGCCATTGTCAGTGATAATGCTATGCGGTATGCCGAATCTAGTTGTAATCTCGACGATGAACTTTGTAGCTGTAGCTCCGTCGAGTTTCTTGATGGGCTTTGCCTCCACCCACTTCGTGAATTTGTCGACCGCCACCAGCAGGTGGGTTAAACCTCCCCTTGCCGTCTTAAAAGGTCCCACCATGTCAAGCCCCCAGACCGCAAACGGCCAAGTGATAGGGATCGTTCGGAGCTCCTGAGCCGGCAAGTGAACCTGCTTTGCGTAGCGCTGACACCCTTCACAAGTCTTGACGATGTTGATAGCATCCTCCTTAGCCGTCAGCCAGAAGAATCCGTGCCGAAACGCCTTGGCGACTAACGCCTTTGCCGCCACGTGATGCCCACATTCGCCGGAGTGGATTTCTTCCAGGATTTGCCGTCCTTCCTCTGGATAGACGCATCTTTGGAAGATGCCAGATGTGCTCCTCTTGTAGAGTTGTCCGTCAATAATCATGTACGCCTTTGCTCGACGCTCAATTTGATAGCTTAGCACCTCGTCGTCCTTGGTCAGTTTCTTATTAATCAAGAAATCAATGTAGGGTGTGGTCCAATCTGGGGTTACCAAGCACACCTGAACTGATTCTGCCGACAAGGGGTAATCTTCATCACCGCCTTCGATGGACGGCTTGTGAAGGTGATGGAGAAATACGTCTGGCGGCACTGCCTTTTTCTTGGATCCTATTCTGGCCAAGGCATCAGCAGCTTCATTGTCATCTCGGGAGATATGTCGAACCTCTAAGCCGGCAAAACATCGGCCGAATTCATCGGCTGTTCTTCTGTATTCCGCCATTGTGGGACTCTTCGTGTCCTAGCATCCATCAAGTTGCTGCACAACCAGATCCGAGTCGCCATAGCAGAGGATGCGCTGTACTCCCAATTCCTTAGCCATGTGAAGACCATGAAGGAGAGCCTCATACTCTGATACATTGTTGGTGGCGTTGAAGTGGATTCGGAGGACATAACTGAGCTTATCACCCTTAGGCGATTTTAGAACTACTCCAGCCCCCGAGCCTTCCTTCATCTTTGAGCCATCGAAGTGCATTATCCAGTACTGAGAATCCGGCAAAGGTGTGCTTTCCATCGCCTCTGTCCAATCTGCAACAAAGTCGGCTAAGACCTGAGATTTGATGGCGGTCCTCGGCTTGTACTGGATGTCGAAAGCTGCTAACTCGATGCCCCATTTGGCGACTCGACCCGTTGCGTCGGCATTGTTGATGATTTCCCTTAATGGAGCCTTGCTGACCACCGTGATCGTGTGATCCTGGAAGTAATGCCGTAGTTTTCTGGAGGCAAAGAATACACCATAGGCTAACTTCTGGTAGTGAGGGTAGCGCTGCTTTGAGTCTGAGAACACCTCGCTAATGAAATAGGCGGGGCGCTGATCCGGCCATTGCTTCCCTTCCTCCAGGCGCTCCACTACAATGACGGCGCTTATGACGAAATTCGTGGCCGACAAGTAGAGGAGAAGCGGCTCTTTTTCCCTTGGGGCTGCTAAGATTGGAGCATGTGTCAATGTATACTTCAGCTGAGCTAAAGCTGCCTCTGCTTCCTCTGTCCAAACAAAACTGTCCGACTTTTTGAGGAGCTTATACAATGGCAACGCTTTGTCGCCCAGCCGGCTAATGAATCGTCTTACTGCCGCGGCGGAACCCGTAAGCCGTTGTATGTCTTTTAGACAAGACGGCCTTTCGATGTTCTGAATCGCCTTTATCTTTTCCGGGTTAACTTCAATTCCTCTTTGGGAAACAATGAAGCCCAAAAGCTTGCCTGCGGGTACTCCAAAGACGCATTTTGCCAGATTAAGCTTCATCTGGTACTCGCTTAGATTTGCAAAGGTTCCGACAGATCGGCTATAAGATCTCTGCGCTTCTTCGACATGACCACTATGTCATCGATGTAGACGTGAACATTGCGGCCAATCTGCTTGTCCAAACACCGCTGCATACACCTTTGGTAAGTAGCACCAGCGTTCTTTAAACCGAAAGGCATTGTGACATAGCAGTAATTGCCATATGGCTTGGTGAAGGACGTCTTGATTTGATCTGACTCCTTCATCTTAATCTGATGGTAACCCGAATAAGCGTCCAGAAAACATAGCATTTCTGAGCCGGCAGTTGAATCAATGACCTGATCGATACGCGGTAAGGCGAACGGATCCTTAGGGCAAGCTTTGTTTAAGCCGGTGAAATCAATGCACATACGCAGCTCAGAGGTGTTCTTCTTTGGGACTAGCACGGGATTTGCCAACCAATCAGTGTGGACAACTTCACGAATGAATTTGGCGGCTGTGAGCCTTAGGATCTCCTTTCCAACCGCCTTGCGCTTCTCAGTTCCGAGCCGGCGGAGGCCTTGCTTGACCGGCTTTGCGTCCTTGTTGACTTTTAGGGAGTGCTCGGCAAGTTTCCTCGGGACACCTGGCATGTCAGATGGTGACCAGGCAAATATGTCCCGGTTCTCACGGAGAAACTTGACGAGCTCGCCTTCCTATTTGTCGTCGAGGACCGGCACCGATGATGGCCTCCTTTGTCGGATCATCCTTTGAGAGCTTGATTTTCTTGGTGTCATCCTTTGGCTTGAAGCTTGAGTCGACCTTAGAGGACGGCTTTTCAGTCGCCGGCATCTCATCGGGACCAATTGTTTTCTTGAGATACTTCAACTCCTCCCTGCAGATTTCTTGTTCAGCATGGACGGCATTGGAGGCCTCGCATTCCTTGGCTTTCTTGAAGTCTCCCTTAACTGTGATGATGCCATTGGGTCCCGGCATTTTCAGCTTGCTGTAGATGTAGCAGGGCTGAGCCATAAACTTGGCGAAAGCCGGACGTCCAAAGATTGCATGATATGCACTTCTGAAGGGAACCACCTCAAAAGAGACGTCCTCAGTCCGAAAATTATCGAGTTCACCAAAGGTGACCTTCAGGGTAATTTGGCCCATCGAGGAGGCTTGTCGTCCCGGCACAATCCCATGAAACTTCACAGTACTGTGGGTGAGTTGTGACTCAGAAATATGCATCCTCTTCAACGTTGCGGCATAAAGTATGTTGATACTGCTGCCGCCATCCATTAGCACCTTTGTCAACTTGTACTTGTCGACTATTGGGCTGACGACTAAGGCGTAGGTGCGCTTTGCAGGAACTCTATCCGGGTGATCGCTGCGATCCCATATGATGGGTGTGTCGGATCAATCCAGATATTGAGGAACTGCTGGCACCGTAGCGTTGAGTTCTCGCCAGGCCGCCTTTTCTTTGCGTGAAGAATCCGTTGCCAAGTTGACGATGAGACTTTCGGCATGCTTAGGGAATTTGCTGCCTTTTTCTTTGGAGGCCGCGTCATCCGACTCTGAAGCAGCTTCCTCCTTCTCTTTGTCGTCTTTCCTGGACTTGCGCTTGTTCCTTGACTTGCCGGCTTTGGGGTCCTTGGCAATGTCTCGATTGATGTGACATTGCTGGAGCGTGTGGGAACTTGTTCCATCTGGCCTCAGATGATGGACACAGGGGTTGTGCTTGATGTCGTCATACTTCACCGCTGGTGGCCGGGATGATTGGTTATTTGCCGGCTTCTTGCCTTGCCACTTGCCATTGCTTGAGCCACCCTTTCCAAAGGTGGCAGCGACTTCGTGAGAAGGGCTGGCTTGGTCTTCAATCTTCTTTTTCCTGGACTCGCGTCGGCGGCTTTCGGCATCCTCCCTGTTGTCATCATCGGTGGCGGCGTACTTGTTTGCACAAGCGAGTAAGCCCCCAAAGTCTCCGACTCGTCACTGTAGATCATGAAGCGAAAAGTCGTCCCCTTCCTCAGAGATTGCTTGAAAGCATGGATCGCCTGAGTTTCTGAGACGCCTTCGCAAGCGTTCTTGATTTCACTCCATCGTGAGACGAACTCACGGCTAGACTCGTTCTTTTGCTGCACGCACCGCTGTAAGTCGAAAATCGACTTTGGGCGCTTATATGTGCCCTGGAAGTGCTGGATAAAAACACGCTTCATGTCACTCCAGGTATGAACTGTCCTTTCCGGCAAACCTTCAATCCACATGCGTGCCGTTCCGGTCAACATCAGGGGCAAAAATTGCACTGCGGAGTCGGCGCTGCCTTGATATATGTCGCAGGCACTGACATAATCTGAGAGCCAGGTCTCAGGATTAGCCGTACCGCTGTACTTCTCAACCATCTTTGTTACATTCGACAAAGTGGGAGGTAGAATTTGCTCTCTGATTGTTCTGCCAAAACACTTGGGGCCGAGGTACTGGGCATCTCTGGCCGACTTCCTCTCCTCGATTAGGCTTCGAACATCATTGGCTGATGGCGGTTTAGCAACCGACTTTTCTTGTCTTGGTTCTTCCCTGTGACGGCTTTGGCTCGCCCGGCTCGCGTTACGCGGAGGGCTTGGAGTCCTTTGCCGTCGTGGAGGGGGTATGTATTTGGAAGGGTTATCTCCCTCTTTGCGCGGTGGAGGCGGCGGTGGAGGTGGCATATGACCTCTGTTATCCTCCCTTCGGGGTTAATTTTCCCCTTCACGTCGTCGCTCCTGACGGGGTGGCGCCGCCTTTTCCTTGCAAGGGTCCTCCCTTCGCTCTCGGCTCCGATGTCTTTCCCGACCAGCTTCACGATGGCGTGAAGAACCTGTCCGAGATGTCGGAGATTGTCCCCAGGAACTGGGGGTGTCTCCAAGGTATCGTGTAAGGGGCTGAACACGGAGTCAAACAATCCACAACTTGCTCCGGCGACGGTGCTCGTCAGGCTCGCTGCGGACGACACTGCAGAGATTGACACAAGATCTTACCCAGGTTCTCTTTGGGAGGTAAAAACCCCTACGTCCTGCTATGGTGTATTGCACTGCTTGGAGAGTTTACAGTACAAGGAGAGAGCTTGTCGAGCTCGAGGTGGCTAACAAGCCAGCTACCAGAGGTCGAACCCCTTGGTACGGGCGTGCCTCCCCTCCTTTTATAGGCGTCTCGGACCTCTTCTGCCCAAACATTTGGGCGGGAAGGGTTACCACATGGCGACGAGGGAGGAGGCGCGGTGCACGGTAAAGGTGAAGTCCACCATAAAGGTAGAACTCGTGGACGCGGTCCACGGCAGGGGAGCGGCGTCACCAAAGCTGAAAAGAGGCGCCGACCAGCCGGACAGCGGGCTGGCGCTTGCTGAGGTGGGAGGTGACCCACGGTGACGTCGCCCTTGGAGCGTAGCTGCAGACGGTTCCCTTATCACCAAAGAGGCAATACTCGTTGTCCGCTTTGCTTGGCTCCGCTTTGTTGACTGCTTTATACATGGAAACGGCAACTACGGCGTCGTCATCATCGCGCGTAGACACGCGCGTCACTCTGCACATGGCGCAGAGCCCATGTGCGCTCTGCCGCGGAGACAGAGATGGCTTCGCGAGGAGGGAGGCTCGGCGAGGTAAAAAGGCCTCGCCGAGCGCCTCGGCTTGGTCCCTTAGCAGAATTGCGGGTGGCGTCGGGGTCGCCTTGTCGAGGAGCGATCCCTCGTCAAGGGAGGAAACCCTTGGCGAGGAGAGAAAAGTCCTCCGCGAGGGAAAAAACCCTCGCGAGGCTCGCCAGGCTGGAGAGCCTGGTCCTTAGTGAAAATCATCCAAGAATCTTTGTGGGCCCTGGCAGGCCGGCCCGTGGTACCCTGGTTTCCACTGTGCCGACAGTAGCCCCCGGGCCCGCGACGGGCACGCCGAGGCCCATGACGAAGGCGAAGCGTCGAGGGGCCAAAGATGCCTGACAGGGCCGCGACACGTGTCACGCAGCGGTTGCGCCCGCGGCCACGACCTCCTCGGCTCCAACGGGCGTCGTGGTGGGCCCGCCATGACTCGAGTGCTGGTCAATAAAGCCTGGGCGCGCGGACGGCGCCCATTACTTCTCACATAACTCCTCCGCACACTTCTCCCCACGCCTCCAATCTCTCCAGAGCGCTCCGACTCCAGAGTACTCCTCTTCTTCTCCGGCGACCATGGCCCCCAAGAGAGCAGCCGCCGACTTGAAGGGCAAGGCCACAGCGCAGGCGAGCACGTCCGCGGCGATGGCGCGCGCCGCTGCTCTCGAGGGAGCGCTGCCGCGGACGCGTGTCACCGCGGCGACGATAGCGACGGTACGCCACCTGGCGGCGGCGAAAACCAACGAGCACGGTGCCACCGAAATGAGGTCGGCCGGCAGCAGGCTCACCGAGACGTTCTACCCCATCTTCCTCCACACTCTTTACGCCAGCCTGGTGCCACCATTCTCCGACTTCCTCCTGGCGATCTTGGAGGTGTACCAGATCCAACTTCTCCATCTTCATCCCAACTCCATCCTCATCCTCGCCATCTTCGCCACTTCTGCGAGGCCTACGTCGGCATCTGCCCCTCGGTGGCGCTCTTCCGCAGCTTCTATTCTCTTCGGAACTCCGCCAAGGGCGAGCGGCTTGGGTGCGTCTCTTTCCGCATCGCCGACGCCCGGAGCGACAAACTACATCCCCATCGCCTGGTGCGGTGAGGACGCCGTCACCAAGGTGACGAAGAAGGTGGACAAGTTCTGCGAAGAAGTGACTCTTTGTCGACGCCAAGGCCACACACCCTCTCCTGGAGGTGCCCGAGGGGCCGCCGAGGAAGTGGGCGCGTTGGGCGAGCGCGGACTTCAGGGGCTCGAGGCTTGACGCGGTGTACGAGTACATCCGTCACATCCGCGAGGCAGGGGTCACCGGCCAGATGGTGGCGAAGGACTTCACCAGGCGCCGCATCGCTCCCCTCCAACAGCACGCCGAGCCGGTGTGGCGATACGACGGCAAGGATGACGCAATGCGGCTAAGCAGGGACGGCTTCGAGCCTGATGTGCTCCGCCAGATCATGAGTGTTCTCTTCACGTCGCCGGAGATCCCNGGCCACCCTGGTCTGCTGGCTTTTAATCTTCTCTGTGAGGACACCTGTTCGGCATAACCCCAACAGGAGCCTCCCTGAATAATTTGATTATTTTTGGAAATACTTAAGGGCCCGTTTGGCACCCGTCATTTCATTTCATTTGGACCAAATGAAATGAATTCCAGACAAATGACAGGGTTAGGGACAAGAATTGACTTAACATAGCAAAGGAATTCCAAATGAAATGACATTCCAATTCCATGACATCCAAACATGTTGAGCATAGAATCTGAAAATGAATTCCATACAAATGATGGGATCCAAACGACCCCTAAGTGTTTCAATTAAATGCCTTTCCCAATTTATCAAAAATGATCATATTGCAACAATATGAATAAATTTGTATCTAAACAATTATTTTTGGAACACCAATTTTTGTGGAGTTTCCTCATGACATAGGGAGTCCACATGAATTTTTCCAGAATTTCTAAAATTGTTTAAAGGCCCCAATTAAATCGCTAATGTTGCTGTTGGACCTGTTTGTAGTTACGAAAAATGGAACCAGGGTTTTTTTTGTTAAAACGCTGACCATCTTCTCCACAGTGCCTCCCCCGGCACTGGCGCCATGCCGTGGCTCCCATGCCGCCCTACCGCGCCTCCCTGCGGGTCAAGGACGCACGAGGGCGCTCACCTTCTCCCCCGCCTCCCTTTCCCCTCCCCATTTTCCCCCTCGACCCTAACCCTAGCTCGCTTCCCCGCCGCTGTGAAGCCGCCGGTGTCCGCCGCCGCATCGCTGTCTCTCCGAGCCGTCCCGGCCGAATTGGTGCGCGTCAACTCCTTCCCCGTGTCTCCCTCTACCTCCCCAGTAGCACGGAGCTTGCCGGAAGGCTCGGGATCGAGCGAATCGTGCTCGCCCGTGCGAGGTCCCTCCGCCGCTCGCCGCGCTCGGCCCCGGCAAAATCCTGCCGCCGTGGTCGTCCCCGTCCACGCCTCTAAGCTTAGGGTGAGAACCGCATCTTTTCTAGCCTTTTCCCGCGCCTCCTCTCCCTCTCTCGCCGTCGACCGCCGCCGGTCACCATGCGTCGGTCGCCGTCGTCGCCGTCCGTGAGCCCGGCCTAGGCACCGGCCTGTCCGGCCGTGAGGCCGGCTGGCTCGGGCTCCCGCCCGGCCTGGACACCCGGCATGGGCTCAGCTTGGGTCGGCACGAGGCCGGAGGCTTCGGCCACCCTCCCGGCCTCGATCCCCAGCCTGGGCCGGCCAAAGGCCGGAGGCCTCAGGTCACCACCCGGCCTACAGCCCGGCCTGGCCGGTGATGGGGTCGCAGCATGGAAAACAAAAAAATTTCCTACGCGGCAAGCGGAATAAACCCCAAGGATCTAGATCTACGAGATGAAGATAGCGAAGGTGAGATCCAATCTCTTACCCTTGAAGATCAACAAACACGTTTTGTCGGTGCAGGGGTTGGCTAGTCGATCCCCGCAACTAGACTCGTCTAGTCGCGAGGAGATGTATTATCCTCGAGATCCAATCCGGTGAAGTGCAGCAACGGGCAGCACCTCCACGGCGTCCACACGTACGGCTCGATGAAGACGTCGACTCCTTGATCCCGCAAGCGAGAAGACGTGGCCTTGATGATCTCAGCAGCACGACGGTAGTGCCGGTGATGATGACGATCTCCGCGAGCAGGGCTTCGCCAAGCCAAGCAAGAGGAGAGGGAGAGGTGGAGGTGGCGCAGCAGCCCTTCGGGGAGAGGTGGTGCGGCAGCTCTAGATGGAGGAGAGGCGGCGGCAGCCCTTCGGGGTAAGGGGTGGCGCGGCTAGGGTTTAGGGGTGGAGGGGTGGTGCGGCTAGGGTGCAAGGGGCGGCAGCCACAAGGGTGTGCCGCACCCCTCCCTCCTCCCCCTTTATATAGGTGGCGGCTAGGGCTAGGGTAGGGGCCGGCCGGCCCCCTCTTGCCTTGCCCCCCAAGTTGGAGTCCATCTAGGACTCCTCCTTGGGCTCCCTTTCCTAAAGGGTGGAGGGCCCAACTCCTAGTCCAACTAGGAGTGGGATTCCCCCCCTTCCTATGCCGCAGCCCATATGGGCCATTGAGTGGTGCGGCTGGCCCAAGTGGCCAGCAGCACCCCTTTGGTCCATGTGGGCCCCATACAATATGTGGTCCCACTTCTAGAACCTTCTAGAACATTCCGAAACCTTCCGGTACCCTATAAATAATTTCCGGAACTTTTCCGAAACCTCCGGAAACCACTTTCCATATATGAATCTTATTCTCCGGACTCCTCCAGAACTCCTCGTGACGTCCGGGATCCCATCCGAGACTCCGAATCACCATTCGTTCACTTCATCATTTAATTCATCGCAAAACCTAATTTCATCGGAACGTTAAGTGTGTGACCCTACGGGTTCGAGAATGCATAGACATGATCATATCAATAATTAATAGCGGGACCAGGATGCCCATATTAATTCCTATACACTCAACGAAAACCTTTTCTCGATTGAACCACGATGCCGGAGATTCAATTAATCTCATATACGATTCCCTTTTGTCTCACGATATTTTACTTGCCCGAGATATAATCGTTGACATCCCCATGTCCAGTTTTATCTCGTTACCGGCAAGTCCTCTTTACTCGTCCATAATATAGGATCCTCGTGATTACCACTTAATCACCTGTCTGCAGACTTTTGATGCTATATTACCAAGAAGGCCTGAAGATATCTTCTCCGTCACATGGAGGGACAAATCCCACTCTTGATTCATACCACCCAACAACCCACCATCGGAGATACCTGAAAGCCACCTTTATAATCACCCAGTTACGAAGTGACGTTTGATGTCCACAAAGTATTCCTCCAGTGAACGGGAGTGATATAATCTCATGGTCTAAGGAAACTATATTTGGCATATGAAAAAGTGTTGACAACAAAACTTCTGTGACACGATTAAATGCAACTCTTTATTTGGGTCATGTCCATCACACCATTACTCCTAATGATATGACTCCGTTATCAAGTGACTATAACAAGTCCATAGTTAGGAAACTCTAACTATCTCTCGATCAACGAACTAGTCCTGTAGAGGCTCACTAGGGACTCCGGGTGTTTATATTCCACACATGTATTATGTTTCCATTTAATACAATTATAGCATGGATAATAAACTATTATCATAAACGTGAATATGCTTAATAAACCATTTTATTATTGCCTCTAGGGCATATTCCCAACAGCCGGCACAAGGCCGGCCTGTCTAGGAATTGTTTTCCCTTTTTAGAAAATAAAACAATTTTAATTAATTGATATCTTTTTGAATAATGCTCCAAATTTGACAAATCAAATATCAAATTGTTCAGAAAAACAATCTCTACATGTTAGAACAATTGTAATGGTCTTTTGAATTTGTAATATTGTTGTTTATTTAAGAATTCCTAAAATGGCTTAAATAATACCGAAATTGGGAAAATCATAACTTATTAAATAATTAACCAAAATTTGTGAATAAAATATCAATGTGATCAACACTTCAAATGCTATCACACCATGCCTTTATCAAATCATGATCACAAATTTTCATATGATGTTATTCTTTAATTGATTAAAGGAATTAAATTCGAATAATTATTTAATTCTTTATTTATTCATCGAAACTCGGAAAATTACAAATAAGGTACCAAAATGATCAGAAGAACAAAACCTATTTAATCATATCATGTTCATGCATATTTAAGCCACTTATTTTGTAATTTAATACTTTATAAATAATGTGATCACTAAGATAAATATGGGGTTGTTTCCAAATAATTGCACTAATTATTTGGAACTCCATTTAATTTGTTAGATAAATTAAATGATGATATCTTTGCATAAATTTGACATGTCATCATGATTGTGCATTGCACCTTGTCTTCGTGTGATTTATTTGTTCTTTTGTATTATTTTTGGGTATCGATAGATTCCGGAGTGGAGGGTTCCCTCGCCTATTCTGACGAGCAGTACTACACGCCCCGGCAGCAAGGCAAGAGATAACCTAACCTTCTTGGCATCTAGCATCCTACTGTTTTATAAACTTATTTTATCCACCATAATATTGCATTCGATTCTATGTCAATTTTTGGTCAATACTAGAGTATCCTATGAATGTATGTTTTTTCCCGAACCAATACATGTATCCCTACCTATGAACCATAGGTTTGATGTGTTGGCCCGAGACAAGATATAATTGTTGTATTATATGCTTAGCTATGCTTATTCATGCTTAGTAGGATGCTTAGCTGTCCGTTATTTATTTCCATGATTTATGAAATTGATGGAATGTTCGGACAAGGTGGAGGTTATTGTTGGTATTTAATAAATTTTCTTAAAAGGCTTGGGTGAGTTGCCATCGGGGATGGTGTTTTGCCTCACCCTTGCCCCTAGGTGCGAGTTCTTGTCTCTAGAACCAAGGTTTGAGCGTGCTGCCATTGGTGGGGACATATGGAATCCTCTTTAACTGAATAACTTGTGCGGGCGTATCCAAGGCTCCTCTAGATTTGCGCTTTCCATTTGCATGTGCGTTGCAGGTGGATGATGGCGCGAAGAAGGGGTGTGTGTGGTGGTGTTTAGGTTGTGGCGATGGGGGCAGGGGCTGAAATAGGCTGGGAAAACTTGCCCTGTCGCCACTGATGATCCTTGGATAAGCTCACGTGAGGTAAAGGTTTAACCGCGCCCACTTGCCAGCTTTCCCCGGAAGAGAGCTAATCGGGCGAGCCGGACGGTACCGGTGGGTAAAATAGTACACCCCTGCAGGGTAAATCTTTTCGAAAAGCCGTGTCCACGGTTATGGACGCCTTGGGAACGGATTACGAGACCATAGATAATTTTAACCCAATTAAAAGTTGGCAGCTAAAGGTTGCATTTCAACGTGTGTTAAAAGGTTCATTTCCTCAAGGGTGATTCGAGGGAGTGCCTTTGGTGGAGATGAGTTGATTCTTGGTACTATTTGGTTCGATGAGAACCGAAGGAAAAAGTTACTCTCTTATCCCCTTTTGAGAAAACATTTCTGAGTAGACGATGCCATTTAGTCATTTATGCCTTTTATAAAGGAAAACTAGCTTTATGCAAAAATAATTACATACAGCTTTAGAGCCTCCGTCAGCATTGGGCCTATATCGCCCTACTAAACTTGCGAGTACGTCGTACTCAGTCTCTCTTTGCTGCCTTTATAATTTGTTTCAGAGGAGGACGACACCGAGCAGCCAGGTGGTTTCTTCCTGGACATCGACGAGTAGTTCGGGGTTCCCAGGTGGCAGCTTGGGATCGTGGAACAAGCTGGCTGGGATTGTTTATCTGTAGTCCTCTTAGGCCATCTTTTGGATCTTGTTGTTAGACAACACTACTTCGCTCCCGCATGATGTATTGTTGGGTCTGTGACCTCTGTGTGTAATATTTGTATCTTTCTCATATATGAGTTGCTATATGATTTCTTTGTGTCGTAGAGTCTGTGATGTGCTAGTTGTTCCACAAGTCTTGATCTCTGTTTTATACATTGATAGCTATGCCAGTGTTTATGGCACGATCGATGTGTTGCGTGGGAGCGGTAATTCCATGCCCTTCGATTGTGTAGCATAGCCTGTGGGTTACATAGCCTCTCTGTATAATTCTGGGGTCGGGGAGCTACAAGTTGGTATCAGAGCAGGACTGCCTGTAGGAAACCCTTTCTATTGGTCGATGTTGAGTCTAGTTTGAAAATTATTTATAACCTAAAAATGAGTTGTGAAAACCTTCTTAGGATTCTTTTTACTCCTCATCCAACTCGCTCTACTCTGATCTCTTATCTCTAATTGTTTTAAGCTCGGTGTCGAAGTTTAGGTTCTCGAGGTTGGGTTCTACCGTCCGGTGTTTGTCTCGAGTCAGTTATTTCCGTTTGCTATCGCCGCAATGACGTGATGTCACCCGTGGTTGACTAAATCTGTTTTGTACTAGTGCCATCTTATAGCTCTATATCTAGAAGGATTCAAATGATCTATCCTAACTGTTTGGAGTTGATTACTAACTATGTCATTGTTCCAAATCTTCATAATGGCTCCTACCCGTCGTGATAATCCCGGTGATCCTGATGCACCGCCGCCACCCTCAATGGCGGAGGTCCTGATGGCCATCGAGAACAATTGCCTGCGCAACGAGCATCTGCTCGAGCAGTTGGTGCAGCAAGGGGCAAGGAGGAACAACCACTGCAATAGGGCTGACTCTGGCGATAGTACCAGGACACCCCCAAAAAGTCAGCTATTGACGGCCCGAAGAGTGCCTCGGCGTCATACCGCATACAGACCGTCCAACCGGACTTCAGCTACATCAACCTAGGTACTCTCTGTCCCATCATAGCATGTACCTATGCTTGTAATGTCATGTCGTCGTGTCCATGAGACCATGGCACGCCCCTATATAAGGGGTACATCTCTCCCCATGGAGAAGGTTATAATCTCTCGGACTCTCACCCCCTCCCCCCCCCCCCCCACACACAGAGAGTTCATATTCCACAAGGAGAAGAGTCGGTCAGCGGACTGCCCACCAGGCACACCCCATTGTAACCTTGAATATCTCACATGTTTGAATACATCCACATATAGGAGTAGAGCTGTTACTGGAGACGATCTCGAGGCCCAAGGTGCTTGAGGTTGTAAGGTCAAGCGACCGTGCTCACAAGGCTACGTATAAATACACTAGGTGAATAGAAAACTCTGATAATACCATTCACACACATCACCACACTTAGATATTACTCCTTCCGTTCGGGATTATAGGGGTGGAGGACCAATTCACGAAGATTAAGAAGCTAATTAATTGCCTTGTTTCTCTCTTTATAGTTACTCTCCTCTTTT
Source organism: Puccinellia tenuiflora (assembly GCA_012064385.1). Lineage (NCBI taxonomy): Eukaryota > Viridiplantae > Streptophyta > Magnoliopsida > Poales > Poaceae > Puccinellia > Puccinellia tenuiflora. Next base: position 403,353 of record QRDG01001449.1, on the reverse strand, counting down.
ATCTATAATTACTCTCCTCTTCTTAGTTTATGAGGAGGTTAACCAAAATTAATTGGCATAGGAGTTAAGGAGATTTGATACTCAACCCTTATAATTCTGAAATATATAAAAAAGACCTACACCCCTAAAATCCCGAATGGAGGGAGTAACTATGGATGGCCACAGTGGATCCAGAGGTGCAATTACCTCCACTAGTTGGCAAACATCCGGGAATGGTTCCCACACAAATTCGTTTATTCTCGTGTAAAAATGTCTATTTCAAATAGGCTTAATATATCAAGATGAATTTTAATGGCGTGATGTTAGTATTATTTTTCATTTGTTATAATGTTAAGGTGGGCTTATGGCTTAACCTACTCTCAATGCAACGTTTCTTAATGGTGCAATCTTGTTCGGGCACACTTTGTACTCTCCACCTTCATGCGTCTATACCTTGTTCGTGGGAACATATCCTTGTCTTGGTTGTTATGTTAACACCACTCTATAGCCAAATGGAAGTCCAATGAGAGATTCGACATGGTCAAAATGGTGAAGTGACATGCATATGATCCAAAAGAGCCATATATTTTCAATGAAATGAAAGCTTAATGGACAACTAGTATAAACTAAGAATCTGGTTGGTTGGTTCCCTTTTAAAAGGCCGCAAGTCACCGATCACTAGAACTACACGTCTAAGATGTTTCAAACTACACGAGCTAAGTTTCCACCGCCGCCGCCACCCTTTAGCTCTCTCTCCTCGCCGCCGTCGGCTCTTGTTGGCGAGCAAAGCCTGTAGGCGGCCGAGGGTGGTGGGATGTGCTCTAGTGTCGACGCGTAGCCACGGGAGCGTGCCGCGGAGGTCCGCCAGGGGCACATGGTGGTCTGACGTGGTAAGGACGTAGCCTGGAGGCGCTCCGCTGACGAGGCACAGGCTGCTTGGCAGCGACCTGGCGACATGGAGCGGCGGCACGGTGGAGAATATCTAGCCCTAGGTTGCGGTGGTTTCGGCCGTCGCAGCTCGAGTCAACCAGATCAAGGAGGTTGCCTCCAGACCGCTTAGACGTCGACCCTTCCAATCCAATGGATTTGGTTCGACTTGGCCGGCGACGAGATCTCCGAAGGTGGTCAGTCCGATGTCCAAAAGGCTGGATGGAGACTTGTGCAGCAGATCCGGGTGTAAACCCTGCTTTCGGCTGGTGGCCGGAGCCGGTGATGGAGATGCCTTGTGTGTCGTCTCCTTCCTGAAGGCATCATCGAGGTGAACCTCCCACCTCCCTCCGCTACCTACGGGGGAAACTCTTGATCTGTCGATTGCATGATGGGGACGCCCATCTGTCATCTCCCCCATTGGGGGCATTGATACGTCTCAAACGTATCTACTTTTTCAAACACTTTTGCTATTGTTTTGCTTCTAATTTGTATGATTTGATTGGACCTAACCGGACTGACGCTGTTTTCAGCAGATTTGCATTTGGTGTCTTATTTTTGTGTAGGAATAGAAAGTTTGCGGAAAATTTCAGAAAAATGAGAAAAAGGATTTTTGAAGTAAATAAGCCACAGAGCCGGGAGGGCTTGCGGAGGGGCCACCCCACGAGCAGGGATGGGCCCCACCCGTGGGTGGGACTAGGGCCGTGGCCAGGGGTCGCCCCTGCCCCTGGTGCGCTGCCTCTCGCCCTCCTTTGGCATATATGGTCCTCTTGACCTAAAACGGAGACCCCGCGACCACTTCTCCCAGAAACGATACGGAGCTCTGCCGCCACCTCGAAACCTAAATTTGAGGTCCAGGATCATTGTTCCGACACCCTTTCGGAGTGGAGATTGTCGCCATCATCACCGTCAACGCCTCTCCATCAACCATCCATGATTCTCCCATCCATGTGCGAGTAGTTCCCTGTTGTAGGCAAGGGGATGGTAGGGATTGGATGAGATTGCTCATGTAATTCTATGCTAGATTGTTAGGGCATGATGCCTAGTATCCTCTATTTGTGTTAATGGTCGTTGTTGCAACTAGTTGTGCTTAATGCTTGACACTAGGGCCCGAGTGCCATGATTTCAGATCTGAACATGTCATTTTTTATGTACTATTGATGTTTTGGATCATATCTACTAGTTGTATGCACCTGTTGTTGTCCGGAACCGGAGACCCCAAAGTGACAGATTGGGATATCAAAGGGAAGGGTAGCAACTTGCGGATTACATATATTCAACATGTGTTAATGCTTTGCTCCGGTGTTCTATTAAAAGGAACACCTTAATTGCCATAAGTTCCTTTATTGGCCCGGCTAAAACCGGATGGCTGGACAAAAGATGACGTGCAAGTTCTTATTGCAAGCACGTATGACTAAATTAGGAATACATGCCTATGATTGATTAGTACTTGGATACTTTATTATTGTTGGTCCGCATTGTGCCTTGTTATGATTATTACATGAGCTATATTATTCATGCAACACCCGTCTATCCGTCCCTATGCTTACGGTGCTTTTAATCCTGCTGCTTACAACCGTTGTTTTTGCTGTCACCATTGCTACTGTGATCTTACTGTTGCTGTTACTGTTCTACTACTGCCACCATATTGCTATTACTACTGATAAATTGGGTTGAGCGAGTTTCTTTTTAGGTGTGGGTGAATTGACAATTCAACGGCTAAGGCTTATAAATATTCTTTGGCTCTCCTTGTATCGAATCAATAAATTTGCGTTTTACTTCCCTCGAAGACTGTTGCGATCCCCTACACTTGTGGGGCATCAATACTATTTTCTGGCGCCGTTGCCGGGGAGCATAGCTTTATTTATAAGTTCACCTAGGAGTTATTCTGTCTGCTGCAATTTATTCTCCATCATGAAGGATAAGCGTGATCCTAAGTTTCCAATATTACCTTCCACCACAAGGAAAGGTACTGCTCTGAGCTCTAAAGTTGCTTTTGATTCACCTACTGTTTTGAATAAGCTTGTTACACCACCATCACACCACCACACTTCACATGCTACTTCCACTGGTTCTGATATAGTGTCTGAGGAATTTGATGATGCTTCTACTGTACTTGATGAATCTGGTTCATTAGGTCCTTTTCTGGATACTCTTGTTGCTAAGTCCAAATAAATTGAGTGTGTTGAAATCTCTAATGAAAATGTTATTACACCTGTTGTCTCTCCTGATAAAGGGAACTATGGAAGTAGCTACCCTGATGATGCTTATATTAATGTTGATGATGAGTTTATTAAACAATGCATGGACCGTGATACTTCTAATGATCCTGATGCTTTAAAAAGATTGCTTGAAAAGCATGCTATGAAAAATAAGTTTGTTTCTGATCCTGAGTTTACTACTTCTCCTATATGCATTAACGATGATGATTTTGATTTCTCTGTTGATCTCTCACTTATATCTAATGTTGAATCTGAGCCTTTTTGTGGAACTGAAAATGATGATACTATAGAACATATGAATAAACTTGCTTCACTTAGTTCTTTATTTTCTAATGATAATAAGATACAGCGTTACTATTTGGTAAAGTTATTTCATTTTTCATTAAAAGGTGATGCTAAGGTGTGGTTCAATGGTTTATCTTATGGTTCTATTAAAAGTCCTCGTGAATTGCTTGATGTTTTCTTTGCAAAATATTTTCCTGGTCACATGCAGCATGAGGCTCTATACATGATTTATAATTTTAAACAATTGGAGGATGAGCATCTCCCCAAATCTTGGGGGAGGTTTTGCTCCTTGCTCAGGGCTCGGCCAGGGCACAAAATACCAAAAAATGAGCTTATTAATATATTCTATAATGGACTAACTTTCAATCTAGGACATACCTAGATAGTTGTGCTGGCTGTATTTTCAGGAAAAGAACTACAGACGAAGTTGAAGAGTTAAAGGCTAAAATAGCCCAAAACCATGATGATTGGACAATCCGTGAGCCTCCTCCATTACCAACACCAAAGAAGAAGGGAGTATTTTTCTTAAATCAAGAAGATATGCAAGAAGCCAGGAAATCTATTAAAGAAAAAGGTATTAAAGTTGAAGATGTAAAGAAGTTACCTTTAATTAAAACTTTATGTGAGCCTACCACTCACCGTCCTATGGTAGAGGTACACTCTCTTCATGACTTTAATGCTAGTGATGTTCCTTATAGGAAGCCTCCTAATCAATGTTTGGACGAATTTGATAACTTTATTGTTAAACGAACTCATTTTAATATGCAAGTTCAAGGGCAATGCATGATAATTCTTGTGTCATTAAAAGTTGCATACTGTTTTGGAGAAAACTGGCAATGATGTCAGAGGTGTTGTTAAGCATTTTCATATGGTTCAAACTCAACTTGAACAAATAACTAAAGTGCAAAAAAGATTTGCTTGCTGGTATTCCTACACAAGTCAATAAACAAACCTGTGGAGTTAATACTAGAGGTGGTGCTTCCACTCAAGACACTTTTTACCCTAAAGGCCATCCTAAAATAATTGAACAAGATTCTCAGTTTCTTGAAAATAATATTGCTAGTCCTCCTAAAAAGAAAAAGAAAAGAAGAAATATAAAGAAATAGGAGAGAGTAGTGATTTAGAAGTTGATAAAGAGACCGTGGTGAACAATTCTAATGATATTTCTATCTCTGATGCTGAAACCGAAAGTGGTAATGAGCTTGAAAATGATAATGATAAAACTGAAGAACAGGAGGAAGAGCCTGCACCTCCTGTTGCTAGAAAGCGTGGTAGAGAAAGAGAGCCATGGGTACAAAAACCTATGCCTTTTCCTTCTAAATCTTACAAAACTAAAGAAGGGGAGCATTATAATAAATTTTGTGAGTGGATGAAGCCTCTCTTTTTACAAATTCCTTTGACTGATGCCATTAAATTGCCTCCCTATTCAAAGTATATGAAGGATATTGTTTCTAACAAGAGAAAAATCCCTGATGAGGAGATTTCTACTATGCTTGCTAATTACTCCTTCAATGGTAAGATTCCCAAAAGCTTGGCGATCCAGGTATACCCACTATTCCTTGCTCCATTAAAAATAATTATGTTAGAACTTCTTTATGTGATCTTGGTGCTGGAGTCAGTGTTATGCATTTTTCTCTTTATAAGAGGCTTTATTTAGACAAGCTTATACCTACTGATATTTTGTTGCAAATGGCTGATAAATCTACTGCTGTGCCAATTGGTGTTTGTGAGGATGTTCCTGTTAAAGTTGCTAATTGTGTTAATCATAACTGACTTTGTTGTGTTGGAAATGCATGAAGATGAGAATATGTCTATTATTCTTGGAAGACCTTTTCTTAATACTGCAGGGGCTGTTATTGATTGCAATAAAGGGAAAGTAACTTTTCATGTTGATGATAAAGAACACACGGTATATTTTCCAAAGAAGATTGATGATAAACATGGTTTGAATTCCATTGAAAATATTGAGGCCATCAAGATTGGAGCTATTGATCACCCTATTCTTATGCATCATAGAAAATATGAAACTCTCTCGATTGGGACAATGTCTATAAGATATGAGGTAACGTAGTTACTTTTTGGATATTGAATTCTTTATGACATATAAATTTGGTGTCGTAGCAAGACTTGATCAACCTTGCTAACAAATCAATTTTTAATCATATAAAGATTTTGGTAACCATTTGTTTAGCTTCTGTTGTTCATCTTTATTTTTCTGTAATTTTTTATTATGCTCAGTTAATCTCCTTTATAATTGGTTATTGTGTTTTATTCGTTTATTTTAATTTCGTATGTGATCCAAAATAAAAGTTATCAAAAAATTCTAGAAAAAATTACGTGAATTTTTATTTGAAAAATGAGCCACAGAGGGACCTAGAGATGACCAAGGGGACCCATCAGTGGCAGGGGAAGGTCCCACCCGCGGGTGAGGACCTGGCCGCAGCCAGGGGCCGCCCCCTGCCCTGTGGAGGACCCCACCAGGTAAGTCACCTCCCTCCTTCCTTATCTCTCCCGAAAAATCACTTTGCCATTGGCCAAACTCGAGTTCTTGCTGCTCTTGCTTGGATTTTTCGATCTCCTTGTTCAGCTCACCATTCTTGCTGAAATTTGGAGCAAATCTTCTCCGGTATGTGACTCCTTCGCTCAACCAATTAAAATCTTGAATGGTTTTGTATATCTCGAGTATTTTACTGCTATAGGTGACTAGTGATATGAGCTTGCATGCTTGATTTACAATTTATTGGATGGTTCTGATGCATGTGGTAGTTGATATCTAGTTGCTAGAGTGGTTTAATATGCTTGGTATGCTTTATTTTCGAGTTTTTATGAGATTGTTTGAAAATTTCAGAAAAAGAGAAGATGCCCAAGTTTAATTTAGGTGGAATTTTTAAGAAGAAGGAGCCCGCTTTTAGTCGAGAGACGAGGGGCTCAAGCTCTAACCCGCCAATGAGACCCTCATACAACGAGGAGTTAGAGGAAGTTGGTGTTATCAAGCTTGGTCGAGAATCGGACGTTTGCTCATCGGTATACCCATGCCCTCAATTCCTACGTGCAACAGGTATACTTGATGAATTTACTAATCTAGTTACTAATGCACATTTGAGAGATATTGTGCTTGTGGAAAGGCCCCGATATTTGAAGCTCACTAACATATTCGTGCAAAGCTTCAATTTTATTGATGATCAGTATTGCCCTAGTGTGGAGTTCATGCTTTATGAACTGCCTAGGAGAATGGATTTGTCTGAGTTTTGCAGCACTATAGATGTGCCGGCCGCAAGGCCCACTAACAAGATAAGTGAGCAGCCTCGATACCTCAGGGAGCTCTATGCTCGTCTTTGTCATGACGACTCGAGGGAGTCAACACGTGGTAAATTTGGGAGTATCCAGTTTCCCGCTGTGAGGTATTTGGGCTACATCATAGCTCGTTGTGTTCTTGCTAGGCACAACACCAGTAACATCTCTATCCCTGATCTTGCTATTTTCTCTGCTTCAATTAATGGTGATACGACGTATAATATTGGTGCTCTTATTGCTCGTCGTCTTAGCACTAATAATAAGAGGGGGCCTATTTATGGAGGCATTATTGCCTCAATCATGCTTTCTACTACTAGGTTGCCTGTTAGAGAAGATGATATTGAGATGAATGTTGCTAGGCTAGATTTGGCTGTAATGAAGTCCCATCAGTTTATTACTCATGATTCCACTTGGAAGAATTTGCAGTATAGGTTGTTGTTTGCATTTGATCTGGATAACCCCCGTTTGTGAGATTACCCGCTCCTGTTTTGTTTGATGCTGTTGCTAGGAACGGATATTCGTTTCCTGAGGAGGTGTTGGACCAGTACCTCGCAGTACAGGTCCCAGAGGAGGAGCCGGAGGATCTCTAGTGGCAGCCTCAGCCAGGCGCCAACTGGGGCGCACCGCCACCGTGGTAGCCGTTCCCAGTTTAGGCCAAAAGCCTAAGCTTGGGGAGTATGTGTTTCTCACCGACATCTCTTGCAGTTCGCTCACTCATTTTATTAGTCTTTACTTGTTGCTCTTTTTGTTTATTAATAGAAAACCCAGAAAGATTTTTCCTTTGTTTGCTTTTCTAAATTCGTAAACTAAAAGACCAAAAATATTTTCTTTAGCCTCTTGTTTGGTTGTTTCTTTCGTATGGTTGCTTCTTTATAAAATCGAAAACAACAAAAAGATTTCTCTTTTAGTCTTTGCGTCTTCCTTTTCACTAATTGAAAACACAAAAATATTTTCTCTTCTTCTTTTTATTGTACAATTGCTGTAGAGTTCAGCTCACATCCGTAGTGACACTTGCATGCTTCTATTATCTTCATATCTTTCGGTTGTGCAAGTGACAAAGCAATAATGATGAGATTCGATGAAGCGGACGTGATAAGAAGATTTGGTATGAACTCTATTTGTTCTCATTTTTGCATAGATGTTTATCCTTGTGCTTCATGTTTTAGCTTGCCATGTTAGATTGTTGTGCAAATATTATGGCTTAGCAGTTCATGTTTTCTTATGATTGGTCTCAACTTGTTAGGAGTAAATAATTTGTCATGTGGACATAAGCATGTTTTGCTCTATTTATAACACTAGTTAGCTTGCATGTGCAATGCACGATATTTATTTACTATATATTGGTTACTATTATATGCTGCATATGAGTCCATAACTGTTATGATTATATACATTTTTTTAGTATAAGTCTCAACGGAACAATAACTATTATTTGAAAATATCTTTTGCTAAATTTCAAAACCGTAGAGACATGCATACCCACTCGTCGATACCCACTTGTTGATCAGTTGGTATTGAGTAGATATATTTCTGTAACTTCTTGCAAATAAAATGCTCACCCACCATTTTACATGACCAGATCGACGATTTCAGATTTCAAAAATTCATAAAATTGGGGAAAAAAATCAAGGCATAAATTTCACAACATTGAAATTTATAAATAAATAATTGAATAACAATTGTTCCCTACAAAACCAAATAACAACCGTGAATGAACTTGAATCACAACTCCACATCATCCTGAAGCAACACGTCAGCCGCCACCACCGTCCTGATGACGACATGATGCCCCGGATATGTGAACATGGTTGAAAAAAATCGTCTCAGTCATCCCCCTTTCTAACAGCCTAGATGAACATTACCTTATCAGAAAAGAACATAAGCTGCAAGAAAGAAGTCAAAAGTTTGCAAGAGTAAACTTGAGGATGAAAGCATCTATTACTTACCCATACAAAATAATTTGCGACATTTACTATGAATAAAAACTTCGGTGATAGTAAATGTAAAGTTGATTAGTCTGCTTTTTTCTTACAATTTCTTCTGATATCTTCCCAGGACAATGGGGACATTGAAGTGCTAGCTGACTCAAAAGGAAAATGTCAGATCCATGGGACTGCTGCTAGTAGAAATACTCACAAAAAAGAAACTCCTGGTACTTGGACTAAACCTGAAACAGGCTGGGGAAAATCAAACTTTGACGATAGCTACTCGGAGAATGAGCATAGAGGGGCGTGGGTTTCTGTCCTCAGAAATAATACATGTAGAGTTATGTTGACCGCTTGGTGTAATATAGAGTACTTCCCAAAACGTTGAATTGGCTGAAGCCATAGCGGGCCTCCAAAGCATCAGATAAATCCCGCCTATTTTACGCAGGACCGATTCACTTGGAGAACGACTGCTGTTCTCTAATATTTGAAATTATGGGGTCATGCAGCAGTACGTCGGCTATCTGCGGTGTTGTGAAGGATATCAGGAACCTGTTGGATACTATGCAAAACTATAAGGTGTCAAAGATTATAACCGATTAAAAAACCAAGTAGCTCACTACCTTGCTAAATTTTGCTGTAGTGGTGTAAGAGAGGATGTACTACCTGAATTAGCTCCGCCCTGTGTGGCTAGCCTATTTGATCATGAATGTAATGACTTTTCGATCACCGGATATATAAAGCTTAGTAAACCTTCGGCTTCTGATTGAAGGGCACTTACTAAATTTCATGTCACGGAAAGATCACTTCCCAAATTAGAAATCCAGCAGATGCCTTGACAATTAAAGCTTGCATCGACATCTCTTATTGTAAAAACCACAATCTACTGAACCGCTCTGCTCGTGAAAGGAACCAAATTTCCGGATCTTCTTTCTGTGAAGCTTGTCATCTCTATGGAGCGCCTGACTTCTGTATTTTGAAAACCAGCCCAAAAACTGATTTAAAAAAAACCGCCAGGCCTACAACACATATGAAACGTCGATCAAGTTGCACACCAGATAGGAAAAAAGAGAACATGGTACTATTAGAGCGTACACACGTGCATATATGTCTTGGGACTATAAAAAGTTCTTAACCTCGGTTCTTATCATGCTACTGAAAACAAAGTCTACATGCACGCATGTGTTGACAGATTATAGTTGTATCTCCATTAAAACAATCGTACTATCATTAAAAGAAGAAATCACATACTGTACTAGTTGGAGTGGAGTGTACAAATTCTTGGCATGGACTTATACTGCCTTTTCATGAAGAAGGAATCACGACTACTAATTACATTACATACACAGCAGGAAACATACCAGAACCAGCTGGTCGTCGGAACTTGGAACTGCGGCATAGCGGACGAAGTGAGTACCTTTATGGAGGTAAACTCCGCATTTCTGGTGGCGCCGAATCCGGGCATGCCCCATTAGCGGTGGAAGGGGCACTCGTCGGCGCCGGACCGAGAGAAAGGACAGCAAAGCCAGCAGCAGGCGAGTGGGATGGGCGGCTAGACCACCGGAAACTGTCGGATGGCCACAATCCTCCAATGGCGGCCTTGGCGTGGGACTGCATGGGGTAGCAGTGCCTCCACGTCCGTTGGGATCGGCGGCGGCGAGCGAGGACGGCAGGCGATGGCAGCTTACATGTTGTGCAGGAGGCGGTGGTTCTGGGTGGTGGGGAGCGCGACGCTGAGCGGCGAGGAGGGACCAGACCGCGGGCGGCTACCTGCGCAGAGACGGTGGACTCCTGTGGGGATTCGTGTGAGGAAGGGACGGCGGAGTCCCATGGGCGGTGGCGACTCTGGGCTTCACGTGGGGAAGTCGCGACCTCCCCGTCGGCATCATAGCCATAGGGGTGGAGTCGCAGGGGCAGCAGCTTCCCGTAGACCGGCGTCGTTGGTGGGAGGACCTGACGGGCAGCGCGACGAAGGAGGAGAGAATTGTGGTGGTAAACAGCAGGTCAACGCGATTCGTGGGAATTGATCCGCATAATCGGGCCATAGCTCGTATGGCGGAACATCCTCCGCGGCATAGTTTCGTCTGTCCGTGGAATTTTCTAAATGCACGCTTTGGTGGGGTTGTTTTTTACGTTGACGGTTAGATCTAAGTAAGTTGGGCTGATCGTGGGGTGGAAATTGGTCTTATTGTTCCGTATGCGAATATTGGGGTGCGTTTAGAAAAGTTTATTTTTATTCTTTTAAATAATCTCTACTATATAATACGGCTTGTGTTTCTTTTCTTCGTCCGTCGGTAGGTTGGTCGCTCGTTTTGTTTGTTTAATTTTTTCGTAGGTCAATGCCTTCGCCTTAACCGGCGCTCACAAGTCCCAACATCTTCGTAGATCGTAATGAGTCGAGGTGGTACTAAAATTATCAGACTCCGTCACCAACGGCCCAACGCTACGTGCGGGCAGCTCGCTGGGAACGTTGAGGTTAAGCTATGTTTTCATGGGCCGCTGGCAAAAACACGATTGGGCCTTAATTCATTAAACGAGTTTGTGTACCTGCGCGTCGAAACGTTATTGAGCTGGCCAATTCCTATTTGCCGCCCGTTGCGGCAAAAGGAAGTCTTGCCGCGCACCCCTTCGCCGCAACGGGCCGGCCCATTACGGTTTTGCTTTTTTCTTTTCCTTTTTCCGGCTGGCCCATTGAAGATTTTCTGTTTTTTCATTCTTTTTCATTTCTTTTCTTTTTCTTTTCTGTTTTCTTTTCTTATTCTCTCTTGTTTTCATATTTTCTTTTCTGTTTCCTTTCTTTTTCTTTTATTTTTCTTTTTGGTTCCTTTTTATTTCGTTTCTTTTTTCTTTTTATTATATTTTCGTTTTTTATTTTAATTTTCAAAATTGTATATGATTTTTGAAAATAATCATTTTGAAATTTCCAGATTGAAAAAATGTTCAAATTCAAAAACTGTTCAGATTTTGAAAATGTTCAAATTCAAAAACTGTTCATATTTTGAAAATGTTCAAATTCAAAAACTGTTCAGATTTGAAAATGTTCAAATTCAAAAACTGTTCATATTTAAAAATGTTCAAATTCAAAAACTGTTCATATTTAAAAATGTTCAAATTCAAAACTGTTCAGATTCAAAAATGTTTAAATTCAAAAACTGTTCGTATTTAAAAATAATCAAATTCAAATTTGTTCAGATTTGAAAATGTTCAAATTAAAAAACTGTTCAGATTTGAAAATGTTCAAATTCAAAAACTGTTCAGATTTGAAAATGTTCAAATTCAAAACTGTTCATATTAAAAATGTTCATTTTTAATAAATGTTCAGATTTAAAAAATGTTCAAATTCAAAATCTGTTTAGATTAAGAAGGTTCAAATCCTTAAATTCAAAAACTGTTCAGATTAAAAAACTCATATTTGAAAATTATTATAAATTAAAAAAGTAGATTCTGAAAATAATTAATTATAATTTTTATTTTTTTAAAGTGTTCAAAATAAAAAATTAATTTGAAAATGTTCATGTTTTAAAAATGTTATTTTTGAAAATATTCAGTTTTAAAAAAATATTCAAATTTTAAAACATTTCAGATTTTTTTTAAATCAGAAATAATATTTGTAAAAAAAACTCAGTAGAAAAAAAGGTTAACGGGCCGGCCCAACAGAGCTTTGCGGGGGAAAGAAAAGAAATATCTGAACTGATCGGTGCAACACGCAACGGAAAAAACATAGAAGGAAGCGGTGCAGATGGGCCCGGCCCAAGAAACAGACTTTCCGAAGGGTCGGGTGTGCGGCGCAAACGCGATTTGCCGCTAAAGGCGGCAAAAAGGAGGACCCATTGAGCTGCCCCTCATCAAACAAAAAAAGAAAAACTGTCACAACAAGTATTGTCGGTTCTTCCTCAAAAAAAAAAAATGTCCGATCTTGCCTTGGAGTAGTACCAAGCTGCATGTTTGGTGTCCCTAAAAAAACTACATGTTTGGTGACTCGGTTCATGGCTTGTAGATGCATGTTTACACGCATGATGTTGTCCTATTTCCACCATGGCTCCCCCAGTGCTGGAAACTCATACCAGCCGAACGATAGAAACTTGCTTTACACCGTCTCGAGGAGACGATACACTGAACTTCAAGGCCGCGACTAAAGAAGGAAATTCACGATGCCGACTCCAACTCCAGGATTACACAAGACAACACATCATCCGCTTATAAGCGCCTAAGACTCGGCGAGCACGGACGGAACCAGGGGGTGCCATGGCCCCATGGCTCCCCCCATGGTAGAAACTCATACCAGCCGAACGACAGAAACTTGCTTTACACCGTCTCGAGGAGACGATACACTGAACTTCAAGGCCGCGACTAAAGAAGGAAATTCACGAGGCCGACTCCAAATCCAGGATTACACAAGACAACACATCATCCGCCTATAAGCGCCTAAGAGTTGGCGAGCACGGACGGAACCAGGGGGGGCGCCCTGGCCCCATGGCTCCCCCATGGTGGAAACTCATACCATCCGAACGACAAAAACTCGCTGTACACCGTCTCGAGGAGACGGACGATGTACTGAGCTTCGAGGCGGCGATTGAAGAAGAAAATCCACGAGGCCGACTCCAACTACAGGATTACACAAGACAACACATCATCCGCTTATAAGCGCCTAAGAGTCGGCGAGCAGGGACGGAACCAGGGGGCGCCGTGGGGCCATGGCTCCCCCCAGGTGGAAATTTTTGCTAATTAGCCCTTGTTAATCTATGATTTTGACCCCAAAATTACTGGAAATTACCTATATGGCCCCCTCCAACTTGGTTAGTATGCACTTGGCCCCCCTTAAACTATATTCCTGGTTCCGTCCCTTTCGGCGAGTGAAAACGTTAGGAGCCGTCGATCAAGAAGTGTCGGCCAACATAGTGCCCTGGAAGCACGCTCTGAGCGGCGGCCAACATATTTGCGATAGTGGGTGTGTTTTTCTTAATGTATTTGCTTGGTTACAATTTGCGTCCAATTTCAGTAGATATATGTTCATGTATTTTGTGGCTACTGCAATGCCAATGTTACATTTGATTTCTGGATTAGTTTCACTCGGAACCTAAGCAACGTGCAGGTTCAATCCAAAGAGAAACATCATGTTGAGTTCAACTTTCTTCTAGGATCAGGTTCATTTTAAATTTAAAGATCTTGTTTGCAGCTCCGAAGTTTTAGATGCCATTTCGAAGCCAGTGCTCTGGCGCATAATTTTTTTTCATTGGACTTTGGCAACAGCTTGCTCCCCAGTGCCGCTGGAACGACTATGAGGTGATGACCATGTCGATCAAGAGTTTGTCGGGGAGGTTTGCGACACGAAGAGTCGCTACAGGGTGCAAGTTCACTGTCATGGTGGCGGCGCTTAGGCACGTAATTAGCTCCGGTCTACATAGTGCCCTAGAAGCACGCTCTGAGCGGCGACCAACATATTTCCGATAGTGGGTGTGCTTTTCTTAATGTATTTGCTTGGTTACAATTTGCGTACAATTTCAGTTGATATATGTTCATGTATTTTGTGGCTACTGTAATGTCAATGTTACATTTGATTTCTGGATTAGTTTCACTCGGAACCTAAGCAACGTGCAGGTTCAATCCAAAGAGAAACATCATGTTGAGTTCAACTTTCTTCTAGGATCAGGTTCATTTTAACTTTAAAGATATTGTTTGCAGCTCCAAAGTTTTAGATGCCATTTCGAAGCCAGTGCTCTTGTGCATAATTTTGTTTCATTGGACTTTTGCAACAGCTTGCTCCCCAGTGCCAGTACCGCTGGAACGACTATGAGGTGATGACCATGTCGATCAAGAGTTTATTGGGGAGGTTGGTGACACGAAGAGTCGCTACAGGGTGCAAGTTCACTGTCATGGTGCGATGCTTAGGAACGTAATTAGCTCCATGTAGCAGGCAGCGTGCCGTATGAGGGAATAAGGTATATACGCAAATTTTTGTCTCCCGTTGCAAGGCACGGGCATGTTTGCTAGTAAGTATAGACCCGCGGCATAGTTTCGTCTGCCCGTGGAATTTGCTAAACGCACGCTTTGGTGGGGTTGTTTTTACGTTGACGGTTAGATCTAAGCAAGTTGGGCTGATCGTGGGGTGGAAATTGGTCTTATTGTTCCGTGTGCGAATGTTGGGGTGCGTTTAGAAAAGTTTATGTTTGCTCTTTTAATAATAGTATAGATGGTATGGTGAAGTGGTATCCTCCTCTGAATATTTTTTTGGATTGAGTTGGCACATGCTCACACATGTTAAGACGAAAAATACAGTCTATTATGTCTAGCTGATCTATTGTGTTTTAGAATGGAGGTATCACTATTATGCTTTATTCAATAATCATTTTGTCGCAAAGCATGATTATGTCAATTATTGCTCTCAGTTCTTGGTCGCTTCTCAGTCTTTTGCTAGCTTTCACCTGTACTGAGTGGAAACGCTACTCGTGCATCCAAACCCGTAAGCCAAAAAGTATTCCATGAGAGTCCACTATATCGTCCTATATATAGTATTTCACCGCCATTCCAAGTGAATTTGTTATGTGCTACCTTTAAAACTTTCAAAATACTCTCTTTTTGTGTTCTTGTTTTTAGCTCATGAGGAAGTGGTAGAGGAGTTTGTTATACCCCATGTTGAGCAAAGTTATTCCTCCTCTTTCACCTGATGAGTATGGAATCTATGCTCATTTAAATTTGCCGAGAGCTGGCAAGGGTTCCCAGCCCACAAAATATAAATACAACCAAAACTAATAACTCCTTCACACATTAGAAAAATCAGTCAACATTGGCTAGTGATAAACAAAGGAGATAGAGGAATGTTCTCGTTCCTCTATGGGAGCCGCTCTCAAAAGTCTAAAACTTTGCTTGATATGGGTGACTAACGGATTTCTCTGCTATCAATCGTTGACGAAAGCATACACTTCTCAAAATCATTTTATTTCTATCTTGCAAAATTAAAAAGCTCTAGCACATGATTAATCTCTGCTTCCCTATGCAAAGGGCCTATATTTTACTTTTATGTTGAGTCTCCACATTTCTTTGAGCACCATATTTGAGAGCATAGTTGTCATTCTGAGTATAATGTGCTTTGTCCCAAACTATTATTGATCGAAGTATGAATGCGATGCTTTTCATTTCTGAAAGTTGTACATCTAGTCTCCATTTAATGTTTCATATGTGCTCTGCATTTATGTTTGCTTTACTAAAGGGGCAAGCGAGAGATCACTACACCATACTTGTTATTTGCATTGCATCGGTGCTAATGGTTACATTTCCAAATTATTGCTTATTAGCATTTTGTGTTCCTCTTATGAGTCTTCATAATTGCTCAAGCTTTATTTTTTTCAGAGCTTCTCTCATGTGCTTGTTAAACCATTGTTCATAGCATAAACTTCAGCATATCAAATGAAGCAAATGTGTTTGTCAAAGTTTTCTTTTATCGCGTTCAGTTTGTCAACTGAATTGCTTGAGGACAAGCAATAAGCTAAGCTTGGGGGAGCTGATATGTCTTAAACGTATCTACTTTTCCAAACACTTTTGCTATTGTTTTGCCTCTAATTTGCATGATTTGATTGCAACTAACCCGGACTGACACTGTTTTCAGCAGATTTGCATTTGGTGTCTTATTTTTGTGCAGGAATAGAAAGTTCGCGGAAAATTTCAGAAAAATGAGAAAAAGGATTTTTGAAGGAAATATACCACGGAGCCAGGAGGGCTTGCGGAGGGGCCACCCCAGGAGAAGGTGCGGGCCCCACCCGCGGGTGGCCCTAGGGCCGCGGCCAGGGGTCGCCCCTGCCCCTTGTGCGCCGCCTCTCGCCCTCCTTTGGCATATATGGTCCTCTTGACCTAAAACGGTGACCCCCCGAACACTTTTCCTAGAAATGATACGGAGATCTGCCGCCACCTCGAAACCTAAATTCGGGGTCTAGGATCGTTGTTCCGGCACCCTGCCGGAGTGGAGATCGTCACCATCGTCACCGTCAACGCCTCTCCATCAGCCATCCATGATTCCCCCATCCATGTGTGAGTAGTTGCTTGCTGTAGGCAAGGGGATGGTAGGGATTGGATGAGATTGCTCATGTAATTCGATGCTAGATTGTTAGGGCATGATGCCTAATATCCTATATTTGTGTTAATGGTCGTTGTTGCAACTAGTTGTGCTTAATGCTTGACACTAGGGCCCGAGTGCCATGATTTCAGATCTGAACATGTCATTTTTTATGAGTACTATTGATGTTTCGGATCATATCTACTAGTTGTATGCACCTGTTGTTGTCCGGAACCGGAGACCCCAAAGTGGCAGATTGGGATATCAAAGGGAAAGGATAGCAACTTGAGGATTACATGTATTCATCGTGTGTTAATGCTTTGCTCCAGTGTTTTATTAAAAGGGACACCTTAATTGCCATAAGTTCCTTTATTGTTCCGGATGAAACTGGATGGCTGGACAATAGATGTCGTGCAAGTTCTTATTACAAGCACCTGTCTGCCTCCTTAACGTGAGTTTCAAAATTTTCACCAAGGTGGCAACGATTCGATTGAACTCCGTGGGAGATCATGTGGTTCGTCCTACTCAGACTGCTTTTATGCAGGATAGGAACATCCTAGACGGGGTAGTTATACTACATGAAACCGTTCATGAGATGCATAGGAAAAAGTTGAATGGGGTGATCTTTAAGATTGACTTCGAAAAGGCTTATGACAAGGTAAACTGGGAATTTCTCCAGCAAACCTTGAGAATGAAAGGCTTTTCGGAGGAGTGGTGTGCTTGGATCCGTAATTTTGTCACTGGAGGTAGTGTGGCCATTGTTAATAACGAAACTGGTCATTAATTCCAAACAAAGAAAGGTCTAAGGCAAGGTGACCCGCTTTCGCCGATACTATTTAATATAGTGGCTGATATGCTAGCGGTCATGATTGATAGGGCTAAACTAGATGGACAGATCGAGGGCGTCATCCCTCATTTGGTTGATGGCGGACTCTCTATTCTCCAATATGCGGATGACACAATCTTGTTTATGGAACATGACCTTGAGAAAGCTATGAACATGAAGTTGATTTTGTCAGCTTTTGAAAAACTTTCTGGTCTAAAGATTAACTTCCATAAGAGTGAGTTGTTCTGCTTCGGTGAGGCCCTGGATTTCGCAAATCAATATGCGGATTTATTCGGATGTGAGCAAGGTTCTTTTTCTATTAGGTATCTCGGAATACCAATACACTATAGGAGATTGACTAATGCCGAATGGAAGCATGTTGAAGAGCGATTTCAAGCTCGTTTAACCAGCTGGAGAGGGAAACTATTATCCCTAGGAGGGAGATTGGTACTTATCAATTCAGTCCTAACTAATATGGTACTATATATGATATCCTTCTTCCAGCTACCAAAAGGTGTCCTTAAAAAGTTGGACTATTATCGCTCGCGATTCTTTTGGCAGGGTGATAGCGAGAAAAAGAAATATCGACTGGCTCGGTGGGATGTCGTTTGCCGTCCTAAAGATCAGGGTGGACTTGGTATTCATGATCTACGGATTAAAAATACGGCCCTTCTAGGGAAATGGCTTTTCAAGCTTCTCTCGGAAGAAGGAGTATGGCAAACAATATTAAAGCGAAAATATATCGTTACCAAAGCGTTGTCACAGGTGGTTTGGAAACCAGGTGACTCACACTTTTGGGCTGGTCTCATGTCAGCGAAAGAATCTTTCTTTCGCTTTGGGAAATTCGCTATCAAAGATGGATCACAAATCAGGTTTTGGGAGGACATATGGTTAGGCCATACCACCCTCATGGACCAGTATCCAGCTTTATACAACATTGTTCGTCATAGAGAGGTTACGCTTGCCTCGGTTATGCAATCATCACCTTCGAATATGACTTTCAGACAAGATTTAACTGGTACCAGGTTGGATGCGTGGAACATCCTGCTAGGGCGTTTGGCCGCAATTAATCTTGATCCTGGACCAGATATTTTTCATTGGAACCTACTTTAGAATGGCAAATTCTCGATAGATTCCATGTATAAAGCGTTGATCCAATCGGATATGCTAGTGGATAATAATAAAAAACTTTGGAAGATGAAGATGCCACTAAAAACAAAAAAAATTGCGTGGTATGCTCATCGAGGAGTGATCCTAACCAAAGATAACCTTGTTAAGCGCAACTGGCATGGTAGTACGAAGTGTGTTTTCTGTCTACATGATGAGACGATTAAGCACCTTTTCTTCGAATGCAAAGTTGCACGTTCTATTTGGTCAACCATCCAAGTTGCTTCAAATTTATATCCACCACGTTCCGTTGCGAATATTTTTGGCAACTGGCTTCATGGTATTGATATTAAGTTTAGAACGATTATTCGGGTGGGAGCGATAGCCGTATTATGGTCGTTGTGGCTGAGTAGAAATGACAAGGTTTTTAATGATAAAAATGTTTCCTTTATGCAGGTAATATACTGGTGCACAGGTTTGCTCCGTTCGTGGTCCATATTACAACGCGTGGAGTTTCGAGACCTTTTTACGGAGGTTTCTGCGCAACTGGAGACCACGGCGAGGGACATTTTTACACAACATGGGTGGCATAATGATCTTCGGATTGGCCCAGCATCATAGGCGATTTGCATGATCTTATTGATTTTGTAATCTGTCTATGTTTTTCTCTGTTCGGTTGGATGATGTCTTTTCGGCTGTGTGCATCTTGTTATGCAGAGGCCGGGTGTAATACTTTTTATTAAAGTAGTATAAGCCCTTTATATAAAAAAAACGTACGGCTAAATTAGGAATACATGCCTATGATTGATTAGTACTTGGATATTTTATTATTGTTGGTCTGCATTATGCCTTGTTATGATTATTACATGAGCTATCTTATTCATGCAACGCCCATCTATCCATCGCTATGCTTACGGTGCTTTTAATCCTGTTGCTTACAACCGTTGTTTTTGCTGTCACCATTGGTACTTGGTACTGTGATCTTACTGCTGATGTTACTGTTCTACTACTGCCACCATATTGCTATTACTACTGATAAATTGTGTTGAGCGAGTTTCTTTTTAGGTGCGGTTGAATTGACAACTCAACTGCTAAGGTTTATAAATATTCTTTGACTCATATTGTGTGGAATCAATAAATTTGAATTTTTCTTCACTCAAAGACTGTTGCGATCCCCTACACTTGTGGGGCATCAGGCATCATGCTTGGAGGTGTGCATCGGTCCGAGAGACCAATGGAAGGTTTCAGTGGTGGAGCGGTGTTTCATCTACCGCATCGACGATGGTGACTCTTGGCGGCATGAGGCAGCAGGGTCTCAGCGACGAACGCGTAATGATGGACGTGCGCAGGACGGAGATGTTGTCTGGCACCGTGGCGACTTCAATAGCAGGTCCAGCGAGAGATGGGATGGCGGAAGATGTTGCTGGCAACTTCCGGAGCATGTGCATAAGGCGCTATCTCTGGTGTTGACCGGTGAGCCGACGATGGCTGTGGCGGGGGCATAAGGCTTCGTTGATTCCTCTATCGTTTGTGCCACTAGTGGTATTTTATCATTGCTTGCCAGCTTCGGCTTGTATGAACGTTTGTTGTAAATGTTGATTAAATGAAATAAATACCGTATGCATCTCTTCGATGCAGAGGGCGGGGTAACTCCCCATTTCGAAAAAAGAAAACAAAGGAGATCATAAATTCGACAAACATCATACACCACGATGTAGCGTCATATTTGTCTAGCTTAAAGCTATAGTAGTGGGTAGTGCACTTACCACACGCGAGAACCACCTTGTGCTAGGTCGTGTTGCTGTAGGAACATAACTCCATCTACAACGTTTAAATCCAAGGTTCCTATTATAGGATTTTTTTTTTTGCGGGGATATGTAGGGGATGATATTTGGCTCCTGGGTACCAATGCACCCGGTATTTAAAAACTATTTTATACATGTTTCGAAATGTTTAAAAAATAATTCGTGTATAGATATTGACATCATATATGTTAACGAAGTCGTTTTGTGAAGAACCGACTTTTTTTAAGGTCTATGTAAAAATGAAAAAAAAATGTGTTAAAATAAGCCTTTTCGCGAGACATGTTTTATCTTTTCTACACAAGTCATAAAAAATATTGAAACTTACCGAAACGACTTTGTGAGCATATAAAATATGAAGTTGTATCCACGAAATTTTATTCCAGATTTTTTTTGACATTTTAAGCTTTGCTTTTTAAACACTGTGCATATATAGGAGTACATACACTTTAAAAGGAAAAGCTCAGTACATTTGTTTAGACACAAAAACTATTTATTCGACAAGCCCATCAAACCTGAACTCAAAGTGTGCACTTGAGTGGACATGTGGATGCGGAGCAGAATGTACAAATGTGATATCTACGATTGTTTTTTTTTTTGTTGAGAAACACAGTTCTTTTTTTTACACGCACGTACCAATGCTGAATTTCTTGCCCGTTTTGAACACACCAGAGTACGCCATATTGTTTCTACAGAATCTGACCATTGCTTTGTGTTGGCGGATTTCCGTGAGAATCTTTCTATGCAAGGAGGTAGAGGAACACGACAATTTCGGTATGAAAATGTATGGCAAACCCATGTTGATTATGAAAAAGTTATTATGGAGTATTGGGCCAGAGGATCTAGTCAGCAAGGGCTTCAGGGTATTGTCGATACCCTTCACGTGCTTCAACTCAAGCTGATTGAGTTTGGGGCGAAGGAGTTTGGTGCACTACCCAGGAAAGCTCGTAAGTTGAGACAGAAACTTGAACGTTTACGTCGCAACTCGATGGGTAGAGGCCCATTAGATGAGGAGAGGGCCACGGTTTAAAAGCTCAAACAAACACTTCATCAAGAGGAGATCTGGATGAAGCAGCGGTCACGTGTCCTTTGGCTTCATGAGGGGGATCGTAACACCTCATATTTTCATAAACAGGCTGCTCACCGTAAGCGCATTAATAAGATTGAATTTCTTGAGCGAACGGATGGGTCACGATGTGAGAGTATGGAGGACAATCATGCAGAAGTTCAGAGTTTTTATCAAGCGCTCTATAACTCCCAGGGTTTTAGAGAGATGGATGATCTTCTAAATTTCGTGCAGCCGAGAGTTTCTCAGCAGATGAACGATGGTATGGATGCATGCTATACTGGGGAGGAGATTCGAACATCGCTTTTTCAGATGGCTCCATCGAAGGCGCCAGGAGTGGATGCTGCGGGTTTTTTTCAGAGGCACTGGAATATTATCAAGGATGATGTAGTGCCTGCTGTCCTGGATTTCTTGAATGGAGGTACGTTACCAATTGGTATGAACGACACGTCCATTACGCTTATACCAAAGGTACGGAACCCACCGAAAATTTCCCAATATAGGCCCATGTCCTTATGCCCCGTCTTGTATAAAATTGGTGCTAAGTGCATTGCCAATAGGCTGCGAGTTTTTTTGGGTGATATTATTGGAGAAGAACAAAGTGCTTTCGTCCCTGGACGCTTAATCACAGATAATGTATGATTGCTTATGAAAGTGACCATGCAATGAAGAGAAAAAAGAAAGGGAAAAATTACTTAAGTGCTGTCAAGCTTGACATGATGAAAGCATACGATCGAGTGGAATGGCATTATCTGGAGGCTATTATGTTCAAGTTGGGCCTTACTGACAGAACAGTGAGACTGATTATGAAATGTGTTTCCTCTGTCAGATTTATTGTTCGTGTTAATGGAGAGCTTTTACCATACTTTACTCCCTCTCGTGGTCTACGTCAGGGAGATCCTATCTCTCCTTACCTGTTTTTGCTATGTTCAGAGGGTTTTACAGCTTTGTTAAATCACTTTGGAGGCAATTATATTGACAGAGGTGTTCGGGTGAGTTTCCAGTCTCCATGGATTAATCACCTTTTATTTGCTGACGACAGCCTCATTTTTATGAAGGCTAAGGCGGAGAGTGGGACACGATTGAATGATATTCTGAGGATATATGGGGAGTGTTCTGGACAGGTTGTGAATAGAGAAAAAAGTTCGATTTATTTCAGTCCAAATACCCCTGCTCATATTCGGCAGATGATGAAGAATATTTTGGGTATCTCGGTGGAGGCTTTTAGTGAGCTACCTAGGTTTGCCAACTGCTGTGGGGAGAATTACCAGTGGATCTTTCGATCATATCCGGGAGCGGATTCGAAGTAAAATTCAAGGGATCGAAAGGATTCTTTCATGTGCTGGTAAGGAAGTGTATCTAAAAACGGTGATTCAGGCTATTCCTACCTATAGCATGAGCTGTTTCAAATTAACGAAAAAGGTTTGTAAGAGCTTAACTTCTTGTATTGCACGATACTGGTGGAGCAGTTCGTTAGATCGTAGATCCCTGCATTGGGTCTCATGGGACGTGCTTTGCATCGTCAAAACTGAAAGGTGGAATGGGGTTCAGAGAGCTCGAGCTGTTCAATATTGCCATGCTTGGCAAACATGGATGGCAGCTGATGTCTAACCCGGATTCTTTGTGTGCCAGAGTTCTGAAGGGGAGGTACTACCCGAATTCCGACTTCCTGCAAGCAACAGTACCTCACCGTTCTTCTGCTACTTGGAGAGCAATTGTAGCCGGAAGAGAGGCTTTGGAACTTGGTCTGATTAAGCGTATTGGTGATGGTTCGTCAATGTCCACATGGAATGACAGATGGATCCCTGGATCACGAAAAATGAAGCCATCAGTCCATATTGGTGATGATAATGTAAACCTGGTATCTGATTTGATTGATCATGATTCTGGGCGCTGGAAAGTGGAGTTGGCCAGAGGGAACTTCATCGCACCTGCCGATGCTATCCTTAATATCCCTTTAAGGTATGGAGGCGGGGAAGACT
Organism: Puccinellia tenuiflora; assembly: GCA_012064385.1. Taxonomy (NCBI): domain Eukaryota; kingdom Viridiplantae; phylum Streptophyta; class Magnoliopsida; order Poales; family Poaceae; genus Puccinellia; species Puccinellia tenuiflora. The sequence goes on along the minus strand of QRDG01001449.1, from coordinate 379,891 downwards.
TCTGGGCCTGGTCATTGGAGACGGCAGGAAACTATTCTGTAAAGACGGCGTATCGTGCTCTGGTAAGTCGGAACGAGCAATTAGCTCTAGACGGTGGAACAATTACCGAAACCTCAATGTCAGAAAAACAGATGTGGTCTGCTCTTTGGAAATTGAATGTGATGCCAAAAGTTCGTGTATTCTGGTGGAGGGTTTTACATGGAATTCTCCTAGTTGAGTCCACTCTCAAGCATCGTCATATAGCTCAGATTAGTAGATGTAAAATCTGCTTGGATGGAGATGAGGATCTAATGCATGCTTTGATCACATGCGATCATGCACGCAGATTTTGGGTTGAAGTGCAATCCTGGTTGGACTTTGTGCTACCACGGCTTCACCCTCTCACTTGGTAAAGAGATATTCTCTGTGACAGCCGTTTCTAGGACTCAGATCGCTGGAAAATCATTACAATCATGTGGGCTATCTGGAGTTCTCGGAATATCTGGACTCATGATCGTGGTAGCTATGATCCAGTTCAAGCTTTGAAGATGCAAAGGAAGCGTTAGCGGTTATTGATATCCCAAAGAAGCTTGTTGTTGTTCTTCTTGGTCATGGATGGCGACCGCTGAAGAGGGAGTTGTCAAGATTAATACGAATGGAGGTTTGTCTCTGGACACTCGTCGAGGTGGTGCAGGTGGTGTGGCCAGATCATAGTCTGCGTATCTCGGAGCATGGAGCAAACCTCAAGAGGGTATCACCGACCCTCTGATTGTCGAGGCCTTAGCTTTGCGCGACGGAGTTATTTTTGCAAAGCTAAGTGGTTTTCAGAAGGTGGTGATGGAAGTGGACTGCCTGGAGGTAGTGAATCTCTGGAACACTCGTCAGGACTCAGGATCAGTCGTGGCACCGATTTTCCAAGAAATAGGAGAGCTAGTTTTATGTTTTAATTCCTTTACTATTCAGCATGTTGCGAGATCAGCTGATCACTCAGGCTCATCTTTGTGCTAAGCTTGCTTGCACTTTGATGGTGACGAGCAGCTGGCTCGATTGTATCCCGGACTTTTTGGTCATCAGTCTTATGGCTGATCGATCGGGTTATGTTCTCATTGAATAAAGCTCTCCAAATTCCCCGCAAAAAAAACATACATGCACGTACATTAATACCTATAAAACGCACACACGTACATCCTACCTGTATGAGCACTTCGGAGACTGAGCTGGTGGTTGAGTATGTCGCTTTCCACACAAAAAATATTTCAACTTTTACGCGACAAAATGTCAAACTTAGGTTTAAACTCTGATGGGCTGAGTACAACCACCCTCATAACCATCCAACCACGCACGGCGCCACTATGGGGAGAACAGGGGTGGCCGCCCAGCTGCGGAAGTGAAGACCACCCTGCTTAGTCATTTCTACCAACTGGGCCTATTTGCATCTCAAAAAAAAAAATGGGGCCTATTCTCACGAATGCACATCCTAGAGGCAGTCACACACGCACTATCTAACCTATTCCCTATCCTGGAGGCAATCACGCACGCACCGCCACCCTGCGACGACTCAGGCACGCGCGGCGCGCCGCCATCTTGCTCAGCTCCGCGCCTCCGCCCAAACCTGCATCCCCGCCTCTCGGCATGTCTGACCCTCTCGGCTCTCGGCCTCTCTGCTGCACGGTTTCTCATCCGCCCTTCGCGGCAGTGCGGCAATCGGTGATCGGTTTCTCGTCTGCGGCAGTGCGTCCGACTGCTGGTGATGGACAAACAGGAGGAGATCAACTGGATATCAGCGCATGATGAGGAGGAAGAAGGAGAGGCAGCAGCGACGGCAGCAGCGCATGCGACGGCGACGGAAAGTTGCAAGCGAGCAGGCGCCGAGCAGGTTTATTCCCCTTCTTGAATTGTGTAGCTGCAGATCACTAAATTTGTGAATTGTGTAGCTGTATAGTACTAAATTTGTGAATTGTATAGCTGTATAATACTAAATTTGTGAATTGTATAGCTGTTGAATACTAAATTTGATTTCAACTTCGATACTGTAGGACACTGTATCTCCACAATCAAGTGTTCATGAAGTATTTAATCTAGCAAATGTGGTTTCTGATCCTGGAATTCGCGGAAAAATTGATGAATATACTACCCAGAAATTAGAAATAAAATGAGAAGGGCATATTTGTCGAGAGACCGGAGTCATTTGATCGGCCATAATTTTCCCAAAACAAAATTTGGGGCAGATTGGCGATCATTCCTAGATTCGTGGTATAACAAATATGATTGATTAAAGTATACTTTGGAGATGTTGCATATTGTAGATATCTCCTGGAATTGTGAGATCATATGGTGGCGCCTAATGGAGCAAGTCATGGGAGTCCATGTTACTATTTATGGTTTTTCTTGTTGTTCGTAGTTGCACTTCATGAATTATGAAAACTGGATGTTTCTTCAGTAGACTTGGTTTTGTGTCTAAAAAAAATTAAACCTTATAAGTTTGCCCTGCACGTCTCATCCTGGCTCCACCATTTCATCCAACTACAGGTTGTTTGATTCATGTGAAAGAACAAAACAAACATAGCCAACAAAACATGGATGATAAAAAGGTTTTATCGTTTCGAAAAAAAGGTGTTATCCACATGGGCGTGGTTTAGCTCGCTATCATCGGCCCTGTCAAGACACCATGAGTTAGAGGTGAATGAAAAATACAATCGTAATCACCCCTCTCTAGTCGACGGAGTGGTCCCACCTGTCATCGACCATCGCGTATTTCTTATATTATCCCCGGAGACGGCGGCCGGCTCCTGTGCCGGTGTGGTTACCGCTCGAACCCCGTGCCCACGCACTCACGCACCTCCCCACCAGGACCTCCCTACACTGACAGTGAGGCCCCCACTCCCACCCGCAAAAAAGATAACGCTCCCACCGTCTCGACCACCTACCCCACACGCGGAGCCCCCTGACACGAGGAGCGGGCCCAGCGCGCGCGGGTAGACGATGCGAGCTGGCCAAGGAAGGAGTGGTCAAGACGTACTTAAAATGCGACCCGCTTGTCTCACTCTCGAGACCTCCTGCCTCCCTTTCCCACCCCGCGCCCACCCCACAGAGATCGCCCGCTCGCCACCGACGCGTGGGGCCGCCTCACCGGCCGAACCCACTGGTCAGTTGTTCGGTAGCAGCGAGGAAGCGGGTGCGCGAAGTGAGGTGGTCACGGGAGCGGGCGGGGCCCACTGAGAGGGAGGGTGGGGGCCGAGTGGAGACGAAGCACGCGAGCACGCGCTTGTTCGCAATCCCAGCTTTCTCCTCCTTCCCCTTCCCTTTCCCCACCGTCTCGTCTCGTTCACGGAGAGAAGAGAGGGTTCCCTGCTCCTCCACGCATCGAATCGGACCGGATCGGACCGAGCCGCCGCCGTCCTGACTGGTAAGATCGGGAACCGCTTGTCCGCGCGCCTCCACTCTTTCCGTTCGTGATCGGACCGCGAGCCGCCGGCGGTTTGGGGGACGTGAAGAGTTGGGGAGAAATTTCGGCTGCTAGGGTTTGGTTACGGGGGTGATGGATACGGGAGAATTCCAGTTGATGCGGTAGGTAGGCGTCCCGGCCTCAGTGCGAGTTCGTTCTCGTAGCCGTGGAATTTAGTTGGGGTTTTTGTTGTGTTCGATTTGGTGCGAATCGGCGTTTGATTTCTGATAATTGGCGCTCCTCTCGCCAGGATACGCTGCGTATTTTGATTTCCGGCCTGGGAATTTTGGTTTTAAAGGTAGCGTGTCGATGATGAGAGTGTAGAGATTTAGGGGTAGCCTGGATCGTGATTCGGGGGAACCGAACCGGGCGTTCTGCCTATGATTGAGTTTCACTAGGTGGTTACTCTGGGAACAGTTTTCACGGGCCGTGTTGTGGGTTTATGTTTGGTTTGATCTGAGACTGGGAGGTACTACTTAATTTTGGATGACTGCAGCTGATTGAGCCGCTACTGACTAAATACCGGTCCTCTTGCCAGAGCCAAGTTGTTATCAGTGGTCACATAATATTACGTGATGGGAGTATCCTGGCGCTACTTGAGTTGTGATTTGTGGAAATATCTTTGGTACTCGTGACATAGCATGCTTTGAACTGTATGTGATATCTAGTAGAGAACATTAATGAGGTTGACATAGTGTATGGTTAATTTGGTGCAAATATATATTTGAGAAATCCAACTGATGTTCTGATATATTATTTTGTCTGAGTGGTATCCCAGTGTATTTTGGTGATAAATATCATCATCGGTAGAATTTCCTTATTAACCTAATGTAGATATCATTCGCAGAGGCATTGGCACTACTATTAGTTTCATGTTGAGGTTTCATTACTTTATTGACTTCTTATAAACAATTCGTGTTCTCTTTCCTGTTTGTTTGACTAGTAGTCTATATGGTTTTCATGTGATAATTTATGGAATCATTTGGCTTCTCCTGTGGTTTCATTTGTTGTCTTGAATGGACAACATACTTTTGGATGCCATTCAATTTGTCCTTTTGTTGTGCTATTTGGATGGTGCTCATTTTAGATGACGTTGTTTAGTAGCATTTGTTACAAAGTTTTTGTATGCAATATTTAAGTACTTGGACGACATACTTTGCTCAAGAGCTGCGAGGGCGCGGCCTTGTAAAGTGGATCTTGTTTGGCATATTTAGATTTTTTTTACCTGGTATGATTTAGTGTTCTAATTCATCTAGTCTCACTAGTTGCACCATTCCTTTTGAATGTGCCTTACAACATGTATAATAAGTTCTTTTCTTCTTTTGTCTTTGCTATACCTGTTATGATCTGGTTTCTTACGTCATAGTGAACATGTTCTCTTTTCATCTATAAGTCACTAGAGCTATGATGTATACAAGTGTTAACTCTGAGCCCTTCTTTCTCATCTATTTCTAGATATCAGGGCTGCTATTCCTTTCCAATGGCTTCTGGAACTGATGAGAAGGCCAAGATGGAGAGTTTGACCTCACCTGCAGCCTTTGTAGAGGGTGGAGTTCAGGATGCATGCGATGATGCATGTAGCATTTGCCTTGAGGCTTTCTGTGACAGTGATCCTTCTGCTGTAAGATGCCATTTCTTTAATTGGGTTATTTTGTTTGTGCAGAGGTCAGCCTATAACATTTACTTATGATTTCTTCTTTGCTCCAGTTGACTGGTTGCAAACATGAGTTCCATCTTCAATGCATTCTTGAATGGTATGGTCCTAACTCTAATATGCATCTTACCACTTGCAGTCACCTTAAATTTTTGTTGTGTGCTGTACCTATTTCCATCTGGAACCCATATGCTCATGAGTCTAATGGTTATTAGAACTACAAAATCTGCATGTCTTCTGTTAGATTCATGTGGCAATCACATTGATCGAAAATAAACGTTCCTCTTTTCCTTCTTGGTAAAAAGGATTTTACATGAAGCACTATCATATATCACTAAATTGTTCAAGTAGGCTACCAAATTCTTCTTGTACACTTTGGGTCATTTGTTTGTTTTGCAGTTGTTGTATAGGCCCCTTGAGTTTGTGGTAGGCAGGCCAAATATCAATTGTTCTTCTCTTGCCTCTAAAGTCATGTTTTTAATTGAGTATTGGTCATAGCATTCTGCTGATTCGTTGTTCCAGTACCTCTCTTCTGGGTGTGTTTGTGTGTTGGTGATAGTACTTGATGAATTGTTGAGAGGTCTGCCTGTTCAGGATAGATGTCTGTACTGTTCTCAGGGATATTTTTTTCTATCAGTGGTTTTGGATATTGCATGTCAGCAAATTTAAAAATATATACTGTTCAAGTAATTTTTGTTACCAATCTACTGATGTAATTTTCACGTGGCCAATTTCATTAGTTACATATTTGTGGTCCAAGATGAAGAGCATAGACTACATGCATACCATAACTCCATAAATTTTTGTTTTCATTAGTGGAAGGACTACTCTACCATGGAACCTTACCTTTCACGTATTTTGTATGTATCATAAATATGAGGTGTACATGCCTACAAGGTTTGCAAGAGTTCTGCGGATCTTGTGATACGGAATATGACTAGTTAAAATTTCAATTTTATACTTATAGGAAGTTACAACAGAAAATTTACAGAAATTACTACTCAACTGGAAAACTATTCATGTGGAAAAGTCCCACAGGGTATTCTACAGTTCAAGTGAACGTGTATTATAACTGTTTTGCCAAAGTCATTGTTTGATCCATGTGTCCTCTATCCAAAATATTTGTACATTAATGATTGGTGGGAATTTTGCATAGGTGTCAAAGAAGTTCTCAGTGCCCTATGTGCTGGCAGCCTATCAGTATGAAGGATCCTACCAGGCAAGTGCTGGCGAGATATATCTATATTCCATGGCTATTCAAATACCAAATATGTTGTCTTAACATGTATAATCCTACTAACTCCTGCCCTATGAATATCTCAGTCAAGAGCTCCTTGAGGCAGTAGAGCGGGAGAGGAATGTAAGAACCAATCAAACTCGAAATACAACCATATTTCATCATCCTGCGCTTGGCGATTTCGAGGTGCAGCATGTATGTGTTATGGAACTAAGTTTATGTGACATACTTCTGCTTTAACCAGTGAAGTATTTTTGTTATGTTATCCTGATTCACAAGATGATCGTGTGCAGTTACCTGTTGCTGGCAATGATGCTGAACTTGAAGAGCGTATACTGCAGCACCTTGCTGCTGCGGCGGCGATGGGAAGGTCACACCACCTTGGTCGAAGAGAGGGGCAGAGGGGCCGATCTGGCTCTCATGGTCGCCCACAGTTCTTGGTTTTCTCTGCAAATCCAAACACGCCTTCTGCTGGCTCGATTTCTTCATCTTCCGCTCAAGGGGAAGGTGGTAGCGACTTGAGGATTCTTGTCCCCAGAGCTGGTGACTTATCACCACATGCTAATTCTATTGAAGAGGCAGGCAACCAAAGTCCTGGGGTGCTAACCTATGATGCGGAACAGGATGCTGTTGTTTCATCTGGAAATAGTACTCCTGTATCCAGTCCTAGGTTTTTCAACAGGTAAACTAAGCTTCTCTACAGTTACACATGTTAATGCTTGTATCAAATTATCTGATGGTTCTGGTGTTGTCAGGAGACATTCCACTGGACAGTCAACTCCAGTAAGTAATGACAGGCCTGGGCCATCAGATATTCAGTCTTTCTCGGACTCTCTAAAGTCTCGCTTAAATGCGGTCTCCACAAAGTACGTAAATTTATTTTAACAAAATCCGTCTTAATAAAAACATACTTTAACGCTGATTCTCCTTTTATGCAATTCAGGTACAAAGAATCTATTACAAAAAGTACTCGAGGGTGGAAGGAGAGGCTTTTTTCACGTAACGCATCTGTGTCAGATCTTGGTTCCGAAGTGAGACGAGAAGTTAATAATGGAATTGCATCTGTATCAAGGATGATGGAGCGTTTGGAAACTAGAGGAAGTAGTAGAGGAAGCGATAGCCCAACAGCATCTACTTCTGAAGTTTGTTCCACTACAGAACCAAGCAATGAGAGGGTTACAGAAAGCAACTCTAATAATACAAGTAGTAGCACTAGCAACACTTCTGCCCCTTGTGTGACAGCATCTGGTTCAAATTAGTGCCTCCTACTGTTTCTGAAAAAGGCCTGCATGTGCCCATTCTTCATCTTCAAAGGTATTACATCTTTCTACAGAACAAATGTTTGTTCTGAACTTGTGAATTCTGTTGTTTTACCTCTGAATTACTGATCTTAAGTAGTTACTAGATAGGTTATTTCTCCAGCGGTTAACAACAATGTTTTCAACCATGCTTGTGTTGGCTAGTAAAGTACTAATGCTGCAGTTTAGCACTAGCTTGGTTGTCACTGGTTCAGACTATGAACATTAAAAAAGAAGAATTCATTTTGCATGCTGCAAAAATAGATAGGGGGTGTTTGGTTAGGCTTTGGCTTTGGCTTATAAGCCCAAAAAGCACCTAGGTGCTTTTGGCTTTTGGCTTTTGGCTTATACCATAGTAAGACAAAAGTCAAAAGCCAAAAGCACCTATTTAGGTGCTTTTTGGGCTTATAAGCCAAAGCCAAAAGCCAAAGCCAAAGCCTAACCAAACACCCCCATAGTATGTGTTGGCTGTGGTAACAAGTATGAGCAATCCGGGGTTGATTTCAAATGATAGTTTTTTGCGTCTCTTTAGTTCAACTATTTACTTAAGTAGAATTTTGGTCTTACTCAACTAACAAATGAAAAGGATTGGTATTCCCAGGTATGGGCAGGTGGCTAAGACAGACTCCAACGACATGATGGCGCCATCTCCTCAACTCTTGCATAAACACCTCCTGAAAATCTGAATGATAATTTGATGTATTGGTTTGATAAAAGGGCGGTTGGCCTGAGGTATTGCCTAGGCAGTTGATTTGTCTCCTGTTTCATCTCTGTAATTAAAATTCCTTCTGAGACTTTTGTTTACTGGTATAAATAATGGATCTAGTAATTTCATAGCATGCCTAATCGTGACAAAGATGACTGGAACATCCAAGAGTTCTATGCTGTTCACGGATATTATCTATCACATGATCTATTTTTATTCTGTGCATTTAAATAATGTTTAGGTAACTAAATTATGCATGCTGCTTATATACCGTTGCTATGCAAGAGAGGCATATCAAATTTTGTTATGTTAGATGAAACCCATGTTGATTTTCCCTTGGATGGACATTTTCCGAGGTGGGCAAAATGTTGACAGTATTTTAGATGGAAACAACCTATGGTCCATACGAATTGTAGCTAGCCAGATTTTATTTGTCTAATACATATTCACTTATTTTATCAGCTTGTAGTGGCTGTCTATGAGTTGCTCAATATTGCAGCCACTAGATTCAGATGCAATGGTACAGTCCATTCCCATCATCGTACACTGAAACCCTATATCAATCTCCCTCCCACTGCTATTTCTGCCACGGGGCTCTTATCGCTACCATCGTTGTGCTCTGATGAGATACGGCCACCCATGTACGTATATGAGTCTGAAGCGGTGATGTGGTGGTTTGCCTCCGTGCCTCCGGCCTCCCTTGCCCGCACTCCACCTTGGGCCCTTATCAACAGATATCTGACTACGTCAATGTCACACCATGCCGACTCTAGCGTCTAGCAAGATGGTTTCACTTCGATCCATCATTGTAGTTGCTCGGCTCTAGCAAGATGGTCTCACTTCGATAAACCATTACTTAGGGTGCGTTTGTGAACAATGTTAAGAAAACTGTGGTTTATGAAAACATCTATACCTAATAATAAAAGCAATAAGGCTTCCGCGGTTTGGTTTGGTACGTCATCTAAACTACTCTTTAAGTTGTAAATAATTACCCACCATGCCATCGGTAAGTGGAACATAACGTTCCGCTTCTCCGGAAAGAAAATCCCCAATCCTAAGCCAGCGATACGCCGCCGCTACATGCGGCCGTCTCCAGCCCCGAGCGCTCGCGACCGGCTCCCCTTCAATCCTCGATCTCCGTGCGCTAGCTATGAGCGCCGTGAGGGAGGAGAGGCGGAGCCACACTGAAGGCCGTCCGTCTCTGAAGGTCCTCGCCATGTCCTACACGGTTGCCATCCCGAGCTCGCTGTTGTTCTATCCGTCGAGATGCCCGCTCTCCTACAAGGCCGCCTCGCCGGAGTCCGTGTCTGTGTCATCCCCCGCGCCGCCGGCTCGCCGGCCCGGCCGTTCGGCTGCTGCGCGCTCAGATCCGCCAGGATCCTTATGACGCCCCCACAAGCCCGGCTCCGCACCCACTGGATCGGTTCTGAATAGGCGGCGGCCGGTGCCACACACCTCGGCACACCTCGGCACAGTGGGAATCGACAATGGGCTGCCGCGGGAGTGTGCCGGCGCCGCTCTGGGAATCCTATTTGATCAGTACGCCTCTCCGATGAACCTGTAAAGAGCAGTATGTGGTTTTATGTACCTCTTTTAGATATTTATACTCTGTGCCTGGGTCGGACAATTCGTTTCATCCGTTTGCATCTTGATGTGCTTGGCTGCTTACAAAAACGTGATGGCCCCAATTCTCTAGGCAAGTAAAAGGTGAAATTTTCGTGACAGGTACGATTCGCTCTCGTTCTTGCATTATGTTTCTGCTATGGCATTTCTTTCAATGTGTCTGAAGCTCTGAATGGCATTTGACGTGGTAGATATACTAACATATACTCTACTTCTGTTGCATTGAGTTTAGTCTTCCGCCTGTTACCTCTGGTTCGCTTACAGATCTGCTGTTTTGCAGACTGTACTCAGGTGCGTACCAAATTTAGGCATTCTGCCATTTGCTCAAGTGCGGTCATTTAATTATTTGTAAAGAATTTGTCCAATATCATCAGAAATGTTGAGATAACAATGTACGATTGACTCAATGAGTGCACATTGAAATGACTATACATGTTTTGATATACATGCATGAAAAACAAAGTAGACAATGCCAACAACATGGCAGAACAACAGGAGAGCACTAATAGCGTCGCTGGCCCAATGTTTTCAGGCTGAAACCTAATCTCCGGTCGAAGGCGTGGGGTGATTATTTCACACCCATTTTCGTTGGGACGAACTTGTGAGGGCTGAATACATTCACTGCCTTTACAATGTCAGCTCCACACTCCAGTGGCACTAGCAATCTCTGCTAAAGTAGTAGGGAAAGTGCAGCATCGGGCCCTGAAAAGGCCAACACAAGAGAAGCTTCAAATCTTGCCATCTACCCAGAAGAGCACCATTCATGCCAGTCTTGGATTTGTTTCTTTCTCACTGATGCATTCTCCTCTCAGGTTTTCAAAATGTTTCATGTTTCTGATTTTTTGTGTGGAAGTTGCATGACAATCATCACAGATTATATGAATCATTTGTGAACCTAGGGAATGGCAAGATTTTGTGAAACATATTTGGAACTTTTTTTGGTACATTTAGCGACACTCACGACGGAGTATCGATCCAGTGGTCGAAGGTGACTCGGCGATAGAAACTCGAGCCGTCAGTGACAAAGGTTTCTGGCAGGTCATTGTGAAAACCAATTTCTCGAACCTGGATAAATTATTTTTTCATTTACGTGTGCTTTTGATTATAGATTCATTTGTTTCCACATTATTTGTCATGGGAGAAAATTATACAGCTCCCTCAATGTTCTAAAACTGGTTAGAATCCCTTCAAAAATATGTTTGAAATGGGAAATTACCTATTGTCAGTGCAAAAGAGTGTGTCTAGAGAGACACTATCAAGATGCCAATACTAATGTGGATGAGCAATACATGACATGAAATAAATTGATGAACCTTGGAGTTATGTTGACCTCGGTCAGATAGAGCAAAAGGTGTTGATTTCTCTTGTTCTGTCGCCACAATTCATATTTTTCAACCATGTTTCGTTATAAATTTTTTCTCTCCCGTTGCAACGCACGGGCATATGTGCTAGTTACTTCTAAATACTTTAAGGTGTTCGGCTTTAGCAAAAACTGAGTTTTATACTTTAATATTTATGAAACTGCATTAATTTTAAAGTTTATTAAAAAGAAGTCTGAAGCTGTTATTTCCAAAACTGAAGTTTGAATTATTGGTTGTCTAGTTATGGAATACTGCAGTCTTCGAATAATTTGGTTTTAGAAACACAGTTCCATGACAAACTGAGCCTTAGTTGCTTCCATCCATGTCATTGACACGAATCAATTGGTATGTACCTTTCCACATGAAAGTATGCTGAGATATGCAGTTTTCTTTTCATTGATCAAACCGCTTCGCTTGCACGGATCTAGAAAGAATAACAAGATCTAAACAAGGATTTAAGCGAGATGCAAATCTAAAATAAGTTTTTCGCATCATACCGGTGGGGAGACAAGGGTGTAGGAAGGTGCATTGGGTTGCATGGTGAAAAATGTGTATTCCAACGAAAAAGGGAGGTGTGGGTAGGTATTTCCCGTGTGGAGATATGTTAGATGCTGAACCGGAGACACTGTTCTGTGGTCGACTTATGGGGGATATATTTGGGCTCTCAAAGTGTCGGGAAAGATTAAAAGATTTATATGGCGAACAATGCATGGTACTGTTCCTTGTCATGCTATTTTAGCGAATCCCCATATTAAATTGAGCGGCCAATCCCCTATATGTGAAGCTGGAAGAGAAGATTTCAGACACCTTCTATTTACATGTTCTCGAGCTAAAAAGGTTTGGAGTGCCTTGGGCTTAGACATTCTGGTCAATGAGGTGTGTATAGTTGCTCGTGAAGTTCAAGCAATTTTGGAACGGCTCCTATTCCGTCAGGGCGGCAACTCCACGGTGTTGGGCTCTAATCCCATGATCGAGGTGTCTGCGATCATTTTCTGGTACCTCTTGTGGGAACGGTATATATAGAACAAGTTCAGAACCCTGAGCGGCCGGCGATGTCGGTTTTGCTAGCAATCTACAGTGGGGCGTTTTCAGTACGACCGGTAATTAAGAATGGGGTCTGGGCCAAACCGCCAAAAGGTTTGATTAAGATCAATGTCGATGTGGGTTTTGATGCAACTTCATCAAGCACCACTGCATTACATGCCCAAAAGAAAAGGAAAAGTAAAGCTCCTTTGGTTGAAACTGAGGTAAGAAGAAGCACAAGGTTATAGCACCTAAAGAAAGGTTTTAGGAGTACTTGCAGGACTCTTCAGTTAGAACCTACAAATGCCTAAAAGTGGGCCCCCTTGCACACAAAATTTACCAGCAGATTTGGAAATCATCTATCATACTCAGATACAAGATTTTATTTTGGCTCCTGCTCCAAGATAGAATCAACACAAGAAATTTGCTATCTAAAAAATCTTTTCACCTTCCAAATTATAATTGTGTGCTATGCCAATGTAACACTGAAGAAACAGTACTACACCTCTTTTTGACTGCCCTTTCTCTCTGGTCTGCTGGGAGACTCTTGCTCCAAATAAGAAGAGAGGTATATCGGTTATTGATGAATGTTGTCTTACTAGGGATGTACTGCCGAAGAACTTTGCTCTAGAAATCATCATCATGGGTTGCTGGAATATTTGGAGACAGAGAAATGACAAAATCCTTCACAACATCCAGCACAATGTTCTATCTTGGAAGATACAGCGCACGAAAGATCTCTTGGTTCTAAGTCATCGTATCAAAGTCAAGCATGCAGATGCTCTAAAGAGCTGGATTGATTCTACACTTTCACTCTCTACAGATTAATTGTTCACATGTTAGAAAAAACTGGAGTGGGTTAGACCTTTTGATGGTCTTTGTATTATATTTGTAAATATTAATTAATGAAAATTACCGTAGAACAGAACAATTATTCTATGGTTCAGTGCTTAAAAAAAAATGTAGGTTTTGATGCTGAAGACCTGCAAGGTAGCACCAGAGCTGTTCCAAGAGATCATAAAGGACAGTTCACCGCAGCTGGCAGAGAGAGAAGTTATTAGATGCTGAATTAAACTCAACTGAAACAGTATGATAAACTAACATGAAAGCGTCAGCAAAACCAAAAGAATGTCTTTGCAAATATGCAATTTCTTTAGGATCACTGGATGGCAGCACAATAGCCAGAAAATGGGAGCAGAGTACGCACCGTCCTTGAAGAGTACTTTTACTTTTCATTCATGGCGATGCAATGTTTGTACAAAATTCGTATCACACTCAGAAATGAAGATAACAAATTGTCAACAACAAAACCTACAATTAGGTGTTAGAGATACAGCAAACGAAGAAAATTGTACTTCAGAAACAGTAAGATGGTCGCTTCATTTTGCCCACAAAAACTAGCCTACACTTGCAGCTATGTCAACAAGTGGAGACATATCTCTAATCTAGCTAATGTTATGTTCCACAGAATACCCTTTTCAGCTCTGACTGGTTAAGCTACTGTCCCAGAACTGACGAAGCAACCAGACAAACGATTTTTTCTGCCAATGTGATGTACTATGATGAACCCACGATCATGCCCTGCATCTGATGCCTCTTGCAATCCTACAAGTCAAAACGCCTAAACCTGCAAATTCACCCGACATTCTTGATATTGCTGCGGAGAATCCTTCAGAGGCCCATCTTGAAACTGATCGTACTAGGGTCAAAATGCCATCTCCAGGAAAATCTGGTCCCGCTTTCTTAACCAGATGAATGCTCATGCCTCACGCAAACAAGATCATCTAGCTTGTTGCCGTCCATCTTGTATAGAGATACGCCGCCCATTTGGACATGGTGTTCTTGAGCTTCGCTTCTTAGTCTCTCAAGTGGGAGCAACTCCCACTTGCTGTAGTTTGAATTCCTCCGTGTTTCACTCATATCTGAAGTTCCTGATACTGGCCCATAACCTGGGTCAACTGATCCCCATACCTTGCAATTGCTAAATGGTCCCAGTTCATCTGCTTGACCTGTTTCATGCTTGTTTAGACGAAAAGCTGCAGCGTGCGCTCTTCTGATCTCCTCTTTGCTTGGCACATCTGACCAATCTTCCACCCTTTCTGCCCTCATTGGGGAATGAATCCGGATTACCTGCATATAGGTTATTAGACTGGGGACAGGACAACTTTATTTGCACAAATATGAATGAGAATATAGCTGAGACTTACTCCAAGGCACTCCAGAAGTTGATAATAAGCCCGGCCTTGTAGTGGGTTGTGTCCTTTCCTAGGGGATGAGAAGTACCTTGTCCTGAAACCATGAAGTGGGTAGAATACACACTTATATAAAAGCACAGACAAAAATAATGTATGTACATCTAGAGGTACTACACCCATGCCTTTAACTCACCATTCCGTGTAGCCAGGATCAACCGTAAAACCATAAATGTCGACAATATCACACATGGAAAGGGCTAATTCTATGGACTTCATACCAGTTCCTTTAGCACCTCTTCTTAGGACTATACCTTGAAAAAGGTAAACAGGATTTGGAAGTTCCTGCCAGGTAAAAAACAATTGTCCAGTGTTCAATATAAATTATTCGGGTGTTCCACAAATCATTAAAAAAATACAAATATGAAATACAATTCCACATCTCAACAGGACAGAAATAAACAAACAATAACAGATGCTCAGCTCAACAGATATTACCTTGATGACTGCATTTATTTCCTTATGTGTCAAACTTTTTATAATAAGCGCCTCATCAGCTGCAAGGACAAGTGGGCAAGTTAGATCATGATTCAAAGATGTTAAATGTGAATTATTCTCACAGCTCAAAGAATCAGTTGTCAAATTGGAAACAAGACTGAAGGGCGCCATTCTGTGATTTCTCCTAGTTTCAGCAATGTCATAAATAACTAATGGATACCACATCTTATCTTCTATTTGTAAATTATAAACTAAAGCCTTATTAGGACTGAAGTCAACTGGAGGAATCAGGATTAAAGCATTTACGGGAGCCCTTCA
Organism: Puccinellia tenuiflora; assembly: GCA_012064385.1. Lineage (NCBI taxonomy): Eukaryota > Viridiplantae > Streptophyta > Magnoliopsida > Poales > Poaceae > Puccinellia > Puccinellia tenuiflora. The sequence goes on along the minus strand of QRDG01001449.1, from coordinate 364,557 downwards.
GTATTGGTGCCATATTTCGAGCAGCACCCCTGACAACCAGTCGAAAGTCCCTTTTCAACCCAACATGTTTTGCGTATTTCTGCAGATGAAAAAAAGAAGGGTGACATTACGGAAAGTGTTAATGTGCATCGATTCTAGAATAAACATAATTTTCAGTTGGCGGGATAGAAGCATACAACTATAGTCCATATGAAACTTAGCAACACAAAGCTAATGACGGTAGCAAGGGGCAGAGGCAGGCAATAAGAAGAGTAAATTGATCCATAGCACCATATAAAGGAGGAGAATGTGGGGTCAGCAAAGTCGAGAACAACACATCAAAGTTATTACCTTATTAACAGGTGCCTCATTGTCTCGGAACACAGCATCATGTGCGTCAATCTCTCGTCCAAACTCAGTTTTTAAGAGATCTCCCGAGTTGCCAACAATTGCACATGTCGCAAACTGGCGTGGGTGGAAAGGGGGTTTCGCAGGCAGCAAAATACTAAGAAGCTCTTCACACAGAGTACGATTGTAGCATTTGTCGGCACCACTGAAATATTGGGAAAACAAATTTACCAGCAATATTGGCTTCACTTGATAAGAACAAGGCAACTAATCTTATACTTACAGCTGGGCTATCCTTTTAGCTGCATAATCCATCCATCCATCAGGTCGCACATCCAAGTACTCCCTCGTCAACACAGTTGTCATATTCCGGTACTGGCATCATACTAGCATTATTACGTGCCGGAACATACGCTGATAGATACTCCTATATTATTTCAGAAAACATGTCCTGACCTGCTCCCACAAAAGGATCGCTTTACAGACATCGAATTCGTACTCCAGTGCTTCAAACTTTTTGAACTGGGCATTATACTGTAGAGGTCAAAAGGAAAGTCATCATTAGTGAATCCTGGCTGAATGATGCCCGATGAAGAACAGCAGTAATGGCTGCATATGAACATGAATGAATACGAACCCATGTGCTGTTGGTTCCTTGAGGATATTTAAGGACTAGCTTGCAGTGATCAACGATATCTGCCGTGAGGCCAAGTCCCCTGCTTGCCTAAATAAAGTAGGGATTTGAGAAGCAGGGCTAAAATAGGAGCGAAAATGTAGCTAGTGAGCGGGGGATGGCACGCACGCACCACGCATTGCTGGACGCGGGACTGGAACCCCGAGAGCGTGCGGACCTCGTCGGAGTCGAGATCCAGGATGCTCGCCACCCCTGCAAGGAGGAGAACAACAACAGAGTTAGGCCGGTCCGGGAAAGGGGGGAGAAGACGAGCTAGGGTTGGGGCGTGGGGACTGGGAGTGAGCGCACTCACTCGGGGAGGTGAAGGAGGACTGGATGTAGAGGACGGCGAGGCAGAAAGCAAGGGCCAGCCATAGTAGCACCACCACCGTCGGCCGCCGCGGCGACGGCTGCTGCTGCGTCGACGGCGACGCCCTCGTCATCGGCGCCGGCGGACGCGCAGATCGGAGGTGGGGTGGAGATGCTTCACTCGCGGGGCAAAAGGGCGGGGAGGGTTGTCACTGTAAATTGTTCGATCTGCTGGGAAAACAAAAGGAGGATTTTAACACACTTTTTTTTATCCACAATACAATACTATGTTAGATCATCTCCAACGGCACCCAAAAATACAACGCAAATAGCTTTACAGCGCTATTTTAGCAGTTTTAGCGCGCCGCAGCGGACATCGATTTTTCAGATACACTAAAATATAGCGCGCAGTTTGCGGCAGTTCACTAAAATAGAGCATCACAAACATATTTTTCAACATACGTACAACAAATAGGTCCCTGACTTTTATAAAAAAAAAACCCTACACTACTTTTGGGAAAAGCAATTGGATCCCTATTTTTTTAACCCCAAATCCTGGATTCAACACATGGCGGTGGAAAGCTTCAGACTTGGACGTGCAACGGGGATGGCGGGAGCTCAAGGTGCAGGAGAGGATGCTAGTCTGGTGGAGGGTGCTGGGGTGCAAGAGAGAGAGAGAGAGCAGCGAAATAGCAGAACCTGGACGAAGTCGTCCATGGCGGACAGCGCTCGGGCACGAGGGCATCCGCGAGTACATGATGCAATTAAGGATGGCAATTTTACCCATGGGTACGGGTACCCGCGGGTACCGTACCCGTGTGGGGGGTATGGGCACATTTTCATACCCATGGGTAGTATCCATACCCTACCCGCCAAGTCGCGGGTAGGGCATGGGTAAAACACTATACCGTGGGTATACCCATATCCTACCCGTTTATACTAACATATGGACCCTACTTGGTGACTTACTAGATATGACAATGAGATTGTGATTTCCAAGTTAATAATTATCATGTATCATCTACATGTATTGAGTTTGAGATTAATTGATTTTTTTTTGTCAAATGGGCTAACAACAATGTAAAAGTACGAACAATTTGTGTACTACTTGATCTACCAACGGGTTACCCAATGGGTACGGTACCCGCCGGTATGGGTATGGTATACTTTCATCCCGCGCAGGTAAGGGTATGGTAGATTTTTTACCCATGATGCAATCGAGGTCGAGAAGGGATTAGATAGGTGCGGCTGCTCAACGGGAGTCTGTTGGCGAAGCGGAAGGGTTTGGGGGAAGTCGACGTCGCCCGAAATTTGGTCGAGGAAGCTCGCGGCCGAAGGTTGAAGACGAAGTCGTCGCGGTGGCGTCCGTGCTCCTCCGGGTCCTCCGCCGGCGCGACCGCGCCCGCGTCCGCCCGGCCGGCCGCAGAGCTCCTCCGCCTGCGCGACCGCGTCCGCGTGCGGCTGCTCCGCCATTGCCGTTCGAGCTCGTGGCCGAGGCCGTCTCCAGCACGGGCCTTCGCGTGCTCGCGATTCCGACGGGCGGGCGGCTCGATTCCGGCGACGACGGCTCGATTCCGGCGACGGACGGCTCGATTCCGGCGGCCGGCCTGGCACGGGAGTTCTAGGCGCGGTGAAACTTCCTGCCAGTAGTCGGAAACCAGACTTCCCCCCTCCTCCCTTCCCCTCTCTCCCCGGCCGCCGCCGGCGTGCGCTGCCGGGCAAAGCCCGCGCGGTGCCGGCGGCGGCTGGCTCTCCTTTCCCCGCGGCGCGGAGATCCGAGCGGGACGGCGTTCTCCCCGGCGGCAGTGCGGCTTGGTGGTGGCTGTCCTGGGCTGGCGTGGCGGCGGCCGGCGGGCTACGTCAGGGACAGCCTCACGTGCGTAGAGGCGGCGGCGGTTCGGCTCGCGGCTGTTGCTGCCTCTTGGTGGCAGCAGCCCGGCTGCCGGTCCTGCAAGGCGGCGACGGCGGCGCGGCTCGGTGTGGCGGGGTGGCATGGTGCTGGCGTCGGTCGGCAGGGTGACGCGGCGGTGGCGGCCAGGCTTGTGCCGTCGGCCCAGATCTGGGCCCTATGGGCCCCATCTGGGCCTGGGCGGGCCCATGTCAATGTCGCACTCTGGAGACGGTGGCTGTAGCTCGGCGCGATCAGTAGGGTTCCGGCAGTATGGCTAACTTGCTGCAGCGTGGCGACGACTTTACGGGCCCTCCGGGCCCGGCCGGGCCAGTGTGGGTCTGGTGTGTCACTGTTGCCGCGCCCGGTAGGCAACCGCGCTTCGCGGTGGAGGACAGTTCTCCTCCCGGTGGCCGTGCTTCTGCCGTCCTCTGGTTTGTATCTTCCTACCTCATCCGCCTCGCAGGTCACATAATGCACCTCGCTCCACGAGCGCGAGTTCGCGGATGCCGGGGCGGCGGCTCCGGAAGGTGGACTGCACGGGCATCTCGGCGGCGGGGCGGCGGGGCGGTGGTGATGGTCCGTCTTTGGTCCACGTGGGTGGCAAGGACTGGGCGGCGGGGACTCCTGGTGGTGGCGGCGCCTTGGCGTGGCCAGCGCCCAGATCATGTTTGGAAGCTCGGCTCGGGGATTGGTGGTAGTCTGAGGTACCGAATTTGGCGAGAGTTTTTCCGGGCGAAATCCCAGCGCTTCGGCGCCGATGACGGCGACGCCTGCGGGCGTCGTGACCCTCTTGAGGGCGTTGTCGTGACCACTCTCGTCACATGTCTCCGGGTGAAAACCCTAGACCCTCGTGGTCTCGGTGGCGGCGGCGCTTTTGCGTCGTTACCCTCTTGAGAGCGTTGTCGTGGAGTTTCGGCTTCCTTAGTCCCGTCGTCTTCGGTGGCAAGCTAGACGCTTCTTAGGCTTAGTAGTTTATCTTTGATCTGCTTGTAAGAGGTTTTTCTCATCACTATGTATCAGTTTGGCCGTTTGGCTTTATTTATAAAGTGGGGCGAAAACCTATTTCGTGAAACTTCCTGCCAGTTGTTTCTCGCGCGTTTCGTCCATACTGTCCAGCGTATGGTAGCGGACGCGTTAAGTTTGCAGCCTACGCAAAATCTATTTCGTGCGGGGCACTCCCTTGTCTTACAGAGTGCGCACGGAGCTACACCGTTCGATTTGATCCAAGTCCAACTCACGAGGCCGACTTCTCGTTCTTATCCACTTCATTCGCAATCTTCTCGACCCAGCACATCTCGATGCTCCGCCGCCACTTCTCGCCGGCCTGCCGCCACCCCATCCGTGTCTCCGCCCCGCGCCCTCCCATGCCTCCCTCTAATCCGCTGCTCTCCCGTGGCCACGTCCACCTCCGTGGCCGCCACGGGGGACGCGGACATGGCGGCCCTCCCCTGCACGTTGTCTTCGCGTGCCACGGCGCCGCCAGTTCTCCCCATTGCGGCGGGCGTCCGGCTGCAGCTCCGAAGCTTCTCCGAGAGGATGTGGAGGTCGGCTACAAGGCGCTCCATCCGGTGAGGTGCGCACACAACAAAATGTGTCGCATCCGGCAGCATGTCTTGCTCCTTGACCTGCCCCTCCGCACTCAAGCTCTGTGTAGAACGTGACACAATGTTGTTACCGAGGGTGCCGTAAGATCAGGGGCGAAGCTCCGCAAGGTAGGGCGGCCGCCCTACCTTGATTTTTTGTGAAAATTTAGATTCATATGTATTTTCTAAACATTTTGAGTGGTCGTGTCGAAAACGGACTCCAAACAAATAAGTTATGTTTGTTTTAGTCAACACCGTATAAAATTATTTCCAAACCGAAAACTAATAGCTTTGTGTCATGTAAGATTTAGTGTGAATAAGTTTCTTTGTCTTATAGAGATTTCTATGAGGATTTATCAGATTATGAGCATGAGAATATACAGGGCCTCTTTGATTCGCACGATTTGGAAAACGTAGGAATAGGAATATCGTAGGAATAGGATATCATGACACTCCGAATCCTACAAGAACCAAAAACGAAGGAATCGGCAGTAGTGATGTTTGATGCACCACAGGAAAAACACAGAAAATTTGTGTAGGATTGAGTACATGCATAGTTGTCGTAGACACATAGGAATTTTTCCAAGAGGTCTCACCTCTTGTTAGAAATCCTATAGGATTGTATTGTAGGAAAGGAATCCATAGGAAATTTAAATGATTCATTCCTTTGAATCAAATGGACTCTATAGGAAAAATTCCTATGGGATGGAATTCTATACTATTCTTTTGAAAATCCTTTGAACCAAAGAGGCCCGATCTGTTTATCTAGTCATTATTCATATGAAGAGAATTGATTATTTCAGAGTTTGTCTTGGTATTACAAGCCTATCTAAAAAGATGGTAGAACTTGAAAAGTACATCATCTTTTCTACAGTTTACCGCCATTATTCAAAGATATTATTCAGAGTTTGTCTTGGCATTGCTTTACTAATGTTGACGGCAAAAAAAATTAAAGGGTCTTCTGAGCTATGAAGATCATCAAGATTAAGTTGCACAACAAGATGGCTGACGATTGGCTTACTAATTTGATGGTGTGATGCATCGAGCGAGATATTCAAAGTGTTTATCTTTATACAATTAAGAAATATATTAAAAAAAGTAGAGCTTTGCCATTGCCTAGGACCGTAGACAGTATTAAAGCTTCATTATCGTTACTACATTTGTAGTTCTACTTCTGTTTAAGATGTTGTTATTACCATTGTACTAAATAATTATGCTTGAGATCATATAGAACATTAATGTGTATAGAAATTTTGATTTTTTAAATTTTTTGCTTTAAAGTTCGCCCGACCTTAAATTTTTTTCGTCCTTCGCCATAAGATTCAGTGAACACATGTTTGAACTAAACATCCGTCAAGCATATTTCCTAGCGTGATTCTTCACACTCCTTCTATGTTTGCAGTAGTTTCTACCTGCGCACCCTGTTCGTACACTGTAAATATTTTGGTAAGAGTAGATTCGACAGTTAAATCCGTCTAGCTTTGTTGTTCAACATGTAGGAATCATCGGTAGGGTTTGTATAATTTTTTCTAGGAGCTTTTTGATAGTGTAGTTTATGTTCATTATGTATGTGTTTTGTTACATCTATGAGCTGTACAACAGCAGTATAGGATGTAGTTTCCCAGTTAGTATGCAATTCATCACATAAACCTGATGCAGCATTAACATGTGTTTTATTGATGTAGTTTTAGCTCAACTGTAGCTATTTTTTACATCCATGGCCTGTACAACTGCAGTATAGGATGTAATTTCTCCGATTAGTACATATTTAGTCACATTAACCTGGTGCAACATTATGTTTAATTGATGTAGTTTTAGTTGCAACTCTGGCTATTTTATTTCATCCATGGCCTGTACAACAGATGTAGTTTCCCAAGTTAGTAAGTTTTTATTTACATAAACCTGACATATCTTCAACACGTGTTATCGGGATGTAGTTCTAGTCAAACTATAGCTACATTTGTTACATCCAGGCCTATATGATTTTTGTATATGATATAAATTTTGAATACTTAAATCAACACGGTCTGATGCATAAAAATCTCTGATGCAGCATTTTTTTAACTTGTGTGTATGGATGTAATTTTAGTACAAATGTAGATATATTAGTTACATACATGATCCGTATGATTTGTTGGATAGAATGTAAAAATTTCAGTGTTGAAATCAGCATGGTCTCAATGCATTTGTGCCGCCTTTTTCATTGGCATGGATGTAGTTTTGATATAATTTCCCCCCATCAGGATGTAATTTTTGTTCACGTAATGTAGTTTTTATCTGCCAGGATGTAACAGTATGTAGCTTTCACTTCACAGTATGTTATTTTTTATGCACACATGTTGTCGATTTTTTTATGAGCGCATGAATGCGAGTTTACATGAATGTATTTTTTTGCCTATGGTATTTTCACTCGTGAGGATGTGCTTTTTTATGTTCCAAATTTTACTACTGGAGCAAGAAGATCGTAAGGGGTTTGGGGTTTTTATTTGGTCAACCGGCACAGAGGCGGCATGCGGATTTGGTCGCCAGAATGGTTCGCCTGACCCCGTGCACTCCTGCTCGCCAAGTATCCAGCGGGAAAGGAATCCTATAAGCTGGGTCCACTTTCTATTTCAGGTAAGCTACTGTTTCGGATAGGAGGGGCACTGCGTAAGGCCAAGCAGTGCCCGCGCACCGTGTAGCAGCGTCCTGCAGCCTACCCTACCACTTTGACCAGCGCGCTGGATGATTTTCTGCGTGCGCCTTATTTTACAATAAGCTTCTGTTGGAGCAACGTTTTTTAACTTCCACGCGCTAAAAGGTTATTATTTCCAGCGTGCCCTATTTTTAACGTCTCTATTGGAGATGCTCTTATTCCATTAACCAGCCTGTTCATACTGCTGGGGGGCTCGTGGTCTGCAACTTTATTACTGAACAGTTTCTGGGACAGTAAGAAAAATTATATAACAGAACTAAAGTTCAGACGAGCAAACGTAACTAAAGTTCAGACCAGCAAACGTTCTGATCTCCATGAAGAGGATGCCATTCCTCGCCAGGTAATGAATGATCTCCAACATATTGGGCACAACCTGCATCCGATCCCATGACCACTCACGCCCTGGGCATCTCGCACAACTAAACCCCACCCTCCCTCCATCCATAGTTGCCTTCCCGAGCCATACTTCCATCGTCATTCCGCCGTGAACACACAGGGCAGATTGGGTCGAGCTCAATCCCCCTTATCTCGATACTCAAACTGTGCAACATGCTCTTATAAGTTAGGCGCCACATGGAATGTTTGATCTTCGCAGGATAGTTAGCATTCCAAACGTCAGACCAACGAAATGTCTAGCAGGACAGTTAGCTACAAAGGCATCTGCCAAGATTACTGTGCCAAAATAACACACCTTCGAGGCTTTGATTGCCACACCTCAGAAATGTTTGGCCCAAAATGCCACTCGGTCTAACTCCACCCGGTTCTACCTGGCCCAATCTGATTCTGATCGATCAAAACCGATCGGCTCATTCAGTCATTCTGTTCCGCTGGTTGTAGCTGCTGCATGTAACGATCTGAAAGTCTGGAAAAGAAATGTAATGCTGTTAGTTGTTATTTTTTTGCTTGACATGAGATGAAATGCAAAGATTTTTTTGGGCTAATACTTACTATTAATTTCAGAAGATGCTACCAAATGCAAGAACACCATGTCAAAGTGCGACGCAATGAAACCTCTGGATGAACATGAAATATTTGGAGACATATTTGAGATGAGATGAATGAACGCAGAAAATTTAGAGGCTTTGACTTCCACAAGAAACTTCACATGGCAGCACTTGATCCGACATGACCTTTTTGTTTTTAGCATTTGCACACGAATAATGTATATATGACAACAATTCACAGTTACATAGGCCTCACAGTTCAGAAACAGTAGTTGCAAACAAAGGTTTCAAACAAAAAGTGAGTCAAGACTACAATTCACTGAAACTCCAGCATTACCATTTCTTTTTAGAACCAGCATTAGCCTATCCGTCTATCTTTTCTACAGCTTAGGTCCAACACTGTTCTTCAGAAACCACTATGATTTGCACATGATGCTCTCAAATGCTGACAAACCTGCAGTTGTTTATCAAAATCCAATCTGCGGTTGATCATCTCAGTTTACTTGCTGGCAAACCATCTTATCACACACGGACAGACTATATGCCTAAATAACCAAAATATGTACAACGAAATGATGGAAGTAGAGTAGCAGAAGCTCACTTACCACCACCCACCACCATAGCCATATGTCCAATGGTATCCTCGTTGACTAGCCAATCATGAATTGACACCGAAGCAAAAACAGAATACAAATACAAGGATGGAAGTACTCCTAAGTAGCATGAAAAGATCAAAATAAATTCATGGATAGTGAGATCTTCATATCATCGCTTTCTAGGGTCGAGATAGAGAAATTTCCAATCATGTGAATTCAGAAGTTTTTAATATTATTCAAGAAATAAAAGAAAGATATTTGGCATATCATTGATCAAAGAGAGATATAAAATGGTAAAACAATGAACTAACAAGGCTCGAAAAGGGCTGGCAATCTAGTTACCAAAATCAGCTATCTGGATATAAAAAATGGGAATCTTTCCATCTCCTGAATGATTTATCTTTTACTAATCACTTCTAGTCTGGAGTTTTGTCCTTGCTAGTCCTTTTACATTCCGAACACAATGAGCATAAAACATTAAAACTGGCTACGACCTCCCCCCCCCCCCCCCCGAAGTGGATAATGTTGGTCCCTCTTTTTCCCGGGCTTGGGACCGGCTATGCATAGCATAGGCAGAGTTACCCACCCACCCTCCAACAAGAAGTAAAAAATTAGATCAACCACTAGCAAGGATCTTTTGCCCATTACACACATTGCCCTTTTCCCTTGTACTCCCTCCATTCCAAATTAAGTGATGTTGTTTTAGTACAACTTTGTACTAAAGCGTCACTTAATTTAGAACGGAGGGAGTATTTCCTAAAATTTGGGCAAAATATTTAATAATTTCCTCAGTTTGGAGGAAAAACAAGCTTTGATCTCTCCCACTAGCAAGAATCTGCCATGCCCCTTGCATGGTTTCAATGTTGCGCAAAGTGAGCAAGGCAATCCTTGCTTGTGAGGGAGAGCAAAAATTGCTCTCCTCCACTAGGAACGATTGCCTTGCCCCTTGAGCAGATTAAATGAACAGAAATTTGCATGATTTTGAGGGAGAGCCAGATGGTTCTCCCCCACTAGCATGGATCACATTGCTCATTGCTTAGACTTTCTTTTGGATAAATTTATCAAGTATTTTCTTTATTTTGAGGATCAAAATATGCTCTTTGGGCAAGGTGAGCAAGGCAATCCTTGCTTGTGAGGGAGAGCAAAATTGCTCTCCACCACTTTAGTAGCCTTAAGTGAGCAAGGACTTCCATGATTCCGATAAAGAAACAAATGGCTTTCCTCCACTATTTTGATGAGATTTTCCCATTAAATAGATTTAGGGCAAAGTGAGAAAGGCAATCTTTAATTTTGAGGGAGAGCAAAGCTTGCTCTCCTCCACTAGCAAGAATTGTCTTGCTCCTTGAGTAGCCTTAAGGCTTAATCAAGGAAGAATTCATTTCTCTCATGGATTGTCAATCCTCCACAAGCAAGGCTCATGTCCATTGCATAGACATAATTTAAGCAAAGTGAACAAATGTTTCCTTGCTTTTGTGGAGATTTAATCCTCCATGAGGAAGGATCATCTTGCCCCTAGCTTAGTATGCACCATGCTTTTGGGCAAAGTACACATGTTCTTTCTTCATGTTTTGAGGGAAAATCAAGATGGCTCTCAATAGCAAGAATTACTTTGGCTTAGCAAATGTCCACAAGGCTAGCAAAGGGAACCAAACATTCCCATGAACTCACGGTTTGTTGTGTTGTGAGAATTTTTAAGCAAGGCACATGCCCTTGCATAGCCATACTTTTAACCAAAGCAAGAAAAATGTTCCTTACTTTTGTGGAGAGATAATCCTCCACGAGCAAGGATCATCTTTCCACTAGTCTAGTATTCACCATACTTTTTGGTAAAGTACGCAAGTACTTTCTTCGGTTTGAGGGAGAACCAGGTTGAATCTCCACTAGAAAAGAGTTTTTTTTCGAAAAGTAGGATAACCCCCAGCCAAGCAAGAGTTGCTTTGCCCTTACCTCACAGTTAAAGTGAGCCAAGGCAATACTAGCCAAGGGAACTGAGCTTTTCCATTAACTCGCAGTTGATTGTGTTGTAAGTAGATTGTAATGCAATATTGTAGGTTTCACGATTCCATCCATTACAGAATGCAAAGCCACTACCTGTTATCGGAAAAAAAGTGAGAATGATCAACAATATATTTCATAAGTATTGAAAAGTTTGATAAGGTCTAAGTAAATTATAAACTACGCAGACCCAACATCATTACCAGGATACGTTTTTTAGTAGGAACATGATCCAGGGTGTAGATAACAATAAGTAGGTTAATTTCGTTGAGAAAACTTGTATCTACTATCACCAGCGCTTTGCTATCTTGAAAAAAAACATGTATAGGAATCATTGGAATTGATGATTGGTGATGGTAGCGTTGGTGGTGCCCCAAGCGAAGGCGTGGATGTAGCAAGTAGCAGTTTTCCCTCAGTGAAGAACCAAGGGTTAATCGAACCAATAGGACTTTGAAATCAACAATGAGGTGCACGTTGACGATCTCTGGCGCTTAACCGTCAACGAGCATGGACCTGCACACACTCAAACGATTACTTTGCCCCCAATGGCTGGAAGGTTGTCAATCTTCCTGGTCTGCTGAAAACAAAGCGTTTAAATGTATAGTGTAGTGGATGAAAATATGGAACGGACCAGCGAGCAAGTGAATATGAGAAGCAATTAAACGATGTTGTAATCAATGGAAAAAGATGGACCAGGGGCCATTGAAAGAAGAAACGATGCCGAGATGTCGCCTAGAGGGGGGGGGGGTGAATAGGCGATTAAAACTTTTTCAAGTTAAGGCTTGCTAATTGCGGAATAAAACTAGGTGTTTAAATTAACAAGCCAACAACCTAATATACTAGGCTCACCTATGTGCACCAACAACTTATGCTAAGCAAGGCAAGCAACAAGGTGATAGCAAGATATGAACTTCAAGCACGAAGGCTATCACAATGTAAAGTGCATAAGTAAAAGCTCGGGTATAGAAATAACCGAGGCACGCGGAGACGAGGATGTATTCCCGAGTTCCTCCTTGTTAAGGGAGTACGTCTCGTTGGAGGGGTGTGAGCTCGCCACAAGAGGCCTACTCAAGATGCCACAAAGGCCTCACCCTGTTCTCCGATGAACCGCACCCAAGGGTTTGGTTCACCTTCCACTATCGGAATCCTTCAAGGCGGAATCCGGAGCCCTTTACACCGTTCTTGGGGCACACACCCACAACTCAATTGGGGGCTCCCAAATCGTGCTGAAGCTTCACAACTCAAAGTCGCGACACCACCAACCGTCTAGGGTACACAATGCACCCAAGAGGCACAATCTCTCGGGAACACTATGCACCCAAGAGTAACAAGCTTCTCAACTTCGATCCCACGAATCTTCGTGGAGAGCACAACCCGATGCAACTAATGCAAAAGGCAAGAACTTGTTACCGAGATGCATTGGTGATGACGAAGATGATCCTTTGATAGTTATCATAGCTTGACTCCTAAAATCACATGGTGAGAACACCTTCCTTATGAATGAGGCAAGCATCCAATGCTTCTCAATTGTACCTAAAACACAATTCAAGTACAAAATGGTTCCCAAACTCATTGGGTCCCATAGTAGTTAGATAAACTACAATATGTAGGAAACACTCCACATAAATATGTGCATATAGATATGAAATTGAATTTCATGCACATCTTAGCCGATATAGGATTTGGTGGAGTATCCCCTATATATTGGAACTAGAAAGACAAACATGCCATATAATATATATATTAGAGATTACACAAGCAAAGTCTTTCAAGAACCAAGCGAGATACAATTTGGACGAAAACACCAAGTAAACCAAGAAGAGAGCAGACCAAAGTGTGACACAAAAAGGTTGTCCAATTTATATCAAAATCGAAATCAACACATGATTGAGGAAAAATCAAATCAACATATGATTGATTCCAAACCACGTCAACACACGAAGTGAGATATCAATAGGAATCAAATCAAAACAACACATGATCGATAAGACACCAATTGAAAATAAGATACCACTAGGAGAAAAGATACCAAGAAGAGGATAATACTTGACCGGAATCAAGTAAAGTAAAATAAAGCAATAAGGTATCAAAACTCCCACAATAAATATCAATTGAAACAAATATCTATGGAGGAGATATTAAATCCCAATTAATACCAATTGAAAGTACCAAAACATAAGATAAAGAATCAAATGCCAATTGAAAGGATCAAATATTGATAGATAGGATAGTGTTCTAAATAAAAAGGAATGCTCCCCAAGATTAATGCATTATCTTAGATATTTGCATTTGAATACAAAATGCACGCACAAGGGATCATTACTCTCCATATTTTATTTACAACACTAAACACTACCAATTGAAAGATTAGGATCCATGCAAGAGGCAAGGAAGACAAAAGGAGTAAAAACAAACACACTTGGCAATAAATAATACAATTCAACACAAGAGCCAATGTGAAGATGGTCTACAAAATCCACCACAATTACTAGTATCACTTGTCATGGACAAGGAGTATATAGAGATATTTCTCGGTGGTATATAGGAATGATGTTCAAGACCAACTTCAAAACAAACAAGCATATGTCAAGAGATAAGAAATAAAACACCATATTTTGAAAAAGGTTTGTTGGTAGTTTCAACTATTCGAACCAACCGGCAAAGCCATGGTTAGAATAAAATGAAACAAATGGTTTCTCAAATAATATATGGAAATGCATATTAGAGAAAAACCACACCAAGCAAACTCACACAAACAAGATCCAAAGGATAACCAAAAAAGAAAATTGGAACTTGTTTGAGCAAACATGCCACATAGGAAAAAGATAATTTACAATATCAAATCTAAGTGGCAAACCTCAAATGTTCACATTTTGTGGGATTGTAATATGCACATAGCTTATTACTCCCCCATAATGTGATAATTCATTTTATCTAAGCAAGAGGCAAATAAAACCAACTAGAGAAATTAATGGACATTGTAGAAATTGAATTTCTCATGAATATGACATACCACATAGTAACTAGATAACATTGAAATATCAATACTAGGTGGTGTGCCTCATGTACACACATTTTTGGGTTTGTGAAGTGCACAAAGCATATCACTCCCCCAAAATGGGATAGTCCATTAATATCTCAAAGAGCCAAATGAAATCCACACAAGATCCAATAAAGCTCAACACACAAGTTACACATACATGATACACAACTATCATACACAACCTTGAATAACAAGACAAGTAGAAAAGTGGCATATCATATACAAGCATGCTAGGAACAAAACTAACACATGCAAGGGAGCAAGCAACTTTCAATGTATATATGAATTAAATACAAGTTACCGCAAGGAGGAAGCATTGGATATGAGATAGAGCAATATATTCCAATTGACTTGGCTTGAGGAAATATAACCATGAAGATCCCTTAATTCTTCAAAAGTAGCCAAGTCTCCAATGTCCTCCAACATCACCTATTGATCAAGTTGAAGCTTGTTGGTCCCCAACCAAGTTGGGTCCTAAGAGGTTAGTCACAATAGGCTTGGCAACCCAAATGGTTTTTTTCTTGACACCACTTTGAGTTCCCACAAATTTGGCAAACACATTGCCAACCCTATCCTTTCTAAGTGAATAAACATCATCAATTAAGATGGGGTTGGATAGGGTACCGATAGTGCATGAAGAAGCAAAGTGACCTTTGCCACGGCAAAGGTAGCAATACCGACTCTTCTTTTTCTTCTTAATAGGCTCCTCAATTTGAGGAGCATTGACTTGAGTCTTCTTAGGAGGTGGCCTTTGTTCAACTCGTGGTGGACCATGAGTTTGAACAAGAGGCCGCTTCCCTAGTTGCTTCTCACTAAGAGGCTTCTTCTTCATTGAGCAATCCCGAACATGGTGCCCTTCTAGCTTGCACTTGAAGCAAATGATCTTGGACGGATTCTTGACTTGTACTTGGCCCTTCTTCTTATCAATCTTGGACTTGTTCTTGTTGTTGGAGTTGAATCCAAGTCCACTCTTGTTATTGGGGGATTGTTGCACACTCAACATGTTGTCAAGTGCACTCTTCCCTTCATGACACTTTTCCAAGCCTTTCTTCATAGAAGTGGCTTGGGCCTTGAGCTCTCCTATTTTCTCTACATGGTTAGTGACAACACAAGTACTAGAGGAGGTAGATGCATCATTGTTAGAGCAACAAGGCAAAGAAAGTAATTCATCACATGATGTGCCAACATTACGAGTGGATGAACTACTAGGACTAGCACATGGCAATATAGCATTTTGAGTTAAAGTTGTGCTATTATCCACATGAGGCTCACAAGATGTTACCTTTATAGTGATGGCCTCATGAGCTAACTTTAGACTAGCATAGGATGCTAGAAGATCATCATTAGAGCTAGATAGCTTTTCATGACTTTCTTCCAACTTCCCATACTTGCTAGTTAGCAACTCAAGTTGAGCCCTTAGCTCAACATTCTCCTTCAAAATAGATGCTTCACAAGAAGTGGAGTTAGTAGCACAAGCATCATTAGCATTAGGAATGGAAGAAGACAACATGGCAAGCTCTTTCTTAAAGCTAGAATTTTCTTTTTTCGTGACTTTATATTTAGCATTAGCATGGTCACGTTCTTTAATAATTTTAGCAATTATTTCATTATGAGACTCCTCAATAGATTCTAGTTTCTCCTCAAGAGAAGCCCGAGTCTCTTGCTCTTCCTCAAGAGCATCTTCTAACGATGCCTTTTCCATAGCATCATCTCTTTCGATCTTACCCTTTTCTTCAAGGCTTGCTTCCAAAGCCTTAATAGTAAGCCCACGCTCAATAAGGGTTCCCATAATTTCAAAGAGGATAGCATGAGCATTTTTATTTTTAGAAAGGGCATTAAGGACCATTAGACCTTTGTTATGAAAGGATTCATCATCATCATCAACATCCTCTTCTTCATCATTATCATTATCATCACTAGTAGAAGATTTAGCCATAAGGCAATGAGTGGTGGATGAAGAAGTACAATTAATTTTTGAACTACTCAAGTTCACATCTTGTTCCATAGCAAATTGGGTTTCTTCTACATTATTATTCATGCAAGAGTTAGAGGGAACACAAGCATTTTTATCATGGCAACAAGGTAGAGCAACCATATCATCATTAGATTCATACAAGCAATTTTTAGGCGATATGCACGGAGTATCAACACTAGCATGTATGACATTTGGAGTGCTAGAAGAGTTTAAGTCCAAAAATGAGGAATTACAACAAGATAGAGATAAAAGATCATCAAAAATGAGCTCACTATCCAAATTGCAAAACCTATCACTACTCACCATCACATTGGTTCGTAGCTTACCATATTTCGGTGAAGTAGACGAAGTTGAGAACTCATCACGGCCGGAGGTGGAGGGAGAGCAATTATCCTCAATAGTGTTGGACACTTCATATTTATCTTGAAGCTTGGTCCAAAGCTCATGAGCGTTCCGGAGAGGCATGATTGACTCAAAAACTACAACACTCAAAAATTTGCAAAACTCATTAGAAGCTAGAGCATCTAGATATAAGTTTTTCTCATCCTTTAAAGTCGTACTTTCGTAATCCTTTGGAGGAGAAAAACCTATATCTAAGATACGCTCAATATTGGGGTCCAAGACCCGTAAGTGACTAAGCATATGAGTTTTCCAAACATTAAATTTGTGCCATTGAATATAAACATATGATCATGCACTAATATAAGGGAGTACGTCTCGTTGGAGAGGTGTGAGCTCACCACAAGAGGCCTACTCAAGATGCCACAAAGGCCTCACCCTGTTCTCCGATGAACCGCACCCAAGGGTTTGGTTCACCTTCCACTATCGGAATCCTTCAAGGCGGAATCCGGAGCCCTTTACACCGTTCTTGGGGCACACACCCACAACTCAATTGGGGGCTCCCAAAACGTGCCGAAGCTTCACAACTCGAAGTCTTCGCAGCACCACCAACCGTCTAGGGTACACAATGCACCCAAGAGGCACAATCTCTCGGGAACACTATGCACCCAAGAGTAACAAGCTTCTCAACTTCGATCCCACGAATCTTCGTGGAGAGCACAACCCGATGCAACTAATGCAAAAGGCAAGAACACACCAAGTGGTCAAATCATTCTCTTTAAAATCCAACCAAAGCAACTAATGCTATGGAGCGATTTAAGAGGAAGAACAAGGGGATGAACACAAAGCAACCCCAAAATCTAGATCCACTAGGTTCCCCTCACTTAGAGGAGGAATGGATTGGTGGAATGGTAGATCTAGATCTCCTCTCTTGAATCCCTAAATTTGGGCAAGAATCATTGGAGGGATTGAGAGAAATCAAGCTCACAAGTTTGGAACAATGGAGGAGAGAGAGAGTGAGTGAGCTGCCCCCTCTTGGGGAAGAAGGAGGCTATTTATAGCCTCCCCAAAATCTGACCGTTGGGGGCAGCGAGGGGCCGAAAATTCCGGGGTTATGTACCGGAACTTCCAGCCGGGGGTCGGAACTTCCACTGCATACACCGGAACTTCCGGTGGTCCGGAAATTTCCAGAGCAAACCTCCGGTGCAAAGATCCGGACCCCCTCCAGAGAGAAAAACGCAAAAATACTTAGCCAAATTTTTCCTAGACCGGATATTCCGGACCAAAGACCGGAATTTCTGCCCCCCCCGGAAATTTCCGGGGAAACTTCCGGGGCAAAATCCGGAACCCCTCCAGAGAGAAACGTCGAAAGGACTTAGCCAAAAAGCTCAGACGAAAAAATGGGCCGGAACTTCCGGTGCATGGGCCAGAACTTCCGGGGGCCGGAATTTCCGCCCCACTGAAAAACAGCTGAAAGAGCAAAACGAAAACGGGCATAACTTTCTCATCCGGACTCCGTTTTCGATGATCTTGGGCTCGTTGGACTCGCAACGAAAAGCTCTACAAGATCATGCAGAGAAACATAATTGTCCATCATGTGAGGAGGAGGTCACAAGGAGAGAGATTGACCTCTCTAAAAGGGACACGCCGGAAAAACCTCCAACATAAAAAAACGCAACAAGATGATCATATGAAAACCGTTTTCGGTGAACTTGGCCTTGTCATGACAAGCACGACAAGCACCAAGACCACACCACGATAAGAGCCCAATAAGAACCAATAAATATGATTGCATGGATGCAAAGGTTTGTGCTCTCTACGACGATACGATCAAGATATACGGTCGAGAGCCCCTCTTGATAGTACGGCTATCTATCCTATAATCCGGTCTCTCCACTAACAACATGAGACCGGTAAAATAGAAACCCTATCAAGATCATACCTTTGCCTTGCGCATTAATCCACTTGAGGTTGATGAAGATGATCTTCATCTCCTCAAGACGCACCACCTTTCTTGATTGCGCTTCGCTTGGTGAAGATTCACATGTTGCTCCCCCATACACCAATATGGGAGAAGCACTCTTCGGCATATCTTCACTTGGCCTTTATCTTGATAACGATCACCAAGACGCCATCCTTCACGAGCCACATAGGATCCTTCACTTCATTCATGCTCATGGAGAAATACCTTGAGTGTTGATCAACTTGCACTTAACCTTGATCAACACATAATCTTCTTCCCTTAGCCTTGACTCCAACAAATGGAGATCAAGCAATGCATATGGACACACCTACAAATATAGCTCAATACAAACATTAGTCCATAGAGATTGTCATTAATTACCAAAACCACACATGGGGGCAACCATGCACTTTCAATCTCCCCCATTTTGGTAATTGATGACAATCCCTTATTAAGAGGGTTTATATAATGAATAGAGCAACCTTGCAAGACAAGCAAGCAAGGATGCAAGCGCATTAAAGGCAAATGCAACAAAAGCATAAAACCCAAATTCCCTTAAACCCTCTAAACTTCTCCCCCATTGGCATCGATTGCCAAAATGGGAAGAAAAATTTAGAAGGCCAATATAATATGAGTTCCTCCATAAAGTGTGCATTTCTCAAGATATGAGTGAAATCAAATGCACATATCCAATGATGAATAGTTAGAGGAAATCAAACTATATTGAGGATCCAAAGATTGCAAAAAGATAAAATCATTCTAAACATCTCCACAAAGGAGAAAAGCAATCGAGAAGATCCAAAGCGAGAGTTCTAAATAAAAATGGAGAAGCTCCCCAATGTTCATGCACTATTGGGGAGTGCACAAATATGGAATCCTCGCTCACCCAAAATCATCTAGAACACGCAATAAGTGCAAGTGTGCATAAAGCAAAAACAAATCAAAGCACTTGCACCAAAGATATGGTTGAGCCATAAGGAGATACCAATTTTCAAAAATTCAACAAGAGATAGGCCCAACCAAGATAAAAGAAGATCTTTTAAAGAAATATGTTCACAAGCTTAGGGATACCAATTGGAAACTAAAACCAATTGAAAATGCCAAAAGATAGTGAGAGCATTTAGCCAATAAAATTCAACATACTCACCACGGTAAGCATAAAGTCAAAGATCTTCAATAAATACATGAGTGTGCAAAGATACCAATAAAAATAAGACAAGCACTCATGATACAAATTTGGAGCCACCAATGAATTATAGATGAAAAACAAGGTGGCTCGAAAGAAATAGGATACCAAATAAAAGGTGACCTCTCTCGTATGTATAAGTTTCTAAGTAGACAAATCATTGATGATATATATCCACAAAGAAACATGTACATACAAAATGGTTAGAGAAAAAGAGAACAAGGTATCCAAAAGGAAGTCATAAATATACAAAGAGATTATTGCTTAAAAGCATAGCACATAGCTCAAATTTATCTCATTGTATATAAATGAACTTCAAACATATCAAAGACATCACACATATCACTAAGGGAACAAGAGATAGTGAAGATGCTTTGAGATAGGCAACAAGTATCACAAAGAAAAAAAACCAATTGAAGAAAAGGTTTTGCACTTCCATCACAAATATCACAAAGATATACCAAGTGAAGGAAATAAGCCAAAACCATAGCAATTGCACATAAAAGCTTTCATGCCAAGAGGCAACCTACACAAGGTTGAGACTAGAAAAGAATGAGATAGGCAACAAGTATCACAAAGAAAAAAAACCAATTGAAGAAAAGGTTTTGCACTTCCATCACAAATATCACAAAGATATACCAAGTGAAGGAAATAAGCCAAAACCACAGCAATTGCACATAAAAGCTTTCATGCCAAGAGGCAACCTACACAAGGTTGAGACTAGAAAAGTATGCATGGGATAGATACTTGTTACCGAGATGCATTGGTGATGACGAAGATGATCCTTTGATAGTTATCATAGCTTGACTCCTAAAATCACATGGTGAGAACACCTTCCTTATGAATGAGGCAAGCATCCAATGCTTCTCAATTGTACCTAAAACACAATTCAAGTACAAAATGGTTCCCAAACTCATTGGGTCCCATAGTAGTTAGATAAACTACAATATGTAGGAAACACTCCACATAAATATGTGCATATAGATATGAAATTGAATTTCATGCACATCTTAGCCGATATAGGATTTGGTGGAGTATCCCCTATATATTGGAACTAGAAAGACAAACATGCCATATAATATATATATTAGAGATTACACAAGCAAAGTCTTTCAAGAACCAAGCGAGATACAATTTGGACTGAAAACACCAAGTAAACCAAGAAGAGAGCACACCAAAGTGTGACACAAAAAGGTTGTCCAATTTATATCAAAATCCAAATCAACACATGATTGAGGAAAAATCAAATCAACATATGATTGATTCCAAAACACATTGTCGGAGAACTGTCCCAGGAACTGGGGGTGTCTCACAAGGATCGAGTAAGGGGCTGAACACGGAATCAAACAACCCTCAACGTGCCTCGACGACGGTGCTCGCCTGGATCGCTGCGGGGAAGCACTGCAGAGAGGAACGCGCGGTATTACCCAGGTTCAGGGCCCTCTAGTTGAGGTAAAACCCCTACGTCCTGCTTGTAGTCGTATTGCACTTGCTTGGAGAGGTTTTAGTACAGAGTGAGCTTGGCGAGCTCGAGGTGGCTACAATGGCTAGGGTTTTGTCTGAGCTCCAAGATGGTCCGCTTGTGAACCCAGAATGCCTACCCTCCTTTTATAGGTGTCTCGGGCCTCTTCTGCCCAAACATTTGGGCGGGAAGGGCTACCACATGGCGACGAAGGAGGAGGCGCGGTGCACCAAAAAGGTGGAGTCTACCATAAAGGTGGAGTCCATGGACGTGGTCCACGGCAGGGGAGCGGCGTCACCAAAGCTGAAAAGGGCCACCGGCCAACCAGGACAGTGGCTGGCGCTGCGGAGGTGGAACGGGTCCCACGGTGACGTCGCCCTTGGAGCGTAGCTGCAGACGGTTCCCTTATCACCAAAGCGGCAATACTCGTTGTCCGCTTTGCTTGGTGCTGCTTTGTTGACTCCTTTATACATGAAAACGGCAACTGCGGCGTCGTCGTCACCGCGCGCAGGCGTGCGCGTCACTCTGCACATGGGCGCAGAACCCATGTGCGCTCTGCCGAGGAGGCAGAGCTGGCTTCGAGGGGAAGGAAGCCTCGGCGGGGCAAAAAACCTCGCCGAGCCTTCCGGCTTGGTCCTTAGCAGAATTGCTGGTGGCGTCCGAGACGCCTTCTCAAGGAGAGGTCCCTCGCCAAGGGAGAAAACTCTCGGCGAGGAGAAAAGGTCCCTCGCGAGGCTCGCCAGGCTTGCAGAGCCTGGTCCTTAGCGAAATCTTCTGAAGAATCTTGTGGGCCCTGGCAGGCCGGCCCGTGGTACCCTGGTTTCCACTGTGCCGACAGTAGCCCCCGGGCCCGCGATGGGCACGCCGAGGCCCATGGATGAAGGCGAAGCGTCGAGGGCCCAACGGTGCCTACCAGGGGCCATGACACGTGGGGCGCAGCGGTTGCGCCCGCGGCCACGATCTCCTCGGCTCCAACGGGCGACGTGGCGGGGCCCGCCACGACTCGGGGCCGGTCAATAAAGCCTGGGCGCGCAGACTGCGCCCTTCACTTCTCCCATAACTCCTCCGCACTCTTCTCCCAACGCCTCCAAAACACCTTCTTCTTCCCAGAGCGCTCCAACTCCAGGGTCTTCGTCTTCTTCTCCGGCGACCGATGGCCCCCAAGAAAGAAAACACCAACCGAAGGGCAAGGCTGTGATGCGGGCCGGCACGTCGGCGGCGGCGGCGCGCGGTGCTGCCCTCGTGGAGGCGCTGCCGCCGACCCGCGTCAACGCGGTGGCAATAGCAAAGGTGCGCCATGTGGCGGCGGCGGCACCAACGAGCACGGCGCCACCGAGATGAGGCCGTCCGGCAGCAGGCTCACCGAGGGATTCTACCCCATCTTCATCCATACTCTTTACGCCGGTCTTGTTCCCCCCTTCTCTGATTTCCTCTTGGCGATTCTGTAGGTGTACCAGATCCAGTTGCTTCATCTTCATCCTAACTCCATCCTCATCCTTGCCATCTTCGCCCACCTCTGCGAGGCCTACATCGGCATCCGCCCCTCGGTGGCGCTCTTCCGTAGTTTCTACTCTCTCCGGAGCACCGCCCCCGACGAGCGGCTCGGTTGCGTCTCCTTCCGTATCGCCGCCGCCAGGTGTGAGAACTACATTCCCATCGCCTGGCGCGGTGAGAACGCCATCACCAAAGTGACGAAGAAGGTGGAGAAATTCCGTGAGAAGTGGCTCTTTGTCGACACCAAGAGGGTAAACCCTCTCTTGGAGGTGCCCGAGGCCCCCCCGAGGAAGTGGGCGCGCTGGGCGAGCGCAGACTTCAGGGGCCAGAGGCTTGACGTGGTGTACGAGTGCATCCGGCGCATCCGCGTGGCCGGGGTCACTGGCCAGATGGTGGCAAGAGACTTCACGAGGCGCCGGATCGCCCCCCTCCAGTGGCACTCCGAGCCGGTGTGGCGGTACACAGGCAAGGAGGACGCGATGCGGCTGAGTTCGGACGGCTTCGCGCCTGAGGTGCTGCGCCAGGTCATGGGGGTCCTCTTCGCGACGACGAAGATCCCTTCTCCTACCAACGAGGAGGCCCGCCCGCTCATCAGCTTTGCCGAGGAGAGCATTGAAGCGCAGCGCCGATGCATGCCTGTGTTCGACGAGTGGGGAATTATGCCCGCGGGGCACCGCGGGCCTCGTCCCAACCCATGGGCGGCGGAGCCGGAGTACATGGACGAGTCTCCGGAGCCGGATGAGGTCGAGGAGTCTGGCGAGGAAGAGGCCTCGGGAGGCGCAGATCCCCTCGGCGAGGACGAGGCCTCGAGAGACGCCGACCCTGCTGGCGAGGACGAGGCCTCGAGAGGCGCCGACCCCTCAAGAGGCTCTGCCGACTCCTCAAGAAGCTCCCCCGCCGAGGTGGACCTCCAGGTGCTCTCCTCCAGCGATGAGGAGGGTGCCTTCCGCGTCGTCCGCTCCCAACGCGTCGGAGAGGAGGAGGAGACGAGCGGCGGCGGGGGAGGACGCTGCGAGCCCCGCTCCAAGGCCACTCACGACAGGAGAGCCGCGACCGCGAGGAGCGCCCCTTGCGAGGAGGCAAGGGCGCCTCAAGAGGAGGCCGGAGCAAGCAACACCCAACCGCCCAAGGCGAAGAAGAGGGTGTGGGTGATGGCCGACGAGTAAGCCTTGATTCTTCCTTCCTTTTATCATTTTGCTTCTGGAAAACCCTCTTGAAGGATCTTCTACCTGTCTCCCTTTCAGGCAACCTGCGGAGCCAAAGAGGCGGCGGCTCCGCAAGCTTGGAGAGGCCACCAGCGTCGCCGCGGAGATGCCTGCGGCTGACGAGCCGCGGCAGGTGGTTGTCCCTCCCGCGGGTGAGCGCCGCGTGGAGGTGGTGGTCGAAGAGGCGGCGCCGTCGCCGGTTCGGGCGGCAACTCCTCCCGTGGTGGAGCACCGCGCGGAGGAGGTGATGGAAGAGGTGGTGCCGCCGTCGCCCACTAGTGGGGCCATTCCTCCTGTCCAGCCCGGGACGGAGGAGGAGGAGAGGGTGGACGAGGAGATCATCCTGGAGCCGCCTCCGGAGGGGGAGGAGGCTCCCTCAAGAGGGGCCGACGCGGCCATCATGAAGGGGCAGGGAACGCCCCTGGGGAGCAGGAGGCAGAGGCGCCTCTGGAGCCCACAAGCGCCGGAGCTGGGAGCGAGGGGGCGCCCAGCCCCCAGAGGGCACCTGAAGCGGGCGACGATGGAGGCGCCCCCACGAGCCCCCGGGCCGCACCAGAGGCGGCCGTGAGCCCGAGGCGGGAGGCCCCGGGCGCCTCGACTAGGATCGAGGACTCCGCACCCAGCAGTGGTGCGGGAACCTTGGCGCTGCAGGAGCCGCGGCGCCAAGCAATTCGTCACCGAGTCGTCCTCAACCAGGCGCGGCGGACGCTCGACGAGCTGGAGGAGCAGCTTGCCGAAGAAGAAAACGCCCTAGCGGAGGAACGGACAAGGCTCGGCGAGGCCTGGGCCCTCCTCCACGAGAGGGTGGAGTTGTGCCGCCGGCAGGACGCGGCGGCCCAGGCGGAGCGCCAAGAGGCCCTTCGCTTTGCCAAGGAGACCCGCGACAGCGTCAAGCGGGAGGCGGAGGAGGTGATGGAAGAGCTGGACGCCGCCAGGGAAGCACTCAAGGCGGAGACCGCCTCCAAGCATGATGAACTAGCGGCCGCAGAGCAGAAATTCGCCGCCGACTCCGAGGTCGCAAGGGCCAGCCTGAAAGAGCTCCGCGAGCTGCTGGATGCTCGTGAGGAGCAGCTGGCGCCGCGCGAGGTAGAGCTGGCACGACGCGAGGGCGAGCTCTCCCTCCGCGAGAAAGAGCTATACCAGCGCGAGGAGCAGGTC
Source organism: Puccinellia tenuiflora (assembly GCA_012064385.1). Taxonomy (NCBI): domain Eukaryota; kingdom Viridiplantae; phylum Streptophyta; class Magnoliopsida; order Poales; family Poaceae; genus Puccinellia; species Puccinellia tenuiflora. The sequence goes on along the minus strand of QRDG01001449.1, from coordinate 339,719 downwards.
CAACTGCTCGAGAAGGATCAGGCCACCCGCGAGGGGCAGCTGCAACAACACGAGGGCCTGGTGGCCCAGGCGGAGGCCACCTACGCGCAGCGCCAAGAGAAGGCCAACGCCGACTTCGCGGTGAAGCAGAAGAGGATCCAGGAGGAGGCTGACACCAAGGTCCAGCTTATCCGCGAAAGCCTCTCCAAAGATTACGATGAGAAGGCCACGAAGCAGGAGGACCGCTTCAAAGCGAAGCGCAAAGAGTTCCAAGACCGCATCAAGGCGCTCGAGCTGGAGGAGAAGCGGTTGACCTCCTGCCTTGAGGTCGCCAGGGAGGCCCAGGCTCGCGCAGAGGGGAACGCCATCGCCCTGGAGAGAGACCTGGACGAGCTCCGTCAGCAGGTGGGGCCGGTCGTGAGCCTCGTGGAGCAGGCCCGGGACCAGCGCCAAATTGGCTGATCCATGACGCGCCAGCGCCAGGGCATTCTCCAAAGCTTGGTGTGCCGCGCGCGCACGGTCGGGGATGATCTGAGGATCGACGTCCCCTCCTTCTCCGCAGAGATCGACGATGAAGCCGCGTACTCATTCTTCTTCGAGTAATTCCTTGAGAAGATTGAGGAGGTGGCAAAGAGCTTTGACGAGCGCGTCGTGGAGGAGAGCCGCGATCTCCTCATTGCCGCCACCAGCCGCATCTTCAGCAACCTCGTGAGTCTCTAGCCCTCGCTTGACCTCGAGACTGTGATGGCGCCGCCGGCCACTATCAGCGACAGGGCGCGGAAGGCCGCCGACGCGTACGCCAGGAAATTCGACCAAGTCGTGGTCGATGAGGACGAAGGCGACGGCGAGGAGGATGCTCTGGAGGAGGAGACGGAGACCGCCGTGGGCAAGGAAGGCACCTCAGGAGGCGCGACAGCTTGAGCTCCTTGTCTGCAGCTGGGTGTGCAAAGGGCACATTTATCTTAGCCATTTTGGTTGTAAACTTTTGTAAAGATTTGTTAAGTTTTACTTGGAGTGTGCTTGTGAATGTCCCTCGGGAGGCTTTTGTCTTTCCCCTTCATGTCTTTTTCGCTCTACGTCTTAGGTCCCTCTCTTAGCGCTACACCACCACCGCTTCGGTATGCGAGAGTCAGGGCTCCACAAGGCCGGGGGGTGCGTGAGGCCTCAAGAAGTAAGAGCTCCTCGAAGCGCGATGCTTGGGGCCCCCCTTTGACGTGCAAGCAGCCCATGAGGCATAGGAGAGAGAAAAGAGACTCGAGGGGCAAAAACCAGCAAGAGGAAATTCAACCAAGTGTTTGTACTTAGCTTCGCGAGGCGTTTTGCCTTGGAGAGGGCGTTGGTCCTTTGGCGCGGTGTTTTGGGCCTGTTTCCTGCGTTTTGAGAGATAGGCGTACCCACAAGCAATACATAGCTAGATAACTTATGCGCGTTCGTAGGTTCCTTCATGTGTGTCTCGCGAGGAGAACAGGCACCAATGTCCTTGGTGAGTTGACGTGCACGGGAGCCGACTCATGAGTTCAGAGCTCCTTAGGAGTTGACATGCATGAAAGCTGACCCATGAGTTCAGAGCTCGGATCCCTTGGGTTTGAGGTGCTGCCGGGATGCTCCCGTGGCATGGCACCATGCTAGCCCCCGCTCGTGAGATACACAGGAGGGATCATACGAGTAAGGATAAAATAGCAACAACATAAAAACTTACCGAAGCAACAACATATGCTGGCGCGAAGCGCAAAGGTTCAAAGTGACCTGAAACAGAGGTTCATTACACTGGCGTGGCCAGAAACAAAAAATCCGCCATGTCAGGCATGGGGTTCCACATGCTGTGGCTGAGACTCTCGAGGGGGCGTGCTCGGGGCGACGCATGTAGAGAGAGCTCAGAGGGGGCCCCTATGCGGGGGTGGCTTGTAGAGCCTGTGGTCCACCATGGTTGGGCATGGGGATCCACCTCGCCAAGGCATGGTGCTTGAAGAAGTCATCTTGCCGAGGCGCGGTGGCTTGGGAGTCTTCTCGAATGGCCCGTGGCAGCGTGTAGTAGAGAGGGGAGCCCGAAATTTTTTTCCTCGTGGAGGATGATGGCGCGAGGCTCTCCCTTGATGCAAAAAGTTGCTTGTCGAGGACGATCAGGGGTAGAACTTGCGCAGGTGCTGGATGTTCCAGGGGTTGGCGACAGGGATGCCGTCCTCCGTCTCGAGCCGCGCGGAGCCAGGCCTGGCGATGTGCATGACTCTGTAGGGGCCTTCCCACATTGGCGAGAGCTTGTGGAGGCCTGCCCTGGAGAGGATTCTCCTCAGGACAAGGTCTCCTGCTTCGAGAGTGCGCGGGCGGATGTGGCGGCTGTGGTAGCGACGGAGATCTTGCTGGTACCTTGCCGCTCTCAGGGCCGCATTGCGGCGGAGCCCTTCAAGCAGCAGTAGGTCGTCGTTGCGGAGTTCGTCCAGCTCAGCCTCCTTGAAGGCCAAGACTCGTGGAGAGCCATGAGTGATCTCGCTGGGAGGACGGCTTCAGCACCATAGACGAGGGAGAACGGCGTCTCACCAGTTGGCTTTGTTGGCGTGGTGCGGATGGACCAGAGCACCGAGGGGAGCTCGTCGATCCAGTGCTTGCCGCTGGCCTTGAGGCGGTTGAAGCTTCTCGTCTTGAGGCCCTTGAGCACCTCGGCGTTGGCTCGCTCAGCCTGTCCATTGCTTCGTGGGTGCGCCACCGAGGCGTAGCAGATTTGGGCGCCGAGGCTGCCGCAGTAGGATTTGAAGGCGCCGCTGATTAATTGTGAGCCGTTGTCGGTGATGATGCGATTGGGCACGCCGAAGCGGCAGACTAGGCTCCTTATGAATTTCACCGCTGACTTTGTCGGTATGGTGCGCACGGGTTCCACCTTAGGCCACTTGGTGAATTTGTCGATGGTGACGTAGAGGTAGTGGTAGCCCCCGAGCGCTCGCGGGAAGGGTCCCAAGAGATCCAGCCCCCAGACCGCGAAGGGCCAGGAGAGCGGGATCGTCTGGAGTCCTTGCGCGGGTGGTGGATCTGCTTGGCGTGGAATTGGCATGCGTCGCAGGATTGGACGATGGCAGCTGCATCTTGAAGCACCGAGGGCCAGTAGAAGCCACTCCGGAAGACCTTGCCTGCAAGGGTGCGCGAGGAAGAATGGTGGCCGCACTCTCCGCTGTGGATGTCGTTGATGAGCTGGCGGCCTTCCTCGGCAGGGACGCACCGCAAGGCAACCCCATTGGGGCGCTTACGGTACAGGTCTCCGTTGTGCAGGAAGTAGGACTTGGCTTGGCGAGCGATTCTTTTGGCTTCTGCGTCGTCTTCGGGGAGGACTCGGTCTTGCAGGTAGTTCTTGATCTCGTCGATCCAACCAGTGTCTTGGCGTACCAAGGTCAGCAACAAGCGATCGCCTGAGGGCAGCCCGCAGTTTGGTGCTCCACTTGATGGGGCTGGTGGGAGCTCCTCGTCGATGCTGACATTGGCCACTGGCTGCTTGACTGAGGCCTTGGTGAGTCTTTCCTCGAATACTCCAGGCTTCTAGGCTTCTCTTCTTGCTGCTCGCCTGGCGAGGTCATCTGCCTCTTGGTTTTCTGCTCGCGGGATGTGCTTGAGCTCCATGCCCCTGAAGTGCTTCTCCAGCTTGCGTACCTCTTCAAGGTAAGCCACCATGTATGTGTCCTTAGGCGTGCAGCTTTTGTTGGAGAAGTTGACGAGGAGCTGAGAGTCGCCCTTGATGAGGATGCGCTTGACGCCGAGGGCAATGGCGGCTTTGAGCCCGGCGAGGAGGCCTTCATATTCAGCAATGTTGTTGGAGACCTTGTCGTTGTCCTTGAAGCAGAGCTGGACGGCGTAGTAGAGCTTGTCGCCTGTTGGTGAGGTGAGAACGGCACCAGCCCCTGCACTCCTGGCCGCGAAGGCGCCGTCGAAGTGCATGGTCCAGGAGCCTGGTTCCGTCCCACCTGAGGCTGTGGCTTCCTCCTCTTGAGGTTCTTCTTCGCGTGTGTCCGTCCACTCGGCCATGAAATCGGCCAGCGCCCTGCCCTTGATGACCCTGGTGGTGTCAAACTCCAGCTCGAAAGGTTGTAGCTCGATGCCCCAGCCTGCGACGCGGTCTGTTGCATTTGGGTTGCGCAGGACTTGCTCCAGGGGATATGAGGTGACCACCTTGATGGGGTGGCCCTGGAAGTAGTGGCGCAGCTTCCTGGAGGCGATGAGGAGCGAGAAGAGGAGCTTTTGCTGCATGGGGTAGCGCTCGCGAGCGTCCCGCAGCACTGTGCTGACGAAGTAGACGGGATGCTCGACGAGGGTAGTGGTTGGCGTGGCAGCGGCTGGCTCCTCTCCAGGCTTGGTGGGGTCCTCGGTGAGGGTTTCTTGAGGCCCTGTTTGGGGAGGCTCGGTGCTTGACGAGGGTGCTTCCTTGTCGGGTGGTTCTGGGCTTGGCGAGGCGGAGGTCTGCTTGACGAGGACTGGCTCTTCCCTTTCAGCCACCAAGACCGCGCTTTCCGTCTGAGGAGTGGCTGCAAGATACAGCTTCAGAGGCACGCGAGGGCGTGGGGCAACCATGATGGGTGGGCTCTCCAGGTATTTCTTTAGGTCCTCAAAGGCCTTTGCTGCTTCAGGGGTCCACTTGAAGGGACCGGACCTCTTCATGATCTTGAAAAATGGCAGCGCCCTCTCGCCGAACTTGGAGATGAAACGGCCAAGGCTGGCCATACACCCTGCCAAGCGTTGCATGTCCTTGAGGCGACGAGGAGGCTGCATCTGCTCTATGGCCTTGATCTTGTCGGGGTTGGCCTCGATGCCGCGGTGGGATACCAGGAACCCGAGGAGCTTGCCTGAAGGGACCCCGAAGACGCACTTGGCGGGGTTCAGTTTGATGTTGACCTTGCGCAGGTTGGCAAAGGTCTCCTCGAGGTCCTGGATGAGCGTGTTTTCTTCGCGAGTCTTGACCACGATATCGTCGATGTAGGCCTCTGCATTCCTCCCCATTTGAGCCCCCAAGGCGATCCTCATGAGGCGCTGGAAAGTGGCGCCGGCGTTCTTCAAGCCGAAGGGCATGCAGACGTAGCAGAACACACCACAAGGGGTGAGAAATGCTGTCTTCTCCTCGTCCTCCTTCGCCATCTTGATCTGGTGGTAACCAGAGAAGGCATCCAGAAAACAGAGGAGCGCGCAGCCGGCGGTAGAGTCCACGATCTGGTCGATCCTCGGGAGGGGATAGGGGTCCTTGGGGCATGCCTTGTTGAGGTCGGTGAAGTCGATGCAGAGGCGGCTTCCTCCGGTGTGCTTGGGGACGACCACACCGTTGGCGAGCCAAGTGGGGTGGACCACTTCCTTGATGATGCTGGCCTTCTTCAGCTTTTCCACCTCCTTGACGATGAAATCTTGCTTCTCTGGCGCCTGGCACCGCGCTTTTTGCTTGACGGGGCGTGCGTTTGGACACACGGCTAAGTGGTGCTCAATCACCTCCCTCGGTACTCCAGACATATCTGACGGTGTCCATGCGAACATGTCAGAGTTTGCCCTGAGGAAGGCAACAAGCGCGCTTTCCTATTTGGGAGGCAGGTTGGCGCCGATGGTGACGCTAGCCCCCGAGCCGTTTGCCTGAAGAGGCACTTGCTTTGTCGCGGCCTTCTCCTGAGAGAACAGCTGCTTCTTCTTTGCGGGGGGCCTCGGGAGGGGTTCCTCGTCCTCGTCAGCGGGTGACGCCACCGCGGCAGCCTTGTAGGCCGCTTGCGCAGCGTACAGGGCGTCCGAGACCACGCCGCGGATGACGATGGTGCCACCCGAGCCAGGGAGCTTGACGAGGTTGTAGGCGTGGTGGGTCACCGCCATGAACTTGGCGAGGGCGGGGTAACCGAGGATGGCGTTGTAGGGCAGGCCGATGTGCGCGACGTCGAAGTCGATCAGCTCGGTGCAGGTAGTTGGCCTAGGTGCCGAAAGTGACGGCGAGCCTTACCTGCCCCAAAGGGGTGGTGAGACCCTCTGTCACCCCCGAGAAGGGCCTGGTGGGCATGAGCCGCTCGTAGGGCACCTGCAGCTTCTCGAAAGTCTCGACAGAGATGACGTTGAGGCCGGCACCCCCATCAATGAGCGTCTTGGAGACGGCGATGTTGTTGATGGTGGGGGTGCAGACCAGCGGGATGGTGCCAACAGTCGAGGTGGACTTGGGGTGGTCGCTGGAGTCGAAAGTGATGGGGCACTGGGACCACTTGAGGGGCCTGGAGGCCTCAACCCCGGGGAGGGCTGCCGCGACCTCGCGAGCGAGTTGCTTGAAGTGGCGGTTGGAGCGGGGGGCCTGAGCCCCGCCAAGGATGCAAGCAGCTCCACGAGGCACCTGGTAGCCCTCGTCAGCCTCGGCAGGCAGGTTGTCGTTCGCGGGTTGGACGGCGTTGGCCTGGGGGTTTTGCTGGTAGTTGTCGTTGTAGTTGTTGTTGTTCCAGCGTCACCCCCCGCGGCCGCCGCGGCCGCCGCCGCGGCCTCCGCGGCCCTGCTGCCGATCATTTGCCTCGCGAGCCTCGCGAAGCCTCTTGAGGTCGTAGCAGTCCTCGGTGGCGTGGGAGTGCCTGTTGTGGTAGATGCAGAAGGGACGATCATCTTTCTTCTCGGGCCCTGCGGCTGGAGTGGCAGCTTGGCGAGGCTGCTTGGCGTCGGGCTCAGCCGCGAGGACCGCAGTGGTCTTGCGCTTCTCGGTGGATTTCTTCTTCTTGGACCCCTCGGCGGGATCCCCTGGCTCGTTCTTGACGAACAAGCGGCCCTCCTCGGCCTTGGCGCACTTGTCCGCCAAGTCGAAGAGCTTGACGACGGTGGTGATGTTGTCGTGGATGCCAAGCTTCTCGAGCATCCGCACATCCGTGACCCCAGCCTGGAAGGCCGAAATGACCTGCGCGTCGGTGGCGTTGGGGATCTTGTTGCGCACCTGGCTGAAGCGCTGGATGTACTTGCGGAGGGTCTCGCCAGGCTTCTGGCGCACGGCACGGAGGTCGTTGTAGGTGAGGCCGCGCTCGTACGTGCCCTTGAAGTTGGCGACGAAGCACCGGCAGAGGTCCTCCCAAGTGTTGATGGACTCGGCGGGGAGGTTGGTGAGCCATGAGGACGCGGAGTCCTTGAGGGCCATGGGGAACCAGTTCGCCATGACCCTGTCGTCGCCCCGGCGGCCTGGATGGCCAGAGTGTAGAGCTGCAGGAACTCCAGGGGGTTGTTCTTGCCGTCGTAGCGCGGAGGAAGATCCGGCCGGAACTTGACCGGCCAGACGACGCGACGGAGGCTGCGAGTGAACGCGGCCGTCGTGCCGTAGGTGACCGTGCCGTTGGCGAGGGTGGTGCGGAGGTGGCGCCCAGCGGTGGCGACGTCCTGGACGGCGCGGTTGCGGCGGTCCTGCCCGCGCTCGATGCTCACGCGTGCGTCCTCAGGGGCTCGCTGCACGATTTGGCAGTCGTGCGGCGACGACGCGTGCGATGCAGCGCGTCCGTCGCGAGGGGGAGCCCCCACTGGAGCAGGTTGCGGTGGAGCCGGTGGAGCTGGAGCGGGAGCGGGCGCGGGGTGACGAGGAGGCGCGGGAGGAGCGTGAGGCGCGCCGTGCGCCACATCCCCTGCGCGGGCAGAGAGGACCAGCGAGCGGGACGGTGCAGGAGTGGCGGCGCGAGCGGCGCCGATGAGCTCGGAGACGCGATTGAGCCAGGCCTCCTGGGCCTCCGGCGTGGGGCGGTACTGCAGCAGCTCCTGCGCCATGAGAAGCGCAGTCGCCGGACTGGGCGCAGGGTGGCCTAGTGAAGAAGCAGCACGGTCCTACGAGGGGTGCAGGGAGGCGGCTTCCTCCTCGCCGAGGTCGTCCTCAGCGTGGTCGATGTCGTCGTCCTCCTGGGTGCTTGATGCGGGGCTCGGGGTCGACGTGGCGCTCCGGAGCAGCACTCCCACGCGGGCGGCCGCGCGGGCGGCCGGCAGGAGGAGCGGTGGCGGCGCTAGCCGTCCGGCGAGCGAGTCGTTCGGCGCGAGAAGGGCCGGCCATGGCGGTGTCGAGGTTGAAGATGCGCCTCAGCCCCCTACCTGGCGCGCCAAATGTCGGAGAACTGTCCCAGGAACTGGGGGTGTCTCACAAGGATCGAGTAAGGGGCTGAACACGGAATCAAACAACCCTCAACGTGCCTCGACGACGGTGCTCGCCTGGATCGCTGCGGGGAAGCACTGCAGAGAGGAACACGCGGTATTACCTAGGTTCAGGGCCCTCTAGTTGAGGTAAAACCCCTACGTCCTGCTTGTAGTCGTATTGCACTTGCTTGGAGAGGTTTTAGTACAGAGTGAGCTTGGCGAGCTCGAGGTGGCTACAATGGCTATGGTTTTGTCTGAGCTCCAAGATGGTCCTCTTGTGAACCCAGAATGCCTACCAAAGATCGAACCCTTTGCCCGAACGGGCTCCTCCTCCTTTTATAGGTGTCTCGGGCCTCTTCCGCCCAAACGTTTGGGCGGGAAGGGCTACCACATCGCGACGAAGGAGGAGGCGCGGTGCACCAAAAAGGTGGAGTCTACCATAAAGGTGGAGTCCATGGACGTGCTCCACGGCAGGGGAGCGGCGTCACCAAAGCTGAAAAGGGGCACCGGCCAACCAGGACAGTGGCTGGCGCTGCGGAGGTGGAATGGGTCCCACGGTGACGTCGCCCTTGGAGCGTAGCTGCAGATGGTTCCCTTATCACCAAAGCGGCAATACTCGTAGTCCGCTTTGCTTGGTGCTGCTTTGTTGACTCCTTTCTACATGAAAATGGCAACTGCGGCGTCGTCGTCACCGCGCGCAGGCGTGCGCGTCACTCTGCACATGGGCGCAGAACCCATGTGCGCTCTGGCGAGGAGGCAGAGCTAGCTTCGAGGGGAAGGAAGCCTCAGCGAGGCAAAAAACCTCGCCGAGCCTTCCGGCTTGGTCCTTACCAGAATTGCTGGTGGCGTCCGAGACGCCTTCTCAAGGAGAGGTCCCTCGCCAAGGGAGAAAACTCTCGGCGAGAAGAAAAGGTCCCTCACAAGGCTTGCCAGGCTTGGAGAGCCTGGTCCTTAGCGAAATCTTCTGAAGAATCTTGTGGGCCCTGGCAGGCCGGCCCGTGGTACCCTGGTTTCCACTGTGCCGACACACGTCAACACATGAAGTGAGATATCAATAGGAATCAAATCAAAACAACACATGATCGATAAGACACCAATTGAAAATAAGATACCACTAGGGGAAAAGATACCAAGAAGAGGATAATATTTGTCCGGAATCAAGTAAAGTAAAATAAAGCAATAAGGTATCAAAACTCCCACAATAAATATCAATTGAAACAATCTATGGAGGAGATATTAAATCCCAATTAATAGCAATTGAAGGTACCAAAACATAAGATAAAGAATCAAATGCCAATTGAAAGGATCAAATATTGATAGATAGGATAGTGTTCTAAATAAAAAGGAATGCTCCCCCAAGATTAATGCATTATCTTAGATATTTGCATTTGAATACAAAATGCACGCACAAGGGATCATTACTCTCCATATTTTATTTACATCACTAAACACTACCAATTGAAAGATTAGGATCCATGCAAGAGGCAAGGAAGACAAAATGAGTAAAAACAAACACACTTGGCAATAAATAAGACAATTCAACACAAGAGCCAATGTGAAGATGGTCTACAAAATCCACCACAATTACTAGTATCACTTGTCATGGACAAGGAGTATATAGAGATATTTCTCGGTGGTATATAGGAATGATGTTCAAGACCAACTTCACAACAAACAAGCATATGGCAAGAGATAAGAAATAAAACACCATATTTTGAAAAAGGTTTGTTGGTAGTTTCAACTATTCGAACCAACCGGCAAAGCCATGGTTAGAATAAAATGAAACAAATGGTTTCTCAAATAATATATGGAAATGCATATTAGAGAAAAACCACACCAAGCAAACTCACACAAACAAGATCCAAAGGATAACCAAAAAAGAAAATTGGAACTTGTTTGAGCAAACATGCCACATAGGAAAAAGATAATTTACAATATCAAATCTAAGTGGCAAACCTCAAATGTTCACATTTTGTGGGATTGTAATATGCACATAGCTTATTACTCCCCCATAATGTGATAATTCATTTTATCTAAGCAAGAGGCAAATAAAACCAACTAGAGAAATTAATGGACATTGTAGAAATTGAATTTCTCATAAATATGACATACCACATAGTAACTAGATAACATTGAAATATCAATACTAGATGGTGTGCCTCATGTACACACATTTTTAGGTTTGTGAAGTGCACAAAGCATATCACTCCCCCAAAATGGGATAGTCCATTAATATCTCAAAGAGCCAAATGAAATCCACACAAGATCCAATAAAGCTCAACACACAAGTTACACATACATGATACACAACTATCATACACAACCTTGAATAACAAGACAAGTAGAAAAGTGGCATATCATATACAAGCATGCTAGGAACAAAACTAACACATGCAAGGGAGCAAGCAACTTTCAATGTATATATGAATTAAATACAAGTTACCGCAAGGAGGAAGCATTGGATATGAGATAGAGCAATATATTCCAATTGACTTGGCTTGAGGAAATATAACCATGAAGATCCCTTAATTCTTCAAAAGTAGCCAAGTCTCCAATGTCCTCCAACATCACCTATTGATCAAGTTGAAGCTTGTTGGTCCCCAACCAAGTTGGGTCCTAAGAGGTTAGTCACAATAGGCTTGGCAACCCAAATGGTTTTTTTCTTGACACCACTTTGAGTTCCCACAAATTTGGCAAACACATTGCCAACCCTATCCTTTCTAAGTGAATAAACATCATCAATTAAGATGGGGTTGGATAGGGTACCGATAGTGCATGAAGATGCAAAGTGACCTTTGCCATGGCAAAGGTAGCAACACCGACTCTTCTTTTTCTTCTTAATAGGCTCCTCAATTTGAGGAGCATTGACTTGAGTCTTCTTAGGAGGTGGCCTTTGTTCAACTCGTGGTGGACCATGAGTTTGAACAAGAGGCCGCTTCCCTAGTTGCTTCTCACTAAGAGGCTTCTTCTTCATTGGGCAATCCCGAACATGGTGCCCTTCTAGCTTGCACTTGAAGCAAATGATCTTGGACGGATTCTTGACTTGTACTTGGCCCTTCTTCTTATCAATCTTGGACTTGTTCTTGTTGTTGGAGTTGAATCCAAGTCCACTCTTGTTATTGGGGGATTGTTGCACACTCAACATGTTGTCAAGTGCACTCTTCCCTTCATGACACTTTTCCAAGCCTTTCTTCATAGAAGTGGCTTGGGCCTTGAGCTCTCCTATTTTCTCTACATGGTTAGTGACAACACAAGTACTAGAGGAGGTAGATGCATCATTGTTAGAGCAACAAGGCAAAGAAAGTAATTCATCACATGATGTGCCAACATTACGAGTGGATGAACTACTAGGACTAGCACATGGCAATATAGCATTTTGAGTTAAAGTTGTGCTATTATCCACATGAGGCTCACAAGATGTTACCTTTATAGTGATGGCCTCATGAGCTAACTTTATACTAGCATAGGATGCTAGAAGATCATCATTAGAGCTAGATAGCTTTTCATGACTTTCTTCCAACTTCCCATACTTGCTAGTTAGCAACTCAAGTTGAGCCCTTAGCTCAACATTCTCCTTCAAAATAGATGCTTCACAAGAAGTGGAGTTAGTAGCACAAGCATCATTAGCATTAGGAATGGAAGAAGACAACATGGCAAGCTCTTTCTTAAAGCTAGAATTTTCCTTTTTCGTGACTTTATATTTAGCATTAGCATGGTCACGTTCTTTAATGATTTTAGCAATTATTTCATTATGAGACTCCTCAATAGATTCTAGTTTCTCCTCAAGAGAAGACCGAGTCTCTTGCTCTTCCTCAAGAGCATCTTCTAACGATGCCTTTTCCATAGCATCATCTCTTTCGATCTTACCCTTTTCTTCAAGGCTTGCTTCCAAAGCCTTAATAGTAAGCCCACGCTCAATAAGGGTTCCCATAATTTTAAAGAGGATAGCATGAACATTTTTATTTTTAGAAAGGGCATTAAGGACCATTAGACCTTTCTTATGAATGGATTCCTCATCATCATCAGCATCCTCTTCTTCATCATTATTATCATTATCATTATCATCACTAGTAGAAGATTTAGCCATAAGGCAATGAGTGGTGGATGAAGAAGTACAATTAATTCTTGTTCCATAGCTAATTGGGTTTCTTCTACATTATTATTCATGCAAGAGTTAGAGGGAACACAAGCATTTTTATCATGGCAACAAGGTAGAGCAAGCATATCATCATTAGATTCATACAAGCAATTTTTAGGCGATATGCACTGAGTATCAACACTAGCATGTATGACATTTGGAGTGCTAGAAGAGTTTAAGTCCAAAAATGAGGCATTACAACAAGATAGAGATAAAAGATCATCAAAAATGAGCTCACTATCCAAATTGCAAAACCTATCACTACTCACCATCACATTAGTTTGTGGCTTACCACATTTTGGTGAAGTAGACGAAGTTGAGAACTCATCACGGCCGGAGGTGGAGGGAGAGCAATCATCCTCAATAGTGTTTGACACTTCATATTTATCTTGAAGCTTGGTCCAAAGCTCATGAGCGTTCCAGAGAGGCATGATTGACTCAAAAACTACAACACTCAAAAATTTGCAAAACTCATTAGAAGCTAGAGCATCTAGATATAAGTTTTTCTCATCCTCTAAAGTCGTACTTTCGTAATCCTTTGGAGGAGAAAAACCTATATCTAAGATACGCTCAATATTGGGGTCCAAGACCCGTAAGTGACTAAGCATATGAGTTTTCCAAACATTAAAATTTGTGCCATTGAATATAAACATATGATCATGCACTAATATAAGGGAGTATGTCTCGTTGGAGGGGTGTGAGCTCGCCACAAGAGGCCTACTCAAGATGCCACAAAGGCCTCACCCTGTTCTCCGATGAACCGCACCCAAGGGTTTGGTTCACCTTCCACTATCGGAATCCTTCAAGGCGGAATCCGGAGCCCTTTACACCGTTCTTGGGGCACACACCCACAACTCAATTGGGGGCTCCCAAAACGTGCCGAAGCTTCACAACTCGAAGTCTTCGCGGCACCACCAACCGTCTAGGGTACACAATGCACCCAAGAGGCACAATCTCTCAGGAACACTACGCACCCAAGAGTAACAAGCTTCTCAACTTCGATCCCACGAATCTTCGTGGAGAGCACAACCCGATGCAACTAATGCAAAAGGCAAGAACACACAAGTGGTCAAATACTTCTCTCTAAAATCCAACCAAAGCAACTAATGCTATGGACCGATTTAAGAGGAAGAACAAGGGGATGAACACAAAGCAACCCCAAAATCTAGATCCACTAGGTTCCCCTCACTTAGAGGAGGAATGGATTGGTGGAATGGTAGATCTAGATCTCCTCTCTTGAATCCCTAAATTTGGGCAAGAATCATTGGAGGGATGAGAGAAATCAAGCTCACAAGTTTGGAACAATGGAGGAGAGAGAGAGTGAGTGAGCTGCCCCCTCTTGGGGAAGAAGGAGGCTATTTATAGCCTCCCCAAATCTGACCGTTGGGGGCAGCGAGGGGCCGGAAATTCCGGGGTTATGTACCGGAACTTCCGGCCGGGGCCGGAACTTCCGCTACATACACCGGAACTTCCGGTGGTCCGGAAATTTCCGGAGCAAACCTCCGGTGCAAAGATCCGGACCCCCTCCAGAGAGAAAAACGCAAAAAGACTTAGCCAAAATTTTCCTAGACCGGATATTCCGGACCAAAGACCGGAATTTCCGCCCCCCCGGAAATTTCCGGGGAAACTTCCGGGGCAAAAATCCGGAACCCCTCCAGAGAGAAACGTCGAAAGGACTTAGCCAAAAAGCTCAGACGAAAAAATGGGCCGGAACTTCCGGTGCATGGGCCAGAACTTCCGGGGGCCGGAATTTCCGCCCCACTGAAAAACAGCTGAAAGAGCAAAACGAAAACGGGCATAACTTTCTCATCCGGACTCCGTTTTCGATGCTCTTGGGCTCGTTGGACTCACAACGAAAATCTCTACAAGATCATGCACAGAAACATAATTGTCCATCATGTGAGGAGGAGGTCACAAGGAGAGAGATTGACCTCTCTGAAAGGGATACGCCGGAAAAACCTCCAACATAAAAAAACGCAACAAGATGATCATATGAAAACCGTTTTCGGTGAACTTGGCCTTGTCATGACAAGCACGACAAGCACCAAGACCACACCACGATAAGAGCCCAATAAGAACCAATAAATATGATTGCATGGATGCAAAGGTTTGTGCTCTCTACGACGATACGATCAAGATATACGGTCGAGAGCCTCTCTTGATAGTACGGCTATCTATCCTATAATCCGGTCTCTCCACTAACAACATGAGACCGGTAAAATAGAAACCCTATCAAGATCATACCTTTTCCTTGCGCATTAATCCACTTGAGGTTGATGATGATGATCTTCATCTCCTCATGACGCACCACCTTTCTTGATTGCGCTTCGCTTGGTGAAGATTCACATGTTGCTCCCCCATACATCAATATGGGAGAAACACTCTTCGGCATATCTTCACTTGGCCTTTATCTTGATCACAATCACCAAGACGCCATCCTCCACGAGCCACATAGGATCCTTCACTTCATTCATGCTCATGGAGAAATACCTTGAGTGTTGATCAACTTGCACTTAGCCTTGATCAACACATAATCTTCTTCCCTTAGCCTTGACTCCAAAAATGGAGATCAAGCAATGCATATGGACACACCTACAAATATAGCTCAATACAAACATTATTCCATAGAGATTGTCATTAATTACCAAAACCACACATGGGGGCAACCATGCACTTTCAATCTCCCCCATTTTGGTAATTGATGACAATCCCTTATTAAGAGGGTTTTATAATGAATAGAGCAACCTTGCAAGACAAGCAAGCAAGGATGCAAGCGCATTAAAGGCAAATGCCAACAAAAGCATAAAAACCAAATTCCCTTAAACCCTCTAAACTTCTCCCCCATTGGCATAGATTGCCAAAATGGGAAGAAAAATTTAGAAAGCCAATATAATATGAGTTCCTTCATAAATTGTGCATTTCTCAACATATGAGTGAAAACAAATACACATATCCAATGATGAATAGATAGAGGAAATCAAACTATATTGAGGATCCAAAGATTGCAAAAAGATAAAATCATTCTAAACATCTCCACAAAGGAGAAAAGCAATCGAGAAGATCCAAAGCGAGAGTTCTAAATAAAAATGGAGAAGCTCCCCAATGTTCATGCACTATTGGGGAGTGCACAAATATGGAATCCTCGCTCCCCCAAAATCATCTAGAACATGCAATAAGTGCAAGTGTGCGTAAAGCAAAAAAAATCAAAGCACTTGCACCAAAGATAGGTTGAGCCATAAGGAGATACCAATTTTCAAAAATTCAACAAGAGATAGGCCCAACCGAGATAAAAGAAGATCTTTTAAAGAAATATGTTCACAAGCTTAGGGATACCAATTGGAAACTAAAACCAATTGAAAATGCCAAAAGATAGTGAGAGCATTTAGCCAATAAAATTCAACATACTCACCATGGTAAGCATAAAGTCAAAGATCTTCAATAAATACATGAGTGTGCAAAGATACCAATAAAAATAAGACAAGCACTCATGATACAAATTTGGAGCCACCAATGAATTATAGATGAAAAACAAGGTGGCTCGAAAGAAATAGGATACCAATAAAAGGTGACCTCTCTCGTATGTATAGGTTTCTAAGTAGACAAATCATTGATGATTATATCCACAAAGAAACATGTACATACAAATGGTTAGAGAAAAGATAACAAGGTATCCAAAAGGAAGTCATAAATATACAAAGATTATTGCTTAAAAGCATAGCACATAGCTCAAATTTATCTCATTGTATATAAATGAACTTCAAACATATCAAAGACATCACACATATCACTAAGGGAACAAGAGATAGTGAAGATGCTTTGAGATAGGCAACAAGTTCACAAAGAAAAAAAACCAATTGAAGAAAAGGTTTTGCACTTCCATCACAAATATCACAAAGATATACCAAGTGAAGGAAATAAGCCAAAACCATAGCAATTGCACATAAAAGCTTTCATGCCAAGAGGCAACCTACACAAGGTTGAGACTAGAAAAGAATGAGATAGGCAACAAGTATCACAAAGAAAAAAAACCAATTGAAGAAAAGGTTTTGCACTTCCATCACAAATATCACAAAGATATACCAAGTGAAGGAAATAAGCCAAAACCACAGCAATTGCACATAAAAGCTTTCATGCCAAGAGGCAACCTACACAAGGTTGAGACTAGAAAAGAATGCATGGGATAGATACTTGTTACCGAGATGCATTGGTGATGACGAATGATCCTTTGATAGTTACATAGCTTGACTCCTAAATCACATGGTGAGAACACCTTCCTTATGAATGAGGCAAGCATCCAATGCTTCTCATTGTACCTAAAACACAATTCAAGTACAAAATGGTTCCAAACTCATTGGGTCCCATAGTAGTTAGATAAACTACAATATGTAGGAAACACTCCACATAATATGTGCATATAGATATGAAATTGAATTTCATGCACATCTTAGCCGATAGAGTATTTGGTGGAGTATCCCCTATATTTGGAACTAGAAAGACAAACATGCCATATAATATATATATTAGAGATTACACAAGCAAAGTCTTTCAAGAACCAAGCGAGATACAATTTGGATGAAACACCAAGTAAACCAAGAAAGAGCACACCAAAGTGTGACACAAAAAGGTTGTCCAATTTATATCAAAATCCAAATCAACACATGATTGAGGAAAAATCAAATCAACATATGATTGATTCCAAAACACATTGTCGGAGAACTGTCCCAGGGAACTGGGTGTGTCTCACGAAGGATCGAGTAAGGGGCTGAACACGGAATCAAACAACCCTCAACGTGCCTCCGGCGACGGTGCTCGCCTGGACTCGCTGCGGGGAAGCACTACAGAGAGGAACGCGCGGTATTACCCAGGTTCAGGGCCCTCTAGGTGAGGTAAAACCCCTACGTCCTGCTTCGAGTTGTATTGCACTTGCTTGGAGAGGTTTTAGTACAGAGTGAGCTTGGCGAGCTCGAGTGGCTACAATGGCTAGGGTTTCTGTCTGAGCTCCAAGATGGTGAACTTGTGAACCCAGATGCCTACCAAAGATCGAAATCCCTTTGCCCGAACGGGCTCCTCCTCCTTTTATAGGTGTCTCGGGCCTCTTCCGCCCAAACATTTGGGCGGGAAGGGCTACACATGGCGACGAAGGAGGAGGCGCGGTGCACCAAAAGGTGGAGTCTACCATAAAGCTAAGGTCCATGGACGCGGTCCACGGCGGGGGAAGCGGCGTCACCAAAGCTGAAAAGGGGCCACCGGCCACCAGGACAGGTGGCTGGCGCTGCGGAGGTGGAACGGGTCCCACAGTGACGTCGCCCTTGGAGCGTAGCTGCAGACGGTTCCCTTATCACCAAAGCGGCAATACTCGTTGTCCGCTTTGCTGGGCTGCTTTGTTGACTCCTTTATACATGAAAACGGCAAACTGCGGGCGTCGTCGTCAACCGCGCGCAGGCGCGCGCGTCACTCTGCACATGGCGCAGAGCCCATGTGCGCTCTGCCGCGAGGGCAGAGCTGGCTTCGAGGAGGAAGGAAGCTCGCGAGGCAAAAGCCTCGCGAGCCTTTCGGCTTGGTCCTTAGCAGAATTGCTGGTGGCGTCCAAGAATCCTTCTCGAGGAGAGGTCCCTCGCCAAGGGAGAAAACCCTCGGCGAGGAGAAAAGGTCCCTCGCGAGGAAAAACCCTCGCGAGGCTCGCCAGCTTGGAGAGCCTGGTCCTTAGCGAAATCTTCTGAAGAATCTTGTGGGCCCTGGCAGGCGGCCCGTGGTACCCTGGTTTCCACTGTGCGACAGTAGCCCCCGGGCCCGCGATGGGCACGCCGAGGCCCATGGATGAAGGCGAAGCGTCGAGGGCCAACGGTGCCTGCCAGGGGCCGTGACACGTGGGGCGCAGCGGTTTGCGCCCGCGGCCACGATCTCCTCGGCTCAACGGGCGACGTGGCGGGGCCCGCCACGACTCGGGGCCGGTCAATAAAGCCTGGGCGCGCAGACTGCGCCCTTCACTTCTCCCATAACTCCTCCGCACTCTTCTCCCCACGCCTCCAAAACACCTTCTTCTTCCCAGAGCGCTCCAACTCCAGGGTCTTCGTCTTCTTCTCCGGCGACCGAATGGCTCCCAAGAAAGCAAACACCGACCCGAAGGGCAAGGCTGTGATGCGGGCCGGCACGTCGGCGGCGGCGGCGCGCGGTGCTGCCCTCGTGGAGGCGCTGCCGCCGACCCGCGTCAACGCGGTGGCAATAGCAAGGTGCGCCATGTGGCGGCGGCGGCACCAACGAGCACGGCGCCACCGAGATGAGGCCGTCCGGCCAGCAGGCTCACCGAGGGATTCTACCCCATCTTCGTCCATACTCTTTACGCCGGTCTTGTCCTCCCTTCTCTGAGTTCCTCTTGGCGATTCTGGAGGTGTACCAGATCCAGTTGCTCATCTTCATCCTAACTCCATCCTCATCCTTGCCATCTTCGCCCACCTCTGCGAGGCCTACATCGGCATCCGTCCCTCGGTGGCGCTCTTCCGTAGCTTCTACTCTCTCCGGAGCACCGCCCCCGACGAGCGGCTCGGTTGCGTCTCCTTCCGCTATCGCCGCCGCCAGGTGTGGAACTACATTCCCATCGCATGGTGCGGTGAGAACGCCATCACCAAAGTGACGAAGAAGGTGGAGAAGTTCCGAGAGAAGTGGCTCTTCGTCGACACCAAGAGGGTAAACCCTCTCCTTGGAGGTGCCCGAGGCCCCCCGAGGAAGTGGGCGCGCTGGGCGAGCGCAGACTTCAGGGGCCAGAGGCTTGACGTGGTGTACGAGTGCATCGGCGCATCCGCGTGGCCGGGGTCACCGGCCAGATGGTGGCAAGAGACTTCACGAGGCGCCGGATCGCCCCTCTCCAGTGGCACTCCGAGCCGGTGTAGCGATACACGGGCAAGAAGGACGCGATGCGGCTGAGTTCAGACGGCTTCACGCCTGAGGTGCTGCGCCAGGTCTTGGGGGTCCTCTTCGCGACGACGGAGATACCATCTCCTAAAAACGAGGAGGCCCGGCCGCTCATCTGCTTTGCCGAGGAGAGCAATTGAAGCGCAGCGCCGGTGCATGCCCGTGTTCGACGAGTGGGGAATTGTGCCCACGGGGCACCGCTGGCCTCGTCCCAACCGTGGGCGGCGGAGCCGGAGTACATGGACGAGTCTCCGGAGCCGGATGAGGTCGAGGAGTCTGGCGAGGAAGAGGCCTCGAGAGGCCGAGATCCCCCTCGGCGAGGACGAGGCCTCGAGAGACGCCGACCCCGTTGGCGAGGACGAGGCCTCGAGAGGCGCCGACCCCTCAAGAGGCTCCGCCGGCTCCTCAAGGAGCGCTCCCTGCGAGGTGGACCTCCAGGTGCTCTTCCTCCAGCGATGAGGAGGGTGCCTTCCGCGTCGCCCGCTCCCAACGCGTCGAGAGAGGAGGAGAGACGAGCGGCGGCGGGGAGGACGCTGCGAGCCCCGCTCCAAGGCCATCCACGACAGGAGCGCCGCGACCGCGAGGAGCGCCCCTCGCGAGGAGGCAGGGCGCCTCAAGAGGAGGCCGGAGCAAGCAACACCCAACCGCCCAAGGCGAAGAAGAGGGTGTGGGTGATGGCTGACGAGTAAGCCTTGATTCTTCTTTCCTTTATCATTTTGCTTCTGGAAAACCCTCTTGAAGGATCTTCTTGTCTTCTTTTCAGGCAACCTGCGGAGCCAAAGAGGCGGCGGCTCCGCAAGCTTGGAGAGGCCACCAGCGTCGCCGCGGAGACGCCTGCGGCTGACGAGCCGCGGCAGGTGGCTGTCCCTCCCGCGGTGAGCCGCGTGGAGGTGGTGGTCGAAGAGGCGGCGCCGTCGCCGTTCGGCGGCAACTCCTCCCGTGGTGGAGCACCGCGCGGAGGAGGTGATGGAAGAGGTGGTGCCGCCGTCGCCCACTAGGGGGCCACTCCTCCCGTCCAGCCCGGGACGGAGGAGAGGAGAGGGTGGACGAGGAGATCGTCTGGAGCCGCCTCCGGAGGGGGAGGAGGCTCCCTCAAGAGGGGCCGACGCGGGCCATCACGGAAGGGGCAGGGAACGCCCCTGAGGAGCAGGAGGCAGAGGCGCCTCTGGAGCCCAAGCGCCGGAGCTGGGGGAGGGGGCGCCCAGCCCCCAGAGGGCACCTGAAGCGGGCGAGGGAGGCGCCCCCACGAGCCCCCGGGCCGCACCAGAGGCGGCCGTGAGCCCGAGGCAGGAGGCCCCGGGCGCCTCGACAAGGATCGAGGACTCCGCACCCAGCAGTGGTGCGGGACCTTGGCGCTGCAGGAGCCGCGGCGCCAAGCAATTCGTCGCCGAGTCGTCCTCAACCAGGCGC
Organism: Puccinellia tenuiflora; assembly: GCA_012064385.1. Lineage (NCBI taxonomy): Eukaryota > Viridiplantae > Streptophyta > Magnoliopsida > Poales > Poaceae > Puccinellia > Puccinellia tenuiflora. Next base: position 319,210 of record QRDG01001449.1, on the reverse strand, counting down.
GGCGGACGCTCGACGAGCTGGAGGAGCAGCTCGCCGAAGAAGAAAACGCCCTAGCGGAGGAACGGACAAGGCTCGGCGAGGCCTGGGCCCTCCTCCACGAGAGGGTGGAGTTGTGCCGCCGGCAGGACGCGGCGGCCCAGGCGGAGCGCCAAGAGGCCCTTCGCTTCGCCAAGGAGACCCGCGACAGCGTCAAGCGGGAGGCGGAGGAGGTGATGGAAGAGCTGGACGCCGCCAGGGAAGCGCTCAGGTGGAGACCGCCTCCAAGCATGATGAGCTAGCGGCCGCGGAGCAGAAATTCGCCGCTGACTCCGAGGTCGCAAGGGCCAGCCTGAAAGCTCCGCGAGCTGCTGGATGCTCGCGAGGAGCAGCTGGCGCCGCGCGCGGCAGAGCTGGCACGACGCGAGGGCGAGCTCTCCCTCCGCGAGAAAGAGCTGCCAGCGCGAGGAGCAGGTCCAACTGCTCGAGGGATCAGGCCACCCGCGAGGGGCAGCTGCAACGCGAGGGCCTGGTGGCCCAGGCGAGGCCACCTACGCGCAGCGCCAAGAGAAGGCCAACGCCGACTTCGCGGTGAAGCAGAAGAGGATCCAGGAGGAGGCTGACACCAGGTCCAGCTTATCCGCGAAAGCCTCTCCAAAGATTACGATGAGAAGGCCACGAAGCAGGAGGACCGCTTCAAGCGAAGCGCAAAGAGTTCCAAGACCGCATCAAGGCGCTCGAGTGGAGGAGAAGCGGTTGACCTCCTGCCTTGAGGTCGCCAGGGAGGCCCAGGCTCGCGCAGAGGGGAACGCCATCGCCCTGGAGAGAGACCTGGACGAGCTCCGTCAGCAGGTGGGGGGCCGAGCCTCGTGGAGCAGGCCCGGGACCAGCGCCAAATTGGCCGGTCCATGACGCGCCAGCGCCAGGGCATTCTCCAAAGCTTGGTGAGCCGCGCGCGCGCGGTCGGGGGTGATCTGAGGATCGACGTCCCCTCCTTCTCCGCAGAGATCGACGATGAAGCCGCGTACTCGTTCTTCTTCGAGCAATTCCTTGAGAAGATTGAGGAGGTGGCGAAGAGCTTTGACGAGCGCGTCGTGGAGGAGAGCCGCGATCTCCTCATGCCGCCACCAGCCGCATCTTCAGCAACCTCGTGAGGCTCCAGCCCTCGCTTGACCTCGAGACTGTGATGGCGCCGCCGGCACTATCAGCGACAGTGCGCGGAAGGCCGTCGACGCGTACGCCAAGAAATTCGACCAAGTCGTGGTCGATGAGGACGAAGGCGACGGCGAGGAGGATGCTCTGGAGGAGGAGACGGAGACCGCCGTGGACAAGGCAGGCACCTCAGGGGCGCGACAGCTTGAGCTCCTTGTCTGCAGCTGGGTGTGCAAGGCACATTTATCTTAGCATTTTGGTTGTAAACCTTGTAAAGATTTTGTAAGTTTTACTTGGAGTGTGCTTGAATGTCCCTCGGGAGGCTTTTGTCTTCCCCTCATGTCTTTTTCGCTCTACGTCTTAGGTCCCTCTCTTAGCGCTACACCACCACCGCTTCGGTATGCGAGAGTCAGGGCTCCACAAGGCCGGGGGGTGCGTGAGGCCTCAAGAAGTAAGAGCTCCTCGCGCGATGCTTGGGGCCCCCCTTTGACGTGCAAGCAGCCCATGAGGCATAGGAGAGAGAAAAGAGACTCGAGGGGCAAAACCAGCGAGAGGAAATTCAACCAAGTGTTTGTACTTAGCTTCGCGAGGCGTTTTGCCTTGGAGAGGGTGTTGGTCCTTGGCGCGGTGTTTTGGGCCTGTTTCCTGCGTTTTGACAGATAGGCGTACCCACAAGCAATACATAGCTAGATAACTTATGCGCGCTCGTAGGTTCCTTCATGTGTGTCTCGCGAGGAGAACAGGCACCAAGGTCCTTGGTGAGTTGACGTGCACGGGAGCCGGCTCATGAGTTCAGAGCTCCTTAGGAGTTGACATGCATGAAAGCTGACCCGTGAGTTCAGAGCTCGGATCCCTTGGGTTTGAGGTGCTGCCGGGATGCTCCCGTGGCATGGCACCATGCTAGCCCCCGCTCGTGAGATACACAGGAGGGATCATACGAGCAAGGATAAAACAGCAACAACATAAAAACTTACCGAAGCAACAACATATGCTGGCGCGAAGCGCAAAGGTTCAAAGTGACCTGAAACAGAGGTTCATTACACTGGCGTGGCCAGAAACACGAAAAATCCGCCATGTCAGGCATGGGGTTCCACATGCTGTGGCTGAGACTCTCGAGGGGGCGTGCTCGGGCGACGCATGTAAGAGAGCTCAGAGGGGGCCTCTATGCGGGGGTGGCTTGTAGAGCCTGTGGTCCACCATGGTTGGGCATGGGGATCCACCTCGCCAAGGCATGGTGCTTGAAGAAGTCACCTTGCCGAGGCGCGGTGGCTTGGGAGTC